>CATQJL010000001.1:75451309-76051309 GCA_958299035.1 Cylicocyclus nassatus
AAAGCAGTGGTATCAACGCAGAGTACTAAACATTCAAGAAGAACTCCAAAAAAGATGGGTGAACAGAGTATCAATCGGGTACCTCTGTGCCTGCCTTTCATTTCCGAACGAGTCACTGCCGCAATCAAACAATGCCTAGTACAAGCACAGTTGGAGAAAGACGTCATACTTATCAATATTCCGCGGGCTAACCTCAAGAGACAGTTAGTTCGCAACAGATTGTATGATAGTGCTTGTATTACACGAGACTGCGTAGTGTGCCCCTACGGAAAAGCAGGAGACTGCGCGAAATGTGGCGTTGTCTACCAAATTGAATGTATGAGCTGCTCTGCCATTTATATTGGAGAAACAGGTCGGCCGCTAAGCGTAAGGATAAGCGAGCATTTAGCCAGCAAAAAACGACAGAGTATAGTGTCTCCTTTAGGTAGACACAGAAATGTAGAGCACAACGGTGACGATTACAACATCAAATGCAAGATTCTGGCCTTCGAAGATCAAATCGCTGCCCGAAAGGCTCTAGAAGCATCTTACATACTTGCCCGTGACCCAAAAATGAACGGCAAGAATGAAAAGCTTTCTATCACAAGTGATCTATTGCCATATCTTGCGCTATGCGAACTATGAGATTGTCACCCTTACTTAAGCCATCTCATAGTGATCCAACTGCTCATTCGACAAGTTACTCGAGCACGTCCTGAAGCAGCATACGCTGCTGCCACGGTGATACACTTGGTGGGTAGACTTTCACGCCCAATCTCTCAATCTCCACCCGAGACGAATCGAATACGCGGGTGTGAAGAGGTTTTGGCGGCAAGGAAAGTAATATCAGAGTGACTGACTCCTTTCCAGGCCTCTGAAGACGGTGTTTAACCGAAACGTAAGGCAGGAATAAAGTGTATCACCAATAAAAACCTGTACGGCATAGAAGAATTGTCAAAGTTATAAACTAAATGCCCAGGTTACAAGAAAAGAGGACTTATAGTTTAATCTCTGAAGTACCGCCGAACATGTCCTCATTAGTGCGAGAAGCATTAGCTTACCGCCAGAAAGTCGTGGTCACTCGACAGCAGCTGACATTCCTCAAACGTTGCAAGTCGACCGGAATGTTTCCACACTTCATCGCAAATAAGAAGTTGGGAGTGACATGCGGTTTACCAGAAAATCACCCAAGGATACGTGGACTCAATACGAACATTCTCAAAGTGGTGATCAAAGAAAAGCAGCGCACGCTATACTCCAACCTGCTGAAGTGTCAAACTAAAGAAGACTCATGCCGACGATATTTGAGTGATAATATGTGGTTGAGGATCGAAAGCGCGTCAAAACAGATATGCGACTCCTTGCGGTCTAAAACCAAAGCTCGACTTCGCGAAAAATTCGAAAAACTCTCGGGCGAAGGTAAGCGGAGTCTTTTGGGTGCCGATCATAGGTGCGATAGGGGGAGCCGGGCTCTCCCCAGGTGAAGGGGGTCTCGGCTGTTTCCGACCTTCCAGGGTGAAGGGGGTATGTGAGTCTAGGGGGGGGGGAGGAAGACAGAAAAGTTAAAAAAGCGTGGTATGAAGAGCTTTAATTTGTACCTTATTTAGGCACAAATTGAAAAAAAATTTACAAATTTTCAAAAAAAATTAACAAATTTTAAAAAATTTGATTATGAAGATCTGTGCTCCTGTTTCACTGCATCAACAAAAACCGAAAGCAATAAGGTTTATCTCAAAAGATGTACAAGTTAGGAACAACTTCATTTCCTGCACATCATCATCAACAATGTCACTATCGCTAACGTCAGAGACAACAAGTTCGCTGCCTGAAAAATCTTCTTCTTCCTCCAAAAGGTCATCGGAGTAGAAGTAGAATTGCGTGCAAAAGCGTTCTGAGTCGAAAATGGATTTAAAACTTTTTTCTTCTTCTAAGCGCTTTTGTGATTTTTTTTCCTGGCCCTCTGGTAGCACCAGGAAGTTAGCGGGTAGGTGACCAGTTTCTTCATAGCATCTTTTAGGATATTTCAAAAATTCATACGGTAACAGCCTTTATGAACCACTTATACCAACCCTTTGAATGAAGTTTTTAGATAACAATATGTTCAGTAGAAGGTAATTGAGTAATTGCTTAAGTAATTGCTTAGATGCTCGATCGTTGTACGACTTCTGCGTTGTGTTCTGATAACAGAGTAGATAGAAAATTTCTTTCTCTGCCTCTGCCGTGCTAGTCGGAATGGAAACTAGCTTTGCTAGTAAGTCCATCAGATTTTTGCGGTAAGTAATGGGGAAAGAGCGAGATCACATATGCTTTCGCAGCACAAGAAGGAAATATTGTATACTTTTTTGGGCCTTGTCGAACTCTGGCTTCACCTCCTCTGGCATACGCCCTGTTAACTGATGAGAAAGCTGCTCAACTTTCTTTACCAGCATCTGCGGAATAGCCGAAAAAAGTAGGTGCTATGCTGCGCGTTTTTTTCAATATCATAGGTCATAATGACAAGGCGAATAACTTCCAAAAGCATAAAGCACAGAGTTGGGTTCGCACTCCAGTCGGGATCTAGGAGCAGTAGCTATGCTTTGTACTAACACCTTCCTTTTGTTCATATCCATGTTTGTGAATTTAGCAGCTTTGAAATCTTCAGCAACCTGAAGATCAGCAATGGACTCCCTGGACATTTCCTCATTGAAACTAGGCAATCTGCTTGGATTCCTTATGTAGGAAATCAGAGAGTTTCGCTCAATTGTCAACTTTGTATCAATGTCGATAACATTTTCGTCGGCGTAAGATTCTCCTTCTGCCTCGCTGTTGAACTGGAACACATGCGAGTCATCTGCGATTTTGTAAAGTATTCTGCCTGCCGTTTCCTCTTCAAACTGCCAACCTTTCCAAAAAATTGAGGGATATTTCAATAACATGTTATTCTTCTGAATGTCTTAGAGTTTTTGATTCATTGGAACCAACCATTGTCTACAAATCAGGTAAGGTGAGTCTAGAGCGTTTTCACAAAAGTGACCTTCTTCAGCACTAGGTTTACAGAGTATAGATTCCAGAAATGGGCGGGTTTTTGTGTGAAGGTGTGGAAATTCACCAATCTCCCATAGTTTTTTGAGTGTGTGCTAAGAATGATGGCATAACTGTCAATCAAAAGCGCATTTTTTACCAAAAAACGTAAACATATAACAACGATAAGCACGCTCAAATAGACGCGTTCGCTCACGTTCCCGTTAGTGCTGATAACGATTTCAATCCACAGCACATTTTTTACTATTAACTTGCTCCACCTCGCTCTTATTAGGTCGTCCAGAAAGTTTTTGCACACGAATTTCAAAATTCATAACTTCTGATGTTTCCAACCGATTTGACTGCTTCCAATTTTATGTGAAAGTGTAAGCCATGCTCTTTATAATGACATCTCAGCTGCTTAGTAATGGTCATCTGTTGCATAGATAGGAGCGATAGAAGAAAAATGGTAAAAATTTCAAATTTCTGTGTAGGGTTATAAAAAATCGGAGACTTGCAACAAAAATCGGAGCAGTCAGTACTGTAGGATCTTTCACCAGCTCTTTCTAACAGTGCAAAGTTTGCGCCGATTGAGCGTCTCCATGAAAAGCTACGATTTCCCTGAAAAATGCCAAAATAAATCAAATTCGCCTTTTTGTACTGCTTGCTCGGAAATTATAACTTTTCATGGAGACGCTCAAGAGCAAACTTTGCACTGTTAGAAAGAGTTGGTGAAAAAACCTAAAATACCGACTGCTCCGATTTTGTTGCAAGTTTCTGATTTTTTATGACCCTACACAAAAATTTAAATTCCGAGTGATTTTGTTTGAGCTTCTATCTATGCAAGAGATGACCATTACTAAGCAGATGGGATGTCATTACAAAGAGCATGACTTACCCTTTCACATAAAAGTGAAAGCAGTCAAATCGGTTGGAAAAATCAGAAGCTATGAATTTTTGAAAATTGTGCTCAAAAACTTTCGGGACGACCTATACAATGTGTTGGCTTTTATGGGTTACCGGAGAAAATGATTTTTAGAGCCGGGAAGCAAAGAAGCTCTAACATGCTGTATACCATTCGAAAGCTGAGATCATGGAGAATCGACGTAGACCGTCGACTTTTTTCTAGGTCTTCTGTGCCGCGAGATATGAGGGATTTTATGTGCTTCAAAAATTAACTGATTTTGTGTCCTCACTTTCTGCTCTCCAAATGAATGCTACGAGAAAGTCGACGGTCTACGTTTGTTAATGAAGACTTGCTCTTTAACACAGATAGATAAGCAGCAGTGATTAGGTCTTCATTTGGCAGAAATCTGCTGTTGAAAATGACCATGTTTTCAGATAAAATGCAGTGTATCTCTCGGTAGAGGGGGGCTAGAAAGAAGTCGACGGTCTAGGTCGAATCCCCTTTTCCTAAGCTTTCGAATGGTATATAGGTTGCTGGGCGAAAAAACGGACCAGTTTTCAAAAATGGGGTGGAGATATTTACTATTAGCTTGCTCCAATCCGGCTCCACCAATGTATTGGCTTTTATCGGTTACCGGAGAAAATGATTTTTAGAGCCGGAAAGCAAAGAATCCCTAACATGCTGTATACCATTCGAAAGCTGAGATCATGGAGAATCGACGTAGACCGTCGACTTTTTTCTAGGTCTTCTGTGCCGCGAGATATGAGGGATTTTATGTGCTTCAAAAATTAACTGATTTTGTGTCCTCACTTTCTGCTCTCCAAATGAATGCTACGAGAAAGTCGACGGTCTACGTTTGTTAATGAAGACTTGCTCTTTAACACAGATAGATAAGCAGCAGTGATTAGGTCTTCATTTGGCAGAAATCTGCTGTTGAAAATGACCATGTTTTCAGATAAAATGCAGTGTATCTCTCGGTGGAGGGGGGCTAGAAAGAAGTCGACGGTCTAGGTCGAATCCCCTTTTCCTAAGCTTTCGAACGGTATATAGGTTGCTGGGCGAAAAAACGGACCAGTTTTCAAAAATGGGGTGGAGATATTTACTATTAGCTTGCTCCAATCCGGCTCCACCAATGTATTGGCTTTTATCGGTTACCGGAGAAAATGATTTTTAGAGCCGGGAAGCAAAGAAGCCCTAACATGCTGTATACCATTCGAAAGCTGAGATCATGGAGAATCGACATAGACCGTCGACTTTTTTCTAGGTCTTCTGTGCCGCGAGATATGAGAGATTTTATGTGCTTCAAAAATTAAGTGATTTTGTGTACTTACTCTCTTCTCTCCAAAATGCTACGAGGATAAATAAATAATATAAATAAACACAAATACCGTTTCTTTAGTAAATTTATGAGTGTACTTGTTGTTTGAGGTACCTAGCCTGCTTTTCATAACGATTTTTATCATATTCTCAGAGTACGATACCAATCTCAGCCCAGGTGAAGGGGGTCATCGGGAGTTTGGCCTCAAAGTGAAGGGGGTAAGATCCATCACTCCCCCTATCGCAACTATGGTGCCGATAGAAATCCACCAGTAGTTCACACTCTTGATACTATGACTGCTCGATCGAATGAAAACGCAAGTACGGCAAGAGTCACGGTGCTAGGTAAAGCTCAAATCTCACCTAATGCTGTTGAATTTTTGAGTCTAGGACCT
Source organism: Cylicocyclus nassatus (assembly GCA_958299035.1). Lineage (NCBI taxonomy): Eukaryota > Metazoa > Nematoda > Chromadorea > Rhabditida > Strongylidae > Cylicocyclus > Cylicocyclus nassatus. The sequence goes on from CATQJL010000001.1 coordinate 75,456,908, forward strand.
TCGTTTGCACCTACCCAGAATATAACAGCGAAAACTTATCGCAGCGTGTTAGGATCACTGCAACGATTAAGAGACCAGCTTCGGATTAAGTTAAGACATGATGACCAACCACAAACAATCGATGCTCTAAGTAGAAGGACACTACCACCAATACCATTCCCATCTTCTTTCTACAAGGAGCCTGAGCCTTACGCTGTAGCCGACACAAAGTTCCGAATACTTTCTATGGGTATTTTGAACATTCTCAACGAAAATAAAAACATAAGAAGATCTAACTTAACGCATGCGCAGCAGCAAGGCTTTAGGGAGATGAGAGAACTGACCAGTAATGGTACTATCCGCCTTTCGGTCAGTGACAAAGGTGGAGAGTTTGTAGTCATGTCACAAGACCTTGACCGCGAGATAGTTGAAGAACATCTGTCAGATAGAACTATTTATCAACCATCATGTGAGAAAGATTTTATATCACAAAGTAAGAAGCTAAATCACATCTGGACATTGATAGGTAGAGAAGCTGGCCTTCACGAGAAATTCCTTACTAGACTCAAGCTAGAAACCCCAACATGCCCTGTCTTTTATGGCTTAATTAAAACGCACAAACTCTCTTTGCTCGATTTGCAATCTGTGTCTGCAAAAACCTATAAGATACGACCCATCGTCAGTTGCACCAATGGGCCAACGGATCGAATATCTTGGTTCCTTGTCAAAATTGTCAGCCAACTTTTGAACAGAATACCGGCCCACCTGAGCAGCACAAGTCATTTTCTAGAGTTACTACGCCAAACGAAGTTTAATGAGAATTGCGCGTATGAGACGTTCGATGTTAACTCTTTGTATACAAATGTATCCATTGGAAGCGCCTTGCAAGCACTTTCTGAAATGCTGGACTCACATGGCACAACCATGATGATGTACGGCCTCAGCAAGACGCGCATCGTAACGCTCATCAAAGAATGCTTGAACTGCAATATTTTCAGGTGGTGTGGAAAATATTACGCGCAGATTAGAGGGCTGGCAATGGGCCAAAGATTAGCACCCGTGTTAGCAATCTGCTACATGAGCAAGATAGAACAACCTGTGCTATTCAGAAGCCCGCTTATGTACTGCAGGTATATTGACGATTGCTGTATTATAACATCCACTCAGTCCGAAATGGACGAGTGCTTCAATATACTAAATCAGCAATCGCAGTACATAAGCCTGACAAGAGAAAAACCGCGAAACGGGTGGCTCCCTTTCTTGAATACGCAATTGATGATGAATAAAGGCTCAGTTAGCATCAAATGGTATCGCAAAGAGAGTAAGAAAAACATAATTTTGCACGCAAAGTCCGCACATCCGATGGCCGTCAAACGAGCTGTCATTCACAATATGTTTGAGACGGCAAAGAACATCAGTAGTGGCAGACGTGAACGAGATGAATCATTAAAAATGGCAGCTATGATTATGACGTCAAATGGATATACAATGCAGCCCAAACATTCAAGAAGAACTCCAAAAAAGATGGGTGAACAGAGTATCAATCGGGTACCTCTGTGCCTGCCTTTCATTTCCGAACGAGTCACTGCCGCAATCAAACAATGCCTAGTACAAGCACAGTTGGAGAAAGACGTCATACTTATCAATATTCCGCGGGCTAACCTCAAGAGACAGTTAGTTCGCAACAGATTGTATGATAGTGCTTGTATTACACGAGACTGCGTAGTGTGCCCCTACGGAAAAGCAGGAGACTGCGCGAAATGTGGCGTTGTCTACCAAATTGAATGTATGAGCTGCTCTGCCATTTATATTGGAGAAACAGGTCGGCCGCTAAGCGTAAGGATAAGCGAGCATTTAGCCAGCAAAAAACGACAGAGTATAGTGTCTCCTTTAGGTAGACACAGAAATGTAGAGCACAACGGTGACGATTACAACATCAAATGCAAGATTCTGGCCTTCGAAGATCAAATCGCTGCCCGAAAGGCTCTAGAAGCATCTTACATACTTGCCCGTGACCCAAAAATGAACGGCAAGAATGAAAAGCTTTCTATCACAAGTGATCTATTGCCATATCTTGCGCTATGCGAACTATGAGATTGTCACCCTTACTTAAGCCATCTCATAGTGATCCAACTGCTCATTCGACAAGTTACTCGAGCACGTCCTGAAGCAGCATACGCTGCTGCCACGGTGATACACTTGGTGGGTAGACTTTCACGCCCAATCTCTCAATCTCCACCCGAGACGAATCGAATACGCGGGTGTGAAGAGGTTTTGGCGGCAAGGAAAGTAATATCAGAGTGACTGACTCCTTTCCAGGCCTCTGAAGACGGTGTTTAACCGAAACGTAAGGCAGGAATAAAGTGTATCACCAATAAAAACCTGTACGGCATAGAAGAATTGTCAAAGTTATAAACACATTAACATATTTTCGCGCTTGCACGGGGAGCAACAGTGCCTGCACAGCGCTCAACCATTCCAAAAAAAAACAGCGGTTTTCCGTCGGAAATTTGTTTTTTTAATGGGTGAGCGCTTGCGACATCAGCAAAAGATGAGGAAGTAGAATAAAAGAGGGTGGGAGAGGATGAAGGTTGGGAGTATGTATGTGTATGACTCATGTGACAATGCAATAAGATAAGTTTTGTTTGTGAAGGGGAGGGCTGCAAAAGTTTGTTTCGCCTATAGGCGTGAAGTTGGTATTCTCAAAATTTCTTATTCGGTTGATTTTATGTAAAAATCCAATTTTAGATTGTGTGATTAGAAGGTTTGCTTAACAGTTTTACACCGCTCTCGAGCCAGCGATTTCGCACGGATTGGCAAACACAAACAATGTGCCAAGAAGTACTTCCATATTCCAAATATTCGCCCAGGACTCCGCAAAAGCAATAATCCTTTTTGCTTTTTACTCCAAATATACAGTGCACCGTAAGCCACCGCGAGCCCTAATCCTAATTTGCGGCCGAGATCTTGAGCATTTTACTTTGATTGCAGATCAGATAAACTCAGCTTTCAGACTGGAAAACTTTGAAGTTGGCAGAAATCACTTTCTTTGTAGAAAACTATGACATTTCCTTCTTCAGATCATTTCGTATAGAGAAAGAGATCTGGAATGATATCCACGAAAGTCCCCGCGAAATGGGCTTTTCGTGCGAATAAAATGGACTTAATCCATGCGGTGCGATGAGATATCGCATTCGCGAATCCATTCATTACATACAAAACTTCTTCAGCAAGCCTTTCTCCAACTTGTCTCAACCTGTTTACTCACTCTTGCAAACTCATTTCCACTAGGTGGTCGGTATCTGACTAGGCTTTCTAATTTACAATGTCAGTCACATAGACTTTTTATTCTTTCGCATTTCGTAACACCTCACAAAATACCATTTATTAACGACTAGCTGGCAAACCCGGCTCCGCTTGGCCCTGTCATTATTATATTCGTAATCAGCATGCTCGATTACCCCCCCTGTGCCAACTCCCAGCCCCGAAGCTTAAATTTTGCAAAAAATCGATAGAATCAATATCGATCGATAACGAAAAGTAGCCTATGACACGCTCCCTGCCCCGAAGTATATGTGTGCCAAGTTTGGTCCAAATCGGTTCAGAAATAAAAATTTCTATTCCGCACATACGTACAGACATACAGACAGACAGACATACAGACATTCAGCTTTATATATAAGATGGCTATGCTCTAAATCACCTCTAAGAAAAAATTCATATAATATCCGGGCCTTCGCTTCTCGAGACTTCTACGGATCTACATTAAATCATATTCGTATGTAGAGCTCTCTGCAGAAAGCAGACTTTGGTTAGACTTGCACTGCAATCTGTGAATCAAAATGCTTATCTTGTAGAAACCTTGTACTATATACTACATTACGACCCAAGAGGTTTTTAAGCCATAAAAACTGCGAATCTGCAAGAGATGACTTCGCAAATTTCCTACTTTAGCTCTTCTTTGTCTCTCAGCACTAATGCTTCATATCTCTAAATAGTTGAATGTGTGGACTATTGCTAGTAGGAAATTTTTCACAAAAATTTTCTTGCTAGCTAGAGCCATTTCAGTAATTCTTGCAACCAAACTCAAAATCGCGTTTGAAATGCCGTATTTGAGGTTCGGTTTTGCGAGATTAGTCAAAAGATAGAATTATATTGAAACGCAATTTTTTTAATTTTCAAATACAAATCATGAATTTAGTTTTGGGTGATGATTTGAAGAGTTAACAAACTTTATTTGTACAAAGGAATTTTCGCATCGACCTTATTTGGAAGCATTTGAGTTTGCTAGCGAATATTTTGGTGAATTTAACCTTCCTCCATGATTTTTATAGCGTTTGTATAAATTTAGAAAGAAACACTTATTTCAGATTTCATGAAAGATATGAAACTTTTTCCACTCACTTGCTACCTTGAAATGTTCTAAGAAACACATTCTCAAAAAATCGCCATCAAACATATGCAAAAAGGTCAAAAATGGACTTAGTCCCAGCTCACCTTGCTGCTGGGAGTAAAATGGACGTTCAAGTCCATTTAAAATGGAGGTAAATCCCATTTTGCCCCATTCTAAATGGACTTTTCGCATGATTCTTTCGCCAGCGAGAGCTCAAGTAGGGTTGAATCATTTTCATCACACCGCTTTGCCTCGTGGTTGCGATGAGATAAAAATTTTTGGATAACGCTAGCGAAAGCAGATTCCGACCAATTTCTACCGCGAACGAATAAAATGGGGTTTGGAAGTCCGCAAAGCTTATCAGATTTTGTATTTGACAAGTTTTCTGCCCCTTTTAGTCTATTGTAATGGAGCCACTTTGTTTTTGTACAATGCGTCTAACGGGGCCAGCGCAGTCACACACCTGCGCGCGAGCGTTACCGTATGCTGCAGCGGTAGGGACCATGCCGCACAAAGCAGCGTAGTCCTTGTTTCAGCTACTCTTCCTGCTTCTTTCTTAGCTCAAGTGCCACTATAGGGCAACTGTAACACTGGGAGCTAGCACAACACGTTGCGTTTAAAGTTTATTGCGACACTGAAGAAGCTTACAACAGTAGAGCCCCGTTGACCCTCGAACCCGCCCTCTTTACTGCGGGATGATTGATGTATAGGTCGATTCGGCCACAATACGTAGCAAATGGCCGAACAGCTTATGCGCTTTTCTGTCTGAAACTCTACTTTAGTACTTTGTGAGATCTCTTGAAGTATCACCTCGCGAACAGTATACAATGTCATAGTTTATCCAAATAATCTACAACCTTTAGCATTGTAGATCTACCTTGTTTGTTATATTCAGTATTCGATAGCTTGTCGTTGACAAACGTTACTGTTCACTGACCATTTAAGCCGCCATCTCACCCTTCCACCGTGCATGATTGTCTACTTGGCGGCGCCTACTTTCATGTAGGCAGTCCTTGATTCTGTATGATACTGTTATTTGCCAGAAGTGAGCATTCAGGTTATCCACGCCCAAAATAGTGGCATAAAAGGGCCTGAGTACTCAGTTCTGGCGTTGGTTCGATCATTACCACTAAGTCAACGGCTGTTCCGCATATTCACTGTTAACAGTCAGCGGCTGTTCCGCTATCATAACTTATAATAACGGGCTAAGGATGTTTACGTGACTTTGTGTGTGTGTGTGTGTGTGTGAGTGTGTCTGTTACGAAATTCGTGGAGCGTGTTCCAGCCAGCGTTCTGAGCCAAAATTTTGTATAGCGCATGCTACCTTCATGAAAGTCCAACATGCAAAAGCACGAGTAGATTCGTTGAGTGGATCGCTCAGAAATTGCGCGCCAAACGGGTCCACCTGGCTTCTGTACCGCAAAATTCGGTCCGTATCACCACTTTTTGCAGAGTCGTGGATGAGTTTGGTAAGCGAATATGCAAGCGATGGAGGTTTAGCCAGAAAAGTGGTCGGAAGTTTACTACATAAGGAAAACGGCGCCAAAACGAATTGGTTGTGTAAATGGTCAATTTGCCAAGGTTCTAGCTAAGCGTTTGAGAAGATTTTCGCACAGAGATGTAGCTCACGGTTATCATTACCTCTATGGCGACTACCAAATCATGACAAATCCAAAAACCTATTCAAATTTGCGTTTGTCTTCCTGCGAAAAGTTTCATCCACGCGAAATCACCGATCTCACGTGAGAAAACTTTCTAAATGAGTGGTTGTTTACATTTTATTCGTGGTAGTCGGCATAGCGCGGTGAGTTCCAGTGCCACGATTTTACGAGAATGAGTAAGGCACACAGATAGTAGAGCCAGTGCGAACCTCTGCGAAGCAGAGGTGACGCACTGGTTATTGAATAAACAATTATTAACGTAGTGATACCAGCTTGATGTATACCAAATACGAAATGGAGGTTTGAGGTCAGATGTAATCGAAATCATCTATTTGGATCTCTGATTGTGAAAACAAGTGGTGCTCTTCTGCCTGGCTAAAGATGGTGATTATCGTAAGGTGTAATCGTATATCGTATTTATCGAAGAGCAGTTTGAATGGAAAAAAGTCTGGATCAAATGAAAGATGCCATGGGAAAAACGCTTAAAAAATTGATACCCCCCTTCCTTTGCTGCAAAAAATCGTATCCGGTATTGGGGATTGCATATGACCATAGACACAAAAAACAATCCGCTGCTACAAAAATGAAAAATTACGAGATACAATGACAAAAAAAGGACCACGCTGCTTTGCGCGGCATGGTCCCCGCAAGCTTCGGCATAGGTAACGCTCGCGCGCAAATGTGTTACAGCACTACGCGGCGCTGGCCCATTAGACGCATTGCAGTTTAAAGGCAGCGTTCCACCAGACTAGGGGGTACCTGGCTCTGGTAATGATGTAAGTAAATCCATAATTAAGCGACGACAGAAGTTTGCAGCGCGAAAGGGATCTACGAAGTTTACAAATCGTCCCTCAAGTGCCCGGACCTTACGGTAGGCTCGGGCGAATACTAGAAGTATGCAAGGTAGAGACGCAGAGTCATTGTGGGACCCTGCGCTCATGCATGTGTGCGCTATGCGTGCTCTGGCCTTGCAGTTCGAAATTGATCTGTGGGCGGCGTTCGGGCCCACCTCAAAATTCGGGCCACTTGGAGGGCGATTTATAGACTTCGTAGACCCCCTTTTGCGGTGCAAACTTCTGTCTTCGCTTAGTTAGGGGGTCTACTATTACATTAATACAGAGCTAGGTACTCCGATTTGCTGGGACGCTGCCTTCAATCTTATGTTATGTATAGGAATTTCACTTTGACTTTGATGTTCACGGAATTGCGCACTTCATTTAGGGCGCAGCAGCTATACTTTATTCAGGGTCAAAAGTATTGATTGATAGCACTCACTTTCGCTTTTTTCACCTAAATGATGGATTTTGTCACACAAAATGAATGGGCACGCTGATTAAAATGACCATCGTGGTATGCTATTCACCTACTCTCTTTTCGTTTTAGAAAGATTGAAAAAACAGAGATGTTTGGCCTGGAGAATTGTCCTTCAAGGCAGCATCTCCGCAAGATGGGTGTGGCGATGTCAAAGTAGACCCCCTATCTAAGCGATGATCGAAGTTCGCAACGAAAACGGGGTCTACTAAGCCTGATTTGGCTCCGAAAATGGCTCGGATCTTCCCATAGGCCCGAATACTCCCCGCACGCGATTTCAAACTGCGAGGCCAGAGCACGCATACAGTCATGAGCTCAGGGTCCCGCAACGATCTGCGTTTCTACTCTTGCATGCATCTCGTACTCGCCCCAGCCTACAATAAGATCCGGGCCACTTTCGGGGGCAAATTTCAGGCTTGTTAGACTCCCTTTTTCGCACCGAACTTCGGTCATCGCTTACGTAGGTCTAACTAACATCGCTGCAGAAACCGACACCTTCACTTTGACGGGACACTGCCTTTAGGGAAACAATGGGCTTGAAGATACAGTTGGCAAAAAGAAGTTGGAAATGAACGAAAGTACGCACATTGATGTACTGTATACTTTGAGTGTATTTTTCTGTGGTAAAATTTGTGTTTTTTGCTATGAAGAGGTGCACAATGGATAAAAGTTGGGAAATCGCAGTATCCGGAAAATCTATCTGGAGATATACCTGAAAATCGCAGTGCTTTACGCAGCACTACAAGACCTAGAAGAACAGCTGCCTGAACGTAAAACGCGTTCACGGTGATAGTCTGGCTATAGCTGTGGCAACCTAAGCTTCTTGCTCGCTTTACTTATCACAGGTTCCTGTGAAAGTCATCACAAGGCTTTAGAGAAACTCAGCAGCTGGTGACTAGAGTTGTCTTCGTAGACACAGGTCTGCATAAATAATCCTTGCGAAATATATTTGCAAATGCATTGTAACGCAAGTAAGGAGTCTTGCAAATAACGTGTTTACTCATAATCAATTAAGCCAAGTGCGTGCCCCGACGAATGCGAATAGTGGGCGAGGGTTACCGTCCCAGCAAGGTGAACGGGGACGGCTAAAGCGGCTGGTTCACCAGAAGCAACGATCCAAGGCATCGCAGACTCTCCGTCTAGCTACCATCAATATAGGTACACTCACCTCTCGTTCGCGAGAGTTAGCAGATCTCCTGAAGAGACGGCGAGTCGATGTAGCTTGCATACAGGAAACGAAGTGGAGCGGGGCAAAGTCACGCGACATCGGAGATGGATATAAGCTCCTCTACAACGGTGCCACCTGCACCAAAAACGGGGCTGGGATAGCTATGTCGGAGACTCTAAGGAACAATATAGTTGACGTTGAGCGCATAAGCGATCGCCTGATGAGTACAAAGCTAGACACCGGGAAACATGTCCTACGAGTAATCACTGCCTATGCGCCACAACTCGGATGTAAGGATGATGAAAAGGACGCGTTCTGGCAGGAGCTGGATGACCACATCAGTTCAATTCCGCTAGAAGAGACATTCCTTCTAGGAGCGGACCTCAACGGACATGTGGAAGAAAGGCGAGAAGCCGGGAAATGTCACGGAGGCCACGGATACGGAACATGCAATGAAGAAGGTGAGCGCAATCTGGAATTCGCCTCAGCCCATGATCTGGTCTTGGCGAACACATACTACATCAAGAAGGATGATCACCTCATTACATATGCGAGTGGCGACCGACGAACACAAATAGACTTCTGGGCTATCCGATGGTGTAACCTTAAAAATGTAAAGGACTGCAAAGTCATTCCCGGTGAGAGCTGCATACCTCAACACAGACCACTGCTTCTCGACATCAAAATTCCAATGGATGGGCACACCAGGAGAGCCACAAAGACCAGGACACGCATCAAATGGTGGAGATTGAAGACCAACAACGCAGCGAAACAAGCACTGCTAACAACTCTACCAAGGCTGCAAGGGAACCCAGAGCAATCCTGGGCAAGCTTGAAAGATCGAGTCCACGATGTGGCACGCATGATCCTGGGATGTACAAAGCCAGGAAAAAGAAGGATCAATCGAGAAACGTGGTGGTGGAATGATGAAGCGCAAAAAGTCATAAAGGAGAAGAGGGATGCGTACAAGCGATGGCATAAAACGAAATCAGAGGACGATCGCCAGACGTACCAACAAGCCAAACGTGCTGCGAAGGCTTCCGTAAAAAAGGCAAAACAGGTGTACTTGAAAGAGCTCTACGATCAACTAGAGTGTCGCGAGGGAGAACGCGAGATATACCGGATAGCGAGAAGAAGAGCGGAGTCCACAAAAGATATGGAACACTTCCTCCATATCAAAAACAAACTTGGTAGGACGAGATATCATAGAGTTGAGAGTATCGCTGAGAAAACCAGAGGACATTACCGAACGATGGAGAACCTACTTTGAAGAAATGGCCGCCACAGGCCGCATCATCAGCTCCATCCCAGAAGCCAGCCCCATAGAGGGACCAGTACCAGCAGTCACGGAAGAGGAAGTATGGCTGGCCATAGAACAAAGAATGGCAAAGCGACTGGTCCAGACGACATACCAAGCGAGTTCTGGAAAATATGTGGACAATCCGGAGTCACATGGCTAACGAGCCTCCTCAATCAAATCATAAGGAGCAAGAGTATGCCTCGCGACTGGTACACCAGCACGACCATCCCGATATGGAAGAACAAAGGAGACATAGCAAACTGCGCATCCTATCGACCAATCCGACTGATGAGCCACACTCTAAAAATCTTCGAGCGAGTAATCGAAACACGCTTCGAAATGTTATAGAGCTGCCAACGAATCAGTGCGGATTCGGGAAAGGAGTAGGTACAAATGATGCAATCCACTCCGCTCGGATAGTGATAAAGAAATAGAGAGAAGCAGAAGGATTTGCATGCAGCCTTCCTGGACCTAGAGAAAGCCTTCGATAAGGTGCCCCATGAAGTCACATGGTGGGCCTTACGGAAACGCAGGGTGCCAGAGGAGAACATTCAGTGGATAAAGTTGATCTGCCAAACGCTTCAAGCCACGTGCAGACAGCTGCTGGGCAATCGAAAGAATTCGAAATCAAGGTTGGAGTACACCAAGGTTCAGCTCTCTCTCCCTTGCTCTTCATCACGGTGATGAACGCCGTGATGGAACCGCTCAGACATGAACCCCCTTGGACACTTCTCTAAGCAAACGATGTGGTCTTGATAGCAAGTACCAGAAAGGAGCTACAAGACGAGGTGCAAAACTGGAAAAACAGGCTAGAGTTGTATGGCCTGAAGCTCAACACCAGGGAGACAGAATATGTATATGGAAGTGGGGAAACAAACTCCAGGTACCATAAGCATCGATGGTGAAGAGCTAAAGAAGACAACGTCATACAGATACCTAGGCAGTCACATCTCAAAGGGGCTTACAAGAGGAGGTCACGGGCAGGATGAACACAGCGTGGATGAAATGGAGAGCCTTAACAGGAGTTCTGTGCGACAGACGAATGCCAGTGCAACTCAAGTCCCAATTGTACCGGACCGTTATCCGCCCAGCAGCACTCTATGTCAGTGAGTGCTGGCCGTGTACGCGGAACGAGGAGCGCAAGCTCAGTGTCATGGAAACAAGGATGCTACGATGGACCTTAGGAGTCACACTGAAGGATCACACCTGCAATGACACTATATGAGCGCGAATGAGAGTAGCTCCAACTGCCCAAAAAATGCAGGAAAAGAGGCTACGATGTATGGGCATGTGCGCAGAAGGGATGAAAACCACATCACCAAATTGGCCCTGGCTGTAGAGGCACCAGGCACAAAAGGCCCAGAGGTGGACCCAAGATGAGGTGGATGGACAGAATCAAGGCCGACCTGCGAGAATTTGGTGTAAACGAAGACCTTGCCTCAGATAGGATGACATGGAGACATCTGACAAGGAAGACAGACCCCTGCTTAAGTGGGACTGCGAGGATAAAAAAAAGTTAAGCCAAGTGCGTCACCTTCGCTTCGCAAGGCCTCGCGCTAATTTTACACCATCAGTAGGTTTTTTCCTGCTCGGAAATTGTTGAAAACTGCTTGAAACCCTTATGAGTCTTACATTATTACGAATTCATTCTAGATAACACTCCATTAAAAGCTCTTCCACAGACAGGTAACTTTGGTGGGAAGAGGCTTTACGTTAGAAAAATATATGAAAATTCAAACTAGTTCAAACCGGTACTGCCTTGATAGCCTCCGCAGCCAGAATTCGTATTTTACAACCTCAAAAAACTTTTCTCAATCACACAGATAAATCGTAATTAATCAATGATTTGTGCAGTCAGTATCTCTCGCGGTATTTTCTCGAAAGAATAAACTCTTTGATTACTTTTATCGGAGTTGATTCGCATCGACGCGCAAATAAATTTGAGACTTTGTCAGAAGTCAGTCCTAGGGAATCGACTTCAAGGATGAAATAGATGGTGAACACGTACTACATGCGATTTTTGAAAAAACACTACGCAGTGGATAAAGTCACATCTGCCTGAGCATAAACCATGCTCTAGACGAAAATTTGACCATAGACTTGGCTGGAACTCGCTTTATGAATTTTCGTGAAAACAGACTTCTGCACACAAAGACAGACGACATCAAAGCGTTATTGCAGTAGTACCGTACAGAGTCAGTGAAGAGTCAACCTTTAGAACAGGCTGCGAAGCTGCAGAAAAGTAATCACATGGATCAGAACCAGTGGCGAACCAAGTCTCCCTCCCCTCCCCCGAATGGATCGCAAAATTTTTGAAAGTTACTTCCATGAGTTATAGAATTGTGCAAGTGACTCTTGTTTTATACTTGAATTTCGTTTTTATATTTTTCTAAGATTCATATTAGCCCAGAATTTTTTTCAGAGAATTTTTTTTTCGATAGTCACGCTTCCTTATTCTGGAATTTGGGCGTTATGGGAAAAAAATTCCCGAAAAAAATTCTGGAAAGCATCTAAAAAAACTTTCGGTGTGCGTGGCTAACGCCATGTACCTTTACTTTGAAAATTTTTTATCACCCCCTCCCCAGAGGGAAATCCTGGGACCGCACTGATCAAAATGTGTAGAATCTGCATCTGCTTCCGAAATTATGATGAGCCCGTTATTTGGATGTTAGCGAGCCCTTGAGTAGCTAGCTTATTGGTCCCCGATAAAGGTTTTTTTGTAGAGAAGAGCAAGATTTCCTTGAGACCTATATGAATTACACTGTTCTCAAGGAGAAGTAGTCGGAGGCATGGGTCTAGATGAATTGATTATCCCAGCGCCTTCACTAGTTTTTCTTTTTCAGTGAAAAGCATCTTTTGTACCTTATGCGTCGCTTCCCGCTTCACGACCAGAAGTGCATCCAATCGTCACTCTGAATAACAGTGCATGTAGGTACATCATTACTGTGAGATCTATGTCCAAGTCTGCCATTCAGAACTAATCTTTATCTAAGATCTCGGATACACGAGTAACTTTGTTAAGCAGTTGAGATAAGTGGAGAGCAAGGATGGATATTGTACGATATTTAAAAACACCAGATCTAACAGAATTTGAGGTTTCTGCGGACAACGGCGCCAAACTAGAAAAAGTCTTATGTTCTGCTTCCAATGTTGATCCTTTTTTCGGCAGCTCGATAATCACCGTTTTCATAATTTCGTTGATATGGTCGTTTCTGTGCATGTGCACCATCCAGCATTCCTTCGGCACTCGGCCTCATTGGTTCTTTCGAACGAGCCTATGATAATTTTTACAAGTTGTGTCATGATTAGGTTGGCACTAAATCAGCAAATTATGAAAGGCACTAATAGGGACAAAAATGCCCTTCTTAAAACAACGACAAGCAAACTTCCGCTGAATGTCTCAAATGCTGCAAGACGCACAGCCGAAGTTTAGTTGTTTGAGTGCATGTACAGTATAGCGATGGAGGAAGTAGTACAGCTTTCGGTTTTGAAAATACAAATCATCTTGAGAGCCGATGCATACATGTCATTTCTAGATAATCACTAGGCAATCCACAAAAAGCGTCACTTCTGACCAATCGATCAAATCAAAAAACTACTAAAAGTACGCAAACTACGCGTTTAGCTTTTCTCTAGAGAAGTTTGCAGCTTTCGAGTTTTGAATGCGCGCAGCAAAAGACTGATGAAAGATTACTGCGGGTAGACATTGCGACTGTCCTAATTGTCCTTTTTGACAAAGGAAGAACTCGAGGTAACCGTGGCTTTTTCGTATGAAACGTATGAAGCAGTGGCGTACTGAGGTGGGGGGAGGGGGGGGAGGGGGAATAAGTCGGGAAACAGAAGTCGGAATAAGAAGAGCTTGCAAAAACTTTGGGAAGCATACCAAAAAATTTTTTACAGTGCGTGTTAAACGCCAGGCACCTTCATCAGAAAAATTCCACCCCCCCCCCCCCGGATGAAAATCATGGATATTTTTGGAACGCTTATCTCAAATATATGTTGATTGTCTTTATTCTGGAGGAAAATATACATGTTTATCGATGACAAAGTTGCACCATTATAGAGGGTCAGAGGCAATAATTTTTGCTTTTTTTTCTGTCAAATTCTGATCAAGGAATCTGAATACAATGACGGATTACCGTTTAGCAGTTTCGTTGCATAAAACAGGCAAATTCATAGATCTAATAAATGTTTTTTACAGCAATTTTCTTGGAAAAAATCTTCACAACCTTATCCAAGAAATATTTCTGCGGATATCGAACATACATTCGAAATTAGCGTTACGCTACGAGTATTCTCACATATATCTCAAGTAAAATAGCCAATATACTAGCGCTGTTTGCTCGGAAGCCTCGAGCGATGCAGACGCACCGGTCTCTAAATGTTTTTACTCCGAGTTGAAACAGACTTCACAATCAATGATTCTATTATGCCGATTTCTCAAATCTGCTCAAGTGTCTCTTTGAAAACAAAGAGACACTTGAGCTCAAGCAGCACATACCTTTGTCAGAGTATGGGATCTCAGAATATCCTTGCTTCTATGCATTTCTTTGCTAGCTTTTCGTTTCAGTGCTTCCTCTCTAAAACTTGTGCGATGAACTTTTGGTATTTAATTAGAAAACACTGACTTGTCAGAGCGTAACTCATTTTCGTATGTGCTTGTATGAGTGGTGCCGGGAGAGCAAACTTCTAGCGAAGGTTGAGTTATGTCCGTCTTTCTTCGTTTTAGCGTCACTTGCTTCTTTTTGCGCTTAATAAAGCCCATACTGCTTGAGACTTACAGTGAACATTTGTGGCGCAAAATTACCTTCATCGTTTCGGCTACCTCTTTGGTGAGAATGGACAATTCATAAAGCTGTTCATCCATCACTTTCTTTAAAAAGTTCCAAATCAAAAAACATTTAGGTTATAAGAAGTGTTGGCTTTTACCGAAAGCTCCGTAAGATCGCTATGAGGGTTTGGTTTGAAAGCATAGTAGAAGAAGAAGCATAGATACACTATCGTTATTATCCCTAGAAGTAGAACAGGCGCATAGGCCATATTGTAACCTGCAACTAGGTATAGTCCCACGACTTGTTACGAAGTCGATATTATCGGAAAAAAAATGAAAATGAGAAGAAAGCAACTCGTTCTCATTGTCAGAGTAGATGACATTGAAAAGATAACAAGGATTACCTTTCCACTTGACGCTGTCATATTCATCGTCTTGCATGAGTTTTTTGACACCTGGTATTATGCAATAAATTATTTCAATGTTATACAAAGACAATCCATAAAAAAGGTAGTCGCACCTGAGTCTTCGCTTCGGAAACTTTTAGACAGCAACGCAGGTTGTATATCAAACATTTCGTCGTATATACAACGGCTTATCAATCTATCCTAGAACACAGTTAAGAAGATGTTGATTAAGTAGATTTTCAACTGTCTACTTACTCCTCTTGGTATGTTGTAGCGATATAAGCACCCTTTAATTTTGTAGCTATAGCAACGTCTTGTAATAATACTAAATGCATCAGCGAACAAAATTTCAGATTTTTTTGTCTTGAATCTGTGCTGCAATGTTAAAAAAAATGCAAATTCAGCTTACACTAATATGCTCTTAATGGCAAAGCAAGGTGTGTTTACCTTATCTGGTATCTTATATATTAATGGATTACTTGTATTGTAGGCGCCTCTTTCGACTTTATCCAAGTCAAAATCATAAAGGGTCTTGCCGCTTAGTACCTAGGAGGAATGAGATGTTATCGAGGGAAGACTAGTCAGAGATGAAATGTACAAAATGCTCAAATTTACCCATAATCTATGCCCTCCTAGTTCTGTTATGTATGATGCGATAGAACGGCTATAATTGTAACGTTTCGGCAAGTTGAACTTTTGCTGATTTCTAACACTGTAAATGGGAAATAACTCTTCAAATTTTGCAGTGGCAGTTTGCACATATACATCTTTGAAATTATTAGAGCATTTGAAAGCTATTAAGGTTTTCTTGTCGTTGTTTACATTGAGAAACCTCGATGTGACTTTTTCGTCATTATACCTATCATTTATATATAAATAAAGCTCAATCTCTGTAAATTTGTTCGTATGTAAGTATGTGGCTTATAGACTTCTTTGTTTGTGAACCGATGAGGCTGAAGTTTGCTCCCTTATAAATGAGGCCAAGCGCAGAAACTAGGCTACTTTTTGCGACGATTCACTGGGTCCTTCTATCGATTTTTTGATTTGTTTACTAACATCCAGGAAAATGAAAGCTATATCATTCATTTTTGCAAGTTAAGTAGTAAGGAGCGGTGGAGATCATTTACATTTTGCGGTGAGGAGGATGCGATGTTACGAAGCAAGCCTCAAGAAGGACATATTCATCACGGATACTACACGTGTGCTGGAACTGACTTGGAGCTGAAGCAGGAGAGGAAGAAAAAAATGTGATCTGAAGGAAGTGGAGGAATGGTAAGCAAACATCTTGAAGCAGACGGGCCATTTTGGACCCCTGGCCCGGGCGGGACCGGGAACCGCAGCTAGTTACTTATAATAACGAGCTAAGAATGTTTAAGTGACTTCTCAGACAATGGATGGGACCCCTCCGCCGGAGAAGTGGCAGGGTCGCGGCGTATCCCCAGCGGTGGGTCTCCCATTTGTCCGGCGGAGCCCTCCCATTTTCTGCTCCGGAGACCTCCCATCTTCTGCTCCGGATACCCCCCATTTTCTGCTCCGGATACCCCCCATTTTCTGCTCCGGATACCTCCCATTTTCTGCTCCGGAGCCCCCCGATTTTGTGCGCCGGAGCCCCCCGATCGCGGCATACTGTAATTAGCCCTAATTAAAGGCAGCTTCCAGGCAGATCTGGACCTATGGGGCTTTTACATGGAAAGTACTTTTGGGGCCCTAACTAAGGCACTGCCGAAGCAGCAGCTCAGGTAGTGCTCCAATGGCTGAGATATTCCCTCGAAACAGACCCCCGCGAACGTATTCGCATGGATTCATGGCAGTTTCGCGCCAGGATCCACGCTTTGCGCCATGAATCCATGCGAAACACGGTCGCGGGGTCCGGTTTCGAGCAGAATATCTCAGGCGTTAGAGCACTACTTGAGCTGCCGGTTGGGTAGTGGCTTAGTTAGGGCCCCAAAATACTTTCCATGTAAAATCCCCATAGGTCCAGACTTGCCTGGACGCTGCCTTTAAGCTCCAAACCCCAATTTTGTCTCTAAACCCAACCCAAATAAGCCGAATAGGACCCCCCCCCGGGTAGGAGTTTAGCGCGACCCTCACCCCGTACTCTACCCCCTCCCTCTCACCCCTAGCGTTTGTGGATAGAAGATAGAAGAAAGAACGAAGAGATAAGACATTTACTTCAAATTTTTCAAACTTTCGAAAAATCTATCTATCTATCTCCAGCATACGTACAACAGTTAATTCATATTACAAAAACCATACTAGGAGTTAGAGATAAGAATATTGAAAGAAAAACTAATTTCCTAGTTGCAAAAAGAACCTTGTAACACCACAGTATAAGCATATGGTTTTAACATGGTAAGAAAATGAGAAAAAGATCAAAAAAGCATTCTGTGCAACATGAAACAAAACAGACAAACTGTGCGGTTCCTAGCCAGTACGAGAGTACTCCAGTTAGAAAGGAGCATGTCAACTCCTTTGGGAATCTGAAGATGGCGTGTTTTAAATTCCAGCTCGTCTTACATTAGATGACCGCTTACTTCATCCAGTCATACTCCTTTTCAAGCAACAAGCGTCTAGTTAGTCGGAGCATCCATACAAAAGAACAAGCACATGCGGCATAAAAGTATAAAGAGCTCCATGGAGTCCAGAACATTCTGTATGCATGTGGAAAATCGAGGACACCAAGAAAAGACGAAAAAAGACCTGTCTTCAATCGTTGGATCAGTATCGTGCCACGTCCACCACAGCAATTTCGTACCTAACATACGGAATGGTAATTGAAGCATCACAGAACTCAGGCCAACTGCAGGCCCTTCACCCCACCAAGGTAGGCGCATTCTGAAATGGCAATAAATATAAATTTACGCTCACAATCACCAAAGTGGACAAGGGGAACTTAGAAGTGATTTCTATCCAAGACTGAAATTACTGTTACTGTTATAAGGCCTGAGCTGACTTGACCTGTATTGGTGAAAAAAGTTGAAGAAGGATTAACCAGCGATCAATTTTTAATGAAGCAACAAGTCGGGGGGGGGGGAACGGGGTAGGCGCCCCCCTTCACAAGCTGTTCGAAAAACAGGACCGTGCAGAAACTCTTAACCGTTATCCGTTAAAATTTACGTCTACAATTTTGATCGGAAGATTTTCCCGCTAGTAAAAAATGTATGAAAATTCTGTGGACTAATAAATGTGTACAGGGCTTTACAACCTGAGTGTCCCACCCGCCCCGCTAGGACGCCACGCTTAGGTCCGCCCAGCGTTCGTGGCGCTGGCTGCGCGTCGACTGAAGCTTGGCGAAATCCGGGCGATACGCAGCAAACGCCGCGCGCGGCCTGAGCGAGGCGGCCGCGTTGGAGGAGCCGCGCAAGCGAAACTTGCGACTCTCAGGTTGAAAAGCCCTGTACATGAGATACCTGCTAACAAGGACAGAGGATGTGTAGAGAAACATTTGATGAAATCCAAAAAGGGCATAGAGAGGAACTCTCATTCCAAAAAAGCTCAACATACCCTAAACAGGATAATTATGAAGTCGAGTGTTGCTGAGAAGAAAGATAAATACCTGTGCATGCCAATAAAGATTCAATTCTGGTACAGAGATAGCTAGTGTTTCGATGACAAACGCATGTACAGTTACGGCAATCCATGTGTATAGATACCGACCGCCATGACGATAGGCTTATTTGATATCGAATAGTGATTTGAATAAGATACAAAAGGAAGTCTAAAACATACCATGAGCAAATGTGAGCATACATAAAAATCCAAAGACGAGCTCAGCAGCGAAAAAGTACGGGTTATTCTGGATCAATTCTACGGGACTTTTGTATTTGCAAAACCAATCCGCCCACTGAAAAGCAGCATGTGATATAATTGTGACTGAACGCCTGGAAGACATGAAGCTGATACCGAATTAAACTGCTTGAAATTGAGCAACTTTCTCATGGAGATAAAGTAAAACAAAAGAGCTTTCCAAAAACTCACTAAAGACCTCACCGTAACACGGTACAAAACCTCACCTGGACCATGATGACAGCTTTCTGACCTATACCTTTCCTAGTTTCAGGCGAGACTGTGAAAGGCAAGTTATCGAACAAATACCGATCCAACAAGTAGTCCATGCTAAAAACTTGCTTTATTCAAAGAAACTTGAACCAGAAACGATTGTGAATAATGAAGTGAACGATCGATGAAGATAGATGAAGTTTGCAAGAAGCAGCTCTAAAATAACCATAAGGACGACGGACTGCCGATGATATGCGATAAGCCAGAACTAGCCCTTACCAACTGAAGTAGGCAAATGAAAGAAGAAAACGCCTTCAAGCGGTTATATTAGCTAGAAGACGTCTACAAAGAGGAGTGATTAGTCAGAACTCTTTTGAAAAACGTGCTTTATGTTCCTTCCTAGATTTGATTGCGGAAAGTGCTTGGAAAAGCAATTTTTCAAAGCTTGCTGTTAAGAATGTGAATGAAAGAAAGGAAGAAAAAACCAAATAATGGTTTGATTACGCCAACTTCGCGCCGCGGAAAATAAATTTGCATTCGGCGGCAAGTTCAAACCCGCATTCATAGTGAATTCGCGATATGAGCGATTACAACTTACGCTTACAAAGCAAGTTATTGTACAGCAGCTTGATTAACGCAGTTGGCATCAGTTGCAAATGTGGATATACCTATCTACGGTAAAGGAATGAAATGATTATCGTTTCGTGTGAGACAACCTCGAAAAGCTTTGGACACGTGTGATTAACAAGTTGAAACATGTGCTCTAATTTATCTTGGATGTAACAATCTTGGAAATCAGAGAGCAAACATGTTTGAGCCTGCGTAACGTGTGCAAAGCGTTTTCGAGTATCGCAGTTCAAAAACAAAAAACTACCTATCCTACCAAAGATGCATCCTTTATATCTTTTTCTACCTAAAGGTATATTCTTTGCATAAAACGCTCGTTAGCCAGGCTGGTAAGCACTGTGTGACACGGAACAACAACAAGGATTATTTAGACGATACTTTCATCACAACAACACTAGATAGTTGCGCAACTAACCTCATTGTTTCGAAAATTCAGAATTAATCACAAAAACCACTCCATCAATAGTCTACGATGTCTCAGCAAGTCGGAAAGAGCCAAACACTGAAGGTGATTGAGTGCAACCGCACGAAAATTTCAAACATAAACCTGAAAACGAGGAACTTACAGCAACATAAACGCCAACGCGACGAAGAGCAACGCGGAAAAGGAAAAAACGGTAAAGAAACGCGCAAAAACAACAGAATCAAAGAAACGGCGACTAAAATATGGACAAAGAGCGTAAACAGAGGACTCATCACCGTGGAGTTAGACGTTTGCTTGCTACGCGCCAAATCGATACGCAGCCTGCTCCGGATACCTCCCATTTTCTGCTCCGGATACCTCCCATTTCTCCGGCGGATACCTCCCATTCCTCCGGCGGATACCTCCCATTTTCTCCGGCGCGGCTCTTCCAAATTTGGCGGACACGCGCCGCGCAGATTTCTGCGGCGCGGAGTCCGTCAAATCTGGCAGAGTCGCGCCGGAGAAATGGCGGACCTTTGCAGCAGGGCCGGAGAAGCCTCCCATTTGCCTGCCAGTGATGCCACCGCGATGGACCGCCCATTTGCCCTTCTCTCATTGGTCAACTGGGTCCGGCGCGACTCTGGCAGTTTCCGAGGGTCCGGCGGAGGGGTCCCGTCGATTGTCTGAGTTATGTGTGTGTGTTGTGTGTGTGTGTGTGTGTGTGTGTGTGTGTGTTACGAAATTCGTAAAGAGTGTTCCAACCAACCTCCTGGGCTCAAATTTTGCACAGCGCATGCTCCTCGCATAAAAGTTCAACATGCAAAAGCGAGAGCAGATTTATTGGGTGTATCCCTCAGAAACTGTGCGTCAAACGGATCCACTATGCATTTGGGCCGCAAAATTGGGTCCGTAATTCCACTTTTTGCCGAGTCGTGGATGTTTATGTCAAGTAAATGTGCAACATGGACTTGGGCCCAAAAAAGGCGATCAAAAGCCCATTACTTTACAAAACGGCGCCAAAAGTATTGGCTACGTAAATGATCAATTTGCCAAGGTTTTACCAGACCATTTGACGAGATTTTTGCACAAAGATGTAGCACACGGTCACTGCTCTTCTTATTGCAACTGCGAAGACCATGGAAAAATCAAAAACCTATAAAGATTTGCGTTTGCTCTCCTGCAAAAAGTCTCATCCACGCGAAGTCACCGATTTCACATAAAAAACCTTTCGAAATGAGCTGTTTTTTACATTTTGTTCGTGATAGTCGGCATTGCTCGGTAAGTTCCAATACCATTATTATGCGAGAATGAGTAGGGCCTAGATAGTAGAGCCAGCTCAAACCTCTGCGAAGCAGAGGTGACGCACTGGTCATAGAAGATTCTGTAAAGGTCAACTTTGAAAATTTGCTCAGAATAGGATGTGTTTCATTAGGAGAAGTGGCGAACTTAGAAATTTTTGTAAGAATGTTTGTTCTCATTTCAGTAAACTTTCGTCAAGCTTTGTAGTACCCTGGAGTCCATAGTGTATTTCAATATACTGTCTATTTCGATGAGCTCTACATAGAATAAATATGAGAAGAAAACATAGAAAAAGACATGCATTATTTCTATTTGCACTTACATTGCAGATATGCCCTCGTATTCGATTGTCTGCTCAGTAAGTTCAGTGCCGCTGAGGGAATAACAGCGGAACCACAACTTCCCTCCTTCATCTTGATGATGACGATGGCATGTTTCGAACATAATTTCTTTAAAGGGTTTGAATACAAATGATTTGATTTTGTTTTCGAACTTTGCGATCCGAAAGTTCCCATAACTCTTGTTATTCCGTAATTCTTTTGTTGCGTCCACACTGAAATACAAATTTTTCAGCATACACACGTATTCTCATCAGTTTACGTTTCACAGCTTTGCGAAGATTACATTTTGAATCTAGTTTTGCGGGGCTGTCTCGGCAAAATCATTGAACCTGTTATTACTGTAGTAAAAATTTCTGATGACGTTTTCGTGCTGTAATGAGTAATTGCCGTGATGAAACCGTCAATGTGGTTTGTTTCCTCTTTTTTATTTAAATGACTGCAGATTAGTACCTCTTTGTTTACTAAAATCGGTGAATACGAATATCGGACACGACTGCTGTACTCAGCAGTATCCTGCCCCCTCCCCCATAATTAGAAATTTTTTACCTCCCCGTGCACTTACCGTAAGCCCATAATTATGGCAAGTAGGTAGGACCGATTAAGGATGAAGCAGATAAAAAGATGACAGATCAGATGAAGTCGACTGCACGAAATCGCCCTGGTCGCTGTAGGCTGAACGCACGCGAGCGTGTATGCAACGCGGCTCGAATACGGACGTTATGATGACTTATTCGCGCGAATGCCAATGTCAGCCCACCAGAGAAATGCTCGCGGGTTTTGTCTCGAGGAGCTGAGTAGTGATTCCTTCAGATCCAGAATCCATGCATTCTGGAAGTTATGAAAGATTTAGATTCCGCGGGATTTCCCCCGCGACATTCACGAAATTTTACACGATCTTGAATGTAACGTACACGAGCTTTACAGGGTGTACAAAAGTTTTCAGCCACACTTTGCAATGTAGTAACCTTGTTAGTAATTGCTTCTAGGATTTCTTGTATAGTTCGTCGTTCCCTTGTCAAGAAATTCCTCAACAAGCACACTTTGTAAAGTGCTATCTCAGGTGAATTCTTGCAGCGAGCAGTACTACTACATCCAAGCCCAGCTGTAATGTATCCACTTTAAAACATGCAGCTCTTTTATCCTAATAGTTTTCGCGGTTTTGTAAGGGTCGCATTGCAGAGTTAGCTTCACTCAAGGAAGCGAGGGTTGGTGGAAATTATAGATTAAAATTTTTGTTTGATAATCTTGAACTTCAAAGTTTTTATGCGAATACTATAAAATGCGGGCCGTTTTGAACCATTTTTGTAAGCTGAGACTAACAATAAGATGAAGCCATTTCTAAGGGGAGGTACGCAGATGTCAGCGAATTACATTGGAGCGGGGAACCGGTTGACGATCATGCTTTGATGAAAATTCCATCACACTTTTCAGCTAGCAACACACTTAGTCTCACAGCGATGTATAGCACTGGACAATCAGTTACGTCCTTTTTACCTCCAAGAAAAGCCGCTATGCTACTCCTATCCTCATTTTGGAAAAGGCGAAGTAGCTGAATCCACAGTCAAGTACATGAATGTATGATCGGCTCCCAGATAGATTGCGGACTTCTTGACTGAGGGTAAGCTTAACGAGCGAGTATGAAACACAATGCTATGAAGCGGATGTTTAACAAGTTTATCCTGAGAATCAGGTAAGTCCGCAACCCTCCTCCGCTTGGCTGATGAACTACCAACATCGTACACAAGAGTGAGCTTTCTCCTGGACCAAAAATCAATCCCCTTTCATAGTTCTGATGATTGTATATAAAATAAGTTTGGATCAGTTGCCATTAAACTACTTTCATAGCTTCTTATAATAAACACACAAAGCCTGTACAATAAGACTGAGTGGTCTATCACTACGTATAAAAGCATGAATTCGTGCACTTTCCCTAAACGATAGCAGATGGTAGACGAGGAGAAGCCAGACGAGAGGCGGACACGCCCCCTGTGTATTTCCATATGAGACATGTTTTCATTTGTACCGAACCGTCTCGAATTTTTTTCGCGCATAGCTGTCGCCTAAGGACAAATTCCAGACTGTAAACAGACCATCACGAGTGGCATATCAACAGTCTCAAGACGATGTTTTCGCATAAGTCACATGATTGCATCATATGCGATCCTTGAGCAACATCCATTAACGAGGCAAATGTTCCTCCCGGTCGAGGTTCAGTATACTATGTCGCCATTATCATAAAAAGTCGCCTCGTGCAAGGTTGTTGCCGCATCTTCTTACGTAGGTTTTATCTACTTAAATCTTTTGCTTGCAGGTGGTAAAGATTTTCAGCATTTCCAGTTTATGTTTCTGCCTTTGTGCGTTTACGTTTATTTATCGTTTTCTCTTTGTTTCGTTTTTCTCTGCTTACACAAAAATTAGATCGCACAGATTGAGTGGGTCTCATGGTAGAGCCAAAACCTGATGCTTTTCGAAGCATGTTTAAGAAATACTGCGAATGATGGAAATTTTGCTTTTCCTAGCTTTTGAGAAATCTAACTTTTGTCGTATTCCGAAAAACGTGAAACTGCGTTCTCTTGTCGGAGGCGACGCCTCAGAAGAAAAAGCACTTAGACAACTACGCACCGCAGATAATGTCGGAAATTTTGATCAAAAATGTTATCTGATGGACTTGTAGAAAGGTTAATTTGTGTAATTGGGTGTCGCTGGTAGGAACGAGGTTTTATCTCAGACTAATCCTGTTTTCGATTCCAGAATTGAAAGTTCTCGAGTAATTGGGTATTGCTGGTGGACGAGTATATATTTGTGAAAATATTCCCTGTTGTATAGAAAGGAAAGCGTAAGTAACTGGATTTCGCTGGTGGAGACGAGCGTTTACTTAAAGAAACGCTTGAGTCTGGGTCTCGTTGGTGAAGGTTTTTTTGCTTTGCTTGAAACTCAACGCTTCGGGTCTTTGGGTCTCGATGGTGGACGAAAGCGTTTACTCGCCGATTCAATGCTTTGGGTGATTGGGTCTCGCTGGTGGAGATGAGCTTCCATCTGGGAAAATCCAACGCTTGAATCACTGTGTCTCGTTGGTGGAGGAAAGCGGCGCTTCGGGTAGCGATCTCACTCGTAGAGATGAACTTCCACTTGGGGAAATCCAACGCTTCAGTAAGTGCTCTCGATGGTGGAGGAAAGCGTTTATTTGGGGATCCAACGCTTCGGGTCTTTGGGTCTCGCTGGTGGAGGAAAGCGTTTACTCGGCAAAATTCTATGCTTTGGGTGACTGGGTCTCGCTGGTGGAGATGAGCTTCTACTTAGGGAAATCCAACGCTTGAATGACTGGGTCTCGTTGGGTGAGGAAAGCGGCGCTTCGGGTAACGATCTCACTCGTGGAGATGAGCTTCCACTTGGGGAAATTCAGTAAGTGCTCTCGATGGTGGAGGAAAGCGTTTACTCGGCGAAATTCTATGCTTTGGGTGACTGGGTCTCGTTGGTGGAGATGAGCCTCCATCTGGGAAAATCCAACGCTTGAATGGCTGGGTCGCGCTGGTGGAGGAAAGCGGCGCTTTGGGTAACGATCTCACTCGTGGAGATGAGCTTCCACTTGGGGAAATTCAGTAAGTGCTCTCGATGGTGGAGGAAAGCGTTTACTCGGCGAAATTCTATGCTTTGGGTGACTGGGTCTCGCTGGTGGAGATGAGCTTCTGTTTAGGGAAATCCAACGCTTGAATGGTCTCGTCTGTGGAGGAAAGCGGGGCGTCGGGTAAGGATCCAACGCTTCAGTAAGTGCTCTCGATGGTGGAGGAAAGCGTTTACTCGGCGAAATTCTATGCTTTGGGTAACTGGGTCTCGCTGGTGGAGATGAGCTTCTACTTAGGGAAATCCAACGCTTGAATGACTGGGTCTCGTTGGTGGAGGAAAGCGGCGCTTCGGGTAACGATCTCACTCGTGGAGATGAGCTTCCACTTGGGGAAATTCAGTAAGTGCTCTCGATGGTGGAGGAAAGCGTTTACTCGGCGAAATTCTATGCTTTGGGTGACTGGGTCTCGTTGGTGGAGATGAGCCTCCATCTGGGAAAATCCAACGCTTGAATGGCTGGGTCGCGCTGGTGGAGGAAAGCGGCGCTTTGGGTAACGATCTCACTCGTGGAGATGAGCTTCCACTTGGGGAAATTCAGTAAGTGCTCTCGATGGTGGAGGAAAGCGTTTACTCGGCGAAATTCTATGCTTTGGGTGACTGGGTCTCGCTGGTGGAGATGAGCTTCTGTTTAGGGAAATCCAACGCTTGAATGGTCTCGTCTGTGGAGGAAAGCGGGGCGTCGGGTAAGGATCCAACGCTTCAGTAAGTGCTCTCGATGGTGGAGGAAAGCGTTTACTCGGCGAAATTCTATGCTTTGGGTAACTGGGTCTCGCTGGTGGAGATGAGCTTCTACTTAGGGAAATCCAACGCTTGAATGACTGGGTCTCGTTGGTGGAGGAAAGCGGCGCTTCGGGTAACGATCTCACTCGTGGAGATGAGCTTCCACTTAGGGAAATTCAGTAAATGCTCTCGATGGTGGAGGAAAGCGTTTACTCGGCGAAATTCTATGCTTTGGGTGACTGGGTCTCGCTGGTGGAGATGAGCTTCCACTTGGGGAAATCCAACGCTTGGATGACTGGGTCTCGCTGGTGGAGGAAAGGGTTCACTTGTGGAAATTCAACGTTCAGGGTAACTGGATTTCGCCGGTGGAGATGGGTTTCCACATAGGAAAATCCAGCGCTTGAACTACTGGGTCTCGTTGTGGAGGAAAGCTTTTACTCAGGTTATGCTCTTCCGTGTGGAAGAGAAAGCTTTTAGATAAGTGGATTCCGCTGGTGAAGATGTGTTTCTGTTTGAGGAAATCCCACTAGCGGTAACTGGGTCTCCTGTTGAAAATGAGCTTTCACTTGGGGTTATACGCTTGATTAGTGGGTCTGGCTGGCGAGCTGGTAGAAATGATATTCTGCTAAGTAAAGCATTTCTTATCTTGTAGGAAAGGCGGTTGGAAACGAGCGCTTATTTAGAAAAATTTGCTTTTTTTGAAGAAAGGAAAGCATTCAAGTAAGTGGGTCGCGCTGGTGGAGAGCGTTCATTCGAAAGATCTTCCTATTTTGTATGAAGGAGAGCTTGATGATTGAGTCTGGCTGGTGCAGCCAACGCTTTCCTCAAAGGATTATAGCGGAGGGTAACTTTTTCGTACATAAATGGCAAAATTTGATCGATGATTGAAGAGCAGGGCATTTATTCAAAAAAAATTTTGTGTAAGGAAAACATAAAGAGTAACAGGGTTTCGTTGTTCAATGACAGCTGACTCTTCAGAGAGGTCACTACCGGGGGTGACTTGGTGTCGCTGTATCGCAAAATCCGTAGAAGAAAATTGTTCTGGGAGCGCGTGTTGAGGAAATTCTGTTCTTGTTGAAAGCGAAGCGTGT
Organism: Cylicocyclus nassatus; assembly: GCA_958299035.1. Taxonomy (NCBI): domain Eukaryota; kingdom Metazoa; phylum Nematoda; class Chromadorea; order Rhabditida; family Strongylidae; genus Cylicocyclus; species Cylicocyclus nassatus. The sequence goes on from CATQJL010000001.1 coordinate 75,483,999, forward strand.
GAGTGAGGATCTCATTGATGGAGGCCATGCTTTCAAGCGAAAGGAACCTTTTCGGGAAGTGCGTTTATTCCACAGATTTTCCAATATCTCATAAAAATCTGCTTTGTAGACGTTTTCATGGGGAAACCTCACCTATACTTGTAGAAAAGCGAGTTATTGACGAGTCCCGCAAAATAAAAAGGCTCAAAGTTCAGGGTAGAGTATCAGTCCAGAAAACTTTTTCAGATGCTTCCACCCGATAAGGAATCTACCTTGGAGCAAATTTGATGATTCGGCGAAAATTATGTTCAAGTAAAATAAAATGCAGGAAGATGTTGAGATGCACAAACTTTCAAAACATGTGCTTCGATCCACTTATAGCGACCCGCAGGGTCGCTAGTTAAGTCAGAACATATACAAATGAGCCAAGGCTGCGCTGTTTCTTCAATAAGGAGGAGAAGTAAGGGTGAGAGGCAGCAAATGTGGAGAGTAAGACCAGAAAGCAAAAAGTCTTTGTGAGAAGTCACTCGCGGTTCATCTTAAAGACAGGTCTGCTCTTTTTGCGGCAGGAACTTTCATACATTTGAGTCTGAAATGGAGGGCGAAGAGGCGGTTGGATAGGAAGCAGCTTTGTTCTTGCCGAATGGGAGCGTTATTCTAGAACACTCATGCCATTCGGAACAGTGCTTGTGTTCGGTTCTTACAGGGAAACCTGTGATTATCAACTTACACGACCACCTCTGCAGAAGCAGAAATTTTATTTTGCCGTAGAATGGCCAACTGGTCGTCCTCCCACACAAAGAGTATATATTTATAGTTCTCTGTTTTTGTCATGTGGCCACTTTTCTCCGATGAGCAATTTGAATGAGACTGAAATAAAGGAATTTGATTGTATCTAGCTTTAAGTGTGAGTATACAACTGTATTATGTTCGTGAGCAACATGTTGAAAGACATAGTTAGATTGGCTGTTTTCATGAAACATGGCCCTGGTAAAGCTGCCTCATTCGATGTCAACTAAGGAAAGCTTCAGTTGAAGCTCCGACGAGTCATCTCTGCCTTATTTGAGCGATTGATTGTTGATTCCAACCATCCACAATATGATTGAGTGCGCCACGTCCATGCCAGTATACAAGGCAAAACCCAATCGCCAAACATTCACATCCATACCTTCGATACATAGAGCCATGTACTCTAGTAACCTTCACTTTGAGCGTCATGATAGAACACAACCTTCACCTGGGGAGAAGTACAGAAGTCATCCGGGCGAAGCCCCGGAAATTATGACATAACTAATGACATAACCGTATACGGATGAATTTAAATGAGGCAAATATAGCAGTGACATTCAAAAGAAACTCAAAAAAACCGAAGGATTGCGTTTTTATGGCCTTTTTTGTTGAGAAGAAGGTTTTTATTTAAAAATTCAATCAAAAACTAGGGCAAAATTACTCAATTAACCTTTCTCTAGACTGCGGTTAAATGTTGGAAGTTCATTAAAGCCGCTAGAGTTCAATAAAAACGAAAAACTGCGCTCAAATCTTGCGCAAAGAGTCGCCATATGAATGCTGGTCTATCTCGTTATGGAGTGATTTTCAAGACCCGCGACGTTGTCAGTGCTCCTGGCCGTCTTATGAGGGTCACAACGATATATTAGGTTGGAAACTAAGTTTTGCAACTGGTCTCATAACTTCCATCTCATTCAACATGGCGCACTCAAATTTTGCCATTGCGTTGGTTATTACGTAAGCTACAAGCGCAGCTGCTGTCTTACCAAATTTTGACGTCGCAGTGAGGGTTACGGTAGGTGCATGGTATGAAGGGGAAAAATTCAAAGTTTGACGGATTTGGCTGAAACTTCGCATAGGGGTGTTATCCGACATGCTGATCACGAAAACGATAATGAAATAGCGTGATAAGGCTTTTTTGTAGGATTACTGTAAGTGTACGATATGGGGTCTCACCCTAAACAAGGAAAAAGGCGTTGACTCAACAAATGAATGTGATATTCGCGTTTGGCAGGTCAATTAACCTTACTATTTAAAGTCTCGGCGGAATTTGAGCTTCGGACTCTTTAGTCATTGACGGTCTCCAGCGGCTCTTGCGTACATCGACTCGTTCGACTTTGTGAGGACGCCAAATCTCGACATGCCCCTATATTTTGGTTCTTTCTTGATAAGCCAAAGGAGTCAACCTCCAGCAATAATTTGTAGACAAATCCGGATTACTGCGCATGGTCTAGGCTGCCAAAGGCTTCATTTTAGCTTGAAATCTCAAAAATTCTCAAATTTCACTGGTTTTCGAAAAACGCCTAAAACTTTTCTATTTCGTGTTCAAAATTTAAACAATTTGTGCTCACTTGTAGCTCACATTGCCTTCTACATAATGCCAAAGTTTGAGTGCGCCATATCCAAAGAGAGTGAAGTTATAAAACCAGTTGCAAAACTTAGTTTCCAGCCTAATATAATCTGCAGGATTTCGTTGAGATCCTGCGAAGATCCACGACCAGAGCCAAATGCCCCGTCGGCTCTGGTCTGTCTCCGCTGCTCGTCTGCGTCTCCGCGCGCTGCGCGCTACCTCGCTACCTCAAATGCGGGGCGCGGGGCATTTGGCTCTGGTACCCTTTTCTTCGTTGTTCGGAGCCCAATTTCGATAATCTATATATTATAATAAAGCTCTTGATCTCTATTTTCACGCTGACAACGTCGCGGAACTTCTTTTTGAGATTTAAACGAGAAATCCTCGAAAAATGGCGTTTTTTAAAAACCTCCTGTTTTTTCTTTAGTTTAACTTTTTTCACTCGGTTTTTTTTTGTGCATTCGATAGGTCTTGTCTTTGTCTATGATTTAGACAACGTCGCCGAGCTTACTGCTTTGCTTATGCCGGTTTTTTTTTGTGAAAAATACAAAAAAGTGCGTTTTTCTTTACCTTGTTGTCTTTCTGTGCTTTTGCGGCGAATTTTTTCCAGCTTGGACGATACTTGCTCAGAATGATGAGCGGAAGAATCCAGACAACGTCGCAGCGTACGAAACATCTATGCGGGGGTGAAAATTTGAAGGACGCATCAGAAATCAGATTGGCGTCGATGTGCAACACAACTTTACAGACATGTTTAACATGTTCAATTCAGTTGTTGACAAGTTCTTCTTCCTTCGGTCTCCCAACTAACGCCACAGCTAAACAGCGCTTTTTTGACTGGAAAAGAACTTTGTTGTTGTTGCCGCCCAATTTAACCGGCAATCCTGGAGACGAAACTCTGCGTAGGAAACCACCAAGTTAAGGTTTCAGATTTGGTGATGTGCTAACTTCTGCTTTATATGAATTTTCCAAGTTTTCTAATTTAATTTGTATCTCTAAATTTTCGTCTATTTTTCTGAAACAACCTTCACTTTTAATAGGGGGCAAGAACTCAAACAACTATCACTTTCTAGCCCTTGTCTCTTGACTATCGAAGGTATGTTCACATCTTTGTGATTGGTAGTGGCGGCGGAGATGTGGCCGCACTTGTTAGATCTTGTCGATGATCGTCAGCGCACTGTGACTCCTCACTCGGGACCTGAGGCTCACATGTCAGGTGACGTTGCATTCTTATAGCATGGAGAAGTGGGCGGTCGTCATTTTACCTGACGGGACCTCACATAAGAACCTCAGGGGAGATCATCTTTCCCGACCGAGCTTTACTATGGGCCAATATTGAGAGTTCTTTGCAAATTAAACGAATTTCTAAAGGTTCTTCCCTTGCATAGCAAGATTTGAACTTCAACAGGTAACGATCATCAATGTGGTAATGCACACACTTCATAATTTCGAGTATACTTGAAAAGTGAATGAGTTGCTTTGATTTCGCAAAAAAAGTACATTTACTTGACATGTGTGTCAAAGTGGTAACGCATGGCAAGACTTTCAGGATAGCATATTCCAGCGCTTTTTTATAACAATGACCGGGTTCAGCTAATGTTACAAATTAGAGTGACGCAAAAGATTTGCAATTAACCGGCTCAAAAAATTACTTCACTGCATGACAATCACTTAAAGCATGTATTTTTTTGGAAGCTGCACAAACGTAAGGTTTCCAAACTTCCAAATTTCTGCCAGTGTAACAGCAGCGATATCATCCGTTGCTGCAAATTGGCGACGCGATATCGTTGAAACTCGATCAAACTGTCATATGCGAAGCAGTAGGCTGTTCGCTAAGTTTTGCAACTACTTTTATAACTTCTCTCACTTTGCAAAGGACGCACTCAAATTTTACCAATCAATTTTCAAGTAGGTCATGACGTAAGCTACAAGTGTAGCCACGGTTCTGCAAAATTCTGACGTCGCAGTGAAACGATGCATCTAGTCCATCACCCCTGAGCATCCCAATTGGAAGGCCGCGTAAACGGCTTCGGCAAGATTGTGTCGCCCTGTCGGACCTTCCTTCCAATTGGGATGGTCAGGGGTGATGGACTAAATGCATCGTGTCTATTCCTCATAACCGGTTAATGTTCTCATACAACCGGATCCGCACCTCGGATAGCACTGACAGGATTGCCTTACTTACAATGCGTCAAAGGCTTCCTCGTAATCAGGAGGTCAGGACGAGAGGCAGGCTATGATCCTCGGAACCATCTAGATGTGTTCCGTACAGCTAATTGCAAAATCCATCTTGTTTTTGGGGCGTGCTTCAAGCAGTCTCCTTGATCGCAAGTGGGATAATATTCGTATAAACGCACGGTACACCCAGCAGGCATATGGATCCCGGTCGCCGTTTTTGAGGGCAAGTCAGTTTTTGAAATGATAGACCATGGAAAGCACCAAGGCTCCAAGCTAAATCATTTTTCGTCAAACTTCTGCGAGTTGAAGGGCAGCGTCTGAACGAGATTCTCACATCGCATCTAACACCGTACCTTCAAAAGGAGAGCATTTTCGATCAGTAGGTGCGCACTTTAGCAGGTAAAATCCGTGGTAGTTTTTTTCAAATGGGAACAACCGGCGTCGTCAAGCACTGATGGGCTGAAGAAGTTGGTGAAGGAGATCTTCGCGATAGATTCCATCTTGAGTCGGGAAAAATTTGGAGTCCCGTCATGGTTCAACAAGACAGTAATACCATAGAGGTCCCTTCGGCACTTCATAGGATTTCGTCTTCCTTCACCTGCCATAATTTTAAAGTTCTTCCTGCAAAGCTGTTTTGCAACTGGCATTGGCTTAATGGACTTTGAAATACGTTTCAAGTTCTTTTCGGAATCCACTGAGGCGCACTCTTCACAGGCTCGCAATGCTTGTAGAAGCCGGTCATAGTCGCATGTTGGGTCACAATTGAGAGCTCTTCCAGCCTGTTACACCTGCCACCAACTACTTCTTTCTTGCGGCACTGTGACAGATCTTTTTTTCCAGCTTTCGACTGGATCTACCTTCTTACGAAATAAGCGGTGGTCGGACCCTTTGCGGATGGATGGAATTACTAAGACATCAATCAGGCTTGACTTCGGCTAGCGAGAGAGGTTGTTCTTTCTTTATGAAAATTAAATTTCCATGAAAATTTATGCGAGAAAACTCAACGAGACGACTGCGCTTTCTCGTGAAAAGCATCTAGCTCTAATTAATTGGCTGCCGATGCTGGAAAGTAGCAGTTGAAGATGATTATGTTTGATGTGGTGTAGAAGAGTAGGAGCCAGTCGAAGTAAAGCATCTCATGCAACCGACATGAATGCTAGATGAGTAGACATTGCCAGCGCCTCCAACGTTTCGTGATAGAACTTGCTCGCCACGAATGACGAGGGTCCTTCACTCAACTGTCGTACAGTATTTTCCTAGCCTTTGTTTCCTGCCGAGCTATGACTTGATCTTGATGTGCTCTGTAGTGTCAAGAAGAGCGTAATGTTGGCGATTGTGAAGACCGTCTTGGCGTTGTAGTGCAGAGCGTGAGCCAGTCTCCTTGGCGTCGTTTTAGATGTGTTGTTTGTTCTTTTTTATGGCATCCTGAGAAAACCTGACATCCGTCTTGTTAATTCCAGGCGATCTAGGTAAAAGCCAATGTGCAGAGTTTATTTTTTTTAGTGAGAAGATTCTTTCGACAAGAACAGACTTAGCAGGAAGTGCCTGCCTTTCACAGGCATGAATCCACTTATTGACTTGCCCTAGCTCGATTCGACTCCTTTCCTATTCCAGAAAAGAAATGCAAAGTCGTGCATTTGTTTAGCAAAAATTCAAGCCATTGACTTCAGTCCAAGCAATCAAAACTTTATATTTTCGCGAGAAAGGGGAAAAAAGAAATGATTGCCTGGTGGTCGATCTGCCACGGCTTGATTTTAGAAACTGGGATGTTTTCGATCAGAGTTGCAGCCCACAACGTTCGCGTTCTTTTCCAAAGAAGCTTTCGAGGAACTGTTACATTTCATTCGTGATGCCCAGTAGTGCGCGGCGGATTTCAAACTTGTTTAAGCACGAGAAAGAGAATGGATGGTAGAACCAGTGCGAACCTCTGCTTCGCAGAAGTAACACACTCGTATAGAGGTCTTCTTTCAAAAAGAGAGTCCTCACATCGTGATATAGCTGCTCTGTTATAGGACGAGTTGAGATATGTAGTTCACAAGATTCTCTGAGTATAAAGTAATATGAAGCCGTAACATATTGCGGCAATGTATGCAACTCCGCGCATTTCCATTGTGAGTAAACTTTGCTGAAACCTGAAAAGAATGAGCCTACACATGTATATTTCGAAACATTTTGCTTTACCTCTTGCAATGCTAAGGTGAAGTAACACGAGGAACAAGGCCGCAATCGTGGCCATTCAAGTGCAATGAATGTTGAAATTACGCACTGTCAGCTCTCAAGCTTCTTATATATCACACAGGTCCTTGATGATTACGATATCACATACATCATTTTACTCACTGGCTTTCAATGAGACGGTTTTGATTGAGAACTCAAAGGCTGCGTGCAGGCAAGTTTGAGGGCGTGAGATTGTAGTGCCATGCGCTCAAGTGGAAAGTCATAACATTAGACCGAAAAGGAAAAACAGCTCAGGATTTTGGGAGACTTAAGCCTTAGAGGCAGCGGCTCGGCGGAATGGCAACTTTGGGATATTCATCATCCTCGGTTCCCGAGGATGATGAATATGAGCTAAGTCCAAGACTGTCGCGGCTCCGCATGCAGAGCGCTCCTCGGAACAGGAGGTCGGGGGCGCTGTTTGCCGCATTTGCCTGTCGCGCCTTTTGTAGCCTGCTGCAGGACCACCTCCGGCTTGAAATGTAGCCAAGCGGCGGGGTATAGAAGGCTGCCGAGAGAGCAGCCGCCGCCTCACTTTCGTGCGATTATCGATTATCTTATCATACTCGGCTACGTTTCAAGCAGCTCCCGCATTCGAGGACCTTTGGTTGAGCGGTCGAGACTTCTTTCGGATCTTGTGTGTCAGACGCGCGTAGGCGCAGGGAAGTTCGAAAGTTGTAAATGAACATCATGCGGGAGTGGAGCTGGTGAGTGCGCCGTTCCACTGGACTGGGCCTCCTTGCGGTCGGCTCTGAGGAGGAACCCAGAACTTCACAGTCGGAGTGAATTCTCTCATGCATCGGTATTCTGGGACGCGCGGCTCGTCCCCTAATTTGTTTTCATTTATTTCCGTAGATTAGGAGCCTGTAGTTTAGTAGTATTTCTTCGTTATTTGTCTACTTCATTGTTGTTTGGTATATAAACTCACTTAATCTAGTCGTGTTCAGTGCGGGTGTATTATTTTGGTGACCGCGTCGAGTGGACGCACTGGAGTGCACGTCGGTGTCGGACGCGCAACATCCTAGGGTGTAGGACTGTGCTGTAGGGCAGTCGAGCACACGGCTAGGAGTGCTGGGCCCACCGAGCCGCAACAAACACTGTGCTTTGCAGCTTCAAAATCAATAACTCGTTTTCAGACGTGAGAAGTGCTATTTGGGCGGAGCGCGTACGCCTCCCTCTAAGCGCGTTATTGATGTCTTTTGAAGCTGCAAAGCATGCCTCGGACTTATTGTTAGCTGTTCTTTGGGAACGGAGAACGATGAATATCCCAAACTTGTCAATCTGCCGAACCGCTGCTTTTAAGGAGAGATCTTCGCCCGCTTGTGAGCTGCTCCGCGGTAGAGTGGACTTCTCGTCACAGTTACAAGGGGGGATACTTAGTCGAAGAAACGTTTGAATATAAAATGTTTACTGCCTTATAGAGCACGAAATGCTGATTTCAAATCTGTGTTCGCTATGTGCAAAGCGGCTCCGGGAGGGAAGTTATGGGGAATTTTTTGATTCAGAATTTAAGGATTTGGCTAAAGTAAAAGCAGGTATTGGAGTTTTTCCGGAGCTTGAAAGGGGTAATAACTAGCATGAGTTTTTTGAGCTGAAGTATTAACTGCATAACGCCCCTTGGCAGTAATCATCCTCATTTGAGCTCGCAGACTACAGTTTTGAATGATTTTATGTAGCCGCGCGTTCAGATTTTTGCTTGAAAAAACCCAAGACTCTTCTCCCAGAAGCACTGTGCTGATATCGAAAGCAGATTTCGAATTAGCGTTCCATGCTCTATAAGACAGTAAACATTTCATATGGAAACGCCACTTCGACCAAGTATCACCAAGTATTCTTCCCTTGCTAGAGGAGTAGGGGCCCGCAGCCACAGCGACTTTGCATTTTTGCCTGATGATTTACCCATATCTAAGGCTTTGAAAGTAGTTTGCTCTCGCCGTTTTCGAGCTTCCCAAAATGGATATTTGAATATAACATAGCAGGCAAGCCCAGGTAAGCGGAGAAGCCAGCAAATGAGTTTTTATTTTTCCTTTCAGGCATTTCCTTATCTTCAAAAAATGCAATACACTTTGCGGAAGCTGAAATATCCCTGCTAACTAGGGAAGGATCCAAATCGCAGAGGCGATCTTGGAACGAAATGCATATCATTAGATGCGCCTTGTCGAATTGATTCCAAATGTAACTCCGTATCTGCTGCACGGTTCTTTCAAGGAAATGTTGGGCATTTGAGAGTCCAAGTTTGGCAAGGCCACTTTGTCACATCAAGAAGTACCCTCGCCGTCAATCCCTAAGTTACATTTGCAATGTGGAGTGGTGTGGTGCGGCCGCATCGCTTTCGGCCACATACGTTTAAGCGATACGCTCGCAACGTGGCGCAAGCCCAAAGCGATGCGGCCGCATTACACCACTCCACATTGCAAATGTAACTTAGGGATTGACGGCGAGTATAAGTCGTTCAAAAACATTCATCTATGTTGGTTGCGTATGTGTGTACATTTTTAGTCAGTACAACAACATGCTTTAATTAGCACTTCCAAGATGTTTTCTGAAGCACTTTGTGCCTTCCAGAAAACCGCGCAGCAGATATGGAAGTTAGATTTGGAATCGGCTTAACGAGGCAAACCAAAGGATATGCAGCCCAGGATTCATGTAACAGTATAAAGTGCAAAAGTGCATAGTACCGCCCTACTTTAATGATTCGCAATGTTTTCCTCGAGTGCGATTATCTATATGTAGGAGAGAGCGAAAAAGCCAGATAAGCATACATTCGATAGTCCAGAGACAGGGCGTCAAAAGTGAAGGTTGTTTGAACATCTGACGTCATAAATAGTGAAGGTTGTCCAAAGAAGATCAGAGATGAGAAAATGACGTAAAAAGCATATAAAAAGCAGAAGAAACGGCTGAAAATCGGATAAAAACGCTGCAAAAGGGTTTGAAATCTTTCAGTTGGCAGCTTTTCAAGGTGCAAGTTTTCGTTCTAGGACCAGCAATTTGCAACACGGGGTTTTGATTTTTGATGCGTCCTTCGAATTTTTACCCCCGCATTGACGTTCCTGTTTCCTGGGACGTTGTCTGAATTGTTGCGCTTACTGTTCTGAGCAACAATCGCCCAAGCTGGAAAAAAATCGCTGCGAAAGCACTGAAACAGAACTAGGTAAAGAAAAACGCACTTTTTTACGAGTTTTCGCAAAAAATTCTACCATAATCGAAGAAGTAAGGGCTGGGTGGTTGTCTGCATTATGAGCAGAAGTAAGATCTATAGAATGCACGAAAAAACCGCGTGAAAAGAATTAAACTAGGAGAAAAACAAGAGATTTTCGAAAACAAGGTTTTTGCCAGATTTCTCGATCAGATCAAAAAATGTGGTTCTGGAACGTTGTCAGCGTGAAAATAGAGATCAAGAGCTTCAAAATGATATATAGCTTGTTAAAATTGGGTTCGAAACAACGAAGAAAAGGGTACCAGAGCCAAATGCCCCGCGCCCCGCGTTTGGGGTAGCGAGGTAGCGCGCAGCGCGCGGAGACGCAGATGAGCAGCGGAGACAGACCAGAGCCGACGGGGCATTTGGCTCTGGTCGTAGATCCCTGCGGGGTCTCAACGAAACCCTACAACATTATATATCATTCTGATCGTCATGACACGGCAAGGAGAACTGACAACGTCCCAAGCTTTGAAAGTCACTCGTTAGCGAGATAGACCAGCGTTCTCATACGCGACCCTCTGCGAAAGATTTAAGCGCAGTTTCTCTTCTAATATAACTCCAACAGCTTACATAAACTTCTGATACTCAATTTTGGTCAAATGAGAGGTTAACAGAGAAATTTCCTCTTGAATTCTGGCGAAAATTTCACAGAAACCTTCCTTTCAACGTAAAAATAGCTATAAAACGTAAATTCTCGGTTTCACTGGGATAAACTAACGATATTATTTCCTACCAGTGCTTCACCTCTGCTTCGCAGAGGCTCGCACTGGCCCTACTATCTGTATGCCTTACTCATTCTCGCACAATAATGATATTGGAACTCACCGCCGTATGCAGACTATCACGAATGATTTGTAAACAACTATTCATTCCAAAAGCTTTTCCATATGAGATCGGTAATTTCGCATGAACGAAACTTTTCTCGAAAGAACAAATGCAGATTTGAGTCGGTTTTTGGACTTTTCATGGCTTGATATTCGCGTTAAGATGCCATAATCACCGTGGCCTACATATCTGTGCAAAAATCTTCTCAAACCATCGGGTAAAATCTTGGCAAATTGAACATTTACGCAACCAATTCTTTTTGGCGCCGTTTTCGCAAAGTAATAAACTTTAGTTCAATTTTTTAGGCTAAAGACCATGACTTGTACATTAACATGTCAAAAATATCCTTAAATTTGCAAAAAGTTGCGCAACAGACTCAATTTTACTGGCCAAAAGCCAAGTGGATCCGGTTGACGGGCATTTTCTGAGGGATCCACACAATGGATCCGCTCGTGCTTTTGTATAGTAGACTCTCATGTTGGTAGCAGGCGCTGTGCAAAAAATCAGCTCAAAACCTTCGTTGGAACTCGCTCCACGAATTTCGTGACAGACAGAGATTCAGACAGACAGACAGACAAACGTAAACATCCCTTAGCCCGTTATTATAAGTTATGATATTTGCTTCATTAGCATTCGTTCCGAAATAGTCAAGATGGTAACATCCGGGGTTTCGCCCCGGATGACTTCTGTTTTTTTCCAAGTGAAGGTTGTGTCCCCTCATAGCCCTCAAAGTGAAGATTACCAGAATACGTGGCTCTATGTATCGAGGGTATGCAGATAAGTTGTAAGAAGAAGAGGGACAAGTGGCGAAAATCTTTGCAAGGTGCAAGAGAATAATTTTCGTTGTCGTGCAATCCGTAAAAAAATGTCTCTCAAAGCAAATCTTTTGGGAAGTGTACGTCCGACAAGAATTTTCCACTAAAATTAAAACGGCTGCGATTTTCCAGGTTGGAAACTACAATATTTCGCGAAATATTGTAGCTGCAAATGCATGGGCAGTGCTCGGCACGAGTCGGTTTCTAGAGTTTTTGAAAACGAAGTCCCGTTTGAATTTCGAAAGTTTTACGAAGTCCTCTTTGATCTACCTACTTAGGAGAAATGAAAACAAGAAAAATTTACTTCTGAAAGAAAAAACGTGAGAGAAGAGTGAAAATCCAAACTGGAGCTGTGGAGTGCGAATTTCGCAAAGCGATTTACTAAGAAAATAAGGCAAAGAACAAAGGAAAGCAATAATAGGAAAATGTCTGGAGATGGACTAATTTTGGAAAAGGTGATACTTCGCATAAGTTTTTGAATTTTTTTGCATAATTTTTTTGCAAGTAATTTCCTATGTATACAGTCAAATTTTGGTGTCATAAGCTTCTGTGTGCGCTGTGAGCAAGCAAGTCGTTTGTTTTAGCCTTGCTTTCAGATGGCGCGCACTTTTTGCCATACGCGATGGAGCATGTCAGTCGTGTGGTAACCAGTCCGAAAGGCTTGTGTTTGACTAAATGGCGCTTATTCTTGGTGCTCGGCCTCGACTCGTCATAAACGATATCTCCTTTGCTTTCTGCTCCAAAAACGAAGTCCAGCATGCCTCCAGACGATCTGTGCCAGGCTGTGCATGGGTGCAGTTGCAAAGCAGCGTGCGCAGTGCAGCTTCTGCTCACTACCATGTACATGCGAGGCAGACTAATTGAGAGAGCTAGATTTAGCCTGGACGCTACTCAAAACAAAATTGTCTATTCAGTTAGGATCACACGTTGAACTACGACACGAAAACCCACTTTGTTTCAAGTTAAAATATAAACATGGTTATAACTTATGATAACGGGCCAAGAATGTTTACGTCTTTGTGTGTGTGTGTGTGTGTGTGGTGTGTGTGGTGTGTGTGTGGTGTGTGTGTGGTGTGTGTGTGTGGTGTGTGTGTGGTGTGTGTGTGTGGTGTGTGTGTGTGGTGTGTGTGTGGTGTGTGTGTGTGGTGTGTGTGTGTGGTGTGTGTGTGGTGTGTGTGAGGTGTGTGTGTGTGTGTGTGGTGTGTGTGTGGTGCGTGTGTGGGTGTATGTGTGTGTGGTGTGTGTGTGGTGTGTGTGTGTGGTGTGTGTGTGTGGTGTGTGTGTGTTGTGTGTGTGTAGTGTGTGTGTGGTGTGTGTGTGGTGTGTGTGTGGGTGTATGTGTGTGTGTGGTGTATGTGTGTGGTGTGTGTGTGGTGTGTGTGTGTGGTGTGTGTGTGTGTGGTGTGTGCGTGGTGTGTGTGGGGTGTGTGTGTGTGGTGTGTGTGTGGTGCGTGTGTGGGTGTATGTGTGTGTGGTGTGTGTGTGGTGTGTGTGTGTGGTGTGTGTGTGGTGTGTGTGTGGTGTATGTGTGTAGTGTGTCTGTGGTGTGTGTGTGGTGTGTGTGTGGGTGTATGTGTGTGTGGTGTATGTGTGTGGTGTGTGTGTGGTGTGTGTGTGGGTGTATGTGTGTGTGGTGTATGTGTGTGGTGTGTGTGTGGTGTGTGTGTGGTGTGTGTGTGGTGTGTGTGTGGGTGTATGTGTGTGTGGTGTATGTGTGTGGTGTGTGTGTGGTGTATGTGTGTGGTGTGTGTGTGGTGTGTGTGTGTGGTGTGTGTGTGTGGTGTGTGTGTGGTGTGGTGTGTGTGGTGTGTTTGTGTGTGGTGTGTGTGTGGTGTGTGTGTGGTGTGTGTGTGGTGTGTGTGTGGTGTGTGTGTGTGGTGTGTGTGTGGTGTGTGTGTGGTGTGTGTGTGTGTGTGGTGTGGTGTGTGTGTGTGGTGTGTGTGTGTGGTGTGTGTGTGGTGTGTGTGTGCCATTACGAAGTTCATAGAGCGAGTTCCAGTCAACGTCCTGAGCCCATACCTTGCACAGCGCATGCTGCCGGCATACAACTCCACCATGCAAAAGCAGGAGGAGATATATCGGATGGATCCTGCAAAAAGTGCGCGTCAAATGGATCCACATGGCCTCCAGCCAGTAAAATGTCACTTTTGCAAAGTCATGAATATGTTCGATAAACTAATTTGCAGGCCATGAATTTTGACCTAAAAAAGTGTAATCAAAATTTCATTGCTCTACGAAAACGGCGCCAAAAAGAATTGATTGTTTAAATGGTCATTCTGCCAAAATTCTACCTGAGCTTTTGAAAATATTTTTGCACAGAGATGTAGCTCACGGTGATAATTGTGCTTATGGCGACTACCAAACCACAAGAAGCTTGAGAACCGATTACCATTTGATTCAACTGGCTTGGCTTCGGCAAATGCGGGGCTTCGTGACCTAATTAAGGCTAAGTAATGATCAGAGAGCACTCGCGCGAGAGATGCAGGTGCGTCGCGGTCGTCAGCGGACTCGATTAATTCACAAAACCCCATTTTCCCGGAGCCAAGCCAGTGGAATTAAAGGTTAAATTGCATTTGTTCCTTTGCGAAAAGTTTCATCCCGCGAAACTACCGATTTCACACAAAAAAGCTCTTGAAATAATAGTTTTTACAATTCATTTGTGATAGTCAGCATTGCGAGGTGTTTCATTGCCATCCTTATTCGGGGATGAGTAAGGCATGTAGGTAGATAGTAGAACCAGTGCGAGCCCCTGCGAAGCAGAGGGACGCACTGCTTTATAATAAAGCGCTAAGCGTCCGTCTTTTTGTGCGTGTATGTGTACGTCTGTCCGTAATCATAAAAAGCTGCAGCAAAACTGTCGAGCTACAATTTCACATAACATACACAGGTTGCTAATTCAACTTTTTGCAAAGTCATGACTTGCCTGACAAGTAAATCTGCGGCCCATGAATTCTAATTCAAAAAGTGTTGAAAACTTTGCTCTTGTATGAAAAATGAAAATAGCGCCAAAAAGTGGTGATCGCTTAGACAGTCGATTTGGCGAGGTTTTACCTGAAACACTGAGAAGACTTTTGGACGGAAGTATAGCCCAAAACGACTATTTATAATCCTTATGACGATACCAGGTCAAAATAAACTCGGTAGTCCATTCATTTTCGCATTTGTTTCTTTGCAAAAAGTTTTATTTTCGAGTTACCAGTCTTCCTACATGGAGATGCATCAGGAAAGAACACTTGCTTACAGTTTTTTATGATGCTCAGCATCGTGCAGTGAATTTCAGAGTCATCATTATGCGAGCGCGAGAAAGTAAGAATAGCAAAGCCAGTGCGAACCTTTGCGAAGCGGAGACGAAAGCACTAGTGACTTAGGCCCGTATGCACGTACATCCCCGCTGGGGAGGGGAGGGGAGCTGGATCCCCAGGGGAACGATCCCCTCCGCCGAACCCCGCTATGCAGGAGGGGAGGGGAGCGATCCTCTCCCCTGCACTTACAGCGGGGATGGTGTGATTGCAGTAATCGCATCTCCTCACAACTACCAGAAAATCTCGCCAAATAAGCTGTTTTCAATTAATTCTCGTATGCCAGAATGCTTTTTGGAATGTAATATACATGAATAGTGATTTTATGTGTCTTACTTCCTTTTCTCACTCTTCTTCTATCCCCCTCCCATTGTATCTCTCTCTCCTTCGCTATCTTCTTCCTTTTCCCTATTACTAATTTTGCGCCTTCGTTATACTCTTGCTGTCACTGATAATGTTGATTGTTGAAATAGTAAGACTCTATTTAGCAATTCGTGTTATGGTCGTCTCGCAGATATGTTATGACGATGTATTCCTCCCACAAAAGAACTCGTGAAAGTGCAGCATTTTGTAGATCCCGTGATTTTTTCAACTTGCCGTTCATTATTTGCATTACTCTTTCGAAGACTCAAATTCAACATCTGGTTTCAGAGTTTCGGTTGCTGAAATTTGCCTGCCTTTGTTGCACTGTTCCGACACAATGGATGAAAAGAAGGTAAGCGGTATTTGCGAATTTTTATATGTTTCCAATAGATCTTCATTCAGGTACGAATAACCGCCATGACGTCCCCGGAAATGTGTATTGTTTCGCAATGGTACGTTCAGAATTATGAAGTATATCACGGAATCTCTACATCATCCTCGAAAGACGGACTATCATTCGCGCAAGTATGATTATGCATTTATTCCCATATCGATCGAACGAACCCCAGGGGATCCCTTCCCCTCCCCTCCCCGTATGCACGAATGTAGCTCAACAACGCGGGGGAGGGGATCGACATCCCCTGCAACGGAGTAGGGGTTGGGTGGTGTAGGTCATGCCAGAGAAGCGAATCTTCTGGTTTGAATCAGTTACTACAAAACATTTCGTTCAAATTGCTAAAAGATATTCGCCAAAAACCGGGTTCCTTTCTCAGCAACCTGTAGCTTGCGGTTTTGTCTCTTTCTTGTAAATTCGCTTCTCGCAGATAAATCCTTGCGTATATGTGCCAATTTCGTCTATCTATAGGTGTTCCTGAACATTCATGAGATTTGCGCATTTTTCGTACAACTTGATAGTTTTTTATTCCTATAAGCCAATTGAACGCATTGAGACTGTCATATTATTTGATATGTAGTCTTTATCTTGTTATCTCAACATGAGCTCCTTTAAAACAAACTTAAAATTAGCAGATTTGACAGTTTCTGTATAGAGATCCCCAGGGGAGTGATCCCCTCCCCAGCGTTCCCCTCGTGCATAGCGGGGATGGCCGCGGGGGATCATTCCCCGGGGGAACGGACGGTATGTCGCAAACAGCTACAGTCAATTACGGAGAGCTGACACGATTGCAGCTTCTGGTAGGTGTAGAAATGCTAGCCTAAGCACTTGCGCACCCCCTCTTCCTTTTTATTGGGCAACATAGCGCCTTCTACCCATTCTCCTGTAGGGACACCTTGACTTCTATTGTTGATCTGAACATTCCACTTCAGCGTAAACAGAAGCTGCTCGAAGATATCTGTGAAGACCTAGTCCGTAACGGCTTTTCAAAGCGCACTCCTGAGCAGATTAATCAAAGGATAAAAGACACACTAAAGACGGCGAAAAAGATAAGCGCGTTAGAGGTCCGTCACCTTTTCTGAGAAACAGCACGTATCAGCGTTCTTTGCAGCGAAATGAAGAGACAAAGACAGGCGGTGGTCCTCCGACCGCCATTGCAGCTGCTCCTCATGTGAAAATAGTGATTGAAGGCTGCGACAACAGACCGCGCCTTTCGGGTCTAAAGAAACCTTTGGAAATCAATGCAAACGCTACAGTGAGTTGTAGACTAGCGCAACGCAACGTCTATCCTATATTTTCCCTTACAGAATGTCCCAAGCATACAGAGTGCTTCAAACACACAAAATGTTTCGAACACGCAGAATACTTCAAACATAGAAAATGTTCCAACCACAGAGAATCTTTCAAACACGAACACCATGGATGTGGATGTCATTTACGAGGAGTGTGTAACCCCAATCGCCGAAGAGGTATTTTGATGTTGGGTGAGAACATGTTCCTAACTAATATTTTTGAGGTGGACGTATTTCCTTCCGCTACGGACGACACCCCTGCGGTTACTCCGCTGTCCTCGGGATTGGCTGGAAAGCCGCTGAACAGCCCTCCACGCAAAAGAAGACGCTCCACCCAGGCCTTGACGTGAGTATTAACTTTTATAACACACATCTAAGCAATTTTTCAAAACAAATTATTTTCAGAGACGAAAAAGAACAAGTTTTGCAACTTGAGGCAGAGCGAATTCAAAAACAAATTCAAAACGAGATTCTACGCAGCGAAGTACTACAGCAATCAATGGAAAACAAGAGGCAGAAAAATGTCCTGCTATGCCTACAATGTGAAGAGGTGAAGGCAAAAATTGACTACACGCGATTACAAATTGACCTGGCAAGGAACGATGAGTAGGTAGGTTAAAAAAATTCTTCGATTATCCTCCTTATGAGAGCACGGCCGGAAGTAGTGTGGACTTCTTGATTTTCTTCCCCCATGTCACTTTCAACCACTTCCAGGTCCTCGTCGTCCTCGAAGAGCGGTTCATGCCTTTGATTCGCAAGATTACGCAGCACCACGCACGTTATTGTAATTCTGGCTGCGGTATCCGGGTCGTACCTGAACGATGATTTCAATTTTACAATCATCTCGTTACTGATATTGTCTCAAACTATTTGAATTTCTATGCCAGTGAATGAAGAAGTGATTTGATCAATGTTTTTTTTTGCGTTTTCCTTTGCAGTTTGAAGTTTGCAAAATAAAGATGTGTGATGTAGTCGTTTTACCTGCATTCTGAATGTAGTATGTGCCATTGGCGCTTTAGCATCCCAAAAGCCTGCTCAATTTTCACACGCGCTGAGCAGATTGCACGATTGTACCGTTGTTCTGAAAAAAAAAAGGACAACAACAGTGAAATTTCGTTTAAAAAGTAAAAAACTACCTCTCACTGAGTTGGCCTGGCTCAGAACTTTGATTAAAAATGATTCTGCGGTGTAAGCTGAATCACCTATGATCTACGCGTCCAGATAGCATTAGGTAAGTTCAGGAATAAATGAAAACCATAGACAACAACAAAGCTGAATGCTGTTCGATCTCTAGCCTATTTCAGCGAGTAAAAAGTAACCCTATACGCAAAATGTACACAAATATCGTAAAGATACGTAAAAGATTCATTCAGAACGAAAGATCCTCCCCCACAAACTGTGTAGGACACATTTCCATGAGAATGTGACACTACACAGAAGCAAGGCGGGAAACAATCAGAAAAATCAATAATCGTAAAATCTCATTTTACTCAAAAAAGCACCTGCAGAGTCTGGGAACAAAAAAGAAGAAAGAAAGCAAAGAAAATTTCACATGGCCCGACATACACAAGCTAATGAAACAAAAAACGGGACATAAGAGGGTAAAATAACTCACCTCCACGCTAAAGTGAACATCATGTGCGAATATGAACAGCATCCATGATGATAGCCGCAATAGGCCATATTAGGCGTAAAAAATATTATTTTGGGTGCGCTCAGCGCAGTCACGGCAGACATGCGCACTGCAACGCCTAAACTATCTGTGAACAAAAAAGAAGGAAGAAAATGAAGGAGAGTCCGCAAGGCCATATACGTAAAAGCTAATGAAACAGAAAACAAAACATAATAAGATAAAACAACTCACCTCCACCTCCATGCTAATATGAGCAACAGGGCGAATATGAGCAGCATCCGTGATTGTAGCAGGAATACTTCATATTAGGCGTAGAAAATATTATTTTGGGTGCGACAAGCGCAGTCACGGCAGACACGCGCTCCGCCACGCCTAAATTCCTGCCGCTGAGTAGATGAACGTGAGTGGCAGTCGAAAGATAGGAATTGGGGAAAGTTTTTCGTAGAAATTCGGAAGCAAAGCTATTTCCCCGTTTGATCCCCTCTTGTGCATAAGGGGGTTCGCTTCCCCTCCCCACAGGGGATCCCTTCGCCGATATTGTTTGCGTGCATACGGGGGTTCGCCCGGGGAGGGGAAGGGATCCCCAGCGGGGATCATTCCAATGGTTAAGCGCACATCCCCTCCCCGCGGGGATGTACGTGCATACGGGCCTTAGAATAAAGCACTGAGCATGTCTGTTTGTTTGTCTGTGTGTATGCCTGTCTGTCACAATTCATGAAACTAGTTGCAGTCAACGTCTCGAGCCATGATTCAAACATACGGTACAACCAACATGGAGGTTCACAGTGCTTGAAAACGAGTGTTGTATTGTATGTCGATCCAATACTCACATTCTTCAAAAATTAGGTGTCAAACGGGTTCACGAGGTTTCTGGCCAGCAGAACTGATGCGTTATCCAATTTCCGAAGGTGACGAATTCGTTTGAAAAGCGAAAACGGCGTCAAAAAAGAATGATCGCGTAAATTGTCAGTTTGTCAAGGTTTTAGTCAAATAACTGAGGAAATTACTGCTTAGAGATGTAGCCCACGGGGATTACCTTCCTTATGGCGACTATCAAGCGAAAAGAGATTTGATAGCTGACTTCATTTCTTCTCGTGCAAAAAAAGTTGCTTCTTCCAAAGTTACCAAAATCACATGGAAAAAGTGAAAGAATGAGTATTTGTTTACAACTCGTTCGTGATAGTCAGCAATTTGCGGTAAATTTCAAAGAGATCTTGACGAGAGAATGAGGAAGGATAGGACAATAGATACAGTACCCTCTGCGAAGCAGAGGTGACGCACTGGTCATGATAACCGTAGTCGCACAGTGAGTAGTCAAGGCCTGCTGGTAGTGACGTACACTCTTCTTTTAGCAATTATAGTGTTCCGCACACGTAGGCAATGGCAGCTTTGATCACTCCTGTGAGGACACCTTTAACTATCTTGCCAAATCTTCAATTTTACATGTTGGAGTTCATAGACAGTTGGTTAAAAGGTTTTTCATGCGAATTCACCGAAAAAATGGCAGGCGGCGTGATTAACGTAGTCCTTTAGCGTACTTTTCTACCACAATGCTCATAACATTTGATTGATTCCGCAATCAAAATTGAAAACATGTACTTCCAGAAAAGGATGAAGAGCATACTTTGATAGTCAGCGACAGGGCCTCAAAAGTAAAGGTTATTTGAATAAGTGCAACCCACAAAAGGTTGTTAAAAACAGAGGAGAAAAAAGATGCAAAACAAACGGAAAAGCATAAGAAAGCTCTAAAAATTGGATTAAAACGCTGCAATGTTGGCATTTCAAAATGCAGGTTTTCGCCCCAGTACCAAGCAATTCAAAAGACGGTGGAAATGAGGGAAAGCTACTTCCTTTCTTTGTTTTGAAAACAAACATATCTCTGTAGTGGTGATTATCAAGAAGGAAATAAACGAACTACGAAAAGGTAAAATTTTGTTTTTTCCAAAGTCAAAGGCAAAAAAAAAACGCACTTTTTGCAGATTTTTGCCAGATATTCCACTACAATCGAAGAAGTTAGCCCCGCGACGTTGTCTACATCATGAAAGGAAGCAAGTTCCATCGAATGCACGAAAACCGCTTGAAAAGAAGTAAACCGGAGAAAAAACAAGAGATTTTCGAAAACACGGTTTTTGCTAGATTTCTCGTCCCATTCGAAAAATGGGGTTTTGCACGTTGTCAGCGTGAAAGTAGAGGTCAAGAGCTTCAATATTGTATACAGTTTGCTAGAATTAACATAACATAACATAAGTCCAGAACAATGAAAAAAGGATGACAGAGCTAAATGTTTCGTACCCTATATGTGAGGTAGCGAGGTAGCACGCAAGGTGCGAAGACGCAGACCAGAGCCGACGGAACGTTCAACTCTGGTCTTACAAGGGAAGGATACTTGTCGCACTGACGATTGGGTAAGCGGTGTATACCGCGTATACCGTCCCCAGACGGTGATCTCTAAACTGCAATCTATATTTGCTATGACGTCATTCTGGAGGAGTTATAAAGGGTTTTCGGTGCAGTAGATAGTGGCGTGGACTGCGAAGGTGGACGTCGTGGGTTCGATTCCTCTGGGATGCCACCCGTTTTGCACTTTTGTAAATTTTAGCAGGCAAGTTGCAGAACCTGGACATCAAAAAAGTTGATTTTCACAATATGGAGCAATATATTAACATTTATTGGCACTGAACCTCCGTCTAACCTAAAAACACTCGTTTTTAGCCTCTTTCATTGAATATTTTCTCAAATTAATACTTCAATTTTATCTTTATCACTCATATACGCCCAATTTACTGCTCCTAGGTTTTACAATTTTCTCAGTATTCCTGGTTTGCTGCCGGATATTTTGACGAACACCCTGGTCCCTTCGAAACCCCGTTGCAGTTTTGCTTCGCTCAAGATTTGATGAGAGCATGTAGTGTAGACGGCTGCAAAAACATTCTTTTTATTCGTTGTGCGCACTGTGAACGTGTTTTTTGTTTTGCACAATTTGTGCTTTCATATCATATGTGTTCATGAAGGCCTTTCAATGTAAAATTGAGTGAAATGTTTAATGAAAAAACTAAAAGCGAGTGTTTTCAGGTTAGACGGTAGTTTAGTGCCAATAAATCTAAATATATTGCTTCATATTGCAAAAATCAACTTTTTTGATGTCGACAGGTTTTGCAAATTGCCTGCTAAAATTTACAAAATCGCAAAACGGGTGGCGTCCCAAAGGAATCGAACCCACGACGTCCACCTCCGCAGTCCAAGCCACTATCTACTGCACCGAAAACCCTTTATAACTCCTTCAGAATGACGTCATAGCAGATATGGAATGCGGTTTAGAGACCGTCTGGGGACAGTATACGCGGTATACACCGCTTATCCAATCGTCACTGCGATCAAGTATCCTTCCCTTGTTAGATCGCGGAGTCTCAACGAAACCCTGCAACATTATATATCGTTCTGATCGTCATGACACCAACAACATGAAATTACTTCCTCAAAAGATAAAGCAGCACTTCCGTTCACTTCTGCGCAAGTAAGCGCACTTTCTTGTTATTATTGCTACAAGAGCTCTCGTAAGTTTTTGAAACCTAGTTGTAGTCCGAAAAGAGGTTAGCTGAGAAGAAATATTCTAAATACTATGGAAGTTTATATAAAAACCTCGTTTTTAGCTCAAAGAAGGTTGTAAAAGAGCAATTTTTCAGTTTTGCTGTGTTATTTTTGAAATATTACTCTTTACACTTTCATTTACATTTATTCCAATATATTAGTTACTAGTTGGCTTCCCCCGGTCCAGCCCGGGCCTTGTTCCGTTCACCTGCGCTGCAAGCCCCCCCCCCCCCCGCCCTATATATTATGGGACTTACCCTGGGACATCCGCTTCAAACCGCATCCTCGTGATCCTGTGGTGAAAATGAGGTTCACCGCACTCCTTTCACGATTATAGGAAAATGCTTTATTCAACATGATAAGCCTTCAGTTCCTTAGAAAAACGTAAACAAATCAATAAATCCATAGAAAGAACCAACGAATCGCCGCAAAAAGTAGCCTATCATCTGCGCAGGGGTCGAAAACGTATGTGTGCAAAGTCTCAGCGGAATCGGTTGAGCGGTGCGCGTTTCTATAGCGCACATAGCCTCCAAACTCACAATTCTGAGTTTTATATATATATATATATAGATGATTTTAACCCGGAGCGAAGCCAGGGATGATTGCGTTTCTTGGTGACGGTTGTGTTCTCTCATATCGCTCGAAGTGAAGGTTACCAAAGATTTTTCTATGTATCGAAGGTATGATGGCAAAAATTTGTGTTCTCATGTTTATTTGACAATGTACCGTCGTTTATTCACACCTTAACAAGCTTCCACAGATCAGTACGCGATTAAGAATAGGTCAGTCATTAATATGGGAAGCAGCTTTGTTAGTTATTATTGAAGTAGCTACACAAATTCTTTTAACATTTCATCACCATGTAGCTTTGAGTTTAGTCAAAGTAGTCATTATCATATGGAATGTAAAAAGAAGCATTATAGAATCACAGATCAATTCGCGATTTAATTTCCTTGGATATCATTCTAGCTATGGCCATACTAGAGGTGGCGCCTGGTGATGGAGCGTTGCGAACGTGTAGCACACGCTTTGATAACTAAAATTCAATTTTGCAACTCATCTGCTTCATAGCTAACCTGTCAAAACTTACCGGTCCATTGCCGCTGTCAAACACAAAATCGTCTACGATATTACCATTATCGTCCACCGCTTCAGCTACTTCATTACTGGGGCCTCTGGAACTTATGTTTTCCAATATTTTTACTTTGGTGATAAAGCAACGTTCACCTTTTCGCATCGCTTTTCTTCAAGTCTGGCATGATACGTTGTAAATGTTGCATCTGATCACCAGTAGATGTTCCACTGTATAATTTTCGCAGACCATGTTTGTTTGATAACTTTCGCATTCCTCTGAATTTCATCGGAATTACTTTGCAGCCTGAGAGGCAAACTGAAGAGGAAAATGAGGAAAATGTGAGAAGAATGATCAAAGGATTAGTGTTGATAAAATAAATACTATCCTTGTCTAGTTGCCCAGAAAAGAAGCGGAAACAGCAGTTTGTTTTTAGCGTGTTTTTGGATCAAAGATAGACCAAGCGATCGTAAGAATCTCAAAAAGTGTTCACTATCTGCCCTTTCTGAAAAGACTGGTAACGACTGAAGATGTATCTCAAGGTGTATATCAAGATTCTTCAATGGCGTAGCTATTCTGTTGATCCCCGTGTACAATTATCCCCGCCCCTCTTTTTGTCAATACTCCTCTGTTTATGAGGTTGATTATTCAGTTACATTTACTTTGCATAACATACTTATGTTGCAAAAGCTCCGGTAATTCCATGAAACTGCTAGCTAGTCTAATATTAGGGCCAATCCAAACATCTCCATTTACTCTAGGAGTGAGATGGCCTCCGTGAAAAGGTGAATGAGGATCAGGTACCTGTAAATACATTAGTCGATGATGACTATCCTTTTTACAAAGCTTACGGGATAGATGTTTGTTTTGATGAGACTCTTTTTCTCAGGCTTTAAAAGCGAATAGTCTCCTCGAAAAGGTAGAACTTTGGGAGACGGGCTACAACCACTCATTTGGGCTAACTTATCCGAATGCAAACCACCACAAGTGACCACAAATTTTGTGTAAATTTGTGCCTATAAAACTAATAATATTGGTGTTACGTTAAAATAGATAGAATAATTATTTACGCATTTCCAATCTGAACGGACTGAAATGGGAAAACGCGGATGAGTTGATGGAGTTATGCTTTTTACATCATAATTTACATAAACCTGCAATGAAGAGTGATTGTAGACCAAAATTTGATTAAAACTACTGACCGTTCCTCCCCGTTTTTCAAAATCGGTGACAAATGCATTGGATACTTCCGCCCAATCAACCACTCCCGTGTTTGGAGACCATATAGCTTTCAATCCCTTGAACGAAGAAAGAATATATCAAAACTTTTTCTAATCATGCATACTCTGCAATGTGGTTGTATCTCTTGGATCTGCGTCTGGTCGATCATTTTGATGTCTTTGCAACCATTTTTTACTGCTGCTCGACAGAGTTCCTGAACCATCTATATAGAAGACTCATAATGGTATCGCACAGCCTACTTCTAATCTTGAAACTTCTTGCTGATCAACAGCTACTACTAATTTGCCTACTTTCTTATGCGGAATTTTATTCTCGGCAAGAAATTTATAAACAAGTTCGTTACCTAAACTTTTATTGGAATATTTTGACGCATCGATCGTAACCTCCAAAGTTACCTTCAATACAGAGCTTAGCTTTAAGACTTCCAGGTTTGTAGAAAATCCCAGAATGAATGACACCGCCATTGTTGCCGCTTTGGTGTTTAGCTAGAATTAGAATTATTTAGAAAATCGAAACACAATAGCTTTTGATTATCCGAGATCGTTCAATGTTCGCATCCTTATAACATAGTCGACTTTGGGTAGAAATTCGCTTCTCCTCTCTCATGTGGAATGGCTTCGAGACAAGGAGTTTAGAAGAATGAAGTCAAGTTTCCAACGCAGACGAAAACTTGTGATAAAATTGAACTTATATCATATGCTACCTAGTGCGCTTTCTTTTTCAACCATGCATATCCTCAGGTCTGGATAATCAATCTTGAGTTGTCGAGCTGTTGCGCTTCCAACGATACCTCCGCCAACAACGACGACATCACACATAGGTGGAAAGCTGAACAGTTTCACATTAGTGCACAAAATTGAGTGATTTGGGATTGTGCCATGCGTTATCGGTGTTGCCACTGTTGCCGCTGTTACAGGTGTAGCGTTATCATGTCATTAAATCTGATAATTCGTACACTAATGATCGTGTGAGATTTGGCAGTCGTTTTGTCGCAAGAGATTTTCTAAATTTGAGGCTAATTGATTTGATTCTAAGGCTTGCACGAGGTTCAGCGCCCACACTAAAGAGATCGGGCTCTGCTGCCTGATCTCTCCAGTGTGGGCCCTGAACGTTGAGCTGCGAGCCCCAGTACAGAAGTTTCCACTGATCCCTGTCCTCGCTTCGGACATTCATGATCCTCTTGGTTTTTGTCGGTAGCTGCATCCACGAGTGTAGGGGTAAAAGTCGTATCCAGCTGAATTCTCAGCTGATCCATCAGTTTCATGAACACTTCTGCTCATCTCTATTGATCTTTCCCGGGGACGTTTTGCTTTGCGGAAATCTACTCTGATGCTCTTAGTGTTTATCTATCCTCTGTTCTTCCCACAATGACCGTTTTATCAATGCTTCGCTTTCGCGACGTATTCCACTGGACACAAAAAGACGTTTTTTCATATCCGTACTGCGAAATCCGACAGATGTTGTTTTTGTCGGATCAACTTTAGAAGACTGCGTTTCGATGTGGCTACAGTCGGCTCGAGTTCAGCTCCGTAACAGAATGCAGGATTAACGGTTGAGTCGAACAGGTGGGCGCGAATCTCAGGGTCGTCAGGCAGTCAGTTGCTTCCTCAGAGGATCGATGCGGCTCAAACTGCTGCTCTTCTTCTCCTGTTTAGCTCTTCCCTCAAGCCGTTCTCTATGTTCTTTGAACCTCCAAGATACACTTAAAAAGTTTTCCATGATGGAGATGATTTCCAGTCCATTTCTGCATCTTTGCGAAGGGCGTTCTTCAGGAACCTAGTCATCCTCCAATTTATCGCAGTTTGGTCTTCCTTCTTACTTCGTTGAGTTTCCTCAGCATCGTCTCCGCTTCGGTAATACTGCCCAAAAAACATCGTTCGCAAAACGAAGGTCCAAAAGAAATTTTCCATCAACTCGTTACTTTCTCCCACGATCCACTGACTTCATTACCAAATCAAGGCCGGATGAACAGTTTCGGCGGAACTGTAAAGAATTTTTCGTAGTTTGAGAAGGTCAGGACGAAAAGCAGTCGATTACTTCCGACAGACTTTTACGACTCTCAGTCTAGATGTGGTTTATGCTAAATCTTTTCGAAATCCAGTTTATTCTTGAGGCTGGGTTTTTTTCCAGTTCCTGTGAGGATTATCTTCGTAAAAAGCTTGCAGAGCACACTCAGTGGGCATATTGTTCAACAGTCTTGTAATCCCCTTGACTTTCTTGAAAAGGAAACCGATTCTTAGATCTCTTAAATAGTCAGAAATGCTTTCCTTCTGCTGTCCTTCGGCACGCAGGAACGTCAAAAAGATGGTTTGGTCCTAAAGCCGTCTATATCTTTATGGTCTGCATTGCATTGCGCCCTTCAAAAGGTAGTATTCATGGTATTACTTCTTCAGTGAAAACGAGCATGGGCAGGGGCGTTGACGAGCGGAAGAGGTTGGTGTTCTTTTTGGAAGTTCTTCGCGGTAGATCCCATCTTATATCGGGAAGGAGTCGGAGTCCCGTCCTCTCAATAATGCAGCCAGCGGTCCATGATATTCGCAGAGGTCGCATCAAAAAACTTCTCCTTCCTCCGG
This sequence comes from Cylicocyclus nassatus, assembly GCA_958299035.1. Lineage (NCBI taxonomy): Eukaryota > Metazoa > Nematoda > Chromadorea > Rhabditida > Strongylidae > Cylicocyclus > Cylicocyclus nassatus. Next base: position 75,511,021 of record CATQJL010000001.1, read on the forward strand.
CTGCTTCCAATATCTTGGCTTGCTTGTACATCCTGAGATTTTCCCGCAAAGCCGTTCTGCAACTGGAGTTCGCCATCAGTTGCTCCAAGGAGGTTGTTTTTTATCCTGCCTTAAAGATCTCTTTCAAGCAACTCTTTCGTGGCTTCAGAAGGTGTTTCCAGTCCTTCCGTAAAGTATCGAGCGTACTTCACACAAGCTCGTAATCCTTTTGAAGCCGGTCGTAGTCGTTCGTTGAACCCTCCTCGTAGGCCACTAACATCATGACATATAATAAAGCGCTAAACGTCTGTCTTTTTATGCGTGTGTGTGTTTGTCTGTCTGTCACGAAATTCATAAAGGCAGCTGCAGCCAAGCTATCGAGCTACAATTTTGCATAGCATACCATACCAGCATGTAGGCCCACCATGCACAAGGACGAGCCGGTTCGACGAGCGCGTCCTTCAAAAATTGCGCCTCAAACGTGTCCATCTGGCTTTTGGCGCGCAAAACTAGGTCACAAATTCAACTTTTTGCAAAGTCTTGATTTGCCTGACAAGCAACTCTGCGCTCCAAGAATTCTGGCTCAAAAAGTGCTCAAAAAGTTTGCTTTTCCGCGAAAACAGCGCCAAAAAGTGGTGATCGCGTAGAGAGCCGATTTGACAAGGTTTTACTTGAATATATGGAAAATTTTTGCATGGAAATGTAGCCCAAAATGACTATTATCTTTATAACAATTATCAAGCCAAAATAAATTCAATAATCTGTTCGAATTCATATTTATTCTTTGGCAAACAAGTTTTCTTTCTCAAAATCACCGATCTTAGATGGAGATGCTTCAAGAATGAACAGTTGTTTACAATTCATTTATGACTAGCTGGCTTACCCGGCTCCGCCGTATCCGGACCAAACTTGGCACACATACACTTCGGGCCCCGGCGGGTGTCAGAGTCCACTTTTCGTTATCGATCGATGTCGATTTTACCGATTTTTATCGATTTTTTTGCAGAATTCACCTACAGGGCTAGGAGTTGGCACAGGGGGGAAGTGAGCATGGGGATTCCGAATACAATATTAGTTTCCAGAATTATCGATTACTTTTATTGATTTTATCGATTTTTTGTAAATTTTGACATGCGAGGCTGGGATTTTGCACAGGGGGTAATCGAGCATGCTGATTACGAACACAACATTAGTTTTCAGGATCGCCCATTACTTTTATCGATTTTATCGATTTTTTTGTAAAGTTTGACCTGCGGGGCTAGGAGTTTGCACAGGGGGGTAATCGAGCATGCAGATTACGAATACAATATTAGTTTTCAAGATCGTCCATTACTTTTATCGATTTTATCGATTTTTTGAAAATTCGAGCTAGGGGGCTGGAATTTGGCACAGGGGTGTAATAGCATGCTGATCACCCCCCTTGGGGATGATCAGCATGCTCGATTACCCCCCCCCCCCCCCTGTGCCAACTCCCAGCCCCCTAGCTCAAACTTTGCAAAAAAATCGATAAAATCGATAAAAGTAATCGATAATCCCGAAAACCAATATTGTATTCGGAATCCCCATGCTCGATTACCCCCCTATGCGAACTCCCAGCCCCGTAGCTCAAACTTTGCAAAAAAATCGATAAAATCGATAAAAGTAATCGATAATCCTGAAAACCAATATTGTATTCGGAATCCCCATGCTCGATTACCCCCCTGTGCCAACTCCCAGCCCCGTAGGTGAACTCAGCAAAAAATCGATAAAAATCGATAAAATCGATATCGATCGATGACGAAAAGTAGCCTATGAACCCGCCGGGGCCCGAAGTGTATGTGTGCCAAGTTTGGTCCGGATCGGTTCAGAAATGGAATTTTCTATTCGGAACATACGTACAGACATACAGACAGACATACATACATACATACAAACAGACATTCAGCTTTATATATAAGATGTACAGCCTCGCGCGGTGAGTTTCAAAGTCATCATTTTGGGAGCATGAATAAGGCATACGGATAACAGAGCCAGTGCGCCAGCTTTCAAGTGGATTGTGCTTTTGCTCCAATGAGGCGGTGATTGGAGTTGCTACAGAAGGATGACTTACAACATCAAGCGAGCTCCACCTTTGATTAAGAGTATGTGGTCGATCGATGGATGGAACGTATCGCAGAGCAATTTTCAAGTCCAAAGATTGTTGTTCCTCCATCATAAAGATGATATCCATTGAAAAGCGGTGTGACGGAGAGAAGCTCAGTGATACGTTGCATTTCTTGATCCGGAGCCCATCAAACTTTTCACTTCTATTTTCCTTTTTTAGTGACATTGCGACCGCGTTGGGGCTGCGTAAGAAAACTTGTAGAAGGACTTTTCGTTGTAAAGGTCTTGCACCTTTTCGTGAAAATCCCGTTCTGATTGCCCAGCTGCTGGTATTGGGGAGTAGCAATGATGCTGCTAATGGTCTTCCTAGTGTAAACGTAGGACGACCATTTGAAAACTCAAGATCCCATGCGGATCGACAAAGGGATTATAGATGGGTGGCGACAAAGCGATCTCAACGTTTTGTGATGGTGCTTTGTTGCTGTGAACCATAAAGTCGGCGCTGCTGAGACGGTGCTGGCGTTGTAGGCAGGAGCACAACGCAGTCTCCCTGGACTGTCATCCCAAAGGTGTCGTTTTGTTCAACCCAGATGAAGCCCTGAATAATCTGGCAATGGTCTTGTTACCACCCTTTTTTTGCACGTAGGAGACTAAGGCAAACGTAGCCATCAGCGTGCAAGATTGCCAAAGGAAAAGATGCAGCCGTTGGGTGGATCGTGCATTCCTATGCACAAAAGAGAGATGACAACAACAAGAGTGTAGCTACCCCCATTGGCTTAAAGGCACCGTCCACTCAAACTCTAAACTTCCATGTTTTTGTCGCTTCCGGGCCTTCTGAAGGCCCTGATTTCGAATATGAAGTAGAGAATTTCCGAAAACCCCAAAAAACCCCTATTTTGGAGAACAAGCGGGACGGGTGGAGGATCTGCGGCTCGTTATACGCCTTGCATATATCAGCGCCGCAGCCCTCCAAATCTGCAAAATGGATGGAGTGACCAGCTGGGCGGAGTGATCAGCTTTAGATTACGTACCTTCCGGAGCGGATTTCTCGCTCCGAAAGCAAACTTTTGCGGGGAAACTAAGGGGTTGGCCTAGTGTGGGGGCCCACATTAGTATGCCATCGAATCTCGTGGACCCCCACTTTGGGTGGACGGTGCCTTTAACAGAAATTATCCCAAAAACTTACTCATATCCTGGACGTGCATTTAAGATGTAACGTAATCCCTGATTCAGTGATAAGTGGCGAGTAAATCTTGCAAGTGTGCAAGGCAGCGACATGCCGCGAATCCTGCGATACCTCGTCTTAGACAAAAAAAAAGAGTGGCTTTTAGCAGTGTAGGAGAGGCACTGACGTAAGTATATCCGCACAGTGAGAGCGTTTAGAAGTAAAATGGAATTTGCCAAAGAGAAAGGGGATGCCAATAATGGTAAACAAATACAATGAGGTAGATATCACGGTTTTTGATATCAGCGCTCGTAGCACTCATAAGCCGGGCATACCTCGCGCGATTAGGCTTTCTGGCAGATGTCTTCAGAAACATTGCAAGCACACCTTATTAGTAATGCTACCTAACTTAGCTCGGCCTTTTGGCAAGAGACATATATTTTTTGAATCAGCTTCAAACGCTGGTTCCAAATATGCTATTTGTAGCTGCCGCGTACCATTCCGAAGCGAGTTGTGGCCTTTTTCCTGCGCAAAATTGACATACTACTAAACGTGGGAAAGCTGTCTGTAGATAAAAATCTGCAAGAAAAAGTTGCTGAGATATCGAAATAACACAAATCCAATCTTTTATCATTAAGAAGAAGCTTAACGCCAAGTGTATTAGCACTTAGGTGATGTTGCCGTGATGCCAGTGAATGCGGAGTATGCCAATTTCGCACAGGAAAAAGTCCATAACTCGCTTCGGAATGGTGCGCGGCAGCTAGGAATAGCATATTTGGAATCAGCGTTTGAAGCTGATTTAGAATATATATATGTCGCATGTCAAAAGGCCGAGCTAACAAGGGAACCGTGTCGAGTCGAAGTGGCTTTTCCAGATGAGACCCATACTGCTTTGAAGAGCATTAATCGATGATTCCAAATCTGCTTTTCAAATCTGCCAAGCGCCTCTGGACGCCGAGTTATACTCGTTTTTCAGGTCAAAAAATCAAACGCAAAACTGAAGCAAAATCGCCCAAATTTGCTCAAATGGTCCAGTGTCGAGTATCAGAGCTGTATGCAATGGATACATTTTATTTTATATGCTAATACTCAACATTGCTTTATCTGAGCGCTCGAAAGATTATAACAATTAATTTTACCTAAATTCTGCATTCATCTTTCGTTCCGAAAAACGGTCACAACTCGGCGTCCAGAGGCGCTTGGCAGATTTGGAAAGCAGATTTGGAATCACCGCTTAATACTCTTCAAAGCAGTATGGTCTCATCTGGAAAGGCCACTTCGACTCGAAACGGTTCCCTTGTAAGTTAGGTAGCTTCCCTCGTCAGATACTTACTAACATACTATTACGTTGTCCCAAAGTAAAACGTATTTTTGATTAATTCAAATTGCTTTTGTTTTCCTAGCCGACTTAGGGTACCTTTCGATAGAGCAAAGCGATCTCTACAAAATGACCACCAAAGGTAAGTCTAAGTTGTAATCAGTGTAAAAACGGAGCTAAAAGAAAAGTATACCAAAGCACAAACAGAGGTAAAATCCTAAGGTCATACTTACTAAGGCTTGTAGTATGCAACGACATATTTGGAAGGAGCAGGGGGCAGAGTTCGCCATTTTTGGACTATCTTTTTTTTTGCTTTAAAAGCGGAAAAATTCAGCAAAGGCATATTTGAGTTGAGTACTACTATGAGTCTACTGTATAATAATCAAGTTCGAGGTCAGTAGAATTTTACTTGGCAAATTCAATTTTCAGGGTGATGAATTTTTTTCGATTTTGGCCTCAAACTTTTCCTTGATCACGAGTTAGGTGGATCTTTGGTAGTCATTATGTAGAGCTTGCTGTGTTCTATCAATGACATCCTAACTTTACTGGGAAAACAAAAAAAATTTCTTTACTTCTAAAATACGGTTTACTTTTGGGATAACCTAATACTGCACCCTACCATCGGCCCCGCTTTTACATAGGCGTAGTCGTGGCAGTTTAAAGGTACCGTCCACCCAGATTTTCGACTTCCAACTTTTTGTTTGTTTCAAGCAGGGTCAAGCTTGTGATGCGACTGTCGCAACGGGGGGTCGTAAGAGGGTATCTAAGGTGGGGGGGGGGGGGTCGTAAGTGGAGGTAGTTAGACTAAAATACCCTAGGCTTCAAAGGGAATCAAAAAGCAAGCAATTAGTTATGTTCTTTACAATAAATCAATAAAAAAGTGGAAATCGGAAAAAAAAGATAAAAATTCTGTTGAAATTCTCAAAAAAAAACATTTACAAGAGCTCAAAACACTTTTGAAGGATGTATTATTTGATAAAAATGCTAAATGTACCGATTGCCCTAGAAATCTTGCTTCTGAAGCCTTCCTGAAGTCTCACACACTCGACAAAAGCGAATGTCTTTACCAGCTGTGACAATCATAAAATTCTAAATCTTTTTGTAATGTTTTTTACGGGCTCATATGATTTATCTGTACTTTTAAGATGCTCCGCTATATCAGTGCAAAATTTGGTGTTACTTTGTCAACTGTGGATTTTCTTATGATTTTATGTATGGTAGCAAAAAGTCAGGAGAGGGGGGTCGTATCTGGGTCGCATCTAAATTTCTTCGGAGCTATTGAAGCTTGTTGGCTGCAATTCTGCTGTAATATAAGACCATCCTCCTACTTTTCCTCGTAAAAATTGCAGGCTGTTTTATAACTTCTCTGGTAAGTTACAAAGTTTCAAGCTCAAAAATCCCACTTTTTGCTTTTTAGGATCGCATCTAAATTTGCGAGAGTCGCATCTAGATTTTTTCGAGCTTACTGCTCCTCAAAAGCTGAAACTTTTTCTTTGGATAGTCTGGGCACTATACTACAGAACCTGTGCTTTGCAGCCTCTCAGTCTTTTCCTGGCCTTAGTTACGAATTTTCAAACTACCGTGCTCATGCACGTTTTTGACGTCGTTCTGGACGGCGCTCAAGCGGTTTTTTTTTCGGGGAAAAACTGTGGAAGAGGTAGGAAGTAAGCTTCTTAGTCGAAAACATCTTTTGTAGTTCAAGAGTGTCATTTTTTCTCCATGCAAAAATTTGTGTCGCCTATGGGAATCGAATTTGCTGGCCTGAAGTATGCCTGAAAATTCAAAAAAAAAAACTTGCAGAATCTCAAACATTATTAAAGGTGTGTATGTGTGCTACAGATGATGGACGCACCCATTGGCCTAGAAATTCTGCTTTCGAAACCTCACTGAAGTTCTCACGCAGGTGTTTTTTTAGATTGACATTCGTTTATGCAGGTTACCGCGAGGAATGTGGGCAGGGGAGGTAAGGGGGATAAATGAGTGAGGGTACGTGGGAATGTGGGCAGGGGAGGGGGGGGGGAGGGAAAAAGGGGGGTCGTACGGATGGGTACCTTCAAGGGGGGGGGGGTCGTAAATGAGGATCCCTGATCGCATCAGCACGCTTGACCCTGGTTTCAAGATGTTAAGCCTCCACCAAGATTGTTACAACTTTTATTTCGGCTGACGTTTCGGCCAACTCGCCTTCGTCGGAGCCTGTAAGTGGGGAACAAATGAGATTTATCCTCTCAAACGTCTCATCAAAGGCAAGGAACAGACAAAAGTTAGCTGGAAACGGAAACATGTTGCCTAGGATTAACAGCCCCACCTGAGACTTTGCCGAGTGCGGGTCACGGACGACCACTGACGAACGTATGAATGATTAGTGAGCTAGGTTCCCGGGTTGCTGCTTCCACCTTTTTGTTGTTTCAGGGCCTTCTCATGTCTCTGATTCCGAATATGAAGTCGAGGATGTGCGAAAACACCGATAATCCCCGTTCCGGAGGACCCACCGGCCGGCTTTCCGGAACAGGGATTGGATGGGCGCGCACAAATGGGGGGAGGGGCATGGATGGAGGAGGGTGGGGGTGGATGGGGGTCCTCGTGCATTTTCGCTATCCCGAAGCGATTTTCTCGCTTCCGAAGCAACATTGCGCCGCGACTTGGCATTGGATTGGCAGGGGACCCTACTATTATATGCTGCGAAAAGCTCAACACCCTCAACTTAGGGTGAACGGTGCCTTCAAATGGTTGCGATTCTTAATGGCGGGAGGATACGAGAAACAATGCTGTAAACCTGGACGTTTAACACGTTTCGGACCGCGAAATCGCGCGCGGCGAAAAAGAGGATACTCTCAGCCGTTAGCCAACAAAGGGACCTTAATTCGTAGATCGTGTGCTACATCTGTAATCAGCATGTCAGGTAAGATCCATACCCAGACCATACCCTCGATACATAGAACCACGTACTCTGGTAACCTTCACTTTGAGGGCTATGAGGGGACACAACCTTCACCTGGAAAAACAGAAGGGCAAAACCCGAATGTAATTATCCTGACTATATTGGAACGAATGTTGATGAAACAAATATAGGGAATAATATCTTTAGCTTATTTGAGCGAAACCGAAAATTGGCGTCTTCGTTGCCTTTTTTACGTCAAAAAAGAAGGTTTCTGTGAAATTTTCGCCAGAATTCAGGACACAATTTCTCAGTTAACCTCTCGATTGACCGAAATTGAGTTTCAGAAGTTTAAGAAAGCTATTGGAGTTATATAAAAATGAGAAACTGCGCTCAAATCCTGCGCAGAGGATCGCGCGCAAAAACGCTAGTTTATCTCGTTAATGAGTTATTTTCAAAGCTTGGGACGTTGTCAGTGCTCCTCGCCGTGTCATGAGATCAGAATGATATAAAATGTTGCAGGGTTTCGTTGAGACCCCGCGGAGATCTACTACCAGAGCCAAATGCCCCGGCGGCTCTGGTCTGTCTCCGCTGCTCGTCTGCGTCTCCGCGCGCTGCGCGCTACCTCGCTACCCCAAACGCGGGCGCGGGGCATTTGGCTCTGATACACTTTTCGTCGCTGTTTCGAACCCAATTTTAGCAAGCTATATATCATTTTGAAGCTCTTGATTTCTATTTTCACGCTGACAACGTCCCAGAACCACATTTTTTGATCTGATCGAAAAATCCGGCAAAAACCTTGTTTTCGAAAATCTCTTGTTTTTCTCCTATTGACTATTTTCACGCGGTTTTTCCGTACATTCTATAGATCTTGCTTCTGTTCATAATGCAGACAACCACCCAGCCCTTATCTCTTCGATTATAGTGGAATTTTTTGCGAAAAATCGTAAAAGCGTTTTTCTTTATCTTGTTTCGTTTCAGTGCTTTCGCATCGATTTTATTCCAGCTTGGACGATTGTTGCTCAGAACGATAAGCGCAACAATCCAGACAACCTCCCAGGAAACAGGAACGTCAATGCGGGGGTAAAAATTCAAAGGACGCATCAAAAATCAAAACCCGTGTTGCGCATGGCTGGTCCTGGAGCGAAAACTTGCACTTTGAAAAGCCGCCAAATGAAAGATTCCAAACCTCAGCAGCGTTTTTATCCGGTTTTCAACAATTTCTTTTGCTTTTTATATCTGTTTTACGTCATTTTCTCTTCTCTAATTTTCTTTGAACAACCTTCACTACTTGTGACGTCAGATGTTCAAACAACTTTCACTTTTAACGCCCTGTCTCTAGACTATCAAAGGTATGCACGACACACATCATTATGGGAACTACGGCTTTTCTCTTTGAAATCGAAACAAAGAAAAGTTGCGACATCGCACGCGTCGTTCGCGTTGCCGCACTTCGTTGCAACTGACGTTCGATTTGTTCTCATATCTCCTGAACGGGTGTAGGCCCTTTTGAACCCTTCGCGCGCGATGCTCGTCCCGCCGCGTGCGGCGCCGCTGGCAAAGCTAACAAGTCGCATTCACAGTCAACGGGGAAAATTCTTACATTAGTTGAAGCATGTAATATGCCTGTGCCAAGACCTATCATCATGTTGGACACAGAAAATGTGCAAAAATGAACGAGTACTAACTCGTTGAGGCAGCGGACATGTTGACCAATCAGAGGCACGCTGTGATAGCGAGCGGTTCAAAAGGGCCGTTTCCCTCCTGAACAGATATCGATGGCACAGCTCTACATACCTTTTCGAAAAGGAGGAGCTTAGGCCTTTGACTTGATAACCTCAGACAAAAAGAAAACCTGCAAACGTTGAAAAGATCTTTCAAAGGCGCGTGCTGCACCATGTGCAGCACCGGTCCGAAACGTGTTAACAAGTTTATACACGATATCAGAAGAAGTCCGCAGTTTGCCTCTATATAAATCTGGGAGCAAATCACATGCTTTGGTGAGTTTATGAAATGGCCAATACGCTGACAAGGCAGGGATACCAACAATAGTCGGCGATTGAAGATGAGATGTATATTAATGGACGTGACTTTGAACGCTGATTCTAAATCTGCTTTCTTTTTTTGCGGAATAAGCTTCCGAAAGAAGTTATGAGCGTTTGAATGTCCAAATTTGCCAAGGTTTATATGGCTCAAAATTGGCGAAATCCTATACAAAAACACGGAAAGTGGAAAATCAGTTTTGTATCAAGTATATTGTTTGCAATGAAGGAACAAAGCCGGTGGAGCCCGCATTATTGTTTTAGAACTTTCCGTCGATTTTGAGCCACTCAGTGCTCGGCAAATTCGGATATTTCAACTCGTAACTTCTTTCGGAAACCTATTCCGCAAAAAAAGGAAAGCAGTTTTGGAACTAGCGTTCAAAGATGCGTTTAATGTCACACACCCCATCTTCAAACGCCGCCTGATTTTGGTAACCTTCACTTATGAGTTGGCTTGAGCATAAACACGTATAACTCCATACATATAATTACCGAGCTTTTTTACATGGTGCTATTTATAGGGTTAGTGCATATATTCAGTCCGATTTCGGTGCCACATGATCTACTGTGCGCTGTAAGGCATGCGCCATACCTGCTTCGCTTGATCCGCTTGACCAACTTCGCTATTGGTCGCAGTAAATTGACCAATAGCGAGCGGGATATCCAGCTGATTCACTTATGAATCGAATGTATTTTGCATGTCTAAAGAAGCTATCTGTTTAATTTAAAATTCCGATTTTCAGGCCTCAATGAGAAAAACTGTTGCATGTCAACCATGGTTCGACACCGGCAGTGGTCAAGGTCTGCTCTGCTTGGGTTTTAAAAGTGTTAAGAAAAATGTTTTTGAAAAGAATCTCCGCAGCGTTCAAGGATTTCTCTATGTAAAATTTTGTGCTGGACAAGGGGTGCAATGAACTAACATAAGCACACTCTTTCAGACAGAAGGTGTATCACCTCAAAACAAGCGACAGTGTTACGCATAGAGATAAGCGGTTTAATATTGCACATTTTGTAGTAGAGCAAGGGCAAGAGGAAACCATCAGCCGTTAAGCATTTTTCCACTGAAACAAGTAAAAAAAAACATAGAAAGTCGGTATATTGGGCGAGCAGAGAAGAGGACAAATAGTAGCTTTATTCAGTTCTCGCAGAACTTTCCACTCAGCCAATAAGTATAGATTTCCTTTACCTACAAAACAGTCTTTGAAATAAAGGTCAATGATGGCAAATGGAAAATTGTCTGCTGCTCCTTATTTAGGAGCATTATCATGTCAAAGTGGATGGTCCTGAAGAGAAAAAAGAATCTTCCAAATTTTCACTTCTTTCTCGCTTGCCCTTTCTTCATACCTAGCTATCTTTGTAATGGCGCTATGCTTAATCTATCAGAATTTGAACCGTCCAAAAGTTTCTACCTTGAAAATAGTTATAACCTTTTGAAAGAAAAAATATGCAAATCGAACAAAACTTTCGGAACAACCAGTGCTGTACTCTTAGTAATAAGACTATCCTTGGTCAATAATTCACTAGAAAGGATATACCTATAGGCTCCTCATAAAACTGTGACAATGAATTCGCAGTACAATGAGGAGGGTCCAACTGTGTCCGCGCTCGCTCAAACGTTACAGGAGGGTTGAAAACTTGGAGAAAAAGTATATAGGGCATTCGAAAAATCGTGACGATGGCGCGACCGCGCGCGACACGCACGCCACCTCCGGAAATCGCGTTTTCTTGGTTGTCATCTCTAGTCAAATGGTTTTGTTGCTTACCTATGATAATATTTAAAGAATGGAAGTGACTGAGCTGAACGTTGAGGTGATGCCTTCTTGTATGAGCGTTTTATGCTCCTGTGGGTGCAAAGTCCGCAGTAAAATCCGTCGTCACGATCTTATAAATGAACTATACCTTTTTGGAAATTCTTGCATCCCTCTTTCGTTCTCTGCCATTGCTCTTTTCCTGAACATGGCCAATCGCAGCCGATGCGCTGAAATCACTGCCACACCTCTTGGCGATTAGGTACCCCCCTTCCATTTGATTATTTGAGACGTAAGTCATACAAATTCCGTGTTAGACGCGTTGAACATATGCTGAAGCAAGCTGACAAGTTCATACATGCGCAAAGTTCGTCCATGCTTCATATGCTCGTTTCCACATGCTGCCTCCATCTGGACAGGTTGGTTCCGAGCGTTCTTTACTTCCCGTTCATTTTTGAATACAGGCGAAATTTAATTTTTTTTTCTACTCGTCGTTGGCATGCGGTTGAGCTTAACTTTGCTTATCGGCAACACTTACACATTATGGACTTCGTAAGCAAAAAAGTTTCGACTGTTTCTGAACGTAGATTTTTTTTAGTAAAACCGCACATATGCAGGTAAAAACTGTTAGATCACTCATTTTTAACATCACATGCTTTTTTGCGCATTCTTTATTATCCGTAAATATGTTTTATTATGTGAGAGAGTAACTGGATATCCGTATCTACTATATACTAATTTATAGCAAGTCCTTTTTCGCTTGTTTCGAACATCCAAGCAAGATACTGCTAACTGTTTCTGCCAAATTTGACTGAGGGAGGAGGGGGAAGAGGGATGTCCTTATGTGTCGCAAAATTTTTGGTAGTTCCTACATAAGTCATGAAATTGTACAAATGATTCTTCCATTTAATGCTAGATTTGATTTTGATTAGAGAACTTGAGCCAGGCTGGGGGGGGGGGACGAGTGGCTTAGTATAACGCTATGACTAGGTCGGACGCAGGTTCGATCCCGTCAATCAAGCCCTCTAACCATTTTTTATCAAAAGCTTCACTTTTCATATGCGTAAGAAATATCTGTATATTATTAGGTGTTAGTATGGTATTTTTTGTGTATCTTATGAAAATCTCTTGCAAGTTCGCCTATCTTTATTTTTCTAAAATCTTTCAGAACTATTTGGAGATGAAGAAGGGGGGTAGGTTTTAGAAAAAGCAATAGCGCATTTCGTACCAGCTTAGTAATTCATGTTTTTATTCTAGAAACCATGATAATCACGAATGTCCTGTTCACCTAGACTCTCCTTCAGGAAAGTAGCTAACGTTTTAGCCTATCAAACGTCTATTACTTTATAAAAAGTCTGTGAAATGTCTAATTTGGCTAGTATTGCTGTTGCTCTGAGTCCGTTATGGTATGGTCTTTCAGAAAGCTATATAATTATGCTCAGCACCAAATCTGGGGTGTGCTCTCGGATTGCAGCTGCATCGCAAGTGTTTTTAACACGAAGATGTTCGCATCCCATCTGGTATCCAGATGCAAAATTCGAGAGACAATTCAAGGTGGAAAGACATAAATTTATTTCACGTGAACATCTAGAATCGGCCGCTGCTGTTCCAGAGCGCTGGAGGATTGGGAAAATTATGGATGAGCGAGAAGTATGACGAATATGATAAGGCGATTGGTTTGGACAAATTAGAGAAGTTAGCCTACGAGATGCCGACGTATTCTGACATATACGAAGGAAAGCATCGGTAATTTGGCAATACATCGCGTTAAGGCTAGTATTTAACTGTAAATATAGTATTTTGCGCGCCGAAATTTGCCAACAACATTTGCGCGTGAGCGAATTCGCAGAGGGCACAAAACTCGAGAGTGTGCTCTCTGCGGCCATTTTGCATGCGCAAATTGCAAGCATAATTTGTTCACGCGCACATGTTGTCGGCATATTTTGGGCCCACAGTGACACTATATTTACAGTCAGATCTACTAGCCTGTAGGGAAGTTTAGCCAAACTACTTCGAAAACCTATTAAGTTTCCAAAAACCCTTGTTTTTAAGTGAGAAACAGCTTGAGAATATGATCCTGAACTTTGGACCACAACATCCCGCAGCACATGGTGTGCTTCGTCTGGTACTAAAATTGGAAGGGGAGGTATATTTTTTGTCATCAGCAGTGTCTACATACAAGATGACAATTATGCTGTTTTCCTGTGCGAATGAAGTCGAGTGGATTTTTTGCCCAATATAATGTGCTTGCGGTGCCGAAATGCGGTAAAATTTCTGCGTAAACAGATAGTCAGGCCCGTGATGCCTGCATTTTGCGCGCGCAAGTGGCCACAAGCATAGCTATTTGCTCACGCGCAAATTACCGCATATCCTTGGCGCCGGAAGGACCCTAATTTAAAGGCACCGTCCACCCAAATCCTCGACTTTTATGTTTTGTCGCTTCCAGGCCTCCGAAGGTCCTGATTCCGAATATGTAGTCGAGAATCCGCGAAATAACCAAAAAACCCCGTTCTGGAGGACGGCGCAATGCAAATCGCAGGGCTGCGGCGCGTTCTACGCCCGGCGTAAATCAGCGCCGCAACCCGCCAAACCTGCAAAATGGGCGGGGCGACCAGGTGGGCGGAGTGACTAGCTCCGGATTACGGCCCTTCCGGAGCGGATTTCTCGCTTCGGAAGGAATCTTTTGCGGCGCTACTTGGGGGTTGGCCTAGTGTGGAGGGCCACATGTATGCCATCGATTCTCGTACACCCCCACTTTGGGTGGACGGTGCCTTTAAGCGAAAAATTACTCGATTGTACAGACGAATCGGTTCCAAGCGCAACATTTCGCTTACAGAAAATATGCGTATGTCGCGCAAATTGCGAATTTGTCAATTTTCATGCACATTCTGCTTCATTGAACGTTCCAAGAGTGGTCACTTTATCTTTGATTCCTAGAAAAAAAAACTTCAAAATGGCAAAGGTATGCGCTTCCAAAAATCTGCGATGCGTGAGCTATGCATATTTTGTGCAAACGCACACATCCATAACTCCACTGTGATTACAGTCTCTTTGAATGATAGTTCCTCGGAGTCTTTATCGTTCTAGTCAAAAGATTTCACCCAGTGAACAGACCAATGCAAATGCAATTCTAGGTCGTTATTAGAGCTACGCCGCATATTGGCTTCTTACATCGAGGTACAGAAAAATTGATCGAATATAGAACATACACTCAGGTAATTAATTTGTACTTATTTTTAAATTTTCAGCATTGTTTTGGTCGAGAGTAGACGTTTAAAAGCTTCCTTGGCATATTTTCGAAACTCTGCTCTAGAGCAAAAAATTAAGATACAAGGTGTCCCGAAGTAGTGTATCGAACGTTCAAAATTCAATAACTTCGTTGTATAGAGAGCCACTGCGGCCGCATAAACACCACATCATAAAGATGACTCTAAATTGAACTTACAATACTGAGCAATCATCGACCGCTCTTCATTACTGTAGGATTACAGAGGAAGGTTTAGAGGGTTCCCAGCTTTAGAGGGCCCTAGATCGTCTCAAAGCAAAGAAACAACCAAGAAAATTCAATCTAGGTTGACCATAGAGCTAATGCTTATTATGTTTGCACTTTACATAATGCTTCTTTCGTAGATTATGTCAAGTATACCGTAGCAAATGTCTTTCAGGACTCCTCAAATATACGATTATGCCAAACAAAAAACTTCAAATAATGCCAAGAAAGCAGAGCAGTAATATCAGCACGTAAATAGTCCTGGTAGACAACTTTTGAGATTTTTGAAAAAAATTGAAATGGCGGCTTATTGACAATGACGATGTATGCTAGAAGTTCCTACCGTAATCCTACTAACAGAAAGCGATCGATGATTAACTCTACAATGTAATGGCCGCGAAAGCTAGCTACCACTGGAACAAGGAAAATTTTGTGGAAATGCAAGCTGTACTCTGGCATGTGGTTAATTGGGTAGTGAATTGGCACCATTGCTTGGTATTTTAGGTAACGAAAAAGCTAAGATTTCTAGAAACTATAATATAATGTGACAAATGCGCGTGAACGCTTTGCATTTACAAGGATTATTTACGACTTTTAGTGATCAACCATAGAATGCTGGTTGAATAAACGCGTCTTTTTGATGTCATAGATGCTACTGATTCACGCATTCATATTACAGGATGATTGATCTCTCCTATAATCGCTTTCACTTTTTACCAACGGCTGTCGCATTTACCCAGTAAGATTTGTAACGAGAAACGATCTAATGATCTAAACGCTGATGAGCATCTAAGAATTGCAAGCAGATTGATGAAGACAAATGTCATTAGATAATTATTTTCGTTCGCATTTTCCTTTGCTCACGTCAGTGATATCTCCCTGAATTTGCACTTATTCGAGATCATCTTATTTTCACACAGTGAACCTACCAAAGATGCGATAATGGATGAGCTTACATTAGAAACCCTGGCGATCAAAACCTAAGTGTACCCTAATAAAAACAAAAACTTGCTATCTTTGATGACTATAGACTTCCAAGAAAAATAATTTTGCAGAAAATGAAAAAGATGTGGAAACGTTGCCCATTTTTTTCTTAAAGGATGTACAAAAAATGGTTTGAAAAGAACACAGGAGCGTTTTGACTTTTACTCCATGACCTTCACTGGATTTGTGCTCATTCTCAAAATCTACCTTTTTATAGAGCAGTGTTTTTCCCCTCTAAATTCCATGAACTTCAGGCTGTTCCATTTTTCGATCGACTTGACTATGTTTCGATGATGTGCAACGAACAAGGTTATGCACTTGCTGTCGAAAAGCTGCTGGGCATCAATATCCCACCGCGAGCAAAGTATATTCGGAGTGAGTAGAGGACGGCTATTTCTTGGGCAGGAGACTATGTTCGCCGATGGGTCCCATCACGCGCGGATAGCTGTTACAAATCTTTACTATCTGTAATGTGCGGAGCTGTCGCAGGTGTACGGGTGGGCTACCCCTTTCGGCAATGTATAGTCTCCTACCCCCATTTGTTGCTTGGAAACTAAAAGCTTCTTTGTCATTTTCCTTATAGCACTGTACGCTGAGATGACCAGGATACAAAACCATATGATTGCTCTATGTTCACATGCTCTAGACATTGGTGCCATGACACCGCTTTTTTGGATGTTTGAAGGCGAGAATTCTTACAAACTCGATTATATCTAGTTCTTAAATAATTCTTATTCTTTCAGAAAGAGAAAAACTTCTTGAGTTTTCCGAACGTGTCTGTGGGGCACGAATGCATGCAAATTACGTTCGCCCTGGGGGAGTAGCATGGGACCTTCCACTCGGTTTACTGGATGACATATACGATTGGCTCGAAAAGGTATGACAACCATTTACAGGGAATTCCAATTTGAGTGTCATCATCAGCGCGACTCGGGTTCTCGCAAGCCGCCTCGCATGGGTCTCTTGCCCATTTGCCCTCACGGATATATTTTTCCACGCTTGAGGAGTGCGAAATACCGTATTTTTGAACAACAATGGCTGACAAGACTGGGAAAATGCCCCGAAACACGTTGGCGACGCGTCGAATGGCCCAAGCGAGGCGGCTCGCGAGGACCCGAGCCGCGCTAACCGTGAATCTAAGAATGGAATCCGCTGTGCGATATGCCCTAACCGAGCCTTTTCTTCAGTTTCCGGAGAGAATTGATGAATTTGAGGATATGCTGACTGAAAATCGGATTTGGAAGGCTAGAACTATTGATATTGGTAATTCCCATCACTATAATCGCAAAGTCTGTGTCAATCACGTGCTTCGTTTGTCTAAGCGTATTCGCACGCCGACGCTTCGCGCCACGTTTGCGCGCGTATCGTTTGAGCATTCTTGGCACCATCGATTGAAGGTCCGCACGCCTCGTCCTCGCGTTGCGCATGCGTAGTTTCAACGCAAAAGAGAGTACGTGATTGGCACAGACCGTAGATAAAACTCACTATAACCAAGTTCAGGTATCGTTACTGCGGCGGATGCATTGAATTGGGGCTTCAGCGGTGTGATGTTACGAGGATCAGGTGTCAAGCAAGATGTCCGTAAAACACAACCATATGACGCCTATGATCAAGTAGAATTTGATGTTCCTGTTGGGACCAAAGGAGATTGTTACGATAGGTCGCTGATTCACTATCTTACTTCAAATTTCCCCCTAATGCGCCTTTCTAGATATTGCTGCCGTCTTGAAGAAATGCGCCAATCCGTACGAATAATGCTACAATGTCTCAATAAGATGCCCGCTGGAGAGGTGAAGATTGACGACCAGAAACTTGTACCGCCAAAACGTGCCGAGATGAAAGTGAGCATTCAATAGATCACAAGAAACGGTAAACAGAATGTTCCTGCGGTGCTGACAACATTTGCGCGTAAAAAAATTAGCGCCGATAGCAACTCTTTGTGTTTGCGAGATGTGGCCAGTTTATTACGCGCAAATGTTGTCGACAACGCAAAAGCACTACCGATGTTATGACTACACCTTTTTCTTACAAAATTAATGGTTTCTGTTTCAGGGCAGTATGGAGTCGCTAATCCATCATTTCAAATTCTTTAGCGAAGGCTATCATGTTCCACCTGGAGCGACATATGTTCCGATCGAAGCCCCTAAAGGAGAATTTGGAGTGTATCTTGTTTCTGACGGCACTAGCAAGCCCTACAGGTAAACATTGCTTCAAGTATAAACAAGTAGAGTTGGATACTATGGTGTTCTTGCTTTGCTAGCAACACTTGCGCGTAAAAAATGGTTTGTGCGAAAGCGCGCCTAGCGAACACTTAGTAGGCAAGCAGACTTTCCCGCGCAAATTTTTTAGCACCGCAAATGCACTAGATCAACCGTCATTTTTACTGGAAGTTCAAACTGACTTCACATCCACAATTAAAGGTGCTTCATTCGTGGACCTGCATTCCCGCATCTGGCTGCCATGCATGACATTGTTTACATGTCGTTGATCGCCGATGTTGTAGCAGTTATAGGCACACTTGACATTATATTTGGCGAAGTGGATCGATAGATATGTTTTTTTGCTGAGTTTACGTCATTTATAATTGCATACATATACATATAATTTCTCCTGTCCGTTCTTGATCAATCTGTTGATCAAACAGAGTTTGTTTAAAATATTATGACGTAGAAGACGTAAATATTACACCCTTCAAAATAAAGAACATCTATAGGTTTCATCCCGAGTTATGTTTTGCCTCTTTGGAAAAAACTGTTTGGGAGAGAGAAGTATTAGAAGTATGTTTTGTGTTTCAATGCAGTTAAACCGAAATTGGGATGACGCCACACCTTCGATAGTCTAGAGACAAAGCCTCAAAAAACGCACTTTTTGCAGCTTTTCCAAATTTCACCTCAGTCGAAGAAGTTAGTCTCGCGACGTGGTCTAAATCATGAACAGGAAGCGATGTCTATCGAGTGCACAAAGAAAACCGCTCGAAAAAAAGAGAGAAATGGAGAACAAGAGATTTTCGAAAACACGGTTTTTGCTAGGAAATAAATTAAATCAAAGGATTGGGTTTGCACGTAGTTAGCGTGAAAGTAGAGGTCAAGAGCTTCAATATGTTAAACAGTTTCCTAAAATTAAGTTTAGCGCAATGAAAAAAGGGTACCAGAGCCGAATGCCCCGTGTCCCTTGTTTGGGGTAGTGAGCTAGCGCGCAAGGCGTGGAGACGTAGACGAGCGGGGGGAGAATTACCAGAGTCGGCGGGGGTCTGGTTCTGGTCGTAAATACATGTCCTCTGA
The DNA here is from genome assembly GCA_958299035.1 of Cylicocyclus nassatus. Classification (NCBI taxonomy): domain Eukaryota; kingdom Metazoa; phylum Nematoda; class Chromadorea; order Rhabditida; family Strongylidae; genus Cylicocyclus; species Cylicocyclus nassatus. The sequence continues at coordinate 75,529,985 of CATQJL010000001.1, forward strand.
GTCTCAACGAGACCCTACAATATTGTATAGCACTCTGATCATCAGGACACGAATTGAAGCTCTGACAACGTTGCGAGATTTGAAAATCACTCCTCTACGAAATAAATCAGCATTTCCGTGCGCAACTCTCTGCGCAAAGTTAAGCGCAGTTTCTTGTTTCTATCGAACTGCAAAAGCTCTCATAAGCTTTCGATACTCAATCGTAGTCTAAAAATGAGGTCGGAAAAATGATTTTGTGGTTTTTTATGATTTTTTACTCAAAAACTCGTTTTCAGCTCAAAAAAGGCTACAAAATTTTTTTCGGTTTTGCTGGATTTGAGATGTTACTTACTACACTTGCTTCATTCAACGTCCATTTCGATATAGCCATGAGCTTAACATCCGGGGCGAAGCCCCCGTTGATTGTTTTTTGGTGAAGGTTGTGTTCTCTTTCTATCGCTCAAAGTGAAGGTCATCATACAGTTGTGACCGTGGAATTTGTCCAAAATTGCGGGATTTTCGGGATTCGCGGGATTTTCGGGATTCGCGATGTTTGCGGGATTCGCGGGATTTGCGGGACTTGCGGAATTTAGCTATAACTTCTCTTAAATCCACTTTATTTGCAATCTGCGTGTAGATTTGGCTTCAGCTTGATGAGACGAATCGTTTGATATACAGTATGTCCGTAATTCGTGGTGAAGGGGTAGACTTATAATCATACCTTTTGTTCTTTGTGTTAAGGCTTTTGTGAACATTTATCACAGCGTAAATCACGAATAGCAGGTTCTGATACGAAGTTTTCATTATCGAAAACTATCGCGAAAAATTGGGCAGTTTTTATTTACCCTTATCACTAATATAAGCATTTTATCATTTATCATTGATAATATCACATTTTTGGATCATTTTTTGCATATGGTAAGGAAAATATTGTAGGAAAAAGCTGTGTGAATTTCTATCTCGCTCTTTCTCTCATTATAAGTAATCTACAGGCTTTTCTAGTTCTATTGCTCGGTGAAATTGGTAGATCCCTCGCTGCAGCAATCGATCGATTTTTCATCGACACATGCCATTGCTGCCAATTCTTACCTAGAATGGCATTTTTGCTTCAACTCGCTTCACGCCGAGCCTGGGCTGAAATTCTGCACCTATATGGAAGATGAACGTGGAAATCGACCGCATGAATTAAGAGGCACCGTCTACCCTGTTGAGGGTGTTGAGCTTTTGGCAGCATATAACAGTAGGGCCTCCTATCAAGCCAGTACCCAAGTCCCGGCGCAATATGCCGCTTTGGGAGCGAGAAAATCGCTTCGGAACAGCGACGATGCACGAGGACACCCATCCATGCCCGCCCCTCCCCATCCATGCCCGCCCATTTGTGCGCGCTCATCCAATCACCGTTCTGGAAAGCCGGCATGTGGGTTCTCCGGAATGGGATTGTCGGGGTTTTCGCGGATTCTCGACTTCAAATTCGGAATCAGGGCATGAGAAGACCCTGAAACGACAAAAACCTGGAAGTCGAGAATCTGGATGGACGGTGCCTTTAAGCCATTCTTATCTGTCGTTGTCATTGATATCATCATTTTACCATTTATCACTGACGACACAAAATGGGGTGGAGGACATTAGGTCGCCGAAAGAGGGCGGTCCCCGCGGTCATTTGCGACAAATACGCACCCTTGTGCATACGCGGACATGCGTTCCTGCAGGGAGTCCGCGCGGGACTCTTCCAATCGGCGACCTAATGTCCTCCACCCCACAAAATGGGATCATTTTTGATATATGATACAATAAGAAATGTATAATACTTTAGAAAACGCTGTGTGAGTTTTTATCGTTCTATCTCATATAGTACAAAACCACTCACAGAACTTGCAAAATTTCCGGGAATTCCGCGAAATTCATATGAATCACGCAAATTACGCAGGGCCATAACTTCTTTCCGAATGAGTATATTCAAAATCCGAAAACAACGTTGTATTCAGCTCGTCAAGGCGAATCTTTTGATGTACAGGTTGTCTCCAATATCTTGTTTTCAGTAATCTTAAATTTGCATGCCGTCGCCTCTTCGCATGGATGTAACGCAACAAGCATCACACATAGGAGACTGCCATGGGCACCGTTCGATAGTACTCTTTCACTAGATTATCGTGCGTTAAGCAGCAGCCGAAGACTCTCTTTCAGAAGAGATAGAAGAGCTGATAAACTCTGGAAAAATTAAGCTGTTCCAAGTTCTACTAGCCGTAACTTTCTTTAGAATGAACATTTTCGGAATCAGAAAGCAGATTTGTGTTCAACTTGTCAAGTCGAATCTCACTGTATACAGCATGTCCTTGAAATTCCGTCTTCAATTTTTTCAAAATTTTCTGCGGGCGTATATTCACAAGATCGCAACGCAGCGCACATCAAACATAAAAGACTCTATTAAGCACTGTTGGATGTGCCCGCAGATTATCGAGCGCCAAGAAGCAACCGGAGAATCTTCTTGAAAAAAGATAGAAGAGCTGGTGAATTCTGGAAAATCGTGTTGTCTCAAATTTTGCCCACAGTGACCATAAAATGAGAAGTTCTACTGCTAAGCAGATGTGATTTTCGTAATCAGCAGGTCAGATAACTTCTATGAGCAAGTTTTCAAAGAGATTTCCTTTTCTCGTTCTACGGCCTGAAGCACGCCGATGGGTTTTGGTCAAAATGTCGATGACCTTGGATTGTAAAGAAACTTCCCCAAAGAGGTTTTCGAACACGCTGTTTACGAAAATAGTGGTCACGAAGACAGGGTCTTTTTGTAGAGATATTGTGAGGTGACTGTAACTGAGTCACGAAAGTTCGTAAATTTGCCTGCACTTCTCGCGAGTTTGTCAGAAAACTTGCCTGCTTGCTTTTCCAAGTCAAAATCACTAGGAACTGTGCTATCAAAAGGTGCATGCTCAGGCTTCAGTCTATAAAGTTCGCCGAGTTACGAGCCTACGAAAGCACGTCCTAATGAATTTCGCTCAAGATGTAAAAATCGCGTATTTCGTCGAAATTCACCCTCAGTGGTTGTATGACATTCTGATTGCATATGCTCACTTCGCCTAAGGGATCCCATTAAGTTGAATATGATGGTGGCGCGTTCTTCAGCTGCTCATTTGAATATCCAAGCCCCTTCGTAGCTTGAGCTCACAAGGAAACCGTGTCGAGTCGAAGTGGCCTTTCCAGATGAGACCCATACTGCTTTGAAGAGCATTAATCAGTGATTTCAAATCTGCTTTCCAAATCTGCCAAGCGCCTCTGGACGCCAAGTTATGCTCGTTTTTCAGGTCAAAAAATTGAACGCAAAACTGAAGCAAAATCACCCAATGCTCAAATGGTCCAGTGTCAAGTATTAGAGCTGTTTATGCAATGGATGCATTTTATTCAATGTGATAATATTTAGCATTGCGTTATCTGAGCGCTGGAAAGATTGTAACAATCAATTTTACCTAAATTCTGCATTCATTTTTCGTTCCGAAGAACGGTCATAACTCGGCGTCCAGAGGCGCTTGGCAGATTTGGAAGGCGGATTTAGAATCACCTCTTAATACCCTTCAAAGCAGTATGGATCTCATCTGGAAAGGCCACTTCGACTCGACACGGTTCCCTTGTCAGATCTACCTAATTTCCAAATCCAGCACAGTAAGACCATTAACCAATATGAAAAGATTTGATCAGTATGTCATACAACCACTGAAGGTGGAATTTCGACGAAATACGCGATTTTTACATTTTGAGCGAAATTCATGAGGACGTGTTTTCGTAGGCTCGTAACTCGGCGAACTTTAAAGACTAGAGCCTGAGCATGCACCTTTTGATAGCACAGTTCCCAGTGATTTTGACTTGGAAAAGCAAGCAGGCAAGGACAAATTCGCGAAAAGTGCAGGCAAATTTACGAACTTTCGTGTCTCAGTTACAGTCACCTCACAATATCTCTACAAAAAGACCCTGTCTTCGTCAAAGACCACTATTTTCGTAAACAGCGTGTTCGAAAACCTCTTTGGGCAAAGTTTCTTTACAGTCCAAGGTCATCGACATTTTGACCAAAACCCATCGGCGTGCTTCAGGCCGTAGAACGAGAAAAAATCAAATCACCCAAATTTCTTTGAAAACTTGCTCATAGAGGTTATCTGACCTGCTGATTACGAAAATCACATCTGCTTAGCAGTAGAGCTTCTCATTTTGGGGTGACTGTGGGCAAAATTTGAGACAACACGATTTTCCAGAATTCACCAGCTCTTCTATCTTTTTTCAAGAAGATTCTCCGGTTGCTTCTTGGCGCTCGATAATCTGCGGAAGCAGCACATCCAACAGTGCTTAATAGAGTCTTTTATGTTTAATGTGCGCTGCGTTGCGACCTTGTGAATATACGCCCGCAGAAATTTTTGAAAAAATTGAAGACGGAATTTCAAGGACATGCTGTATACAGTGAGATTCGACTTGACAAGTTGAACACAAATCTGCTTTCTGATTTCGAAAATGTTCATTCTAAAGAAAGTTACGGCTAGTAGAACTTGGAACAGCTTAATTTTTCCAGAGTTTATCAGCTCTTCTATCTCTTCTGAAAGAGAGTCTTCGGCTGCTGCTTAACGCACGATAATCTAGTGAAAGAGTACTATCGAACGGTGCCCATGGCAGTCTCCTATGTGTGATGCTTGTTGCGTTACATCCATGCGAAGAGGCGACGGCATGCAAATTTAAGATTACTGAAAACAAGATATTGGAGACAACCTGTACATCAAAAGATTCGCCTTGACGAGCTGAATACAACGTTGTTTTCGGATTTTGAATATACTCATTCGGAAAGAAGTTATGGCCCTGCGTAATTTGCGTGATTCATATGAATTTCGCGGAATTCCCGGAAATTTTGCAAGTTCTGTGAGTGGTTTTGTACTATATGAGATAGAACGATAAAAACTCACACAGCGTTTTCTAAAGTACATTTCTTATTGTATCATATATCAAAAATGATCCCATTTTGTGGGGTGGAGGACATTAGGTCGCCGATTGGAAGAGTCCCGCGCGGACTCCCTGCAGGAACGCATGTCCGCGTATGCACAAGGGTGCGTATTTGTCGCAAATGACCGCGGGGACCGCCCTCTTTCGGCGACCTAATGTCCTCCACCCCATTTTGTGTCGTCAGTGATAAATGGTAAAATGATGATATCAATGACAACGACAGATAAGAATGGCTTAAAGGCACCGTCCATCCAGATTCTCGACTTCCAGGTTTTTGTCGTTTCAGGGTCTTCTCATGCCCTGATTCCGAATTTGAAGTCGAGAATCCGCGAAAACCCCGACAATCCCATTCCGGAGAACCCACATGCCGGCTTTCCAGAACGGTGATTGGATGAGCGCGCACAAATGGGCGGGCATGGATGGGGAGGGGCGGGCATGGATGGGTGTCCTCGTGCATCGTCGCTGTTCCGAAGCGATTTTCTCGCTCCCAAAGCGGCATATTGCGCCGGGACTTGGGTACTGGCTTGATAGGAGGCCCTACTGTTATATGCTGCCAAAAGCTCAACACCCTCAACAGGGTAGACGGTGCCTCTTAATTCATGCGGTCGATTTCCACGTTCATCTTCCATATAGGTGCAGAATTTCAGCCCAGGCTCGGCGTGAAGCGAGTTGAAGCAAAAATGCCATTCTAGGTAAGAATTGGCAGCAATGGCATGTGTCGATGAAAAATCGATCGATTGCTGCAGCGAGGGATCTACCAATTTCACCGAGCAATAGAACTAGAAAAGCCTGTAGATTACTTATAATGAGAGAAAGAGCGAGATAGAAATTCACACAGCTTTTTCCTACAATATTTTCCTTACCATATGCAAAAAATGATCCAAAAATGTGATATTATCAATGATAAATGATAAAATGCTTATATTAGTGATAAGGGTAAATAAAAACTGCCCAATTTTTCGCGATAGTTTTCGATAATGAAAACTTCGTATCAGAACCTGCTATTCGTGATTTACGCTGTGATAAATGTTCACAAAAGCCTTAACACAAAGAACAAAAGGTATGATTATAAGTCTACCCCTTCACCACGAATTACGGACATACTGTATATCAAACGATTCGTCTCATCAAGCTGAAGCCAAATCTACACGCAGATTGCAAATAAAGTGGATTTAAGAGAAGTTATAGCTAAATCCCGCAAGTCCCGCAAATCCCGCGAATCCCGCAAATCCCGTGAAGTCGCGAATCCCGCAAACATCGCGAATCCCGAAAATCCCGCGAATCCCGAAAATCCCGCAATTTTGGACAAATTCCACGGTCACAACTGTAGTGTATGACTCTATGTATCGAAGGTATGTATGACGCATTCCGCCACGCAACAGTCTGTGCCGCATCACGACGACGCTGTACCATTGTATTCTGCAGGCTCTTCCCTGATCGGGCTAATTAGGCCCGGATTCCTAAGTTCCGTCCCCCACTGTAAACCCCGTGCCGCGTCTCCTCGTTTGTTATTTTTGCTTGACAAAATGCCAATGCTGGGCGCTCGCAAAGTCTCAGCGTTGAGGTTGCCGCTACGTCTAAAATACGTAAGTTTTAAAACAAAACCAAGAGCTTTTTGTGTACTATACAATATGCCTCTGGCTATTAACAAGGGAAAGATACTTGATCGAAGTGGCGTTTTTATATGAGATGGACATGTTCTATAGAGAATGAAACGCTGGCTCCAAATCTGTTTTCGGTACCTGCAAAGCGCTTTTAGGAGGAGAGCTATGGAAACTTTCAGAGTATGAATTTAGGTTTGGCTAAAGAAAAAACAGGTGCTGAGGTTTTTCGGGCGCTTGAAAGGAATAATGATTAGCATGAGTTTATCGACTGAAGATATTCATATTATGCATATTATGCATGAAGCGTTCTGGCAGTAGTCATGGCCTCATTCAGGGCTCGGCACGAGGTGGCTAGATGAAAATGGAAAAAACGAAGTCCCCCTTGACTTTTGGGAATTTTTACGAAGTCCCCTTTGACCCTCAACCAAATTTCCTCTAAAAACCTGAAAAATTCCCCAAAATCCCCCAAAAAACGAAACTTCGACTAAAAAAAGGTGCCGTCCCCAATTTTCCGTGTCTGTTCGGTCACAAAAACGAAACCCCCTTTGCTTTTCGTCCCAAAAACGATATCCAGCTTGCTTTTAAGCCACCTCGTGCCGAGCCCTGGCCTCATTTCACAAACTACAGTTTTGGATGATTTTATTGTAGTCGCGAGATCAAATTTTTGCTCTAAAAAATCCAACATGACCTTTAGGTTTTCGAAACAAGCCTTTTGGGTTATTTCAAAATGATTTTTCTAAAAGCCCTTAAGTTTTGAAAAACATAAACAAAAATGGGTATTAATTAGGAAAATCCTTGAGATTTGGAAGCTTCAAAAATCGCTTATTAAGAAACTTGATTTTCCCAAATAATTACGCGTTTACTGCTTTGAGATATTATGATCTTGATAACTTCTGCATCATCAAGAAATAGACTCTACGTTCATCGCCTATGGAGTCCCTGTAAGCTAAATTGCGAATCACTCACTCTTGAGTGTCTAATACTCAAGGTTTTCTGGTTTCCTTGCGACAGGGGTGTAGCCAAATGGCGGCAACTCCTTCCAAGCACCACTCGCATACTTTGTACCTTGCACTCGGTTCAGCTCCGCCTTTCTTCGTATATAAAGGAGCCTCCGAATCAGAGGCTCCTTCCCGGCTCACACCTAGACACCTCGATATTATTTTTTCAAATCTACGTCACGTGCGAAATGAGTATATACAGTATATGAGTACTATACAGCCTGTTTCTGAGGATGACTGGTTTTTCAGTAGTTTTTATTGAAATCTCTCTATATATATAAAGCAGAAAATCTGTGAGTTTGTGTGTTTGTGCACATTCGGGTGCAGGTTGTGCAGGTTATGCAGGGTGTGCAGGGTGTGCCAGGGTGTGCAGGATGTGCAGGATATGCAGGATGTGCAGGATATGCAGGGTGTGCAGGGTGTGCAGGGTGTGCAGGTTGTGCAGGTTGCGCGGGGTGTGCAGGTTGTGCAGGTTGTGCAGGGTGTCCAGGGTGCGCAGGGTGTGCAGGGTGGGGAGGGGATAAGTGAACATGCTGATTCGAATACATTTTGACAGGACCGGGCGGAGCCGGATTTGCCAGCTCGTTATCAATAAGACTAAAGTGCCTATTATCAATTTCTGGATGTCTGTTCCCAGATGATCGCATATAAATAAGCCATTTGTGTCATTGTTCACACTCAATTATCCATCAAAATATCAAAAATATACTTTTTTTAACATATTATGCCATAGTTGGAGTCAGCCTTATTTAGCAAAAAATGGAGAATTTTTGTAAATATCCTAAATGATCCTAAAAAATTGCTATCATTAACGTAAGTGTTGGAAAGAAGCATCCTATAATGACATTCATTGAAATCTCTACATAAAGTATCATAAATATAATGAGTTAATTCGTTTGTCAAGAAATATCTGCTTTTATGTTTTTTACTAATGGTCTCAAAATGATCTAACAAGAACTTTTTGATTTGACTAGTAGAGTAGTATGAATTGTACTGGAACTCAGTGCCTTTGAAATTCTTATGCATATGTTCATCTTTGAAAACACCGATATCACCTGCAGCTATGTGCTATATGTCGGGCCACAAATATCTTATGATTCCTGCATATACAAGGAGCCTTAGTGATGTCAAGAACTGTAAGACTACGATGGAACCTGTTATAATTATGAATGTAGCTAGCAGTGGCGGACCGAGGAGAGGGGGGGGGGACTTTGAAACTTACCTATATGTGTTATAAAAAGTGCAAACGACTTGCTTATTTTTGAAGATAGTTGAAATAATTTTTAAAAATTTTCAAAAATTCGAATTAGCCTTATTAGAAAATTTTTTAGGGGGCGTGGCCGACGCCATGCCCCTTTTTCCATATTTTGGGGGTTGGGGACTCACAAAGCAATGGTTTGGAAATGTTTTTTTTTCAATCAGGTTCTTGTAATATCAATACAACATCTTCAATTTCTGAATCCCAAATAGAAATCCATACTGCATAAGCATTCATCAATTCATTCGTATAAATACAACATATTACAAAATCTCAATATCCATATGAATTATGGACCAACCAAGCTCCAAAAAATAAGAAACAAATGATTTATACAATACAAATGATTACACAGTGGAAGTTTTACTTTGCAACGCAGAGAATCACGCGCGAAACGAAGCTTATTGGACGACACTTGAATATAGAAGTTTTGCTACTTTTTTGAAAAGTCATTGTAAATTGAATTAATCCCTCTCTGCTTACCGAAAACTCCCAGAAAGGGTCTAGATTTCAAAACTCCGATTAGGGAAAGGAACGAAACAGAGTCAAACTTGCAAGATTATTTTCTATATTGACTGCCTATTCAGCAAACCAAAGCAGGTATCCATCTCTACTTGTGTCGGACATATGCTGACGCAATCGTCGATGTGTCGAGAGAAGAGAGTTGCATTGCGGCAAATATTGAGGTACTCCGCGCACCTTACCCACAACAAGGTGAAGTTATTGGAAGCATAGTTCGCGCAGCTCAGGGTAGTATCGTCGGAACACTACCCAAGCTGCGCGAACTGTTTTCGATAACGAACTATAAACTACAGTAGCCGCACAAAGCCGTGTTGTTGGGCCAGAATATGCAGCCAGGTCACTTTATATAGCCCATACCTGAAGGTATAGGCTATGTAAGGTAACCTGGCTTAATGAGCTAAAAGGGCAATAATGTGCTCAAATTTGCAACTTTTAGATGCAATTTTTCTCGATAAAACTGCTCATGAATTGGCCTAGAAAGGCGTTCAGCAGATAAGGAAAACAGATTTGAACTCAGCGATCTACGCTGCATTAAATGCTGTGCAGCCTGTTTGGATTGACCACTTCGACTTTTGACAATTCTTTTGTTAGAATGCTGAAGCAAATCCGCTATCCATACCATAGCCGGATCGTGACTGCCTGTTGCGCTTTTGGAGCAAGAAGATCTCCGCATTCGCTGGGAAGAGAGTGGGGAAAGGCGGTTGTGTTGGGATTTCTGATGCGATTTTTCCGCTGCGGTGTGTTCTGTATTGTAAATTACCAAAATCGCGACGCCTTCGAAACACTGACACTCAAAATTAGGGTATGCGGACTAAGTGCGTTTTCTTTCCTGCTTACCTTGTGGAGGGTATGGGAACGAAGGCCGCCATTTGAGATGCCTTTCGCGGTCAATTGGTCCTTTTGCAGTGTTGTTGCAAGTCGTTCCAAAACCAGTAGCAGGTGGAGGCGGGCCAGACTGGCGGCTATCGTTAGCCTTCCCCCTTGCGAACGGTTCTCGGGTAGGGAAACGACGGCCGCCAGTTTGAGCTGCCTTTCGCGGCCAACTGGTCCGTTTCCAGCGTTGCTGCATGCCGTTCCAGACCAGTAGTCCGCGGAGGCGGCCCTGACTGGCGGCTTTCGTTTCCCTAGTTTCCCTACCCACGGTTGTCTAGTCATTGTGAGTTTAGGGCCGTGTTCTATCTTCCATCCATGTCCTACTTTATTTATTTTCTTGAATCCAAGGTCTACTTGCTTCCGAGTACTCTTATGTTTCTGATTTCTTGTGTGTGTGTGTGTGTGTGTGTGTGTGTGTGTGTGTGTGTGTGTGTGTGTGTGTGTGTGTGTGTGTGTGTGTGTGTGTGTGTGTGTGTGTGTGTGTGTGTGTGTGTGTGTGTGTGTGTGTGTGTGTGTGTGTGTGTGTGTGTGTGTGTGTGTGTGTGTGTGTGTGTGTGTGTGTGTGTGTGTGTGTGTGTGTGTGTGTGTGTGTGTGTGTGTGTGTGTGTGTGTGTGTGTGTGTGTGTGTGTGTGTGTGTGTGTGTGTGTGTGTGTGTGTGTGTGTGTGTGTGTGTGTGTGTGTGTGTGTGTGTGTGTGTGTGTGTGTGTGTGTGTGTGTGTGTGTGTGTGTGTGTGTGTGAAAGAATTATGAGAAAAATCTATTTAGAATGGGGCAAAATGGGTTTTACCTCCATTTTAAATGGACTTGAAAGCCCATTTTACTCCCAGCAGCAAGGTGAGCTGGGACTAAGCCCATTTTTGGCCTTTTTGCATATTTTTGATGGCGATTTTTTGAGAATGTGTTCCTCAGCTCATTCTAAGGTAACAAATGAGTGGAAAAACTTTCCTGTCTTTTATGAAGTCTGAAATAAGTGTTTCTTTCTAAACTCATACAAAGATATAAAAATCACGGAAGAAGGTTAAATTCACCAAAATATTCGCTATCAAACTCAAATGCTTCCAAATATCAGGTCGATGCGAATATTCCTATGTAAATCGAATAAAGTTTGTTAACTCTTCAAATTTTCAACCAAATCTAAATGCATGATTTGTATTTGAGAATAAGAAAAATTTGCGTTTTGATACAATTACTCAGAAGCTATCTTTTGACTATCTCGTAGAACCGAACCTCAAAGACGGCATTTCAAACGCGATTTTGAGATTGGTCGCAAGAATTACTGAAATGCCGCTAGCTAGCAAGAAAAATTTTGTGAAAAATTTTCTACTAGCAATAGTCCATACATTCAACTACTTAGAGATATAAACATGAATGCTGAAAGACAAAGAAGAGCCAAAGTAGAACATCTGCGAAGTCATCCTTTGCGACTCATAGTTTTCCGATTCAAAGAACCCTTTGGGTTGTAGGACAAGGTTTCCTACGAGATAAGCATTTTGCTTCACAGATTGCACTGCAAGTCTAGCCAAAGTCTGTTTTCCCCAGAAAGCTCTACGTACGAATATGACTCAAAGCGGATCCATAGAAGTCTTGAGAAGCGAAGGCCCGGATATTATGTGAATTCCATTCTTGAAGATGTTTTCGATGCATAGTTATCGATAACAAATGGCATTTTTTGATTTATAATGAAGTGTGAAAGCATAGAATATTCATGTCACTGTCTTCGTAATGTTAGGTCAGCCCTAGTTAGATACCGACCACTTGGGAGTGAGTAAACAGGTTGAGGCAAGTTTAAAGAAAGGTTTGCTGAAGAATTTTGTATGGAATGAATGGGTTCGCGAATGCGATACCTTATCGCACCGCATGGACTAAGTCCATTTTATTCGCACGAAAAGCCCATTTCGCGGGGATTTTCGTGGATATCATTCCTGATGATCGGAATCTCGCGGTAAGTTTTAAAGATATCATTTTAAGACTTCGAGGAAAGCAAGTGGATAGCAGAACCAGTGCGGGCCTCTGCGAAGCAGAGGTGATGCACTGGTATAAGAATAAAATGAATAAATGTGCTGGATTTGAAAGTTGGCTCAACGGAAGGTTTTGCATCTACCTGTTATAATATGATGTATATCTTCATGACTGTGTACGACAGACCTAAACCTACTCTCCCTTCCGAACAGTTTCAAAATTCTTTTAGTGCTTCATGCTCTCCCGATAATTCAATAATGTACATGCTTTTGGAAATCGCACCTTTTTTGTGTTGAAATTCATATCCAAGTACAACTGCGTACCGCGAGCTACAAGCCCTCTAAAATTACGAACGAGTGCTCTTTCAGTGGATGAATCAAAACAGAAGTTCTCGTAATTAAGCATGTAAGCTAAGTACATAATGTTTACGAGACCAACAGATCATGATCTTTTTTATGAGCAATTCTGTCAAACAAATTCCCTTCCAGCACCTAGTTGTTCTGCTAGTACAGCTTTTGCAGAACCAATTATGACATTCGCTTCACTGAGTTTTTGCTGCATCCAGCTTTTCACAGTTGAAGCCTAAGAAGAAATCGCAAAGAATTTTTGTTTCAAAAACCAATCCTGTTTGGATCCAAGCATTGTTCCAGTACATGAATGCAAATGTAGAATTCTTGAAACTTCCTCTTGTAAACAAACTTTTTTCGAATTTTGACATTTACAATTCATCATCTGATGAAGAATGCTCTAGCAAGACTTACAGCGTCACAGTGTATGAACTCTGCCAGTTGGAATAGAAAGTGGATTTGTACTCTAGATTGTTGTGCGTGTCATAAATAAATCTTTTTGTAAATCTGCCGGTTAGGATGACTTATGCCATGTGCATAAACATCATTTGAATTTTTATAAACAATGCAAACTCACCGTCATTAGTTCCATATTTGCAAACCTGTTATCACAAAAAACACAAGATGCGCAAAAATTGACAGTGCTTATTTGTTCAGTACTTAAGGGTTTCAAGAAGGATTTGAGACGGATCAATCATGCATTTTCAACAACCAGTGAAAATTTCCAAACTGATCACGCAAAGCACTCTAAAACTAATTACAATAAAAAATAACCCGAGCAAAATGACCTCAATGACGACCGACTCCACGTTCATCATCCCAACAATTTTGGCGACTTTCCCTTTGACAAGGAAAACTTAAGCACAGCTATTGCCGCTTAAGTTATACACATGCATAATCCTAACTTCCATTTCTCCTCTCTCCCCCCCCCCCCTCTTCCACAATCTTCACTCTCTGTCGCAGTGCTCATCACTGCTCTACCGATCCCATTTTCTACAAAGCCAGCAACGTGATGATGATGTCAGACATATGTCCTAAGTAGCTGGCTTACCCGGCTCCGCCGTATGTTCCGAATAGAAAATTCCATTTCTTAACCGATCCGAACCAAACTTGGCAAGTCAAGGTAGCTAGAGCTCCCGCTTTCTTGTTTTGGAAATTTAAATTCTCATTTAAAACAATATGTACAGAACTTAAGCTATCTCGTCCCTTTTCGATCTCTCTAATTTTAGGTTGATGCATAATTAATGTATATTCCTTATCCCGCCGCGGCAGGAGACAAAAGTATGAACACATATTATAAAGCAAAACGAGCTTTACAAGGTGACCCGTGAACAATCGCAAAACCTTTGATCTATGTAAAGTCTGAGAGAAAATCAGAAAATTTTTGGATATGAAAAAACCAGGGTTAGTAGTAATCTGGTCGAAACTCTACCCTTTGCTTCAACATCGGCGATTGGAAGGCGGGGGATTCGTGACTTAATTGAGGCTAAATGGATCAGAGAGCATGTTCGCGAGGGAGGCGCAGACTGCGTCGGGGATCGCGGACGCCCAGCGTTACAGCAGCCTATCTGGTTAAAGCAAAGGGTAACTTCGACTCAACTTTGAAATATATCTGAAATAACGCGCTCCTTTCTTACCCCTCCTCTAACAAGTGCTTGGATGGTTCAAATCTAGAAAGCGATGATTGGCAGGAGACACCGTAACTGTAATTTACCCCTAAAAAGAAAACATCGTCGAAAACGTTCTTCACAAGGAACAGTGTCACCAAACTCGCAGCCGTGCTTTGCGATAACTTTGAGTTTTGTGCGCGTTCCAGTTCGTGGAACTCAGTGATAACTCTAAGTTTGGTCAGAGAAAGGAAAATAGTGTACAAAAAAGGACAGTTGAAAAGTCCTCCGGAATACAGTCCTCGTAGTTTCTGTCATTGCAGATGTGATCCTTCAGTGTAACTGCTAAGGTCCTTCGCAGCATCCTTGCTGCTTAACACTGAGCTTGCGCGCCTCGTTCCGCGTAATGGCAGGCATTCACTGCCATCCAGTGCTGCTGGACGGATAACGGTCCTTTACGGTTGAGACTTAAGTTGCACTGGCATTTTTTGTAAAGGCAAGAGTATGTAAATAAGGTAGGACAATTACGAAACGAGCAACACAATAGAGCAAAAATGAAAGTAGCTCTATTTGTTTAGAAAATGCAGGAAAAGGGGCTACGATGGTATGGGCATGTGCGCAGAGGGGGAAGTCTCATCACAAGGATAGAATTGGCAGTGGAGGCGCCAATCGAAAGACCCGGAAATAGGCCTAGGAGGAGGTGGATGGACAGGATCAAGGTCGACCTGCGAGAACTTGGTAAAGACGAAGACCTTGCCTCCGACAAAACATGGAGACTATGACAAGAAAAGCAGACCCTGCATAAGCGGTACACATGCAAGGATGAAATAAAAAAGCTGAAATTAGGATAAGTGAGAATTTTGGAGAGATTCTGAGAGTTTTTCGAGCGACCATCGAAGGATACGGAAAAAAAAACATTACTGCTAAAAAAAGGAAGAAATCTTGCATTGATTCTTTACAACGTTTTTCTATCCTTAGAAGGAGTGATTTAAGCATGGATCTGAGAAACTACACAAACTTTCGGAACAGCCTAACATTTACCCTAAAACCGGGCTATAATGGAACGATTGCGCTGATCGTTTTGAGAAGGTTTTCCTCATGTTTATTGTCCTTATGGCAACAATCACCTAAACTAAATTCAGTAGATGACTCATACTCGTATTTGTTTTTCTAAGGCATCCGTTACCAGTGTTATCCGCTTTACTAGTGTTACCAGAGTCGAGCAAAAGGTGTGGCACATCACCGCCGGACACGACCTCCCCCCCCCAAATTTTCGTTTGCCTACCGTGGGCATGACATAAAGTATTCATAATTATTGTGTCAAATAACCCCTGTGGGCCAACTTCTAGCGAATTCTGAATTATCCCAAAGTTGAGCGAAGTGACCATTTTCAAACATGATTAACTATATTTCAAAAGTGATTTAGCTATTTCTTTTTGCATTCATTAGATAGCACTACTTCATGTTCGCCTTTAGCATAAACCCTGCTCCGAATAACCATCAAATTACGGATTTGGGAAACAGTCAACATCTCATTTGTTCATTTTTCGCTTGCAGTGGTTGTGCTTCCAGCAACAGTTGCTCAAACGAAAGAAGACGAATCCAGCTCTAATCACTCCCACAAAAACTACGAGAACTTGGCTATCGAACTGTATATATTTGTGCTCTAATCCTCTCTTTGAAGGTAAGTTAATGGGGTGTGGCACAAACCCAGAAAAGTTATGGTTGCCACACCTTTTCAGGAGTTGTGTCACACCCCATTAACTTACCTTAAAACCATTCAAATACCTGCGTTTTTATATCGTTGCGAATGTTTAAGCCTCTTCTTTATTACAGCAAGAATTTTATTTAGGGCCGCATGCATTAACATCTCCACCAGGGAGGGGATCGCTGCTTGAAAAAAAGCTTTATATCTTGAAGCTCCAAACTTCTGGATCACACTGCCTACCTACTCGTAAGGTACTCCTACCATCCTTCACTATAAACACACTGAACCCAGCCATTTGTATGATCCCCGCTGATCCTCGGCAGCCTCTTCGAAGTCATTTTTCTTCCTTCGAATTTGAGGAAAAGCTTCCTTGTGCAGATCACCTGACCCGATAGTGCCAACCATGTTGCTGATAAGAACACTTGATGTTTTAAAGTCATGAAATCTGCGATAAAACACAGGTCGAAAGTTGTGGTTCAGCGAAAATTTGATTTTTCAAAAACTAATCTGTTTTCATCATTAACATGCTTAGCATTGTTATGTCAGATAAACAGTACAACTTCGAAAGGTTTCCGCTAACTTCGAAGAAAGAAGAATCAATGCGAGAAAAAGATGTCGGTCATCAGAGATTGTCAGGGGATTACAGAAAATTAGAAAATGCTGCTTGTACAGCTTCTCGCCCCTGCTCAATATGTTCAAAGTGAAGGGAGATGAGAATACCTGAGGATAGGTTATACGTTGTGAAATTCAGATTTCTAGAGCTTCAGTGTATAAAGCTTTCTTTTGAGTTGCGATCCCCTCCCCGGCGCAGATGTTAATGCATGGTGCCTTAGAATCGTTTCTTCCAGGAAGAGATCTAATTTTCCTCACCTATGCAAATGAAAGATGCTGCGAAAATATTGCGTTACGGTAACATGCTAAGTCTATGCTACCACGTGAACCGCGAGGAGAGGCAGCAAGCATGTATCATCCATTCTAGGACTAGGAAACGCGAGACCACAATGCACACATTGTCCAAACAAGCCTAATCGTGTACTTAGCAGGCTTATACTTGTTACTTATCTCACCCAGATTTCTTTACTCTTTAGAAACAGGGAACAACAAACTCAAACTTGTTGAGACAATGTTCGCAATGCGGTCTGACGTCTCCTAGTCATAAAATAGATTATATGTTTTCGATAGTCTAAGCCTCGTAATTTACAGTAAAGTGATTTAAGCCTTGAGATCGGTGTTTTCTAGTCTGAAATATTAACACCGAAAATGGAACAAAGGAAATTTTGGCTTGCTCTTAATTCCTTAATTTATTAGTTAACTTGAGTTAGGGTCCTAGAGTAGGCAAAGAAGTGGTAGTTCTTTGTATTGGTACAGAAAGAAGTAGTCAACTCACCCTTGTTTCAAAGTTAACATGATCGAAAGTGACCATCTTACCTGAGTGGTCAGATATATGGAAACCTCAGAATTCTCTGAAACTTGGCACATAGGAGCTACTCGTCATGCTAATTACGAAAGTGATGCTATTATGCTTTTATAGGTGTTACCATGCTATGACGTAAACGATGGTGGGCCAAATTCAATTGCTAGTATTTTGCATGGCGGGCCTACCTGACTCTGTTAACGATTATCATGTTATCGCTGACAGCAGAGCCTTCAACAGAACAACACAACTTCACCTTGATAACGACCACTCCCCCTCCTTGACCCCTCAAGACGACCCCCAAGCGTGGCATACCACACCTCACACTTGATCCCGAGTGTTACTCGTGTTACTAATGTTACTCGTGTTATCTGTGTTACCGATGTTACCATTGTTATGTTACCGGTGTTACTTGTGTTACTTGTTTTACTCGTGTTGCCAGTGTTACCGCTTTCATGCTGTTGAGTATTGAAATAATCACCAATACAGTCTCATTTTGGATGCAAACTCACTGACTGGTAAATGCCTTTATTGTGTCTCTGTTTTCATGTTTTTTCGTATTATTCTTTCTGTTCCTTTGACATTCTCTTCCACCATTCTTAAGAGAACGCTGATGTACTGTTGCCTTGCTCAGGTAATTCACGTCAGATTTACATTCTTTGTATTCTTTCTGTTTCTTTTGATACCCTCTCGACCATTTTCAAGAGAATACCGATGTGCTGTTGCCTTGCTCAGGTAATGAACGTCAATTTTACATCTGTACACCAAATCAAAAACGAAATTTGCTCAAACAAAGCAATATCTCGATCAAATGCTTGACAAAAAGTGATGCAACAGATTTGATAGCTAGTAGTCTCGTAGAAGCGACTTAAACTGGAATGAATACTTTCAACTAAAGTTTATCTTTACAGTCAAACAAATCAGGATTTCAGAAAAACATTGAACAAGGATACTTTTGTAAGCAAAAAGCCTCCAAATTGTTAGACATTTAGAATTAATCGGATTGATATTCACCATTAGCCCACGTTTGCTTCCCCTTGCATAAAGACAAGGAGGCACAGGAATGCTGATTTTTTATGAGGATAAACTCTAGTATGTCGTTTGCGCGATGCCTGGATTTAATATTATAGGTTACATTATATATAAGAAACTAAATGGAGGCGAATCCAGCAGTGAAGAGGTGGAACAAGAAGACATTGAAGACATATGAACATGTTGCTAAATTTGTTGAACCTCCATTTTACCCCCATCAATTTTTGCACCCTCTCGCTATGAAAAACTGTCACGCGTATATGTCATCAATCTTCTGCGATGCTCCTCCCGTTGTACTCTTGGAAGAGTTGGATATCAATTTCATCATTCATAGAGTTTCCATCCAAATCAGTATTGGTGATGTGCACACTGAACTTACAATTTTACTCGCGTCTCATTCTATAGGGCACTGCGCGTGCAATGGCCGCAAACTCACACGACCTTTACCATCATGCAGAGCCTTATAATTGCATAAAAATGCCGAACTTTTGTACGTCAGAAACATCCAAAACTTGAAGGACTTGGTACATGCCTTCTGGTCTCACTGCAGGAGACCATGTGCGCATCTTCTGATATTGTTCATTGGCATTCTTTACGGATTCATTATAATTTCTTCGACCGAAGAAAAATTGAGTTGCTGCCAACCAATTTTATCTACTAACTTTCACAAACCTCTTTCATAAACTCTGTGAGATTGCACTCCAAGCACGGTTGCGTGAGCTAATGTCATACTCGTCACACGACGTGTCCCAACACACTCTTCTTCTCCACTTGAAGGGCTAAGGCTTCGCGGTAGTTATGGCCCATCCCATGCTCACTAAAATTATAAGAAAGTAGCTGTAAACTGAGAAAAAGTAGCCTTGCCTGCTATGTAGGGCACGGTGCTCATTAGATTTTTAGGTAATTCGGTTATCATGGGGTTTTTATTTGGTTTTAGCTTTGAGAATTGCCGAACTTGAAACAGCATTGGGCATCAGTATGACAAAATCACTCACTCACCAACCAGTGAATTTGCTATCAAAAAAGAAAGTGTATCGGAAATTATTTCACTGCTCGACAGCAATAAAAGCGGTAACATTATAACACTGGTTACATGTGTAACACTAACACGAGTAGCACTAGTAAATCCGGTAACATTGGTAACATCGTTGATCACTGACGGATCCTAAAGCTATCATGGTGCGAGAATGAGGAAGCACACATAAGAGAGCAGTGCGAGCTTCTGCTAAGCAAAGGACACAGGCGGAAAAGAAATGATTGCATAGATTGTTTTGTCAAGGTTCTACCTAAGGAATCAAGAAAGATTCTATCCAAACATGTAGCTCACCGTAATCATTGCCTTTTACGACAGCTATCATACCGTAATAACTCCACAAACTTATCCAAAATCGCAATTATCTGATATGCAAAAAGTACCTTCTTTCCGAAAATGCCAATCTTTCGCGGAAAAGCGTCGGAACAAGTAGTTGTTTACAATTCCTTCGTGATGGTCACAATGGCCCTAGTAAACTACCGTCAGGGCATCTCCTCTGAGGCGGACCGGAGTTGATATCTTGGCGCCTCAGTCCAGCATCCGGCGAGCTATTGATCTGGATGCAGATCGCTTCCTGGACATTATAATCAAGTGCATTCTCGAAAAATAGCTACTTGATTCGATTTGGTTAAGTGGGTAAGCCATTGGAATTACACGCGCGCGGCCGTGGTTCGACTCCGCCTAGCGACACAACTTTTGCTGCATCGCCGGGCAATCTTTGATAGCGGCCACTATCCAGTCGATGATGACCGCTATCGAGGATTTCGCCTAGCAAACGCAAAGATAAAACAAAAAACATTTCGTTACGAAAATTTTGCGACAAAACGAAATTTTTGCAACGTGAATTCAATGAAATACAAATGAGTCCTCGTTTTGGACAGCTTCAGAAAAACCAGTAAAGCTTACAAAAAAGAGAAAAATTTGTTTTTTTCTGTCTTCCTCGCCAAAATCAGCTGTTCATCGATCCTCTCCTTTTCGGGCGCGGTTGTGCAATTTTGCGCCGATTTTGTCCGCAGTGTTAGGCAAATTGCTGTGTATCGTAAGTTACTCAGGAGCAACTTACAAAGATTTCCTCTGCGTTTCCTCTTTAGCACACTATTTCTGGACATCATCGCTCATATCATCTCCCATGACCCGGCAGGGAGATCATCTCCCTGCCGAACTTCACCTGAGGCTCATCTCTCAGGTGACGTTGCATCCCTATAGCATGTCTGCAGGGGCACGCCCGCTATATGCATGGGAATCGCCTATATGTTAGCGCGAATAAAGCATTATAGAACAGCATTCGATCCGATAAGGAAAGCTACCTAACCTAGCTCGGCCTTTTGGTAAAAAGCACATACATTCTGAATCAGCTTCAAGCGCTGATTCCAGATATGCTATTTGTAGCTGCCAAGCACCATTTCGAAGCGAGTTAGCTTTTTTTAGCGGTGCGTGGCAGCTAAGAATAGCATTTGGAATCAACGTTTGAAGCTAATTCAGACTATATATTTCCCTTGCCAAAAGGGCGAGCTAAGTTAGGTAGCTTCCCTTATGGGAATCTCACAGAAAGAGGACAAAAAGCGAAGAATTGCTTGAAGTTTGATAGTAAGGATATTATATCACATCGAAAGTCTGAACTCCTTCTCAATGTAAAAAACGAGATAAGAAATTTTTGAAAGAAAAAGTAATTCACGTTCGTATGATACGTTAGCTGAAATAATGGAGCCGAAAGTTCAACAGTGGCAAAAGTATACTTCGAAAGATATTATCAATTATAGCTAAAGCGTTGACCACGATTCTAGTAAGGTTGTGTCCTTGCTCATGCCAACGCGGATCGACTGGGTTTTACATATGGGTTTCGACAGGGAGATCAAATGCCGCTGACACATACCAGTGCACATGCTTCTTCTTCGTATATTCACAAATTTTCCAAAATGTATAAATTTGCCATTCCAAAAGAAAAACGAGAAAAGTGCACGAAGTCTAGATACCTTTACAAGATATATTAGGTCGTTCCGAAAGTTCTTTCCGATTTTCCAGCCTACCACGAAACGTGGAACGAAGGTAGGGAGACGCTTCAGACACCCCCCGACGCAGCTTTTCTTCCTCTTTTCATCTATCATGTTCCTGTTGCTTGCTTTTGTGATCAGTGAGATAATGGCCGAAATTTCGAGCCCATGGTTTTTACCATGTCCAAAATTGGCAATTTTTCACATTCTTCTTTTTTGACTTTTGGAAAAGCTTTAATAGCACGCAGATAGGGCAAGCAAAGTGCAATTTATTGGAATTTTTTGGCAATTTCAACTGGCTTCTCAGTATTTTTTGAGATAACTTTTCCAAAAGTCTTCACATTTTTGAAGTCACAAAACACACAAATGCTCCGAACATTAACTATTTTTCGGATTTCGACACCTTCAGAAGTCGTTTATGATTGTCCAAAATCTTTTACAAAGTAATTGAGTGTTTACCGCTTCGAAATATAAGATTTCGCATTTCACGTGTATACCCTTAGGTGGGTTCAAAATCAAGAATTATGGAGATTTTATCGCCAAAAACCCCTACAAATTCGGAAGAAAAACACTCAATAGAAAGAGGAGGAAAAGCTGCATCGAATGACACCTTAGTTGTGCGCTCTTTTATGTTCTATGATTCTTGGCATAAGCAAAAGTGGAATTTGATAGCATCAGAAAAATAATTCCAATGAATTTTTAAGGCGAGCTATAGACGCCGAAAAATTGCATTAAATTGCACTTTGTTTACTCTATTTGACTGCTATCAAAGCTTCTCCGAAAGTTGAAAATGAAGAATGTGAAAAATTGCCAAATTTGGACATGGTAAAAACCATAGCTTCGAAATTTCGGCGATTATCTCAGTGATCATAAAAGTAAACGATGTAAACATATGGCTGCTAGAAAGGGGAAGGAAAGCTGCGTCGGATAGTGCCTGAAGCATCTCCCTACCTTCATTCCTCGTGTTTTTATAATAGGTTGAAGAAACGGAAAGAACTTTCGGAACGACCTAATGTAATACAAAAAAAATCATTTAGTAAGTACACACGAGGAAATTTACGTATAATACCTGTATGTATTTGATATATGTATGTCACCTGAAAACGTTTCTAACTGACAAGGGATCGGTCAGAAGTCGAAGTGGCCTATCCAAACCAGCTGCATGCTGCCATTGAATGCAGTATTGAACACTGACTCTAAATCTGTCTTCCTTATTTGCTTAGGGCCGATACGGACGAAGTTATAAGGCATTGACTGCAAAGAAGTCCAATAGGGAAGCTGCAAACTTGGCAATTTAGAGCCATATTTGACCTCATGCTAGACCAAACATGCGCTCGTAATTATCATGTTAAATAAACCCTGCTAAGATTTAGTAAATTCTGAAGGTTTTCAATATTGGGCCACGCAAGTGAAGTGGCTATTTTCAGACATGGTTAACTTCATTTGAAAAGTGAATTAGCTACCTCTTTTTGTACTCAGTACAAAGTACTGCTCCTTCCTTGCCCGTATGAGATATCCCGCTTCTACGCATTGACGACAACGCTGATTTTTCGTTCTTATCAGAAAGAAGCAGCGATTGACTTGAAGCTATGTTGCTTGGAGGTACGTAAGCAGCATATAGGCGGCCAAAAGGTTGTGAAGATTTTATGAAAAGAAAATAGCAGTATTAGGATCAAGAATAGGTATGGTTCTAAGTTTTCTCGGGATTCCCGCCCCTCCTCACCTTGCAGGATCAGTCGTGATTCAAAACTGAGGCGGTCGCAAAACTGACTAAATTCCTTTTTGTGGATAGGCCTGAACAAAGCCCATTCTGTCTATTGAGAAGTTAATAATTTTAATTGATTGATTTTCTCGCTTCATAGGAATGGGAGATCCTAGAAAGTTAAAGGTTTTCCGTCTTAATTCACATCACTCTTACATATCCTTTAGAATGTAGAACGAAAAACCGAATGTGTAATGAATTTCACCGACCCAGTTGCACTACATTTGTATAGAATACCATCAGTCAGGCGCTTTGAAGATTTTAACAACCCTTAACGCATTATGGGATCTTTTTGAAGAAGTTAATCAGAGTTTTCGGGCAGGTTTTGCCAAGTTTTTTTTGCATTGTTTGATACTTTTTGTGGCATTTGAAACGGAAATATGGGTTTTGAAGCGCGTGGAAAGTTAGATTTTGCTAATTTTTTGCGCTTTTGAAAGATTATCACAATCAATCTTTCAATAATGTGCATTTGAGACCCGACGTGGTAGACCTATGCAAAATAATTCTAACAGCCCCACAAATTGTGTTCAGCTCATGTGTCGTAAACGACCACCCTCTAGATGTGCTGACATTCTCTTAAAAATTCTACACTATTACCTTGACAAACTTTACCCCAATGCCTTGCGCATATTTCGCGTTTAGTAATACCTGGGTATGATATACGTCACCACTTAGAACTTACTTAGGAAGGATGTGGTGGGTTACCTCAAAATGCGCGCGGTCGGGAGTTGCCATTGCCAGAATGGACTCGTACACTAGGAAACCAAGATTTTTGATTTCGGAAAGTTTTGTCAGTATGTGAGAAGGTTTAGAGAAAGATCACGTAGTTCTCAGGAAAGATGTCTGCGCCTCCGCGCTACCTCTCTACCCTAAACTATTGGGTTGTTTCAAAAGTTCTACCCGTTTTCTACCCTTTTTTGAACTGCCGATTTTGGAGGAAGATACCATTTTCCATAAATAATGCTTATATCATTCAAAAGCTCTTTTCTTCTAGTTTTTCAGACACATTTTCGTTTTCATATATTTTTGTTCGCTGTGTGGTTGCGTACTTTGAAAAGACAGCGAAACAAATGTGAAAAATCTCGTCTCCGCTCTATCGCCGTGAAATCTACAGCAAAAGAAATGATTTCTTTTAAAACATACATAATGTTTGCTGGAGACTTATACTACGAAACGCTCATCGAGATATGATTTCAAAATAATCTCGAACCTACAAATTTTTAGCTCAAACATAACCGTCTTTATGGTCCCTTCAAGTCGCATAAAAATCGTAATATATCGCAATCGAGGAACTTTAACTCTATATAGTAAGAGCAGAGCTAGAACAACTGCTACTAGAAGAACGAAAGGATTTCCTGGTTTGTCAACGGCGAACAAAATCAAAAATTTCAAAAAATCGCATTTTTTGCCGCCTCAGAAAGAGCAAAATAAGTGGGTCCTTTCGGATTTTTCAGCACAAAATTTTTATGAAAGAGTTTGATGAAATCCAAAGTTAGCGGTACTGCTCAGTCGACTATGGGCTACACTGTGAACACTGCTTGCGCAACTCAGCTATATTCCAAATCAAGTTATGCTTTTGCAAAGTGAAGGTTTTTATAAGGAGATGTTCCTCGATTTTCGCCTATAAAATCTTCTCCACTGTTACTGCAATAATCCTAAAGAGTGCGCAGAATAGCCAAAGACATGCAGATTGTAACACAGTCTATAGCAATTGCAAAGATTTTTTGGGAGAAGAGTTTCGGTGAATCAAAATCAAAGTTCGAAAACGGGTAGAACTTTTGAAACAACCCAATATAATTAGAACCAAATATTTTTCAAATATTCGTATTCAAATGATTTATTCGAAACAGAAAGGTCGAATAATCAGGAAAGTGCATTCATTTGATTATTCGAACAGTCGAATAAATGAAAACGATCTTCATTCGAATACCTGCTTATTGGACGTATCGAAAAAACAACTTATTCGAAATTTTATCCTGATATTCGAACATTTTTGAATTTAAATGAAAAATTTGGCAGACGTGTTTTTGAAAATCTCTTGCTTTTTTGAATTTAACTCTTATCAAGTTGTTTCTTCGTGCATACTGTAGATATTGCGTCTACTACAGTGCTGGTCATAGCTATAAAGCCACCCTAAAAATCACTGTAATTTGCTCTCTCTTGCTCGAAATTGTCCAAAAAACCACTATTCTGTGTGCAAACTAACGTCATATCATTGACCAGAACGGCTCCCGATTTCATTGATTTGGCCGAAGAAAAATTGAAAAATTTGAAAAAAGGGGTTCCCAAGGCTGGTCACAGCTATAAAGCCACCTCTCATTTCCAATCAGTACTACGTGTTTTGAGGCTGAAATTTTTCGTACATACACAGTATCAAAATATAAAACATTTACCATACTTGGAAGCAGTCGGCTTTTCAAAAGAAGATTCATCCTGCATTTTCTGCTTCAAAATGCATAAAAAGTTATAATATTTGGAAAAACTGCCTTTTCACCGAATTCTCAAGCATTTGTTTGACTCGAATGAAGGTCCTAGACTTCGCCGAGCCTTTGCAATGAGTATGGTGATAAGCGCAGGAGTCAACATGGCGTAGTCGCTGATATTGATAAACGAGCCCCAACCTCACCTCCAGGAAGACGAGTTTTCGAACCGTAGAAATTGAGTTCTAATGCCCGACAAGCTCTGTCAAGTGCTCAGCCATCGCCTGTACAACGATAGAATCGTGCGCATAGCTTGGATGTCATCGCAACTTTCAGGATTTTGGTTTTGCCTTAAACGCCTTTTTTCCAAAAATGAGTGGTGCACCCTGCCTGATCGTGACACACTCTGACCTCTCGATTGCGGAAAACTGCTCAAAATTTCAAAATTCTAATATTCCTGACAGTTTTGTAAGATTTGACTTGAAGAGGAGTTCAAAGCAGTAAAATCTGAACTCATGTGAGATACACTGCGCACAAACGAACTGCAAACAAGGCGTTTTGAGTTCAGTGCTGCAAATACGTCTTTGTAAAAAGCCTGACAGCTTCTGCATGAGTACGTCACCAGGTAAACAAGGTGTTAACTTCCAACCGAAAATTTTCGCGCGTCAGAAATCGAGGTTTGCGTTTCAGAAGTGCGTTTACACCTAAGTAAGATGGAGCTTTGTTCATCAATACCAGCGACTACGCCATGTTGACTCCTGCGCTTATCACCATACTCATTGCAAAGGCTCGGCGAAGTCTAGGACCTTCATTCGAGTCAAGCAAATGCTTGAGAATCCGGTGAAAAGGCAGTTTTTCCAAATATTATAACTTTTTATACATTTTGAAGCAGAAAATGCAGGATGAATCTTCTTTTTGAAGAGCCGACTGCTTCCAAGTGTGGTAAATGTTTTATATTTGATACTGTATATGTACGAAAAATTTCAGCCTCAAAAAACGTAGTACTGTTTGGAAATGAGAGATGGCTTTATAGCTGTGACCAGCCTTGGGAACCCCTTTTTTCAAATTTTTCAATTTTTCTTCGGCCAAATCAATGAAATCGGGAGCCGTTCTGGTCAATGATATGACGTTAGTTTGCACACAGAATAGTGGTTTTTTGGACAATTTCGAGCAAGAGAGAGCAAATTACAGTGATTTTTAGGGTGGCTTTATAGCTATGACCAGCACTGTATAATGTAGATAACGTTCCGGAGCTTACTTTTTACTATGGCCGTTTTCTTGCAAAAAATCGTAAAAAGTCCGTTTTACTTTATCTTACCCTTTTTCAGTGTTTTCGCAGCTCAGAAATTATAAGCGCAACTGATCAGAAAATAAGAACGACAATGCGGGGGTAAATTTGAACAACGCATCACAAACAAGATTGGTGACGTACATTTCAACTCGGTAAAAACATAATTTTGCATCTTCATAACTAATTCTCTTCTTATTTATCTTCCTCTTGATGATCACCACTATCGACGCATGGTTGTTTTTGAAACAGTCTTCCCCTTTTTATGAATTGCCTGGTCTTGAAGTGAGAATCTCGATTTGAAATGACGCCAAACAAAAGATTTCGAACTTGCAGCGTTTACCCAGCTTCTGAAAGTTTCTTTTGCTTTTGCAATTTGTATTGCATATTTTTCTTTTCTCTGATGTTTTAAAAATAGTCTTACTTTTTAGGGGCCAGACATGCAAACAACCTTCACTTTTGAGGTCCCACTCTCCAGACTATCGAAGGTATGGTTACAACCGACCAGTATGCGCCTTTCGAACGTCTCCCAATTAGATGACATTAGCGCACTTTTCTTTGTGAGCCTTCAAGAACCTTTTACTTCATAGTAGCTAGCTATATTCAACGAATTTTTTACAGACTAGGTAGCAACTCAGGGTAAAAACTAGCGCACTGAGTGAATTACCGTAAGTAGAAATCGGAAAAGTATTGTGAAAGTTACTAATACAGTGCTGGTCATACTATAAAGGCACCCTAAAAATCACGGTAATTTGCTTTGTTTTGAATGAAAATGTCCGAAAAACCACTATTCTGTATGTAAACAAACGCTGCATCATTGCCTAGGCGGCTCCCAATTTCACTGGTTCTGTCCGGAGAAAAGCTGAAAATTATGAAAAACATGTTCCGAAGGCTGGCCACAGCTGTAAGGCCACCCTTATTTCTAAGCAATATTACTTCTTGGTATCGTCGTCTCCCCGGCGTACGTTGGGCGGAGCTTTTGCGGACATTTCAACACATTGGTGAACTTGTCAAGTCTCTACTTCAAAGCATGGTTCTTTGTACTCTCTAACCTGCCACGTTTATATGCTGTTGTCACACGTGGCAGGGTTGGTAGCGAGAGATCACAAAAAACAATGCCTTGCATTAAAGGGTTAACAAGTTCACCAACGTGATCAGATGTCTGCAAATGCTCCACCCAACGTACACCGGGGAGACGACGATACCTAGAAGCTTTTGTACAATTACAGCATCACATAATGAAACGTCTGTTACACGTGGGACCTGTCGCCTTTGGAAAAGAGAATTTACTCTGCATTTGTTGCTTCAAAATGCATAAAAAAGTTACAATGTTTTACAAATCTGCGGTTCGTTGGTTTGAATGCGCTCATACAGCTTGACTGAAAGTATCAGAATACGCTGAGCCTTGTGACGATTGTGGTGAAGGACGCTTGAGTCAGCTTTGAGTACACGTTGATATTGATGAACGAGCTTCATTCTTCTATGCTTGTAGGCACGCCTTTGAACTGAAATCTCGATTTCTGGCTCGCGAAAACTTTTGTTCGAAAGTTGGCACTTTGTTTGCATGACGATGTATTCATGCAAAAGTTGCCAGAATCTTCACAAAGACGCAACTGCAACATTGAAGTTAAGACCCTTCATTTGCAGTTTATCTATGCGCAGTAAATCTAATATGACTCTAAGTTTTACTTCTTTGGAATTTTCATCGAGTCAAATGTTAATGGAACTGTTCTAAATACTAGTATCTTAAGGTTTTGAACGGATTACCTCCGATCGAGTAGATAGAGTGGGTTATGATCCCAGAGTGTCTTACTCATTTCTGAAGGAACAGCGACAGTCTAGTCTAAACAGGAATTCTGAAGGTTGCGATGATGTTCCAGCAATGCGTAGGAGTTGCACAGAGAACAAACTAAAAACATGCAGAGCTTTTCGGGCATCAAAAGTCAACTTCTGTGGTTCGAAAGCTCATCTATCTGAAAGTGAGGCTCATTAATTTCAGCGAAGAAGATTTGACTCAAGCATTTTTCACCGCATTCATTGCAAAGGTTCGGTGAATCCTAAGGCCCCGGGCAGACTTCACGCGATTTGATCGTCGCGACTGAATCGCCACGAGACAACTGTTACAACATCATCCCATGCCGATCAACTTGCATTTGGTTGTAATACTTTTCCAGCCCGAAATTTTTGAATGTGAAATGAAAATGAATGGAAATCTTGGCGATTAGATCGCGACGATTGAGTCGCTGAAGTCTGTCCGGGGCCTAATACCTTCATCAGAGTTATGTAAGGTCTTGAAAATTCGCTGAGCCAACCTGTTTAATGTGACTCCTTTTAATGCAACTTGAAGCGGAAAATACAACAAAGATTTTCTTTTAAGGCGACGGCTGCCAAGCGTAAAAATTTTGATGCTGTAAAAGTGCAAAAGATTCTGGGTTTAAAGAATGTAGTATTGCTCAAAAGTTGCAGGTGGCCTTATAGCTGTGCCAGCCTATGGAACAAGGTTTTTCAAATTTTCAGTTTTTTTTCTGGACAAAATCAATGCAATTGAGAGCGTTCTATGCAGTGATATAACGTTAGTTTTAGTTTATTCAGAGTATAAAGTTTTTCCAAACCATTTTATCCAAGGCAGGGGGATACCGTAATTTTTGAGTGGCTTTATGGCTGTGGCCAGCACTGTACCACTGTCTACTGTACTTATTTTGAATTAAAAGATCAAAAACGTCCGCTTTGAGTTGAAAATGATGTCTTTGGATTCCGAATTTAATCATTCCGGAACTGACATCTTGAACATACCCTTAGTCAATAGCTCATAATCTTCGCAATATTCGTAATCAGCGATATATAGCCCCATCTCCCTCAGTTTTGCTTCTTTTCTGAAAGAAAAACCTGTAGAGTGCTAGGCATTATTTAATGGGAGGAAAAATCAACATAAAATAATGTTCAATGTGCTGGAAAGTGCATTTAGAGGTTTTAAAGAATTAATATCTTTTACAAAATTAGATTGAGAACTATAGCTGGGACGCACTCCATCGCACTGGCAGAAAATTACATGAAGAAAACTGATCATTGTGAATATTGAATTAGCATGATATCCACTAATACCGGACAATATCAAAAGTAGTTCGTCGTGTTCGATTGACTTTCAGTATTTTTTTCGACCAGAGCAGTGTGTATCCTTTTCATAAGTAAAGTGCACTCATTTGTGTGAACACATATAAAAAGAAAGAGGTGAAGGGCTCTTTATTTTAGCATGCTTGTGTGGTCAGTTATCTTTGCGGTAAGCTAAGTAGCAAAAACGACATTTTATTTCTGTGAAATATTGGCCAGTATTAGAGCGTGCTAACGCTGTCCTTTTCATCTGCGGAATGCGAGAAGGAGGTTAAGAAGGAGTTGAAACAAGTTGAGGATGCGCTTGAATTTTATTTCTTCAATTTGGCCCAGCGTCGTGAAATCAAGGTTTTCTTTAACATAAACATTAGTGAGTTGTATGTGGTCAAAAGCACGGGACGAGTGTCTGCAGAAACCGGAGAAAGACTGCAATTTACTAATTAACAAGGAATTCGACAACTCCGTGGGAGGCACACTTGTCTCTACGGTTTTGGGGTAAGTGCTGAAGCACACACACATTAGTTCTAAGTTACTTGATACTTAAGACAAAACGCAATGACTGCTGCAGATCGTCTAGCTCATAATTATGATGAAATCAAGAGTTTGCAAAAATCTAATGAGACAAGCGCCGCTGAGGAAAAAAATCATGACGAAACCGGCGATGAGGTACGTACTCTTCTATAAATCGGTAAGGTACGAATTTGTACAGTTTAATCGGAGCTGTTTTCTTATTACTGATGCCATGACCTTCTTAAACGATGACGACTTTCTTTTCGGCCTACTCTACCTTTACCAACCTCTCTTTTCAAAGGCTATCTCCAGTCGTCGATCCTACGCTAAAACGCAAGGGCGCCTATTATTAGGTTGATGCACAATTCTTTCACCAAAAAATAGAAAAAAATTATTTTAAAAATGCTTAAACAAGCTAATCAACTTACGGAATACGCTCTTTGTCATGTTTATCAAAAGTAGTATTTTATAGTATATTTTAGAAAATCAGTATATAACAAAATCAATAAGTCAATTTTAAAAAAGCGAAATTCGTAACTATTCGCAGAGATATCCAATCGCTACCAGCTTCCCTTAGTTGAAAAGAGCATGTCGTAAAACTGAAGCAAAAGTAAATTTAATTTTTAGTAGACGTTTTAGCAATTTTAATGAGCAAAAATCGAAAAACCGCTTTTTGGATTTTTCTTTTATTCACATTATATCGTTGCGGTATGTCCTCAAGGAATTTTGGATTAAGCGCCATCAGAAAGCGCAAAATTTGCTCTCTCTATTTTGTATCAAATCAGACTATTTTATCGGAGCTGGGTGAACTAACAGAATTTCAATTTTGGTGCAAGAATTATGATTGTCAAAGTAATATCCTAGAAGTCGCAAAGCTTTGAAGTGTTAAAATAAGGAGGAAGAGAGGTGTATAAAAAAAGAAGTTCCATATTTTGCTTTACTGATGAAAAAAGATATTTATTCGAACATGGAAAATTAAAAAGTGCGTGGTGATCAACGCAACTGCGATACATATTTGATATGAACCAAGCGAATAGTGCTTGTTCCAAAGTGAACTTACATTTCGCATATGTTCTTGAGCATGCAAGTTTGGTATAGACTCGTAAATGCAAACCTTCCAGGATCCCTTTCTACTTCCGGAGAGATATATATGCCAGACGAGCGACACCGAGACGATCTGCTTATTTGTGGGACTAGCAAAAGGTTACTTACCACTTGCGTGCATGCATCTTTCACTTGGCATACAGACGAAAACTATCAGTAGCATAGTTCTATATAAATCAAGGTACACGCAGATAACTGCAATTTGACTAGATGAACGCATTGTATCTCTAACAAGAAAAGATCAGCAAGAAAACCCTTTTTAGTCAAAATGGCTTTTCCAAATGAGTTCTGTATCACTTTGAAGAAAATTTTATCATTAATTCCAAATTTGCTTTCATTGTCAATCAAGCGACACCATGGGCGGCGAACCATGAGGGTTTTTGGAGCGAAATGAACAGAATCTACTTAATGCACTTGTTTCACTTCCTCACTTTGGATGGTCAAATCGGATTTGGCAAACAGTGAAGTGGATCAAGACTAGGTCAGCGTATACCTTACTGTCAGCTTTAGTCAACTAACGCAACAAGCACGACGAAGGAACTCTCTTGGAACGTTTTAGAATTAAAACCACATCCGAAACATTAATCATGAACAAATGGTAGGATTCTTTTTGGTGAAATAAACATGCTATAAAAGAGAGATTAGGATAGCAGGGATTGAAAAGGGATAGAAAGATTGGCATTCACAATAGCTTGATTCCAATTTTTCTCTGACGTTGAGATTGATTCAAGATGATACGGAGTGATTGAAGCAGTCAAGATTCTGGTTTTTTGATAATTGCCATGGTCAGTATTTCAGAAAACCTTTTCGCTTCGTTCGACCGCGCATGAAAACAATTGCTTTTAAGAAAGGAAAATGCAGCGCTTGGCCCTGTCCGCAGTTGAAATGCAGAATTTGCGATACTGCGTCCTTCTCGAAGTACTTTTCAGACCGGATGCTATAACTCCTTTTGAAGTAGGGATTTCGAAACATGGATAACATTTCACTTAAATTCACGATTCTAATTTGCTCCATGAGGTACGTCTTCAGATATTTGACGGCAACACAGCTGTAAAGATAAAAAGAATTACGGATGGTAGTCAGCATATAATTCTTTTGGGTATTTGTTCAGATGTGCTTAATGTTGTTCGACGCATTTTTTCGCAATTCGCAAGGAGACTGTGAGTGCGTAAAAGACTTATCCTACTTGCCA
Source organism: Cylicocyclus nassatus (assembly GCA_958299035.1). NCBI lineage: Eukaryota > Metazoa > Nematoda > Chromadorea > Rhabditida > Strongylidae > Cylicocyclus > Cylicocyclus nassatus. Next base: position 75,562,666 of record CATQJL010000001.1, read on the forward strand.
ATTCCAATTATAAGACGCATTGGGTAGACGTTAAGCGATTTTTTATTCACAAGATGTAGTCATTAGCAAGCCTTAGAAGCTCTTGTATCAATAACTGCGGGAATCGCCCCTATCTGTGTGAGGAGTCGAATTTCGCATTAACATCGACTCGCAAAAAGTAATTGCAGAGATGCACTATTACGAACAACTGTAGGCAACATGGCATCCCAGTCATGCCAAATTCGCTTCCTGGGTTGTTATTTCAAACCTTATAAGGAAGGATACCAGAGTGCTAGGATACCAGGGCCGGTAGTAATCTGGTCGAAACTCCGAGTTTAAAGCTGCGCGTTAACTAAGAGTTAACTCCGAGTTTCGTTTTGAAACTCACAAGGAAACGATACTCGGTGTCCGCGGCTTTTTGAGATGAGTTGTATACCATTACACTCGTCTTGGAACGCTGATTCCGAATCTGGCTTCCGTTTCTGCTAATCGCTTCAAAGATGTTGTAAAGGATTGTGCGGGCTTTGGCTGTCCACTGAAATATGTTCAAAGCAGCAGCAGTGATGGTGCGGTGTGGTCTAGTGGTTAGCGCGATAGGCCCATGAGTTGATGCAGGCGTAGGTTCGAATCCTTTTGTGTTTTTCAGTTTTGCGTTGCCTCAATAAACCTTCTTTCGCATCTTCGGAGCTAACTGAACGCCCTTACTCTTCAAAAAATGTGGAAATTCGGAAAAAATTGACTATTTGCGTTAAAATGTATCCAATGACCATAATTCGAGTGAATCTCAAACAACTTTAATCGAGGTAGTGCAAAATAAAAACACAAAGGATTTGAACCTACACCTGTATCAAGTTATGAGGCTATCACACTAACCATTAGACAATAACATGGCGCCGGTAGAGGCCGTTCTGGTGACCATACCGTTGGGCGGATAAAGTTGGTTCGAAAATCCTCCATAACTTCCTTCAGAGAAACGATTAGCAGAAACGGAAGTCAGATTCGGAATCAACGTTCGAAGGCGAGTGTAATGGTATACATCTCGTCTCAAAAGGCCACGGACATTGAGTATCGTTCCCTTGTCAGAGTTAACTCCGAGTTTCAGAAACGAAACTCGGAGTTTCGCGCTGCTACCTGCGGAGCCGCTATAGTTGTTGAGGAGCCACCACACGCTTCATCGCAAAACGCTCCGTCTAAGTCGGGAGTCCAACTCCCGTTTCTCGGTGCTAAGAGCCTACCACTAAACCACTAGACTACAGAGTACCCTAGCACCACAGCCATTCTGCCGCCATTAGTACTCGTTGCTTACATCCTACGTGTTCAGGCACGTCAAGAGGCATGGTGCCTTTTCGCTCTAAGCAGAGTGATTCACTGCAATACCTATACGTACTCCCCCCCCCCCCCCATTCTCAACCCCCACTTACGACATCATCTTCTATTCAGAAAACACCAACCTTAGAAGAATTGATTATCCCAGCTGCTTTCCTAGATAGGATAACTAGCAAAGATGACTGTTTTATTGACAAAACATAATTTAAGTATCAAAATTCAGTTAAAAGCTCTGGAGCTCCAACATATGTAAAATGTAAAAACCATGCGTGATAAAAACACATTATAAAATCATCTACATGCCTCTATCATTTTGATAATACTATCGGCTGACTGCAGTGGCGGACCGAGGGGGCGCCCTCCCCCCCCCCCCGCCCCCCGAGAGTGGGTCGCGAAATTTCTGAAATTTACTTACGTGGGTTGTAAAAATGTGCAAGTGACATTTATTTATGTAGATAATTAAAATAATTTTTCAAATTTTTCAAAAATTCAAATTAGCCCCGTAAAAATTTTTTTTTCGGAGGAGTGGCTCGCGCCACGCCCCCTTTTTTCATTTTGGGGACGCGCACGCACCCTCATTCAAAAAATTTTTCTGCCGCCCCCCCCCGGACAGAAATCCTCGGACCGCCACTGGCTAGCTGATGAGTGTTCTTTATTCGAATATTTCGTTCATTCGACAAATCGGAAAAATAAATTCGAATATTCATATGCGAGGAATTTGAAAAGACTGTTATTCAACCTTACAAATATCTAAGAAGTTTCGGAAATCCTTGTTCGAATATTCAGACTATTGCGACTGAATATTCGAATATTGCATGCGAGTGTTCGAATAATTATTGCATTCGATATTCGATGATATTCAGCTGTTCGTTTATTCGAATAGTCGATCAAGTTCGGTTAATCAAATAATCGAAAATTCGAATTTTGGAATGTGCCCATATTCGAATATTCAAATTCGAATAATATAAAAATCGGAAATCGAGTTATATTCGTTCACCTGGAAATTTTCAAATTTAGTTATTCGCTATTCATTCGTTTGATGAATTTTCAAAGATATTATTCGATATTTGTTCATTCGATGAAAACTTGCGTTCGTTACAACTATATCCCAAACTGGCAAAAAGCATAGTTAATGGTTTGGTTTCGGTGAAAAAAGCTCTTGCGAAAATCTATTTTACATTTACATTTCTAGAGAAAGTGGTTGGGACTATATATTAGTTTTTCAATGCTGGTAGTTGTATGGTTGAAAAGGTCATGCGAAAATGATATTAAAGTTCAAGTAGACAGATACATTTGTGGCATCAAGTGTCGTTCTATAAGACCACTTAGGGTGCATGTGTTTTTGGTATGGATGAGACTTGACTTGTGGCTTTAGTTTCACAGCACACGCAACTGCTTAGAAGGTGGAATACGGCACTAATGGCTGGCTGTTGAAAACCATGAATTGCATTTCCATGCAAAATGATTAGCATATTCATAATCAGCATGGCAAATAACCCCACCACAATAAGTTTCAGCGAAATTTGTGATCTTCGCTTACCTACCGTATCCCTACCGTAACCGCGCTATATGGGGGAATGACGAAAAATGCCTATCGTTTTCGTAATCAGCGTGCCAAATAACCCCACTGTACCGAGTTTCAGCCAATTTCATGATTTTCGCCCAACTACCGTATTCCTACCGTAACTTCGTTATATGGGCGAATGGTGAAAAACGAATGTTATTTTCGTAATCAGCGTGCCAAAAAACCCCAACGTACCGAGTTTCAGCCAATTTCGTGACTTTCGCCCAACTACCGTATTCCTACCGTAACTTCGTTATATGGGCGAATGGTGAAAAACAAATGTTATTTTCGTAATCAGCGTGCCAAAAAACCCCAACGTACCGAGTTTCAGCCAATTTCGTGACTTTCGCCCAACTACCGTATTCCTACCGTAACTTCGTTATGTGGGCGAATGGCGAAAAATGAGCATCGGATTCGTGATCAGCACGTCCGATAACCCCCGGAACCAAAATTTTACAAAATTTCAAATTTTTGTGTTCAACGGTACGATACCCCCCATCATGCTTCATGAAACTCAGAGCAAAATCTACCCCGGAGGACTTTTTTCTGGACCTCTGCGTTTACGCACTATTTCTCTTTCTCTAACCAAACTCAGAGTTAACTCCGAGTTTGGTTAGAGAAAGAGAAATAGTGCGTTAACGCAGAGGTCCAGAAGAAAGTCCTCCGGGGTAGATTTTGCTCCGAGTTTCATGAAGCATGATGGGGGGGGGGGTATCATGGTGCACCGTTGAACACAAAAATTTGAAATTTTGTAAAATTTTGGTCCCGGGGGTTATCCGACGTGCTGATCACGAATCCGATGCTCATTTTTCGCCATTCGCCCACATAAGGGGGTTACGGTAGGGGTACGGTAGTTGGGCGAAAGTCACGAAATTGGCTGAAACTTGGTACACTGGGGTTATTTCGCATGCTGATCACGAATATAACATTCGTTTTTCGCTACGGGGCCACGGAGCGGGATTACGGTAGGTATACGGTAGTTAGACGAAAATCACGAAATTGCGTGAAACTTGCAGTGGGGTTTTTTGGCACGCTGATCACGAATATGTTCATTTTGAAATGCGGAACCATTTAGCGAGGTTACGGTAGGGATGCGGCAGTTGGGCGAAAGTCACAAAATTCGCTGAAACTTGGTGTGGTGGGGTTATTTGCCATGCTGATTATGAATATGCTAATCATTTTGCATAAAAAGCAATTCATGGCTTTTATCAGCAAGCCATCAACGCCGTATTCCATCTTGAACCTCTCAGCAGCTGCGTGCGGTGTGAAATCAAAGCCTTAAGTCAAGTCTAATCCTTTTTTCAAAAACACATGCACCTTAAGTGGTCTCATAGAAACGCCCCTTGATGGCACAAATGGCTAGTAGGCTAGTAGGCAGTAGGCTCTGCCTACTTGAATTTCATTATCGTTTTCGCATGACCTTTTCAACCATACAACTACCAGCACTGAGAAACTAATATGTAGTCCCAACCACCTACTTCTCAGAAATGTAGTAACAGATTTTCGCAAGAGATTTTTTTTACCAAAACCAAACAATGAACTATGCTTTTTGCCAGTTTGTAATATAACTGTGAGGAATGGGAATTTTCATCGGATGAACGAACAACGGATAATTAGTCTTTGAAAATTTTTCGAACGAATGAATAGCGAATAATTGAATTTAAAAATTTCCAAACGAACGAATATTACTCGATTTCCGATTTTTATATTATTTGAATTCTAATATTCGAATACGGACACATTCCAAAATTCGAACTTTCGATTATTCGATTACCCACTTGATCGAATGACTATTCGAATAAACGAACAACTGAATATCATCGAATATCGAATGCAATAATTATTCGGATACTCGCATGCAAATTCGAATATTCAGTCGCAATAGTCGATTTGAATATTCGAACATGGATTTCTGAAGCTTCTCAAATATTTGTATTGAATAACTGTCTTTCTAAATTCCTCGCATATTCGAATATTCGAATAATTTATTCTTCCGATTTGTCGAATGAACAAAATTTTCGAATAAAGAACACTCATCAGCCAGCCAGTGGCGGTCGCAGGATTTCTCTCCGGGGGGGGGGGGGGGGGGGGACCAAAAAAATTTTGAATGGAGGTGCGTGGCCGCGCACTCCGAAAAACGGTGCTTCTCAAACTTTTTGCGGCTCCATACCTCCCAAAATGAAGAAAAAGGAGCGTGGTGCGAGCCAATCCTCCGAAAAAAATTTTTTACGGGGCTAATTTAAATTTTTAAAAATTTTCAAAAAATATTTTAATTATCTACACAAATAAATTAGTCACTTGCACATTTTTAAAACCCACGTAAGTAAATTCCAGAAAGTTCGCGACCCATTTTCGGTGGGGGGAGGGGGTTAGGACGCCCCCTCGGTCCGCCACTGCAGCCAGCCGATAGTATTATCAAAATGGTAGAGGCATGTAGATGATTTCATGATGTGTTTTTATCACATATGGTTTTTGCATTTTACATATGTTCGAGTTCGAGAGCTTTTGACTGAATTTTGATACTTCAATTATGTTTTGTCAATAAAGCAGTCACCGCTAGTTATCCTATTTAGGAATGCAGCTGGGATAATCTCTTCTAAGGTTGGTATTTTCTGAATAGAAGATATATCGTAAGTGGGGCTTGAGAATGGGGGGGGGGGAGGAGGAGTACGTATAGGTACTAGTGAATCACTCTGCTTAAAGCGAAAAGGCACCATGCCTCTTGACGTGTCTGAACTTGTAGGATGTAAGCAACGAGTTCTAATGGCGGCAGAATGGCGGTGGTACTAGGGTGTTGTGTAGCCTAGTGGTCTAGTAGTAGGCACTTCGCGCCAAGCAACGGAAGTTCAACTCCCGACCTAGTTGGAGTGTTTTGCGATGAAGCGTGTAGTAGCTCCTCAACAACCATAGCGGCTCCTTAAGTAGCAAAACGAAACTCCGAGTTTCAGAAACGAAACTCGGAGTTAACTCTGAGTTAACGCGCAGCTTTAAACTCGGAGTTTCGGCCAGATTACTACCGGCCCAGCTTTTTGTGTAGTCCCCTGATGATCCCCGGTGGCCGCCGTCTTTCTTTCAAAGTCACTTTTCTTTCTTGGCAGTAAACGAAAACCTTCTAAGGTATAAGCTCCTGCAAGACGAAGGCGGTCGATTCAATGCGCAACGCGGCTGCGACATGGCTGCGTCACAGCCGAGTCACAGCCGCGTCACAGCCACGTCGTACCTCGAACCGACCGCCTTCGTCTTGCAGGAGCTTATACTACTGTCCGTCTAATTCAAGAGTACTAAGTATGTTGCTGATGAGGACAAATGAGTTTTTGAGATATCGATTTTTCGATTAACCCCAACTTTCGACTTGTGGTTCATCGCATTCATGACTCCAAAACATCATTTGTTCTTATTATCAGCAACATGCTCAGAAAACCAGATATCTGCTTTAGGATATGAAGCCTTTCTTTTAGGCTGCGAACCCTTGCCCGGCGGGAATGTTAATGCACGCGGCCCTAAATCTGTTTCAAAGAAAAGTTTGATGGAAAAAATTTGTCTTGAGCCGGGGCCTAGAAGCATTAGGTTAGTGCAAAACTCTCGTTGTTGCACCAACTCAATACATGGTGTCCCAGAAGTATGCATGCTATTTGATCGTCACTATCTCTCTTTCCGGAAAAATCTCTTGCATAGTTTTGAGCATCATTTTGCAGAACTGGCTTCAACTTAGATTTACTGCAGGGAGCAAATCACCGATAGATCTTCATTAATGTAGGTACCGCAAAACTCGTAGCAAATGGCGCCACTGTAAGATAGACCGTTTGTAAAAATTCAAAAAAAAAGATTGTAAAATTGTCTAAGGTTGATATACGCTGATATTACTACACGACAATTTACGAGTTTTTGAAGTTTTTCGACTGAAATTCAATTTTCGATGAAAAAACGAAGGGCGGTTGTCACGGTATATCTGGCATAACTTTTGATAGAAGAATTACGGTGAAGCAATTCCATATCTGATATCAGCGACTTTGACCAAACGAGTGTAGGAGTTTTCAGCTTCTCTGTTTCTCATTTAAGTAAATTATAGCTCCTAATGACTCAGAACCCTCTCAAAGTTCCTACCGTAATCTTACAGTGAAGAAGGGATATTGGTGCTTCTCAACAAAGCTCCAAGTTTACTCTGGAGTTGGCATAATTTCATGCCTCAAATCAGCTTCTGCCTCGCACAAAGAATTGCGATGAGACAAGTGTCAATGCTTGTATGCTGATGTATCCCTGCTGAAGTATTTGTATGTTCTGCAGGACTAATCTTGGCCAAAACAGGTGGCCAAAACAAACGCTCGCATTTTTGGACAAGCACAAAATCTTACAACTTGAATATACCCTTTGATTCAATGGATTGGCGACTGGAAGGCGACCTCTCGCACCCGCGATGCAGTCTGTATTTCTTTCGCGAGCGTACTCTCTGATCATTCTCTAGCCTTAATTAGGCCTCGAAGCCCGCCTTCCCGCCAACCCAGTTGAATCAAAGGGGATTTTGTGTTTAGATTATCATTGAACTACAGAAAGGAAACTGAGTTTTGATGCTCAAATTGTGTTAACTCCAAAGTTAGGTTGGAACTCGCTTGAAAAACGCGACGGGTATAAGCAGACTTCTTAAGCGTCAAACATAATATCTAGCAAAAAAGCGGAATTCATAGCACCGGTAAAAGCTAAGTAGAGTGCTTGAACAGAAATACACACGTTACTGGAGCGCACGACTTTGAAGAAATTTTGAGCTCTTTGAGAAAAGTAAGGCGTCTCTTTTGTATTAAGTGGGCTTGGTGAGTAGCACGTTTCTCAATTTACTAGTGTAACTTCAAAACTTTGTCTCGAAAGATTGCACGAGAGCAAAAATAAGGAGTGAAATGTTCGTGTAATTATGAACCGCTAAAATGTCGCATTCGGCGCAAAAATATCGATAAGATTAACAACGTTTTCATTCTTGTGCCGTATATACGGTTTTTTAATGTTTTTTTTGAGTACTAAAAACGGTTCAGGTTTTTCCAAAGAAGTCCCGAGACTTCCAGATACAAGGTGTTCGTATAATTTTGAACCGCATTTAAAAATGACCATCCGTATTTTTACTGCCTATACAAAGTCAGCATTGTACTGTAATATCTACTCGAACATTGCAGCTTTAACTCCTGAGGAAAAAATAAAGTTAAAAGAAGAGTTGCATCCTGCTCAAGGAGACGATAGCAATCATCAAGCGAAAGAGAGCAGACAAGAACAAGAAGAAGAAGCAGTGGTAGTAAAAGCAGCAGAAACAGAAGACGAAGAAGAGGAAGAAGAAGAAGAAGAAGAAGAAGAAGAAGAGGAGGATGACGAAGAAGAAGATGGATCGTTTATGAATGGACCGTTTTCGATGCAGATAATGAAGTTTTTAGAAGGTAGGAAAAGGAATCAATGGCTGTGAAATTCCGAAGACAAAAAAATGCAAAACAAAAGAACCAGCATTCAAGTGATGGCTGTTGTATACTTCTTTGGATAATGACTCAAAAAAAAAACGAAATACGATTCTGACGAAATTCGAAATATTGCGACTTTTTCGATAAATGGCTAGTTTTCAAGTCCAAAAAAGAGTCCTAATTTTTTTTCCGCTTCATGTTCTAGCACATCACAAAGCCATAGCTATGGTGACGCAAAAAAGTTGCAGAAATTTTATTTATCAAAGCTAAAGTCAAGAGTATGCAAGTATCATCAAGTGCTGAAATTTCCAAAAAGGTGCAAACAACTTATGATAGCCTCAAGACAAACTATTTTTCCCAGAAAATGGCATTGACCCTGAGGAATTGACCGCTGAGGATCACGATGAAGGAGAGCCTGGGCAAGCAGCTGGGGACGACAAACAAAGCGACGGAGAGAGTGCTGGTAAGAAGTGATTAACATGACAAGAGACGGTTATTTAAATTTGAAGCAAGCTTATGGTGTAGCCTAATGTGAACACTCATTTTTCAGATACGTCCACTAAGAATAAGAAAGGGGAATCTCCTGAAGGAATTGTACAGCAAGGGGAAGGGCTAAAGTAAAAATGCCTTACGGATAAAAAAGAGAGATTTGAAGATTTGTCGTCTGCTTCATGAGTAAAGACGTCAAGCTCAATATTTTTCATTGTTATGGCAAAAGTGAACATGGCCAACTAGCTGTTTAGAAATGTTCAAAGGAAAGGTTTAGGTATCTTAGGAAAAAGGTTCCTAAACTACCCTTAAAACATTTAGATACCGAGACCATACTCAGTCGCCTATACCAACACTTACCTTCATTAGTTGACATAAACTAACGAAGTCACGAAGTGTTGAACCAAGTACCCTATTTTCAGGTGTATAAGCCGCACCCTTTTTGCTCTAAACGCGAGCAGACCCAGGCGTGCCGCTGCGCATGTGCCTCGCGAAGCGGTCGCTTTCTCGCACATTGCTCTCACTTAACGCGCCCCATCGTAACAGGCAATCTTTTGACGTGTGCGCCTTTAGAGTGAAAAGGGTGCGGCTTATATGTACACCTGAAAATAGACTTAGAACTGTCGAATAATCCAGAAGTACACGATGAAAACAAAATAGAAAATAATAAAAATCAAAAACTTCCTATTTCCATTTCGATCTCAAAAGCAAAAGGCAAACATAAGTTGGCGACCGAAGATGGCATGTATTATACATCGCTAGAGGAGTCTTTTGAACGTCGATTTCATATCTGCTTTCCTTTTGTGGAAAACTTTCCGAAAGAAATTATGAGCGTTCAATTGTCCAAATTTACCAAGCTTTAAATTAGCGAAAAGCTTTGCAATAACACCTATAATTGAATAATCAATTTTAAACCAAGTATATTGTCTGCAAGGAACGAACAGAGCAAGCGGTGGAAATTGGCGTAGGTATTTCTTTGAAAGCTTTACTCTAATCTTTAGCCACTCAACGCCTGACAAGTTCGGACCCAGACGATCATAACTTCTTCCGGAGAGTCGTTCTGCAAAAAGGGAAGCAGATTTGGAATTAACGTTCAAAGACGCGTCTGGTGATATACATTTCGTCATCAATCGTCAACTTGTGTTGGATATCCTTCCTTTATAAGACCCTAGCCCGAAATCAGAATAAAGGTGGGGCGGCTTTCCTTGGATCTCATCAGTAGTGGAAAAAGGCCCTACGAATTTCAACATAAAGAGAAAGGAAATAATAGGACCAATCCAAGCTTCCTTGGTAGAATCCTGAAGCTACTTGTTTACAGAAATTTCTGTGAAGAAGAAATGTTGGCGTGAAGTGTAATGAACTCAAAAAAGAACTGTGTACCACATGAAAGGAAATTTGGACAAACATTATGGAGTAAAAGATTTGGGGAGGATTGCGGGAAATTTCTAAAACAGTCACGATTAAGTTATTATAAATGTGATCATAAATAAGTGAAGCTTAGAAATTTATCGTGTGTGTGCTGTGTGCTGTGTGTGGTGTGTGTGTTGTGTGTTATGCGTGTGTGGCGTCACGAAATTCGTAAAGCGAGTTCCAGCATTGGTCGTCAGATGTCTGAGCCAGAATTTCAGTATTAGCACCCTATCAGTATGTAGGTAAAGTGTGCAAAAGCACAGGCCGATCCGATAAGTGGAACCTGTGAGAACTGCCAAATCGAACCAGGCGATTTTTGGCGCGCCAAAGCGGACATGTGATTAGAATTTCTTCAAGGTTGTGAATTTGCTTGAAGAGTAAATCCGCAAACCATGGACTCCAACCCGAAATGTGAGCAAAAAGTCTGCTTTCACGCAAGATCAACGCTCAAAAAGGAATTATCGCGTAAATGATCGATTTGTCGAAGTTTTACCCAAGAATTAGAGAAGATTTTTGCTAGAGATGTAACTCACGGTTTTCATCATCCTTATGGCAACTATCAAGCCATTTTAGCTCCATTACCTAATTCAAACTCGCATTTAATCTTTTGGAGAAAACTTTCTTCCCTTCGAAATCACCGATACATGAGAAAGCTTTTGGAATGAGTAGTTGTTTATTTTGCGGCCATGAGGAGGGCATGTGGGCAGTAGAACCAGTGCGAACCTCTGCGAAGCAGAGGTGGGGAGTAATATTGAACAAAAGGTATTTCATGCACAAAATGCTTTCATATCCAAAGCTGGGCCGCTTGAGCAATTTTGACGATTTTGTTCCACTTGCGCCAAATTTTTTAGCTAAAAACTCATAACAGCGTCCAGAAGCGCTCGACAGATAACGAGGACAGTCTTGGATCAGCGTTCATTGCTTTTCAGATGTTTTAATTTCATTTGGAATCTTTTCGACTTTGGGTTCTTCCCTTGTTAGAGGTATCTTGTGAAAATTTTCCTTTACATAAAAGTAAAGCTTATACCATACCAATCTTTATATATACATCTATACAACCCTGCTCATACAAATTCCTTGAGTAAAATCAGTCAACTGATGTAAGTAAAGGAGCGATTGAAGATGATGTGGCAGTCAAATTCTGATCAAAATTCATCATCTCAATATTAAACTAGCGATTCATATGCGATGTCGATGTCAAAGTAGTCATTATCACATGGAATGTCATAAAATTTCGGCAGCATCAAATACCAAATCGGGTGTGGACTTCTTTCGCTATCATTTTAGCTATAGCCATACTTGACGTGGCACCGGGAGATGGGGCATTGCGAACATGAAGCACCCGCTTTGACAACTGAAAAGAAAATGTATAGTAAGCTACTTGAAAATGTCTACGCATATCTAGGTATTTGGACTTTTTTATGACTAGTCAAGATGACCAAGCTACTATCAGAGCGAGAACTGATACTAATGGCTGAGAAACTCAATTCCAAACTCTCGCCCACACCGTATTATCGTCTTCGAGCACGGTAAAGGGCACGGTGTGGGCGAAAACGAAAAGTTGATTTTCTCGGCTGTGAATGGATCACATGAGCTGTTGCTTGGGCAATGGCTTAGGTAAAGCCTCCCAATCCACGTCCACATAAAAAGAACCAGGTACCCAAATAATCAATCTGACTTACCTCGCCGCTGCCACTATCAAATACAAAATCATCGACTAAATTACCATCGTCATCCATAGCTTGTGCTCGTACACCAGAGGGACCCCTGATGTATCAAATTTTATTCTGCCATATTATAGCTGAAGAAATTTCATACGTTACCTTTTCGCATCACTTCGTCTTAGTTCGGGTATGAACTTTTGGAGTCGTTTCACTTGAGCGCCAATAAATATTCCACGATACAGTTCACTCATCCCATATTTAAAATGTTTAGTCATTAATTTTCGCATTCCACTGAAATTGTGGATTGTGATGGTGACATTTTCAGCAAGTCAGAAGCTTAAGCAGAGCTGTTGCAGATTTTCCTGAATGAGGGAGAGGCTGGGTAGAGGGGGAGGGACTGGCATGAGCCAAAAGGGGCGTGGCAAAGGGCTGTCTCGATTGGTTAACCCTCTCTCCGCGTCTACGAATGCAGTCATATTGCTTTTTGGTCTTCGATTGTAGTTTTTAAATTGAACACTTCACCAATTCAGCTTGTAGATTTGCTTCTATTCTTTGTCTTCCTTCTTCCCCCCCCCCCTTCCCTCCCTTCTTCCATAAACCACCAAAATTTTCCATAGAGTCCCTCAAACAACGTACCTATACAAAAGTGCTTCGGACAAATCCTTTGGCGAAATTGAGAAATAACTATATCCTTCACGTTTATAAGCAAGCACAGCATTTGGACCCATCCAAACATCTCCGTTCATTCTAGGGGTAAAATGCACTCCAAGGAAAGGTAAGCTGGGATCAGGAACCTAAAATTACTCCTAAAGTGATTACACAACTCAAAAGTGTGCGACTTACAGGATAAATGTTGGTCTTGATCAGATCCTTTTTACTTGACTTTAATAACAAGTATTCTCCTCGGAATGGTACAATTTTTGGAGATACGCTACAACCAGTCATTTGCGCTATACGATCCGAATGCAAACCACCGCAAGTGACCAGATATTTTGTGAGAATTACTGACTAAAATTAAATACTTGGCATAGTTGGCCAACAAATGCAAAAAAAAAACGAAAAAATAATAGTTTAGTGAATTTTCCGCTCAAAGTAGTGTGTTTGCGGTGCCTAACGAGATTCTGCAGTATCTATATGCGCGTGAGCAGATACTGCGCCTATAATGCCGGCCACCTGCGCGCGCAAAATGTTGGCATTACTGGCATTTGTTCACGCGCAAATATTACTGCGAATTTCCGGCACAAGAATCACTATTCAGCAGACTCTACTGGACCAAATACTTACGTTCTCCCAACCCGAACGTAGAGCGATTGGATATTTAGGATGCGTTGATTTAGTAATGTTCTTTACTTCGTAGTTGACGAAAGCCTAAAGACTGTCAATAGTGTGGGTATAAATTCTTATAACCCAAGGAACCTACCGTTCCACCTCGTTTTTCAAAATCGGCTGCAAATGCTCTGGTCACCTCTCCCCAATCGACAATTCCCGTATGCGGTGACCATAGAGCTTTTAACCCCTAGAATGAAAATCTTACCATACCCCGATCATAGGCTATACAGAGTTATGTGTGCCGGCGCCATTCCAACGCTGTGCCGGCGTCCATCAATAAATACAAGAGCGCGTCCACGTGAGTCCCAGCACGGCATTGACACAGCGCCGGCACAGCATCTCTATACGCTTAACAATGAATCCTACCCTGCAATGTGGTTGTATCTCCTGAATTCTCTTTCCATCAACCATCTCGATATTTTTGCATCCGTTTTTCTTAGCTCTTTCGTAAAGGACCTGAACCATTTAGTCTACCAGCAAATTTAAGATGCAACATTGAATATTACGCACCTCTAATCTTGGTATTTCCTCTTGATCTACAGCTACAATTAGTTTACCAATTTTCTTATGTGGAACCTTATTTTCGCGAAGAAACTCGTAGGCAAGGTCGATGCCTAAATTCAGAGAAGTAATTTTGAACTTTCACTCGATGTCTTGCGAAAGAACAACCTTCGACACATAGCTTGGCCCTGAGACTTCCAGGAGTATAGTAGATTCCAGCATGTATAACACCACTATTGTTACCGCTTTGATGTGCAGCTGTAAAGGAAATATGAGTGCTTAACCCTCAATTTTTGGGCGGGGATGGGGGGGGGGGGGGGGGGAAGAGGAGCAACCGTAGGTGAGGCTATCTGGAAAAACGAAACAAAACACAAGCCAATTCTGAAAAAAGTGAAATTTGAAGTTTACTTTATATTCAGAAGCGAGATCAAGAATATCAAGTACCGAACGAGAAAAAAAAGAAATATTCTCAAATCTGTCTAGACAAATCTCTGACCATAAATTTTCAAGGCATTTGTATGAACATACTGGACATGGGAAATGCTAAATGGGCGGGAATGTCGAAGGCAGTCAGCCAGTCACCACTCAAATACGAGGAGATACCGCGCCCCATCTAAATTGAAGCGGTGACTGGCCGGCTGGTTACGGCCTCTGCCCATCCAGCATCTGTCGCGTCTTGGAACGAAACTCCCATGTTCTGAGCGACGAAAACGGAATCCTCAGTTGAATGTCAAACCTACCCACTCTCCTCCTCTTCTCTCTCCCCCCCCCCCCCCCCACCTTTTCTTGAATATTGCCTACTACGTTTTTGCTTTCGCATTTGAGACTTAAATAACAAGCACCATGTTTTACTTACCTAACTTACTCTCCTTTTCAAGCATGCATATTCTAAGATTAGGATGTTCTATCTTCAGCTGTCGAGCTGTAGCACTTCCAACAATACCGCCACCAACGACGACCACATCGAATTCAGGCGGAAAACTGAATTTATGAGTCGAATCAGTAGACGAAGAGCCTTTGTCAGACTGGGTCGGTGCAGCGACGGCTGCTTGGTATGTCGTCACGGATCGTCTACTTCCAGACCTTAAACTGAGTTATATTGGAACTAGTCCCACTGTAATAGACTAGAAGGCAAGACAGACCCAAACTTCATATCTTTTGAATTTTTGATTGCTAAATGCTAGTTTTGAACTAATTACGATAGTCTGTTTAACATAGTGTGCTTGCGGTGTCGCGATTGAGCGACCAAGTTTGCGCGTGAATAATTAGCTATGCCTGTAATGCCAGTCACTTGCGCGCGCAAAACGCCGGCATTACTGGCGTGGCCATTTGTTCCCGCGCAAATGTGGTCGTCCAACCCTGGCACTGCAAGCACACCAAATTAAACAAAAAATCTCTAAACTATACTTTTCTAACATGGAAGCCCGAACATTAATTACACTCACTCATATCCAGGACGCGGGTTTGAAATGCAACGTATTCCATGGTTCAGTAGTAACTGACGGGTGTTTCGTGCAAGAGCACAAGGCACTGACATGCCTCGGATCCTTCAAAATGCATATGTTAGTAAAAATGAACAATTATCCGCAGAATCGATCTCTCTGACGTACATGGAGAGAACAGTAAGGCCTTGAAATATAAAATGAGAAGTACTGAGTTGAGAAATGCAGATGGTAAAAACAATTCGTGTTTGGTCAGAAAACAGCCAGTCATTTTTAGCCTCATAAGTACATGTAAGGTCAATAAAAGCCCCGGATTTATTGAAGATCATAAGGTAAAAAAAATTTCAGAGCTGTCGAAACAACAATTTCTGGATATTTCACGGACACATATTAGAATTTCTAACCATAACAATGCACTAGAGCTAGGTAAAGCAGTAGGTTCAAAAACCAATGTAGTACAATATGATCTACCTATTACAAATGTAACAATCTAGAGAGGTATAAAATTCTGAGGAACTGTTGAGAGCAATGACTCAAGAAGATGACAAGGCAAGTTGCAACAAATTACTTAAATGTTTGAAGCTCAAGAATTCCCCCATCGGCTGAAAAATAATGCAAATTTGATTTTTTTTTGTGCAGAACACCAGATATTTAGAGGAAAACTTCGAGTAATTTCAAAAGCGAATATGAAGACTAAAATCAAGAAAAAGAAATCCTACAAGAAAAATAAGATTTGGCTTAGGAGGTTGCACATTCTTGAAAAGAGTTTTTGAAGAGTTTGACTTGCATTTTTGAAACTAAATCCCTGCTGTTTGATGAGCAGATTTATCTATAAGATTTTAGAGAGAATGAGTTCTTATTGCAGTGAATACAAAAAAACTACAGTTCCATTTCACAATACCGTATTACCAGAATTTCAATTCTGAACATCTCAAGCAACGAATACAAAAGTCTAATATCACACAAAAATAAAGGAAAATTGTTAGTATCCGTTTCGCCCCTTCCCTTAAATGGAGTTTTAGTTTCTAGACCCTCTCCGGGACTCCTCAGTAAGGAGAGACGGTCTAGACAATTCTGAAAAGAAGTTTTTCAAAAGAGTAAAAAAAGGCTGAAAAGTTGAAGGAAGTGAAATAATTATGGCGTAACACATGTCAAAAAAAACCTAGATAGTGTTGCAAAAATTTTACAAAGCAACGAGCGCAGGTTTTGATATGATAACGCGATCTTTAAGAGAGACAAACAACTCCTTAGATCATTACTTAAGAGATCAGCGTTTCAATGTCAACAAAATGCGACTTATATGTTCCTTTTCTTAACTTGGCACGAATTTTTCGATGGTCTCAAAGTTATTTAGGGATTGGAGCATATCGTTTGTCAATAAGGATCAGCTGTAAAGTTGAGCGCACAATGCGATGATGAAAAAAGGCGAAAAAAAAAACTAGTCGAAAAAGATGACTGGTGGAAACATGCGGAAAGCACGTGAAAAGCTTGCTATATACAAAGCACGAGCTTTTGGTTTTTTTTTCATTCACTCCGGAATCTAGTTGGTAGAACAGATTCTGCACTCATATATGTCAAATCCGTTCATAACTACAGCTCCATGATCAATATTTAAGTAAATAGAAAATAGATTCTGAGGATACATTGGTGCTACATCTTATAGGCCACTAGCTGGCTTACCCGGCTCCGCCGTATGTTCCAAATAGAAAATTCCATTTCTTAACCGATCCGGACCAAACTTGACACACATACACTTCGGGCCCCGGCGGGTGTCACAGTCCACTTTTCTCTATCGATCGATGCCGATTTTATCGATTTTTTGCAAAATTTGAGCTAGGGGGCTGGGATTTGGCACAGGGGGGTAATCGAGCATGCTGATTACGAATACAATATTAGTTTTCGAAACCGTGCATTATTTTTATCGATTTTATCGATTTTTTGCAAAATTTGAGCTAGGGGGCTGAAATTTGGCAGAGGGGTGTAATCGAGCATGTAATCGAGCATGCTGATTACCCCCACAGGGGTGATCAGCATGCTCGATTACACCCCTCTGCCAAATTTCAGCCCCCTAGCTCAAATTTTGCAAAAAATCGATAGAATCGATAAAAGTAATGCACGATTTTGAAAACTAATATTGTATTCGGAATCCCCATGCTCACTTACCCCCCTGTGCCAACTCCCAGCCCCGTAGCTCAAATTTTTCAAAAAATCAATAAAATCGATATCGATCGATACGAAAAGTAGCCTATGACACCCGCCGGCGCCCGAAGTGTATGTGTGCCAAGTTTGGTCCCGATCGGTTCAGAAATGGAATTTTCTATTTGGAACATACATACACACAGACAGACATACAGACATACAGACATACAAACAGACATTCAGCTTTATATATAAGATTCATAGCACGCAAAGACTGCGGACATGTCGGCGTCTCTATAATCGAGCGCTCTTTCGTTTCTCTTACCATCTGCTGTCTCCTCCATGCAGAAACTATCTTGGCCCTACGGAACGGCGCCCAGTCTTTACGTACCATGAATTGTTTATATATAGCTCTCTTGCTCCAACGTTTTTCGACAATCCAGTATAGGTAGCATTCTGTAGAACTGGCTTCAACTTCAAACCAGTGTCATGCATAAAAGAAACACATATCCTCCTTTTTTACGGTAGGATTGCTGTCAGCCTATAAATGTCATGACTTCGCTGCCATTCATAGAAGTTTCAAGGTGTCTGAATAGCTAGTTGGCGGCTTTACATACTTCAATGATTGACCAGTTCTATGAAGCTTTCTAAACGGTACTACACACTTTTTGGAACGTCGAAAAAAAAAACTCAGCGTTAGTGCAATATGACTTTCGAACAAAACCCTACGATAAAATGCAAAATTCGTATTCAATTCTCAAAAAAACCCTTTGAAGTTGCTACCGTAGTCCCACAGTAAAGAATATCGATCGATTCGCCTACAAAATGGATTCGAGTTTGAGCGAAAGACACTTGAACAAAGGAGATATTAACAATCGAACAATGCACAGTCTTTGGTATTGGGTTGTTTCAAAAGTTCTACCCGTTTTTGAACTTTGACTTTAATTCACCGTAACTTTTTTTCAGAAATAATCGTTGCTATTGCAGTAAACTGTGTTACAATTTACAAAGCTTTGGCTATTCTGCGCACGTTTAAGAATTGCTGAAGTTCAAATGAAAAAGATTTTACAGGCAAAAATTCAGAAACATTTCCTAGTGGAAACCTCCACTTTACAAGATCATAAGTTGACTTGCAATGTGGTAGAATTGCACAAATACTGCTCAGTGGTAGCCAATAGTCGGCTGAGTAGTAACGCTTACATCAGATTTCACCAAATTTTTTCCGAAAAATCCGAAAGGACCCATTTAATTTGCTCTTCCTGAGGTGGCAGAAAATGCACTTTTGATATTTTTGTTCTTGTTCGCAGCTTTCGCTTTCCTATTAATAATTCTTCTAGGCCTAATTACTTTTTAGACCAAAAGTTCCGCGATTGCAATACGGTTATGATTTTTATGCGACTTGGCAGGACCACAACGGCTGAATATTTTTACGCCAAAATTGGTAGGCTCACTTCTCTGAAATCAAATTTTGATAAGCGTTTCGTAGCCAAAATCTCCAGCAAACATTGCATATGTTTGAAAGAAAATTTTATTCTCCGGCTGTAGATTTCACAGCAATAAAGCAAAGACGGAAATTCTCACACATGTTTTGCTGTCCTTTCAAGGTGCGAAACCGCACAGTGAACAAATCCATATGAAAACGAACATCTACATGAAAAATTAGAAGAAAAGAGCTTTTGAACGGTATTGCCAGTATTTATGAAAAATTTACTTCTTCCAGAATTGGCAGTTCGAACGGAGGTACAAAAAACGGCTAGAACTTTTGAAATAACCCAATACATCCAGAATATTTGCTGTGACCGTAAAGAACTTTACTCTACTTTTTCCTCAGATGTTGAAACACACGGAGATGTCCGGTTTAGGACATACTGCATCTCCGCTACCGTACTTCTACCGTATCAGAAGTAGGGAAATAGTTTGCTCCAATCGCAACCGTCTTGTGGTGGTGGAGCAGATTTAAGCTATGGGGCAATTTGTGCACACCCCATTGTTTTTCTCTAATAGAATGTTGTCTCATGTTTTTCTTTGTTCTTTGCTCTGACTAGAAACTGAGGTGAAAGGAATATAGTGCAAGTACGACTTCTAATTAGGCCCATATCATCAATGAGGAAGTGTGTTAATAACTTATCTCTCTTTCTGAGACTAAGAGACTCGAAAGCGCTTTGCACATATGTAACAAGTTTAAACATGTCCTTAACAAATTTGTAACTGTAACCCATCTCATCTAGCATTATGCCCTACTTGGAATCAAGGAAGAACAGGTTCAAGCATGTTTAGACAATGTATGCAAAGCAGTTTCGAGTCTTTCAGACCCAGAGTAAATGTTACGCTAATCAGCAGCAAAAAAAAGCTATCACGAGGCATTTGAGAGAACAAAGTCTGCAGAAAAAAAGATGTTTTGATAAGAGTCGAAGTGATACGAGAGCAATAGTGAATGTAATAAGAACAAGGCAAACAATGAAGCGATCGATCAGCGAACGATTGATAGCGGCGTTTACACTGAAACGTTCAACGAGTTCACCTTGAGTATTGAACTTTTAGACGGCTCTGTTGAGATAAGTGCATTTCTAATGTTTTTCGTCAACAAAGTTCGTTTCTGGTGTTGTCTCGTTATTTTTTCTAAGCTTTGAAAGTGACTAGAATGTTTTTATTACGATTTCTAATAGGATAAGCCTAATCAAACGGCCATTAGAAAATCAGAAACTGGAAAGTAACGAGAAACATCAAATAAGTTTGAGCTATCTACACTTTTCAGTGAACTAGTAAAAATTTCAATTGTTCCTCACGTTCAAAAAAAAAGCATTCTCTTTCTGCACAAAATTGGATAAACATGTTGTTTAGAACGAAAATAGTTGAATAGCCCTGCACTGCTCCAATCAATCTAGTTGCTGCGACGCGGTCCTTGCCTCTGGCTTTTTACTGCACGTTTCCCCTTTCCGCTAACATCGATCACAATCCCGAGAATAACACTCGGGAAAAGCGTAGATGTGTATCCTACGTTCTTATCGGTTGTCGCTGTGATTATTCCTATCCGTACGATAACCCATATCATTCATTCTGAATATATCAGACTCAGAACCGCTTTGCACAAGCGGGATTAACAAGTCAGTACCTGTGTCTACCTTATTTCCGATGATTCACCATTTGGAAAAAAGGAAGAAACAGGTTTGAGCGTATTTTGCAACTTGAGCGTAACGTGCTGGAGCTAGTCCCAGAGCGAATGATATGTCAATCATTTGGTTTTCGTATAACAAAGAGTTCTTCTTTCTTTGTCATACACTGCTTGATTAGAATTTCAATGCAAGCTATTATCGACTCCCCAACTTTGGCGAGGCGGGATCGTGATCTTCACCAAAGATCGATGGATCAGGTATGCCTCAGCATAGGGCAACCGCAACGCAAGGCACGCTAGCGCAGCTACGCCTCGCCAAAGTTGTGGAGCCGCTCATATCTCGACGATAACATTATTCTCGTTTTGTTAGTGTTTTACTATTTTTTACCCGCTGACTGCTTACTAGAGTGTAATCCAAATTTTCCAAGCGTTGAATTTTGCTGCAACTTTACCCATACGTCAATTCCATGACTTTCATAGGGGTTACGTCAGAAGTACGGTCTGTGGTCAAAATTCCAGTGGCCGTATTCATCAACGAAACCCGTGGGTTCCGGAACCCACTGGGTTAGTGCTTTTGATGAATATCGATTCTTCCCTGGAGTAGAATCGATATTCATCAAAACCACTGACTCAGTGGGTTCCGGAACCCACGGGTTTCGTTGATGAATACGGCCACAGACCTCACTATAACATGGGTTACCTGTCAGAGTGAGATTCACTCCATACCGTATACTTACCGTAACTACACCATAACGCTTTTGTAAGAATGCATATATATATATCAAGTAAAGCAAGTCAAAGTGATCTATGCAAAGTTACAAAATCCAAACCTTTGATCCCATACAGTCGAGTAGATTTTCCGCTTAATATGGCGTGCTTGCACAGAAGGTGAAATGCGGTAAAATTTGCGCGTGAGGAAATAGCTTCGACTGTGACGCCGGCCAATTGCGCGCGCAAAATACCGGCAGTGTAGGCGCAGCTATCTGTTCACGCGCAAATTTTACCGCATTTCATAAACTGTGCAAGCACACTATATTAAGCGGAAAATCTTCTCGACTGTACCATCAGCTTACCGTAACCCTACGAAGTTGGCCCTGTCACTAATATTAACACGGTTTTCGTAGTCACTTATCATTCCCGTCCTAGGACGGGCCATCTAAGTATCTAAGTAAGTATCACTCCCACTTCCCCTACCCCTCTCTCCGGACGGCAAGATGTCAAAAAGAAATTTTTTTTTGTTTTAGGGTAGCCAAAGGCTAGTGCCTTTTGTTTCAGACAATTTACGTTTAAGATTTCGAGCGTATCGAAATAAACTCGAAATATTACGAGAATTTTTGGTTTGGTTTGATTTCTTCAGTAAAAGTACGTTTTAGCAATGTTCCGTACCTTGGTAACCCGTGGTGCTCCGCTTCTAAACTTGCATTCACGTCGTTCCATACCACGGTTATTCTTTTCATCGCCTGCTACATCAAGCGCAGCTGCCGAGGATTTGGATTTGTTGAGGTGAGAATTCAAGATACATTTTTTGGTCTATTTTTTTGATTTTTTTCCAATCTTGATCTTTTTTGAACTCAGGCTGATCGCGAGATAATTTTTTGGTTTTTTGATATCGTTTGTTTTTGTCGTAGCATTGCGTTCGCCGTAGAGAACACTTTCGCTATCAAAGTACGCAAGTGGCGTCATTGCCCTTTTGTTTCGGTTGGGCAAGGCATGATGTTTAACACTTTTTTTTGATGCACCGAGCTAAAATTTTCACGGAAAATCTTGCTGTTGCGAATTACATTATGTTTGGGTTTATTCAACCTCGTCATCCTACCTTCCACATGTTCGGGACTATAAGTGTGAAGTCTCTCGTTCCAGTGACTCATGGGATGCTAATTTGTTCAACAGCGCATATTTTTGACTTTTATCGTGCTCTAGGAGACCTTCACTCTTTCTTTGACTTCGATATTGATTTGCTATCATGCACGTCGCATTGGACAGTTAAAGTTTTTCTCCCCCCCCCCAAAGTTCTATAGGTACAATAATGCAACATCATGTTGTGCATACTGACCGACTTGACATCACTAGCGCTGTTAAACTAGTGTTGCCTAACTATTGCGAAGTCTATTGTCAGCCACATCAGCTAAGTTATAATATTTTATTTTACTCAGTTTCTTTGTTTTTTCAGGGCTCGGTTACTTTATCAGAGCAAGAAGCGTGGAATCCTAGAAAATGATCTCCTTATTGGCGTATTTGGTGAGAGATATCTACCAAAGATGAACCTAGAAGAATTGCAGTCATACGACAAAGTAAGTTGCTTCTTTTTTGTTATCGCATTTTTTATATTTGTTGTCTCTTTTGTTTGCTACAGTTATATTTATGTGCCCTGTCATTTTTTCCTTTTTTGCTCAGAAGGGCTTCCTTTTCTGAATCATATGCATCACCACTACTG
This sequence comes from Cylicocyclus nassatus, assembly GCA_958299035.1. NCBI lineage: Eukaryota > Metazoa > Nematoda > Chromadorea > Rhabditida > Strongylidae > Cylicocyclus > Cylicocyclus nassatus. Next base: position 75,585,487 of record CATQJL010000001.1, read on the forward strand.
TTAGTAGGATTTGCTTATCTCCACGTTCTCGAAAGCGCCGCCAGTTACTGTCCCGTACCCCCTATTTTGGGGGATACTGAAAACGCAGAAATTACGCTTACCAAACTTTAACACGTTGACGATCTGGCCATTTCAAAATTCCCACTAACGTTTCTCGCACATTTTGCGCGTGCATACGCGCGTATGCATGAGGTCATATGTGGAGTCTTTTTGGCACTTATTCACAAAAATGCAGTTTTACCGGAATCACATATTCTTTCCAAAAATTACACATATGCAGATTTTTGCATCATCAGAGTGGATAAATTACTGGGTGTTTTTGTCAGAGTTCATCTGTAGTTACTCCTCTAATAGCTATACAAAGTTTCTGATTTTCAGAAAAAAAATGATCAGAACATTTTGACCAATTTAAAGGAGACTAAATGCATAAATTTGCGCTCTATTCTTCTGAACCGCTACCGTGATGTGTGTTTTGTATGACAATCATTCCATTAGTGTTAATACTGCATAAAAGTTAAACTTTTCGTTCTCTGAAAAGGGCGTGCACACGTACGTGAGCACGAAAATACATGGGAGTCAGGGCCATGCGCGCGTATGCCCGCGGTCGTCAACGTGTTAATAAGCTGAATGTTATTTCATAATAGAACAATGAAGTTTTCAGCTCATCAACGGTGACATCATGGAGTGGGACCTCTTCTACTACATCTCTGGCAAAAAAGATCCTCCAGCTGAAGTAGCTAATGCGAGCGCTTTTATATTACTGAAAAACTTTGTTCAGCAGAGGGAGTTTGCTGATAAACCTAAGTCAAAAACTAAGTAGGTTCTAGCATCGAGGACATGTACATTGTTAATTTGTTAGTGCAACTTCAGTGCTTTCCAGTGTAGGCTTAGGATTTGTATGTAGCTCTTTCGTTGTTTCTTGTTCTCAATGAGAATTTGTAGATAAAAAGTGCAGTAATCTTTGTTGCTTTGAGTCACTGAACAAATTTTTAGCAGTGATCACCGCCCCGCGCTTAGTTTTGAACACCAACGCGCGCAGCAGCTGAAAACGTGGAGTCCCGAGCGTGATAGGTTTCAGAGCCACAGGGCTGCTTCGTTCAGACGTACTTTTATAAACTTTCAAAGCCGTGAACAAATGAGACCACTCAGGGTGCTTCGCGATAAGTGTTCACCTGTGCTGGTATCCAAGGCACAGGGCAATCAGGTTTTACAACGCTCGTATAGGCTGCTGCATGACGAAGGCGCAATATCTTTCGGCGCGAACGCGGCTTCATTAGCCGCAGAGCGCATGAGGCGCAGGATTTGCAACGGTGAGGATGCGCGCGCGTCGCGTTCGCCGCTCAGCTAATACTGCTTTTACGCCTTCGTCGTGCAGCAGCCTTTACTTCTATGAGAAACTAATTGCGACGCGAATGTTACGCATCTAGGTACAACCTGTTTTGTACGGACTTGATTATACTGATGTCATGAGATTAGGTGGTCGCTTCTGCGCTATGGCTTGGACGGAAGCGTACTCTTTGTTTTATTAAAGTGGTGGTGATTTGTGCGGCTCAGGTCCCGCGTAATTTTGGTTTGCTCTGCACCTCTTTGGTGAGCGTGCTTTCTGCATTTTCCCAGACCTAGACCAGGAAACGTCGAGTTTCATTTTCTAATTAGAGGCAGCGTCCAGGCAAATGGACCTATGGAAATCTTACGTGGATAATTTTGGGGTCCTAACTAAGGCACTATCCAAGCGGTAGTGCAGGTTACTCACTAACTCCTGAGATATACGCCCCCAAACTGGACCCCAGGATCGTATTTCGCATGGATTCATGGCGAACCTATCAGTTTTGCGCGAGGACCCACGCGAAACTGATGGGTTGCGCCATGAATCCATGCCAAATACGATCCTGGGGTCCAGTTTCGAGGGGAGTATCTTAGCCGTTAGAGCACTATAGGGGCCTGCATGATTGCAAGAGTCGGACGTGCGTACGGCCATTGCGCCGCGCACGTACGATTCCGTCCCACGACTCAGGTAGTTGCCAGACTCACCCTTTTCTGTAGGTTCATCGGGTTCACCCCTTTGCCATTGGTCAGTGCATTGATTTGACCAATAGCGAATGAGTGAACCGGACGAACCGGTTGAGACGAATTCGAAACGCACAAGCGTACCCTGATCGGCGACGCGGCAGCGACGCGCAGTTTTCTCCGCCGAGCGCGACAGTAAGCACGAACTTAGTTTTCTCGCTTTTTGAAGATTCAGACGCCGATCTTGTGCGCTTGTGTATTTCGAATTCGTCCCGACTTTCAAGCGTACGATTATTGGAGCATGTAGGAAGGGCAGAACTGGAACCCTTGGTTTTTTGTGACTTCCTTGCATGCACTATTTGCGTTTAGCGTACCGGTGATGTTCCACAATAAAGTGGAATATCAGTAAAGTCAAGTAGATGTATGACAATGGTGGAAAGCAAAGTAAGACCGCTTAGCGGAGTTATACGTGCTGATTGTTTACCGATGAAGTATTCTTTCCAGCCTTAATTTATAAACTCAGTTGTTAACATTACTAACAAGGAGAGGATACTTAGTCGAAAGCACCAATTTAGATGAGACATATATCTTCTTAAAGCGCTTGAAACGCTGATTCCAGATCTGTAATTTCTAGCAGCGGAGCGCTTTTGTATAAGGAGTTATGAGAAGTGTTTCTCTCTAGGGTTGAGGTGACCCCCAGCAGGTCTCCCCCTATCTATGAGCAGTGTAGAGGAGTACCAACTGGTGGCAACTAGCCTAGTGATAAGTACTTTGAATGAAGATCACAGTAAGGATTATAATACTCGGTATTTTGGTTTTTTAACATTTATAACTTCGATTAGCATCAATATCATCAGAAATTTTAGGCTTTAGGAGTCTAAAACCATTAAGAAGCTTAACTTTGCCAAAATTGCGGTAAAGTTGCATGCGGAGGGAATCAAAACCTTGACACTCTCCTTATCAAACAAGTCACTTACCACTAGGTTAATTGCCACAGTTGGTACTCCTCTACAGTGCTCATAGATGGGGGGAGACTTGCTGGTGGGCGCCTGAACCCTAGAGGAAGAGAGAGCACCCCTCATAACTCCTTATACAAAACCGCTCCGCTGCTAGAAGATATAGATTTGGAACCAGCGTTTCAAGCACTTTAAGATGATTTACGCCCCATTTGGATTGGTGCTTTCGACTAAGTATCCTCTCCCTGTAAGAAGCGAAAAGTTACGGCTTCTTTGCCAACTTGTTGCCAATTCTGGTCTCATCTGCTTGTAAGGGTAGAAAGCAGAAAAGTTCAAATTGGTTTTCGAATGTAGTTTTCACTAAAAGCTGGAATTCGTTAGAAACTAGTTGTGGTCCTACACTACTACTATATGCAATATGTACTTTGAGGCTTGAAACCATATGAGGATCTTTATGACAAAGTCAGATCAGCTATGAGGTGTGAAGTTCCTGAATTGCCGCTCATTATTCGTGAAAAAAGAATCGCGGCGGCTGTGCGTAAACGGCCTCCGCCGAAGTTCGCCGAAGTTTTCGCATCAGGTCTCTGTTCAGAGTGGACTAGTTCTGAAGGTTACCATTCAGCTACTTCGACATGGCACGCCTTTGTATATACATAACTGCCTTAGCTTAGGGTACAGCAGGTAACGTGGAAGATAGTTTTCAGATTCTTTTCCACTTTTTGCTTACATAGGCTGCTCACTGTGACGATTACAAATTGTTTGATGCCAGAGGACATTGCGAGACGCGGTGGGGATGGATTTGCAATAAAACAAATCACCATAAACAATTCGCCTTTCACTTTTCAGCAATTATGTTCTGGATTTGGTTGCGCCCCGAAGTCACCAAGGCTGAACTTTTCACCATGTGCAACTTTGACTAATTCTCATTCTTTATTAGGACCCCAAACATGATTTGAACATAATTTGCTGACCGGCGGATGAGTAAGCATTTCGCAATCCAGTGCCTTTTTTCAGTCTGTGCGGCCTTTCTAAATTAGTAAAGGTGACATTTTGTCGTGATCAAATCCGCCAGTGGGAATTTGACCCTCAGATGTAACGATGCTTCTCCACTGCGTGATATTTCGGTGAAATCAGACTGTGGAGAAAGCCTCTTGGAGATTCGCGGACGAAATCCAAAACCATCTACTATGTGCGCATGGCTGTACCCGAAAATTCCAGACATCAACATTACAAAGTATGATTCCACTCTGTGACAATAGTACTTGATGCTGATCGAGTTCGGAAACCCTTGTCGAAAACGAATTCGGAAAACACAAGCGTACTAAGGTTGACATCTGAAACTTCAAAAAGCGTTAAAACCAAAGTTCGTGCTCGCTGTCGCGCTCGGCGGAGAAAACTGCGGTTGCTGCCGCGTCGCCGATCAGGGTACGCTTGTGCGTTTCGAATTCGTCACCGGTTGAAAGGATAAGGATAAGTTTGGCAGTGAAAACTGTGATAAAGGTTCCATCGTTATCTGTGCAGAATCCTTCCCTGTGCCACTTCTCCATGCAAATTCCCTATCCCCGTTTTCTCAGCATGCTCACCTACCCCCTATGCCAACTCCCAGCCCTCCAGGTTAAACTTTGCAAAAAATCGATAAAATTGATAAAAGTAATGGATGAATCAAAAAAATATTACTGTATTCGTAATCAGCATGCTCGATTACACCCCTGTGCCAACTCCCAGCCCTCTAGGTTAAACTTTGCAAAAATCAATAAAATCGATAAAAGTTATGGATGATGTTGAAAACTAATATTGCATTCGTAATCAGCATGCTCGATTAGCCCCTGCGCAAACTCCCATCCCCGCAGGTCAAACTTTACAAAAAAATCGATAAAAGTAATCGATAATCCTGAAAACTAATATTGTATTCGGAATCCCCTGTATGGTTTTTGCAAAGTATAAAGGCAAGAAGTGAATTTCAAGTAAGGTTCTGTTAGAATAAACAAAGACACCCGGAAATTTTCAGCGAAAGTATCTTGCTCTTAGGGCCAGAAGCGTGGTTTTTGAGTTTTGTGGTTTTTTCGAAGTTTGGAGGTCAAACGTCTTAGCGAAAAAGTCCTGTCGGATGAAACTCATGGGTGTGTCCTTCCCTCGGGAGCACTTCGTTCTTTTAGAGGCGAAAGTATGGTTTTTGCAAAGTAGAAGGGCCAGAAGTGAATTTCAAGCAAGTTTCTGTAAGAATAAACATTGACACCCAGAAATTTTCAGCGAAAGTATCTTGCTGCCTGAAGCCATGATTCTTTCTTCCCTCGGGACCACCCTGTCTTTTTTGCTTTTAGGGTCAGAAGTGTGGTTTTTGAGTTTTGTGGTTTTTGCGAAGTTTGGGGGCCAAATTTCAGTGAAAGTGTCCTGTCGGATGAAGCTCATGGGTCTGTCCTTCCCCAGAGACCACTTTTCTGCTTTCAGAGGCAGAAGTATGGATTTTGCAGAGTGGAAGGGACAGAAGTAAATTTCAAGGAAATTTCTGTACAATTAGGTATTGACTCGTAGAAATTTTAGCGGAAATATTTTGCCGCCTCAGTTTATAAGCCTTTTCTTCCCTCGAGACTATGCTCTTTGTGCTTTTCTGATTTTAGGGGCAGAAGTAGGATTTTGAAAGGTAAAGGCGGACAAAAGTGAATTTATAACAACTTTAGGTAATTTTACCGTCTTCGTCAATTCCGAGTGTGATTATAGAATTCTCAGCATTACTTACCCCCGGACCAGTGCCATCTCAGCCTCGTAGCTTCAGCTTTGAAAGAAAGATTAAATCAATAAACGTAATGGGTAGTCTCAAGAACGGTTACTATCGTTGCAGTGATCGTGCTCACATACAACTTTGTGCCAAATGCCACGAAGCAGTTTTTCTTCGATGATGTCTTGCTAGTGAACGGACTCATTTCTTAGAACAGACTAAAGCTGGCCCAATGCCTTCTTTTGAAGCACAATCTTACCGAAACTGTCCTGTCGCATAAAACCCTAGGTCTTTCCTTCCCCCGAAACCAAGCTCCTTATGCTTCCGCTTTTAGAGGCAGAGGTATGGTTAAGAAGAAGCTGCCGTAATTTTTTCAGCAAGTTTTTTTATAATTGAATATTGACACCTAAAAATTTTTAGCGCAAATATCTTGCTGCCTGAGCCCTGAGTCTTTTCTTCCCTCGAGACCAAGCTCCCTATTTTTTTTGCTTCTAGGGAAAAAGTGGTTTTAGCGAAGTTCAAAAGGCCAAAAGTTTCAGAGAAAATAATTTCTTGTAGCAAGAAGCTCATGGGTCTGTCTTTCTTCAAAGGCAGAAGTCCGGTTTTTGCAGAGAATGGCCATATGTGAATTTCAAACAATTTTCTGTAGAATAAACATTGACACCCAGAAATTTTCAGCTAAAGTATTTTGCTGGCTGAGCTTATGAGTCTCTTCCCCTCGAGACCAAGCTATCTGTGCTGATTTGCTTTTAGGGGTAGAAGTATGGGTTTTGCAGTGTAGAATGGCCATGAATTTCAAACAAGTTTCTGTATAATAAAACATCGATACCCAGAAACTTCTGGCGAAAATATCTTGCTGCCTGAGGCCATAATTCTTTCTTCCCACGAGACCAAGCTCCTTGTGCTTTTTTGCTTTTAGGGCCAGAAGTGTGGTCTTTGAGTTTTGTGGTTTTTGCGAAGTCTAGGGTCAAACATCTTAGCGAAAATGTCATGTCGGATGAAACTCATGGGCTGTCCTTCCCTAGAGAATAAATTTCCTGTGCTTTTCTGCTTATAGGGGCAGAATGCTGGTTTTTGCGAAGTCTAGGGTATACTTGGGTCCGAATCGAATAGAAATTCGATCATTCGAATAAAACATTCGAATATATTCGTATTCGAAATTCGATATTCGGAGTTCTTCCATTTTCGAATAATATTCGAAACTCGAATAAGTGAGAAAACGGGGTTTCGAATAAAATTTGAAACTCGGTTAATCAAAAAACAGGGTTTCGAATATTATTCGAAAACTCGAATAATCAAAAAACGAGGTTTCGAATATTATTCGAAAACTCGAATAATCAAAAAACGGGGTTTCGAATAGATTTTATTCGAATGTTTTATTCGAATGTTTATTCGAATTCGTATTCGAATGTACTCCGTATTCGGATTATTCGACTTTGTTGCAGAGACAAATGCTGAGTATCAAGCTCACTTCGTCCGCGTTTTTTTCCGCAAAACTCGGTAATGCATCTTTTGCAACCGGTATACCTTTGAACTGTATGGAGAGTCGCATTCTTCCGACTGCTTGCGACAGTAAAAAAAATCATAAGTTTAATTGATGTTTTTTCGATCAGTGAGATTGTTCGCACTGCTATTGGCACCAAATCAGCAAAGAAGATATCAAATTCAAGCTCATGTTCTGAGCTCATACTGAATTGAAATGGCTGTTCTTCTTTTTTTGCATTGCTCATGCTTGCGGTATGCAAAGCCCACACTAGTGAGCACTCTTGCTCGCATAAATCATTTCAAAACTGCCTATTCGTTACCTTGGAGTTTTTTGCGAATTAGTGTATATTGAGTAAAGGACATCGCAGTTGCAGGATTAGACGGTTCAGATCGCCGTACGCGATTTGCCAGTTACGAGATGTCTTCGGATGTAATGGCAGTTTACCACAAATGCTTAGCGTGTACAACATACTAAAATGATAGATGCCCTGCATTCTGTACTTTCAAAATAGGTTTTGGACAATTTGAGTATTGCCATACCACGTCGCCGCTGAAACGCCTGCAGTATGCCCGGGGTTATAGGGGCATTCGTGCTCGCTTCGCGGAGGAAACACGTGCCTTCGTCTACGACTAGCGTATACTACACAAGACGAAAGTCTCCGATGAACAGGCAATGTATCGTAGCATTTGTGGAATTTAAGTGGCCACCTTATTGCTTCAAAAGATCGCACACCTAGCGCTATGAATCCGAACAGCTCGTTAGGTGCTTACACCAAGTTGCAATGTTTCTCATTTTTAGATTTTAGCTCCAGCCAATTTTATCTTTACTCTGCTAAACGTCATTAAAATCCAGTGGAAGCCTGACAAATAAGGTCTGCTGTCGAACAAAGTCCCAGGATCAAGGTGTATAAATGCGGTTCTTACCTGTGCGGTGCATAACGCGCAAGGATCACGAAGTGCAGCCGCTTACACGACGCGCGCGACCGCTCAAAGCTGGCTGGTGCACCTTCACGGATTATGGATAAAAATTTACTTCATCGATTTTATCGATTTTTGGAGAAGTTTGGGCTGCGGGGCTGGGAGTTGGTAGAGGGGTAAATGAGGGCGCTGATTAAAAATAAAATTTACCATCGATTTCACCGATTTTTGAAAAATCTTGAGCTAGGAGTTGGTATAGGAGGGGGGGGGGGGCTGATTATAATTGGATCGGCTTTAGCCAGATATGTCGGCAAGTTTGAGATGTGATTGCTTTAGTTATTCGATAAATCATTCGAATATTTATTCAAAATTCGACTTCCAATGTTCGAACATATTCGATATTCATTCATTCGATATTTTTGATTTTCCGAATTTATTCGAAATTCATTCATTCAATATTTTTGATTTTCCGAATTTTTTCGATATTCGTTTATTCGAGATTTTTTATTTTCGAATTTATTCGATATTCATTCATTCGATGAAAAATTATCGAATTACCCAAGTATAGTCTAGGGTCAACTTACTTAGCGAAAATGTCCTGTCGGATGAAACTCATGGGCTGTCCTTCCCTAGAAAATAAATTTCCTGTGCTGTTTCGCTTTTAGAGGCAGAAGTATGGTTTTTGCAAAGTAGAAGGGCCAGAAGTAAATTTCAAGCAAGTTTTTGTATAATCATCGACACCCAGAAACTTCTGCGAAAATATCTTGCTGCCTGAAGCCATAATTCTTTCTTCCCTCGAGACCAAGCATCCTGTGCTATTCTGCTTTCAGGGCAGAGGTACTGGTTTTTACGAAGTAGAGGGGGCCGAAAGCTTCTGTGAAAATGTCCTGTCGCAAGAAGCTCATGGGTCTGTCCTTCTCTAAAGACTAAATTCCCTGTGTTTTTCTGCTTTTAGGGGCGGAAGTACTGGTTTTTGCGAAATCTAGGGTGTCAAACGCCTTAGCGAAAATGTTTGTCGCATACAGCTCATGGTTTTGCCTTTTCCTCGAAAGCAAGCTATCTGTGCTGTTTTGCTTTCAGAGGGAGAAGTGTGGTTTTGCAAAGCAAAATGGCCAGAAGTAAATTTTAAGCAAGTTTCTGTATAATCATTGACATCCAGAAACTTCTGGCGAAAATATCTTGCTGCCTGAAGTCATGGTTCTTTCTTCCCCCGAGACTAAATTCCTTGTGCTTTTCTGCTTTTAAGGGCAAAAGTACTGGTTTTTGCGAAGTCTAGGGGTCAAACATCTTAGCGAAAATGTCCTGTCAGATGAAGCTCATGAGTCTGTCTTTCCCTCGAGAGCACTTTGTGCTTTTTTACTTTTAGAGGCAGAAGTTTGGTTTTTGCAAAGTGGAAGGGCCAGAATTAAATTTTGAAGCAAGTTTCTGTATGAATAAACATTGACACCCAAAAACTTCTGGCGAAAATATCTTGCTGCCTGAGGCCATAATTCTTTCTTCCCTCGAGACTAAATTCCTCTTTTCTGCTTTTAGGCCAGAACTGCAGTTTTTGAGTGCTGTGGTTTCTGCGAAGTCTAGGGGTCGAACATCTTGACGAAAATGTCCTGTCGGATGAAACTCATGGATCTGTCCTTCCCTCGAGATCACTTTGTGCTTTTTTTATTTTAGAGGCAGAAGTTTGGTTTTTGCAAAGTAGAAGGGCCAGAAGTAAATTTTGAAGCAAGTTTCTGTATGAATAAACATTGACACCCAGAAATTTTCAGCGAAAGTATCTTGCTGGCTGAGCTTAAGTCTTTTCTCCCGAGATCAAAAGGGCCAGAAGTAAGCAAGTTTTTATACAGTCTGCTCCGATAGGGATCAGGCCGAACATTCGGTGTAAATTTGCGCGCTCGCAGCGCTAGCGGTCTGCGTTGCATATGCACGCTGTCGAAGAGAGCAAAAGGATTGAAGAGAAAGCAGAGAAGCAGGCCGTGGGCGTGACCGCGAAACCCTAGCGACGCGAACTCCCGCCATGCAAATTTTGGCCTGCTTAGGATTGGGGCAGACTGTATAATCATTGACATCCAGGAACTTCTGGCGAAAATATCTTGCTGCCTGAAGTCATGGTTCCTTCTTCCCCTAAGACTAAATTCCTTGTGTTTTTCTGCTTTAAGGGGCAAAAGTACTGGTTTTTGCGAAGTCTAGGGGTCAAACATCTTAGCGAAAATGTCCTGTCGGTTGAAGCTCATGGGTCTGCTTTTCCCTCGAGACCACTTTTCTGCCTTCAGAGGCAGAAGTCCGGTTTTTGCAGAGTAGAGATGGCCACAAGTGAATTTCAAACGAGTTTGTGTAGAAATAAACATCGGCACCCAGAAACTTTCAGCGAAAGTATCTTGCTGGCTGAGCTTATGAGTTTTTTCTCCCGATTCCAAAAGGGCCAGAAGTAAATTTCAAGCAAGTGTATAATCATTGACACCCAGAAACTTGTGGCGAAAATATCTTGCTGCCTGGAGCCATGTTCTTCCCTCGAGGCCAAGCTCTCTCTCTTTTTTGCTTTTAGGACCAGAGGTGTTTTTGAGTTTGTGGTTCTTGGGAAGTTTAGGGGCCAAAAGTTTCAGTGAAAATGTCCCATCGGATGAAGCTCATGAGCTGTCCTTCCCTAAAAACTAAGTTCCCTGTGCTTTTCTGCTTTTAGGGGCAGAAGTGCTGGTTTTTGCGAAGTCTAGGGAGTCAAACGCCTTGGCGAAAATTTCCTGTCGGATGAAGCTCATGGGTCTGTCTTTCCCTCGAAAGCACTTTGTGCTTTTTGTCTTTTAGAGGCAAAAGTATGGTTTTTGCAAAGTAGAAACGCCAGAAGTAAATTTCAAGCAAGTTCTGTATAATCATTGACACCCAGAAACTTCTGGCGAAAATACCTTGCTGCCTGGAGCCATGGATCTTTCTTCCTTCGAGGCCATACTCCCTTTTAGGAGCAGAGGTGTGGTTTTTGAGTTTATGGTTCTTGGGAAGTTTAGGGGCCAAAAGTTTCAGTGAAAATGTCCTATCGCGTGAAGCTCATTGGTCTGTCCATCCCCAGAGACCACTTTTCTGCTTTCAGATGCAGAAGTATGGTTTTTGCAGAGTGAAAGGGACAGAAGTAAATTTCAGTAATTTTCTGTATAATCAGATATTGACCGTAGAAATTCATAGCGGAAATATCTTGCCGCCTCTATAAGCCTTTTTCTCTCTCGAGACCAGGCTCTTTGTGCTTTTCTGATTTTAAGGGCAGAAGTAGGATTTCTAAAATGTAAAGGCGGGCCAAAGTGAATCTATAACAACTTTAGGTAATTTTACCGTCTTCGTCAATTCCGAGTGTGATTATAGAATTCTCAGCATGCTCACTTACCCCCGGACCAGTGCCATCTCAGCCTCGTAGCTTCAGCTTTGAAAAAGATGATGTTGATGATTTCTCTATCATCAACCATTGATGAACTCTATATTCTATGTAGCCTACGGAATCTCCGTAGGCTAAATGGTGAGCTACTCACTCTTGAGTATCTAATCACTCAAGAGTGAGTGGTATCCGTGCGCCAGGAGTGTAGCCAATCGGCGGCATCTCTTTCAAGCACAAATTCTTGTACATTGTACCCTGTACTCGGTTCAGCTCCGCCTTCCTTCGCATATAAGGAGCCACTGAATGTATTATGGGTTGCTCCCCGGTCCACACCGGGACACCTCACTCTTCTTCACAACTAATCTACGCCCTTGCGAATAAATCTATATTCCACAACCTCGTCTACCCCTAATCACTTGGTACCCACCGAATTGGTGCATCGGCCAGTGATTTTCCTTGTATTTCCTCGGCGATTCCTTCTAAGGACCCAGGAAATCAAGGCCTAAGTCCCTCGTGGCAGGCTCTATTGCCAACTATTCGACTCTCGTGATTGCTGGTTCACCCACTTTCGCGACTAAGAGTCTTACTAAGCTGTCAGGTCCTATCCACAGCTTAGTAGAGGTTTCTAGCTGACTGACTGGTTCATCCACAGTTAGCGACAGACTCCTCGCACTCTCGGCTACTAATTAGCCAATATTCGACTCTAGTAATTGTTGGTTCATCCACTTTTACTAATACGAGTCTTGCTAAGCTATCAGGTCCTATCCATAGCTTAGCAGAGGTTTCTAACTGATTGACTTGTTCATCCACAGTTAGTAACAGAACTCCTCGAATTTTTTTTTGGCTTCCATTAGCCAAAAAAGACTCTGTGATTGCTGGTCCATCCACTTTCACAACGAGAGTCATTTTGCGAGAAGAACTTAAATACTGAGAAATGGCCGTTGTCATTGGAGCGCGTTTTCATCTCAGAACTTAGCGCTGTGCTCCATTTTCGTAACATGTGTTCTTTTCTTGCTTGAATCGTGGACCTTTCCTCTTTTAGATGTTCTGTACTGTCTCGGTTTTGCTCGTTATTTGTCATTCTGTAATTGTTTCATATTGTTCACTTTCCAGAGTGCAATTCTTGTGGAAAAATGTCTGGTGGAAGCGGTGTTCCTCTGTCGGATCGACTAAACGTGGAAAAAAACAAGCTGGACGAGAGCATCAGAAACTACTGGTATGTTCATTTGTCTTTTTGTCGAGGAAGTGGTAAGACATGGCCAGTTCTCGGCGCCCTTGCTCAGTTTATCGGGAGCGTTGACCATGCTGGTCGAAACATTATGCTTTGAAAACGTCTCTGGGTGTTTACGACGGGTGTACGATGGGAGGCTCAATCAGGAGTTCGTGTTCTCGACTCACTTTCGATTTTACATCACCTAACCACCATTCTTACATGCTAGATTGTTTTATCCGTTTTGCAAAACAACGTTGTTGAAAAAAAAGCAAGTTGAATGTACTCGAGACCGATTTTCTGCTTATCACTGCTGAAACTCGGTTGTAATCAAACTTCGATATTCCGGAATTTTTGTTCAAAACTTTGTCGTTGTTGTTTTGTCCAAGTTTCTGACTTTATTGCTTACGATAAAGCTACCCTCACCACCAAGGATGACGTGGTTGAGCAGAAAACGTGGGTATCCATGATAATGTCGAACAACCCTCCCAAACAAGAATTAGCAAATGTAGTTGAGCCCCCAGCGTCCCCATCGTAACCACCGAAAGTGATGATGTTGTCCAAAAGTCGATATTCGTGGTCAGTAGGCCATAGCCTCCATGGACTGAGTTTGGGCGAAATATACCCCTTGGATATTGGGGCCCTGATATGGAACAGCGCCCAGTTTGGATTTGTATTCCCTTCATCTTCAAAACTTTGTGTTTATCTATCTCAGAAGGTCGTTCAGCGCTTTTTCTTTCTAGTTTCCCATCAGCGAGTGAATCCAGCATATTGACGAGTCTTTGATGGTTACAACAAATGCTGCTGGACGCACCGAAGTGTTGGTGTCTCTGTTACAAAGATTTCCTAGCTTTCTCAGCTCAATCCTTTAGGCATGAAATGAACGGAGGCGATTTGAAGCCGGATCTAGTTTACTTTCCGTGCATTGAAAAGGATTGCAAATACATAGGGCCAAACGCCGCAGCACTTCGCAAGCACTGTGAAAGATGCGACCCAGGGATTGTTGATCATAACGAAAATGTTGTTGCCTGGAACTTCGACATGTTAAAATCTTCTCTACTTTCAGTTTCTTCACTTTATATCGAACGTTTGCGTCATCATCTTTTCAACGTACTACACTGCCATGATATATTAGGCTCTGAGTTGTTCTTTTTTCTAGGAACGTACTCATTATGTTTGTGGACATGACTTGCTACGTTATCAGTTATTGTAGATCAGATGCTTTACTTCATGCCGTCTATCATATTCAAGGACGTGTTCTGTCTGTTTCTGACCGTTCCGTTCGTTGTTCGATTTGAATAATAGAAAAATCAAAGTAAACGCATGTTCGGTGATCCATAGCACACCTATAGCCTAGCAAAGAGGTTTTTCTAGCTGACTGACTGGTTCATCCACAGTTAGCAACAGAAATCCTCGAACTTTTTTTGGCTTCCATTAGCCAAAACACTCTGTGATTGCTGGTCCATCCACTTTCACAACGAGTTTCATCTTGCGAAGCTATCAGGTCATATCCATAGCTTAGCAAGGAGATTTTCTAGCTGACTGGCTGGTTCATCCACAGTTAGAGACAGAAATTCTCGAACTTTTTTTGGCTTCCATTAGCCAAAACACTCTGTGATTGCTGGTCTATCCACTTTCACAACGAGTTTCATCTTGCGAAGCTATCAGGTCATATCCATAGCTTAGCAAGGAGATTTTCTAGCTGACTGGCTGGTTCATCCACAGTTAGAGACAGAAATTCTCGAACTTTTTTTGGCTTCCATTAGCCAAAACACTCTGTGATTGCTGGTCTATCCACTTTCACAACGAGTTTCATCTTGCGAAGCTATCAGGTCATATCCATAGCTTAGCAAGGAGATTTTCTAGCTGACTGACTGGTTCATCCACAGTTAGCGACAGAAATTCTCGAACTTTTTGGCTTCCATCAGCCAAAACACTCTGTGATTGCTGGTCCACCCACTTTTACAACGAGTTTCATCTTGCGAAGCTATCAGGTCATATCCATAGCTTAGCAGAGAGGTTTCTAGCTGACTGACTGGTCCATCCACAGTTAGCAACAGAAATTCTCGAACTTTTTTTGGCTTCCATTAGCCAAAACACTCTGTGATTGCTGGTCCACCCACTTTCACAACGAGTTTCATCTTGCGAAGCTATCAGGTCACATCCATAGCTTAGCAAGGAGATTTTCTAGCTGACTGACTGGTCCATCCACAGTTAGCAAAGAAATCTCAACTTTCCAAGCTCATTCACGATTGGTTCACCGATCTTGAGCTTTGGATCGTTACATTCACGGGACAGGTTCCAACACCTTACCGTCCAGTACAGCGCACAAGCCAACCAGGCGCGCTCACTGACAGCTAGTAGACGTTCGGCACTCCATCGCCAGCTCACTAGAAAGCTTCCTTGCAACCAGTAAGGACAGCTATCGTATCGAGGCCAGCCCTGCTGTCGCCCTCAAGCCAAAGCGACCAACAAAAGGAGGATACACACGTCCGAATTGGAACGCTTGGAATCACTACACCAGTGCACGACCCTACCCCGTGCAGCAAAACAGAAAATGGCAGCGCTCCAGATTTTCAAGTCAAAAATCAACAATGCCTGCGCACTCGTGAAGTCATACGAGTCGGAAGTGAACGAAATAAACACACCATTCACTTTTCCGGTGGAAAGGACTGAATGCGAGACGTACATCAAAACCAAAATGGGAGAGATAACGCATCTACTCAACTCTCTGCAAAATGCGGTTAAACTTCAAGACACACAAGTGAACGCCGCGATAGAATACATTGGAGCACGAAATGAAGAAAAAGAGAGAGACAAGCTTATGACAGAACTCAGCAAACACTTGGAGTTAGAATCTCTTCATTTGGAAGTCAAGGTCGTGCAGTGGCAGAACAAAGTTCAGTTCCGTCAAAACGAATTGAAGGATCAAGCTGCATTATTGCATACCAGTCTGCCAAGCACATCAAGTCATGCAGCCAGCGACGAAGGCCAGACCTGGAACGGCAGCCTCCCAGAGCGCAACGAAAGGCAAATAAAAATCCGGAAGCCTCTGCTCGAAATCCCTACCTTCTCAGGGAACTTCAGAGAGTTCAACAGCTTCTGGACAGTGTTTGAATCTCTCATCCACGCCGACGAAGACTTATCCGACACTGACAAGTTCCTCTTTCTGAAGCAAGCACTGAAGGGGAAAGCAGCAGCCACTTTGAGCTGCATACCCGTCATCGGAGAAAGATATCAGACAGCGATAGATATCTTGAAGAAACATTTCGATCGCTCTGCCAACATGGCAGATATACTTATAAACGAGATCGAAAAACTACCCAGGGCCTCAGATAATCCGAGAAGTTGCCGAAACACTTTCGAAGCAATCAACTCAAGGATCATTTACCTGGAGCAAACGGGAGCAAAGATGAACGCAGACAGACTTTGGCGTCGAATAATCTTTTCCAAATTTCCCGAATCCATCTGTACGACCGCCATTCAGAAAGAAGCGGTACAAGATGATCCATTTAATGTTAGCGAAATCCTGAAAACCATCGACAGCATCATTTCACTGCGAGAGACAATCTTGCCAACAACGGAAACTCTCTTTCCAACCAACTACCACCCAAACAACCAAGAAAATGAAAGGACTACCAGATGCAATAGAGAAAAACACTTTTCGAAATCAAAACGTTTGTGTTTATGTGGACAACCACATTCTCCTCACACCTGTCAGAGGTACACTACACCAGAACCCCGACGACTTGAAGCAACAAATCAAGGAGTGTGCTGGAGATGTTTTGCAAGCGATCACAACTCAAACGCTTGCACGAATTTCGGTGTGTGCCCCAAATGCAAAGGATCACACCATGGATCTCTTTGCTTGTCAAAAGCAGGAAAACGCAGAGGATTCTCGACGCAATCCCGAGATCCTGCACTTGACATCAATCAGGATCGTCGTGAGAAGTGTAATACGCACGTCGTACAAGGCTCACGACAACAAGTCTACAATCCCGAAGTGCTTCCACTTGCACAGAATCAATGCATTCTTCAAATCGCTTCCGCCTTGATTTTCAACGAAGCAGAATGGGATTACCAACCAACGACCATACTCCTGGACTCTGGGGCACAACGAAGCTTCATCAGATCAGGACTCTGTGAAAAACTCAAGCTTCCAGTCGTTCGAACTACTTTGTTCACTACATCAGGAATGGGCGAACAACAAGAGCAATTCAATTCGTCTGAAGTGCAAATCACCTTGAAGAGTCTTTACAGCTCCGAGAAGCTTAAAAATTTGTCATTGTACACTAAGCAGAAGCTAACTACCGACATGCAGACGGCAAGTCTCACGGAAGCAGACTTGCGCTTCATCTCTAATAAGAAGCTGATAGTTGCTCAAGATACACCCTCCTCGAAAAGCATCTCACCTGATCTGATCATAGGACAAGACCTTCTAAACCTTGTTACTCTCCACAACGATAGAGTGCATAAGCTTCCTTCGGGCCTCATTTTGACCCCAACCATCTTCGGGTATGTCATATCTGGAACAAGCCGCATCACTACTAGCAAAAGAATCGTCGGAACCTTCGGCTGCATATCAACGCAGCATGGAACATCCAGGAACAGTCAGTCAATATTCCAACAACACGACAAGAAGGTGGCAAAATCGAAGACGTGCTCTAATTCCCGCATTAAGAGCACACGAACAAACATCGAGGGATTACTGACAAATATCAAAGGAACACTCCAAGGGAGAAAATTTCCACCAACAAAACTGCAGCAGTTTCCTTCATCCAAAGGAAGGCAATCCAGATTCACGAGGCACACGCTAAGAGCTTCCATCTTTGATGAAGCTCGAGCAGATAGACAACGTTGTTGAACACAATCCGTTCTGTAACAGCCGATAGGCACTCTGTTTCTGCGATGAAGTCGAATGTTACTACCGTATCGCCTTACGTTGGGATACAAGCCGAAATAAGGATGACGAGAACATTACGAAGAAGACACTGTAAATGTTCGCAGCTTATCAAATGGCCGCCCACCCAGAGGATGGTCGTCAATGATGCTTCAACTATCAATCTAATCGACGAGGAGGGACAATGAACGAGCAACGCCAAGCTGCAAATCAACGCCAATGACCACATAAGATGCTTTTCTTAATGCTAACGTATTGTAAACTATCCTACTTTGGTGTGAATGCCTTTGTTTTACTATTTGCAGCTCTTATTCATAGATCAGTTTTCTGTATGCGTAGGTGTTCACTAACTAACTAGTCAACCTCACATGTATCTACACTTATCAAGATCTCACCAGATCTCACTTTCCTCTCGCTCGCCCGGAGTGTTGATGATTTCTCTATCATCAACCATTGATGAACTCTATATTCTATGTAGCCTACGGAATCTCCGTAGGCTAAATGGTGAGCTACTCACTCTTGAGTATCTAATCACTCAAGAGTGAGTGGTATCCGTGCGCCAGGAGTGTAGCCAATCGGCGGCATCTCCTTTCAAGCACAAATTCTTGTACATCGTACCCTGTACTCGGTTCAGCTCCGCCTTCCTTCGTATATAAGGAGCCACTGAATGTATCATGGGTTGCTCCCCGGTCCACACCGGGACACCTCACTCTTCTTCACGACTAATCTACGCCCGTGCGAATAAATCTATATTCCACAACCTCGTCTCCCCCTAATCACTTGGTACCCACCAAAGATGAAATTAATAAAAGTAATGGGTATTCTAAAAACGGTTACTAGCTTTGCATTGAGCGTGCTCACATACAACTTCGTGCCAAATACCAGCCGTGTAGCTATAATTCTACAAAGAATAGAAAAATCGACAGAAATAATAGAGAACACTTATTACAATCGTAATGGCATGCTCGCTTTTTCCCATGTGCCGACTTCCAGCCCCGTAGTTCAAAATTTGCAAAAAATCGTTAAAATGATAAAAGTCATGGGCATTTTTGAAAATGGTTATCATATTCGTAATCAGCATGTTCGCTTACCCCCCTTTGCCAACTCTCAGCGCCGTAGTTCGAACTTTGCAAAAATCGATAAAATGACAAAAGCAATTGATAATTTAAAAAACTGATATTGTATTCGTAATCAGCATACTCGACTACCCCCCTCTGCCAACTCCCAGCCTGTAGTTCAAAATTTGCAAGAAAATCGATAAAATGATAAAAGTAATGGGCATTTATGAAAATGGTTATCATATTCGTAATCAGCATACTCGATTACCTCCTTTGCCAACTCCCAGCCCCGTAGTTCAAAATTTGCAAAAAAATCGATAAAATGATAAAAGTGATGGGCATTTTTGAAAATGGTTATCATAGTAATCAGCA
Source organism: Cylicocyclus nassatus (assembly GCA_958299035.1). NCBI lineage: Eukaryota > Metazoa > Nematoda > Chromadorea > Rhabditida > Strongylidae > Cylicocyclus > Cylicocyclus nassatus. Next base: position 75,604,461 of record CATQJL010000001.1, read on the forward strand.
TGTTCGCTTACCCCATGTGCCAACTCTCAGCGCCGTAGCTCATACTTTGCAGAAAATCGATAAAACGACAAAAGTAAGCGATAATTTTAAAAACTAATATTTATTCGTAATCAGCATGTTCGCTTACCCCCCTTTGCCAACTCTCAGCGCCGTAATTCGAACTTTGCAAAAAATCGATAAAATGATAAAAGCAATTGATAATTTTAAAAACTAATATTGTATTCGTAATCAGCATACTCGATTACCCCCCTTTGCCAACTCCCAGCCCCATAGTTCAAAATTTGTAAGTAATCGATAAACTTGGTAGAAGTAGTAACAAGTTTCCATACTGGAAAACGACAGACACGAAAACACCGTCGACCAGATAAACACCATCGAGGACGTACAGACAGCATCCACCAGCGTACAGACAAGTACACCATTCGGTTTTATATATGTAGAAGGATGCGGAAGGGGTGTATGTTGAGGCACGGCTTTTTTCTGCAACACTTCGTTTGAATTTCAATGCTCCATTCGATATTTGAAAAGAAACCGTTAATTTTTACAGTTGGAGCAATAAAAGTTGATGTTTTGCTTAGAAACCATTAAACGAGAAACATAAAACAACTGTTGTAGAACTTCAAGCCACAGTTCGTGTTAGACAAGTACTACTGCACTTTTACATCGCTTTTTTTCATTCCCCTACTTAGCCTTTGAGCCTGCTATGTGATAATCTCACCAATTCGTATATTACTCGGTAGAATGTGTTCAAAGTGAGTTGCGAAGATCGTTTTCTTCAGTCTTCTTGTGCTGATGAAAAGTGATGTAAATACAATAAAGAATGAAAAAAGCAAAGATATTAGATTTGGTCAATCTTATACACTAATGATGAACTTCAAGGTCAAGGATTAATCAATACACAAAAAAAATGATAGACCGCAATCTTTTATACTACTCAGAAATAAAACAAACCGACTTATGGGGCTCATAATACACACAGCTCTCTTTACAGTTCGAAAGAACGTTAGAGCCAGAGAGGGCCAGGCGGTGCCGGGTGTGCCAGATAGTTTTACATAAAACGTCAAACTAAAAATTTCGGAAATCTCGCGAATCGAATATATCTTATCTGATTGGCTAGAAACTGAAAGCTAGAGTTTTGGTGTCAAAACCCAAGTGGTATCCTTATCTTCATCTTCACCTTTATTTTTATCTTTATCTATTACACTCGAGGTGAGAGTGAGATAGTGAGTGAAAACACAGACCAAACAAGCCACACTACAAAAAACGTAATAAATAAGAATATTATCACACTCAAAACCTCAGATCTATTCGGCTATATAAGACGGAACCAATCTATACTGCATAAGGACAATAAATATATCTCGGACGTTATCAAAGCTACGATCGAATCATTCTTCGAGAAATTACATCAAAGCCCAAAATAACGGTGTATGATGGGACCCATCACTTTCGAGTGCTACCCTTTGGTGGATAGTACCTAGGCGATATGGCAAAACCCATGTTTCTCTGCAAAATTAGGAAATCACACTATTCGTAGTATTGTAGTAGCCATTTATCACTTTTCACCCGTTTGTGTGAGCGACAATCAAACAAGTTGTTTATTAGTTTAGAAAAAGGAGTGGCTTGATGGAAGTAAACAGGTCATGGTCTTTATTTAGAACTGCCCTGCTCTACTATGCTCACCTAATTCATTCATTTCAACTACTCCATTCTTTGCTTACTTTTTCCTTGCTTTACTCATTTGGAAAATACGACATTCTTATTTTTCACCTCACAATTAATTTCACTTGCGACTTTCATGTATTACTGTCTATCTTGCACCAGTGGCGCTCCAGTGATTTATGTGAGTGCGGAGGAGAGAGGGGCGGGGGGGAGAGAGAAACATTCCAGCCAAAAACTTGGCGTTAGCCACGTTTTCAGAATGTTTTGTCTTCCTTCCCAGATTCTTCAAGGCTTGATAAAAGCATTTAAATTATTGTCGAGTGATTTGCAAATCAATATGTTGTTGCACACCAGCACATTCATTACAACGACTTGTAAGTTGGAGCCCGTCTACCTAGGGGTTCTCCTCATTTTCTTCAATTTTTCTGATTTCATAGGATACGTATTGAATAATAGTACGCTTGTCTACAGCTTTTTCGCTAGAAAAGGTTTTTTTGACAGGTTGGTGATAAGTGTCGTATACTGCGGCGCAGGGTGTGTAGGCTCAGATAATTAGTCATAAATGACTCGTCCAGAATTTGGCCGACTTTTAATACTACAAGCCTTCCAGCTTGATAAAATCACTAGACGTGATAGCAGCCAAAGATGGTTGCGAGGGCCCATTCAAGCAGAACGAAAAATTGAGCTTTACCGTATACACTGAAAAGTAATTAGGGTTTAGCGCCCAAAACAGCGATTCAAGATTACAAAAAAGAAATTTGCATTTTGTAAGAACTGAGTCGTCGTCCTCATCCAGATGGAGAACTTTGCTAAAGTATACCAACGTATAAGCATTCTTTACTGTATTACGCATTGACTTTAGAAATTTACAACTCGTGGACAAGGCTTCCCGCAACATGATGGCATCGTAACCTGAAAGCATCATTTCCTTTTTTTACCAAAAGTGCTGATTATTATTTTGTTGCTTGTCTCGCAAAAAATGAGATTTCAGGCAACACTTCCTGCGATGCATCACCAACACCTATCCCCTAATTTTTACAAATTGTCAAATTTTGCGAATAATAGTGACTTACACGAGATTTTTGCCAATGAGTTTCATTTTTGAAGTTTCCTCGCTACTTGTGCAATCTCATATTTTTACTATAAAATTACTTTATGTAACTTATCTACTTCATATTCTGAGTAAGCTTTCATGGTCGACTTTTACCACCTCTGTTTGTTTTCACATAAGCGAATTTTCAAACGAAAATACTTTGATCAATAGTTTATTGGAAGGTGTGGTTTGTCATTGCTTTTCTCCTAAACCTCCTGATCCGAATGCAACCCATCTCGAGCGACTGATAGCCAACGCCAGTTGCAGAACAGCTTTGCAGGAGGATCTCAGGAAGTACAGGCAAGCCAAGGGGTATATGTCAAGATGAACGATAGCTATTACCAGTGGCGCGCGGGGTCAACTGGCAATAACGTGTTCGCTTTAAGCTCCGCCCTACTGCGGCGGACGAGTTTCTCGGACGATACCGTCAAGTAAATAAATACCTCTTGATAGTGAGGTATAAGCTTGTTGCAAGCTGGAGTAAAGCTTGACTATTTACAGAAACTTGCTTTGAATTTTTTTATTTTTTTTTTGGCAGTCGATGAACAGTTGATGTGTTGGTCGTGAAATTCGAGAAATTTGCTTTACCTATGAATGACCGAGTGACTCCTGGATATCCAACTTTGAAGTATGAAATCAATCTAGAACACCTCAGGCATGATAATCTAAGTGACCTCACATCTTACGACTAGTCCACACGCAGTTGAGTTGCAGATCGATTTATATTGAGGATAGCAGTTTTTGGAAGAATAAAAGAATTTTGTTATTTAAAGCAGATTCAAAATATATAAGTGCAGTATGATTTTCCTGAATTTTGAGAAAATTTATGTGATATGACCGCATATTTGCAAAACGAGTTAGTTTGCTTGAAACAAAATTCGCCTATGATGCTTGTTTTGAATTCTCGTCGCAATGAAATCTGTTTTTAGCTATAATTAAGGCTTTAAAACTTACTTTTCCGATAAAAGAGATAATGTTGTTGGTCATTTCAGCAATAATAATAATATTTCTCGATAAACTGACTTCTTTTTGAACTAAACTTAGTGCCCAACAAGGCATATTCATATGGTAACAGATGTGAATACACTTTTCCAAGCATCAAAACAATTTACTCATACCTGCAGTGAAAATTTTGGACAAGTCTACTAGGAACAATTTATTGAAATACATTAGAAAGAGCTTGCGAACCAATTTTATAATGAAAGTTGATCTGAAAACTGATTTTCAGATTCTATCTATTCTAATTAAAATTCTGAAATCTACTGTTATCCAAATTGCAACTAACTGAAGAAGCATGAACGAAGTATTAGAGAGTTTTCCAATAGCTGCAACGCATTCGTAGGCCAATTAACAAGGGGGCGGAGCGATCAGCGCACCGCGTACGGTACCCAGCTGGCGGCTGGCACATGCTATCGTTCATCTTGACCGCAACCCCAAGCCAAGATACTAGAAGCAGCCGAAGAAAGACGAAGTCTTGAAAATGCCGAAGGGACCTCTGTGAATATCACGTACCGTTGGCTGCCCTATTGAACGAAGACGGGACTCCGACTTCTTCCCGATACAAGATGGAATTTATCGCGAAGAACTTCTATACCAACCTCTTCCGTTCATCAACACCCGTGCCGATGCCCGTTGTTCCCACTGGAGAAGTACCACCACGAATTCTACCTGCTGAAATGCGCACGGCGATTCAGACCATGAAGACATCCACGGCTCCAGGACCAGACCATCTTTCCGTCGAATTTCTGCGAGCCGGAGGACAACGTCCACACGAGATTCTCGCGTCGCACTTGACATCTTACCTTCAGAAGAAGAGGATTCCCGACCAGTGGAGAACGTCAAGAACCGTCCTTCTTTTTAAGAAGGGTGAACGGGAAGATCTTCGAAACTACCGTTCAATATGCCTGCTGAGTGTGCTGTACAAGCTCTTCACGAAGATTATCCTCGCACGCATATCTAGGACACTGGATGAAGCCCAACCCCAAGAACAAGCTGGATTTCGCAAAGGATGCAGCTCCATGGACCACATCCAGACGTTCGAGGGTCATAGAAGTCTGCCGGGAGTACCGACTGCGTCTCGTCCTAACCTTCGTCGACTACGAGAAAGCTTTTGACAGCGTCGAAACCAACGCCATCCTGTCTGCGCTAGTCGATCGAGGAGTGGAACCAGCTTACGTGAGGACACTAGCCGACTGCTCAAAGACTGTACAACAACGATGCAGCTATTCCATCGCCCCCTAACCATTCCAATTGGGAAGGGGGTTCGACAAGGCGACACTATTTCGCCGAAGCTGTTCACCGCGGCCTTGCAGTGGGTGATGAAGTCACTAGACTGGGAAGAGAGAGGCATACGAGTCGATGGGAGATTCCTATCCAACCTTCGTTTTGCGGATGACATCGTCCTTTTCTCGAGCAGTATCACTGAAGCAGAGGCGATGCTGAAGGAACTAAACGAAGTAGGGAAGAAGATCGGACTGCGAATAAATCGGAAGAAGACTCAGTTCATGAAGAACGGGCTTGCGAAGATGCAGAAATGGAATTGGAAGGCACCCCTATCATGGAGACGTCTTCTTACGTGTATCTCGGACGTTCGATGAACATGGAGAACGACTTGAGGGAAGAACTTAACAGGAGAAGAAGAGCAGCCTGGGCCGCCTTCGGGCCTCTGAAGGAAGCCATCGACCAACTGACGGACCCGGAGCTTCGTGCCCACCTGTTCGACTCAACCGTTCTCCCAGCGCTCTGCTACGCAGCTGAGACTTGGGCCGACACCGTAGCCACGTCGAAAGCTTTAAGGGCCACCCACAGAGCGCTCGAGCGCAGTCTTCTGAAGATGACCCGACACAAGCAACATCTAGTCGGACTTCGCAGCACGGATATGAGAAGAATGTCCCGTCTTCGTGACCCAGCGGAATACGTTGCGAAAGCGAAACACCGATGGGCCGGTCACATAATGAGAAGAACGGACGATAGATGGACACTAAGAACATCTGAGTGGATTCCTCGCGAAGCCAAACGTCCTCGAGGAAGACCACCGACGAGATGGGCAGACGTGTTCGTGGAACGGATGGACCAGCTGAGAAATCAGCTGACGATTCTTGCCCCTGGAACTCGTGGACGCAGCCACCGACGACGACCAAGAAGATCGTGGATGTCCGAAGCGAGGGACAAGGATCAATGGCGACTTCTGTACTGGGGCCCGCACGTCACGTGAGGACGGGCCATCTAAGTATCTAAGTAAGTAAGTAAACCTCCTGAGGTAATGAGCAATAATTTCACTCTGAATGAGGGAACGTGAAGACAATACTCTTTGTTGAAAAAACCAATTTTTTAGAAACATCTGTGTCATGCTGTTTGGAGACTCGTCTACTCCTTTAATTCCCATGTCATACTGAAGCTAAAAATTTTTCGTTGAGATTTCCAGATTTCTAGATCCAGTTGAAAAATTCGTAGGAGTTATTAGACTCAGAAACATAATTTCAAGTCTTGCTTGATGATTTAGCATGCGAACAAAAACGAAAGTGTTTGGTTATCCGACAGTGCTGCCGTGTGTTCAGAATAGATGTTGACTTTGCTCATTGCAAGCACGAAGATTAGCGCTAATGCCCTTTTCTCTAGCCCTCAGGTTGACTTCGTGAAAGATAAACATTTCGTTGTTATACATTTAATCAATGAAAAACGCAAAGAATGCTCATTTTTTTATTATACACATTGCATCCAAATTGTAGTAAATCACGATCAGCGCCTTTCCGTTGGAACTGAAACATTTAAAGTTTTACCGTGGCACTCACTAAAGAGATCGAGATAGTTTCCATCAAAAATTGAAATTCACTGCTGCCTACAACAGCGTAATTCAAGTAACCGTTTTTTTGTAGCGGTGTCGTTTGTGTGAATATACAATACCGCTCACATTTTTTGAAAAATAGACGCGAATGTACATACATGTCGCTACATGTATGGATATCACCGTCGCGTGGCCATATCTCGCTTCAGAGTGTAAACATTGCATATTTCGTCGAAATTCCTCCGCGAGCGCTTGTACAACACACTGATCAAATCTTTTCACATTTTTAATGGATCTTATTAAGTTATATTTGGTAGTTTGAGCTCTAACCGCAAAATATTAGGTTGGCTAATAAATAAGTTCGGTTTGATGTGCTATTTCGAAATTTTATAACAATTCAACTAGCAGATTTTTAGCAGAGATTTTTTTTGTGAATAGGTAGCTTCAGCCCTCTACTATTATATATTGAATACTCACAATTTTCCTTTATCAATAATTAGCAATTATGCCTTTATATGGCTGGCCTTTTAAAAATTTCGTTTTTTGAATTTCTAAGTTTCGTTCTCAGCCTATAGTGAGTGCACAAACGAGTAAATTGGTAATTAGATATGCACAACCTTTGGCTACATGGCGAACCGCAATGGAGATTGTGATCTGCTGTTGGTGAAATTTTCCAGCCAAAAATGTGAGAATTTCCAGGCATTTGCGCACAGGAGTCAGTTTTTGGGCAATCCAGACCGATTGAGTTGAGCTATCTATGGGCGTGCAAACTGTTGGAAATTTCAAAAATTGTCGCGTGGATGCCAATTGTGCTACTCATACCCAACTTCACCTCATTTTTGGGGGCGTAATTTTTCGGAAATTTGATAAAAAAATCTGACTATTTCACTTTCCTGCACAGATTCGTTGTCAAAATGACGACTGGCACTCAAGCAGGGTAGACCATCCGATTCTTCCTAATCTGCTCTCTCCAACGGTACCAAACACTCTTACATAGATTAATTTCTAAAATTTCTACAGACCGTTGAAAACGACCGAACTTATTTTTTAGCCAACCTAATAGCTTTGATATTATTGAGCAGCTGAAGCACACGCAAGCACCATATTCTACAGTGGGAGTCGTTGGGCGAAGCAAACATAATATCTGCATACAAGCGCTCACGGAGGAATTTTGACGAAATATGCGATCTTTACATTTTGGGCAAAATTCATGAGGACGTGTTTTAGTAGGCTCGTAACTCGGCGAATTTCACAGACTGGAGCCTGAGTCATGCATTCGATAGCACAGCTTCTAGTAACTTTGACTTAGAAAAGCAAGCAGGCAAGTTTTCTGAGAGGTACGTGAGAAGTGTGGGCAAAGTCACGCACTTTCGTGGTGCAGTTACAGTCACCTTACCGTATTTCTCCAAAAAGACCTGTAATCCTCAAAGACAACTATTTTCGAAAGAGCGTGTTTCGAAAACCTCTACAAGCGAAGTTTCCTTACAATTCAAGAGCATCAACATTTTGACCAAAATCCATCGGCGAGCTTCCACAGAGTAAAACGAGAAAAAATGAAATAACCCGAACATATCGGAAAACTTGCTCATAGAGGTTATACGACCTGCTAATTTCGAAACTCACATCTGCTTAGCAAGATAGCTTCGTATCCTGCGGATATGGCGAGTAGAATTTTGGACGACAAGATTTTCCGCAATTCACCAGCCGTTCTATTTCCTTTGAAAAGAAATCTGCGGCTAATATTTAGCACAACATAATCTACTGAAAAAGTACTATCGAAAGATCCTTGGTGCAATTTACTCGGGTCAATGCTCGCTGCTTTATATATTCGCGAAAAGACGCCCGCAGAAGATTTAAGAACACTGAAATCGGAAATATCAAGGACACGCTGTATATACAAGGATTCGCCTTGGTGAGCTGAGCAAGGCGCTGTTTTCGGATTCAAAATATACTTATTGAAGGAAGTTATGGCGAGTAGAATTTAACGAGTGATTTTTCCAGAAGTCACCAACGCTTCTATCTCTTTTGGGAAGAAGTCTCTGCCTATTTTTTAGCGCACAATAATCTACAAGAACAGTATTATCGAAAAGTACTTAGTAAAGTCTTCTGTGTTGGATAGGCTCTGCTTTACATATTCGCGAAAGGACCTCCGCAAAAAAATTTGAAAAAACTGGAAACGGAATATCGAAGACATCGTATCCCCGCTTCCAATATAAATGAAGATTCTCGGCGCCGAGCTGAATCGAATGCTGGCCTTGGATTCAGAATTCGTCCACTCTGAAGCGGGATAGGGCCACGCGACGGTGATGCCCATACATGTAGCAACATGTATGTACATTCGCGTCTATTTTTCAAAAAATGTGAGCGGTATTGTAGTGTGACATTCAAACACTCAAAGCCAAATATTTGCGTAGTGTGATCATATTCATGACTTTATCATCATCGTATTTCATTTTCTGGAAAAGGAATGCCGATGATTCACAAAGTTGTGTGTTCCATATAGGCCACGTTCGGGCAGTAACTGGATGTCAAATGTGATTTCGCAGAACGCCGAGTTAAGAATATTCTATTGTGAAATAATCTTCTGTGGAGATCTTTTTCTTTTGAATATTTGCTCAAGATCAAGATCTGTCACAGTCACGAATGGCCAATTGTCACGCAAGACCTTTGAGGTATCGTGAACTAAGGGGCGGGGGCGATGCAGAGCTTACGAAAGCGGTAGGGCTCTCTCAGAGAATGGATCACGAAAAGGCCTAAATGAGTTGTATATTGCTCAAGTGACTTGTTTAACTTTTGAAATAATCTTTTGAACTTTATCAAATTCTTGATGCTAATATACAGGGTGTCCGTAAAGTATGTATACACTGTTTGATCGTTAATATCTTTCTTCACAACAGGCCTTTTGCCTTGCTTCAGGTACCGTTTTGTAGAGCTGGCTTCAAAATAGATTTGCTGTGTAGAACGAATCACCCATTTCTTTTCATTACTGTAGGATTACGATAGAAACTTCAAAGGGGGTTTTGAGCCATGAAAGGACATATTTTGCCTCGGAAAGGAAACAAAACAGCCTGAAAGCTTTGGCACTAGGCTAATTAGAGCTGTTGATTCTAACTTAAAGTTCTCAACTTATAATGATGCTTAATTGAAGAGTTATGCTGGGTAAGATGTAGCGGCCATTTTTTCAATGTTCCTAAAAAGTCCTCTTACACCGTTTAAAAAGCTTCGCAATCTTGTAAATAGTTGACTATTGAACTCAGCGCCCATAAAAACCCTATCACACAAGTTTTCACGTTTTTTTGAAAAATTTGAGACGGCAGCTTTTTCCACATTGACACCATATGTTTCAAGTTTCTACCGTAATCCTACAGTAATGAAGGGCGATCTTTGATTCGCTCCATACTGTAAATCTAAGTTAAAGCCAGCTCTACAAAACGGTACCTGAAGCAAGGCAAAAGACTCGTTAAGAAGAAAGATATTAACGATCAAACAGTGTATACATACTTTACGGACACCCTGTATTTTCTTCTAGCCTTCAATGTACAGAAGAGAAAAGGAAGCTCTGGGAAGCTGTCCGAAGATTTCGCATTGCATCGCTGAGGCCACGCTCCAGTTGAAACCCCAAATGTTGAAAAAGTTTCACATCAGATCTTGTTTAAACATATTTGTAAACTTGTTCCACTCAGAGGCTTTATCTTACATTCTAACTGTAGATTATATTAGCAATGACGTTCTAGAAGAAACGTTTGAAACGATTAAAGTATCCTGATTGGTTCTTGACGCCTAGCAAACAATTGGCAAACACCACATGAAAGACTCTTTCTCTAAGAGTGAGTAAGTGATAACTTGTTGAAACATTCGAGAAGAAAAAAGGAGGAAAACTTTATAGTTCATAATGCATCACAGTATAGAAGTAAAGACCTTACCCTTAAAAGGGAGTCTCCCCATAGAAATCCCAGCAAGGCAGTCGTTGTTTTAGTAATTCTGGATCCTCTATAATGGATAAACTATTACCGGATGCGATGGCTGAATAAAATCAATTCACAGTTTGGCAGTCATAAAATGGGGGAACTTTGCATCTATTCCTGGCCTCTCTTTTCTGTACTTCACTGCTACCGTTTCCAAGCCGCATACGTAAATCTGAAATTCTAGTATAGTTCTTCTCTTACAGTTCTTGAATTCCTTATCACTCATTCTAAATTTGGGACATTCGAAATCGCTGTTACATATGTCTAGGCCATACAGTCATAGGAAGCTTGAAAATGTTCCTTCTCTAATTCAGTAACTTACTAGAACGCCAATAGGCTCAAGTAGACTGGTTAATTAGACGTGCACAAAGCGTTTTCGGACCTCCTACTCTCAGAAAGTTGAATAAGCGTAAGCTTTTTGCTAGTAGATACTGTAACAATGGCGACTGACCAAACTTGTTTCTAATATATGAAGTTGTAAATCTTTGGTCAACGACTTTATGAAGTCTTCAGGAAGCGTGCAGCTTTCATAAAGCCTACTTCGCTTTGCAGGAGATTTACGAGCCGCTACCTGCAATAAAATTTGATTTTCTTAGGGTTCGATAAATTTAAAACTTACAGCGAATATAATGTAGAAGTGCACTGTTTCAAAGTACAGTATCATGTGCCGACGACGTTTCTGCGGAAGCCTGTTTCTAAATCTGATGGATTTTTCAAGTAATAATTGTACAAGGAAATATGCGAGCAGGAATAATTTGATTTGAATTATGACTAGCTTTTTCTGAAAATGCATACGGTCGCAGAAGTTTCAAAAGAAGACGTTTATTTCAAGCAAGAGAAAAGGCGCAAATACGACAAGATAATCCTTTCGGGGTCAAATTACTACCGAATCGGGGTGCCTTTCAGCAGCACTCTGCCGCGGTTTTTAAAGTAAAAAATGTCTCACAAATATTATTATGAAAACTCAGAAATTTATAGGATCTCCTCCCCTACTTCCGGAGAGAGCATAAACTTTTCATTTCGTGTAAGTAATAAGACCGTTAAAATAAAGCGCCTTTCCTTGCATCAAAGAGGGAACATATGCAAATCCGCTGCAAACTAGTTCTATGATGATTTCCGTCAATTTTCTTTCAAACAGAGCTTTGCGAACACTCTTATCCATTAGAACAACAAAACACTGTACGTCATAGAGCACAAGAAGTCCGCGACAGTGTAGTACTAATTTAGTATGAAAACTGAGACACTGATGGAGCTATGGTTAGAAGTTTAGAGATTACGTATGTAACAAAAGTGTGGCAGCTTAGGCGTAATTGTCAAGACTAATAAGGAAAGGATACCTAGATTTGCCCTCTGAGATGAGACATATACGTTTGAAATCAACTTGATGCTGATTCCAAATATGCCGTTCCTAGCTGCCTAGCATCACTCTTAAGCGAGTTATGTGACTGCTGTTACGAGTAACTGACATATTTTCAAATAGGGTAGGGCACCCTGTAAATGGGAATCTGCTCGAAAAAGTGCTATATGCTGAATTAGCATGTGATAAGGTCTTTCGATTATGAAAGCGAGCATTATGCCTTTTAAAACCACCTAGACATGGGCACCGCAGCATCAGTAATCGATGAGCACAAATTGCAAAGGAAAAAGTCCATAGGTCGATTCAAAATGATGCTCAATAGCTAGAAACAACATATTTGGTCAGCGTTCCGAGTGATTCCAAATATATATATGTCTCATCTTGGAAGGCAAATTTAAGTAAATATCCTTCCCTTATAAGATTAAAGGCAGCGTCTGGGCATAATCTCGTCATCCAATCTTTGCCTCACCCACGCCTTTTAATGGCGCTGATTCCAAATATGGCACATGAAAAGCGTAATATCCCTTTTGAGACCATTTTGTGAGAACATTGGACGAGTGCTCCTGTTGCTATTCTTGTCGGAAGCAATTAATCACAGGTAAACAGTACCTGCTCGATTGTGTTTGCTATGTGAAGACCTGCCAGGAGCGTTAGGATCTAGTGTCTGCTCGGACACTGCCTTTGACAAAAAGTAACAAAGCTCAAAGTCGCTATTTAAATGATTTGGTATAGACAACAAAAGATGGCTAAGCAGTAGGGATCATTGCAATTAGCAGATGTTTAAACATAGAGTGAACAGCTCTAGCATTTGCTTGCTGATGTGAATGAAATAACTGCGGCGTTTTAAAAATCTCCTGTTTGTACTGTGCCGTTCACGATTGTTCAAAGCCTTCTCCTGATGTCGATGTTCTCTCTGGCTAAACATAGCTTTTTGCAAAAGGGCAAGCTGTCAAAAGTGCGCTCGCTAATGTTACGTTGACGCGAAAGTTCTAGCGTGATTCAAAAAAAAATTCAATAACTTTTCCTAAACCTAAAATTGCAGCTCGGTATCCTAAAATAGAAAGTTTTCTTTTATAACGGATGTTCAAACAGAGTCCATACATTACTGAGGCAGGCTCCAACCCTAAAACGCAAGAATAAGATATCTCTTGAAATTGTCATTTTACAGAATCCCTCATCACTGCAGATTTTCAGCGTCTTTTTTGCAGGTTGTGTAAGTTTTTGCCGCACGTTACTTGCACAAACGTTACCTAGGCTTTTATCGCAGCACCACGCAAGCAATGGCAAGTTAGGTTTTTGAATTAAATATTAATCTTTTGTGACTTATTGGTTCCTTGCTGTCAGGAAGCTATTAGGTTGTCCCAAAAGTAAATTCCTTTTATGAATAACTCAAGCTGTTTTTGATTTCCTGGTAGATGTAGAGTATGATTCGATAGAGCAGACTGAGCTCTACAAAATGACCGCCAAATGTCCGCCTAAGTCGCCTTCCATGTAAAGTTTGAAGCCAAAATCGAAAAAAATTTCCACCTGAAAACTGGGTTTCTGCGACAAAGAATCCTACAGATCTCCAACTTGGTCATTATACTGTAGGCATATAGTAGTAAACAAATATGCCTTCACCGAACTTTTTCCGAGCATAGAAAGCTAGAAACAAAAATTGTTCAAAAATGGCAAACTACGCCCTCAGCCCCTCCCACATATGTCATTGTATACTACAAGCCTTACTAGGTATAATTTCAAAACCTTACCCCTGTATGTGCTCTTATAATCGAGAAATGCCAAGTTTTACACGAAAAACCCGAAAAAAGTGGCATTTTGGTATTCTGAGACCCTAATTGTTTCTCAACTTTGTGCCACGGAAAAAATCCATTAAATGCATTTTTGGGTAGTACTATGTGTCTCTATATAAAGACCCAGCTAGAAGTCCGTAGGAATTTTCTGGAAGGAGATCCGATTCTTAAAGTAACTGAAAATTTTTGATTTTTGGCTCCAAATTTTACCTAGGTCACGAATTAAGTAGATCTTAGGTAGCTTTTTGTAGAGCTTGCTGTGAATAGTATCCAAAATCTGTCAAAAAAAACAAAAACAGTTTAAGTTATTTAAAAATGAAGTTTACTTTTGTAACAACCTAATAGAATTTGCTTAGACCTTCCTGAAGTTATCTTTCTCTCCTCAAGCTCAAATTTTTTTCCTTTGTTTGAGTTTTTTCTGGAAGTTGCTTAGTTACATGAGAAATGAAAACAAAAGCGTAACGAAATTGTCAGCCATGGAAATTTTGAAGGACCCTCATGTCCAAAAATTGACATGAGGTCCTTCAACCTTGATAAAATTTGTCTTCATTTACACAAGATCATCTTCTCACAAAAGAGTAATAGTACCTAAAATCAATATGAAAGGGGTCCATTCCGCAAAGTTTTCTTCCAAGTTGGAGCTCCAACTTTTTTTTTCTATGTGACATCGTGTTTCTATTCATAGGCTAACAAAACTAGCAAATTCACGAATCATAGTGAGCCTGCACTTTTCTGTTAATTCACTTGCCAGATCGAGTTTTCAATCATGCAATAGGGATTGTTGTGTTTTATTAAAAGTAAAGGTGATTAGTTTGATAACAGTACTTGGAATTATATAAACCAACAAGCAATTCCTTCATTTGAATGTTTGAGGCCGCTTTTGATTTATAGAATAGTTCAGGTTGCAAGGCAAAAAGGCTTCTTTCTTTGGAGAACTACAGCCGTGTTTGCTCCCTTCCTTAACTAGAAAGTCGTACTCGCTTCACCGTAATAATTTTCATGCATGTAAATGTCTTGGCATAGCTTTGTGATTTGTGATTGCCATCTCTAACTCAATCCAAGCCTAGAAACCTCATCACTTACAATGGAGGGTTCCCAGGTCGCCGTGACGATTTGGAACGAATTGCGTATCAGTAGGTGCGTCTTGTTGAGCTGATTCAAATTTAACTTCGTACCTTTTGCGCAGTTTTCTAAAAGAAGTTTTAAGTTCCGAATTTGGCATTCAGTGCCACAATTTCAAAAAGCAAGCTGATTTTTATGACAAGCTGGCAGTGGAGGCTTAATAACTCCATAGTTAGATCGCTCATAAATGCTTCCAGAGAAACGCGCAGCAGATAAGAAACTTAGATTTTGAATCAGCTCTACAAGACAAATGTATTGATTTGTATATTTAGATGGTCACGGCTACAATCCATTTCTTGTTACGCCAAAGTTTTGGTGCCGTCACTTTCGTCAGAGCGTGGCAGACCGGGACTTTATTAGTGTGACTTGTTCTCCCAAATTCTCTCAACCACAATGGCATATATGACTCGAGGAACTATTAGTCACTTGTTCACCCCTCAAGTCATGCCATTTCTTTTGTACAGTGCATTTGGGAGAACTACTCATTAGTCATTTCGTCTTTCAAAGACGAAATAGCTAATGAGACGAAGGTGACCAACCCAAATGTTAATGTAAGTAATATGGTTCCCAACCATCTTGATTTCGGCCGAAGAAGACAATCACAAAGTATTTAAACAGCTTGTTGACAAACGAAAAGAAATGAACTATTTTTAAAACATTACAGTAGTTCGGCTATGATGTTTGGAGTCGCATAGCAATCATGTATGCATACTCTCGCTAATGTGATGTGAGAGTCTAGGCTTAAATGACTTGATCTCTAATTTACGTATCTAATTAGAATGCAATGAAAGGCTAACTGATTACATCATAATGAATGCAAATGAAAGTGAAACAAATACCAGGATCATCTACAACTTTTGAAATTTCGATCTCACATAATATAATTGTTCAATGACAGGAACCATCACAAGCTTCAATTACTAGAGTTTGAGGTGTCACCAAAAACGTTTCTAATCGAATACGCGAACGCAAATTTTATACTGCTGCATTTGGAAACTAATTGAAAAAATTCATTTGGAAATCACTATTTTTATTCAATTTATTTGGAAAAATTCTAGTTTTTTGTTTGAATTGAGTGGAGCTTTTAAGCATTGAAAGAATGTGCAAGGCTTTAATAGTAACGTTTGAATCAGAGTTTTTTTTCGTAGTCTTCCCATTTTCCGACGAAAGGTGGAGGGTCTCCAGGTTGGTGCTCTCCCAATGCGTTACCACTAGCAAACTCACAAACGATGAGGATTATCTGCAATGTATGTAGAACTCGAATATAAGCAAATATCTGTAGGATTTACCACTGCGATGGTGCAAAAGATTCTCATTTTGTCAACTTTCTTCGGTATCTCCTAAAATGACAATGTTAATAAAAATAAAGCACCCATCATAAAAAGAACAACTCTACGTTTG
The DNA here is from genome assembly GCA_958299035.1 of Cylicocyclus nassatus. Lineage (NCBI taxonomy): Eukaryota > Metazoa > Nematoda > Chromadorea > Rhabditida > Strongylidae > Cylicocyclus > Cylicocyclus nassatus. The sequence continues at coordinate 75,620,635 of CATQJL010000001.1, forward strand.
ATAGTGGGATGCACGCTTTTGTGACATATAATCTTCACATTCTAACAAGCTTGTAAGCAAGTCAATTTGCAATTCTAGCAGGCGCTGACATGGGGAGCGAAACGCGCATAAACAGCAATACAAAAAGCCGTTATAGAATATTAATCGCCATTGAGCATCTCTGATACAGTGTTCGCCATTTCCATAAACTCGTGCATAAATCACCATATCTTGTACTACCATCATGGATAATGCCCAAAATTTTGGTGTTTTATGTAAATGCAAACGTAAAGTTGGCAGGTAATTTTGTTAATTCTAGTGAAAGAAAAAATATTTGGAAAGACCCGTACTGCATCTGGCCATAGCTAGAGCTTCTCTTCTTTACTCTTATTCGCTCACTCTTTTTACGTTTTCCTCATGAATACAGTGAAGAGTGTTAAGGGCCGGGCATACTTTACGCGATTTCAGTCGCGATGCGATCTGGCAATTCGCCAGAAGTCTCCAGATTCAATACTAGCAAACTGCACATGCATATTGTGTATAACTTACATAGATTGATGAAATGCCCATCTTCTGTATATTTAGAATGTGCTTACAGTGAGTTATAGACAGTTGGAATGTTGCCAAATCACGTCGCGATTAAAATCGCGTGACGGGTATGCCCGGCCCTATATTTTACACTTTGCACTGTCGCTGTTATTGACAAGCGGCCTGAATCTTAAATTTAAGCTTTTCTTTTCAGCTAAAAAAATTAGGCTTTGTCAACTTTTGTTTGAAGTTATTACAGTGCTTGCCTGATGTCATATTCGTGCGAGAGTTCATACATTTCTGCGTGAACGTAACTGCAACATTGGATCAGAAATGCCCATGCAGGCCAGTTGGCCCAGTAACACACTACCACACTGACATAGCTTTAAATCTTACTCCTTCTCTTCATCAAGACTCGGCACGAGGTGGCTTTCCGAAAATGCAAAAAAACCAAGTCCCCCTTGACTTTCGCAAAATCTTACACAGTCCCTTTGATCCTAAACCCTAAACGTAAAAACCCTAGAAAAACGAAACGTAGACTAGAAGAACGTAAACTAAGGTGTGTTTTTTTCGACACGAAAACGTATCTTCTTTGCTTTTTGTTCCAAAAACGATATCTAGCTTGCCATCCATCTGTGCCGAGCCCTGCTCCTCATATTCAAGTCAAAACTTAGAAAATTTAGAAAAAACTTGGAATTACTGGAGCCCCTTAATTGTTTAGCGTACCTTTCTAGAATGGTCAGAGTGCATGAATACCAAGGGTGCACTGACTATACAGGGTGTCCGTAAAGTATGTATACACTGTTTGATCGTTAATATCTTTCTTCCCAACAAGTCTTTTGCCTTGCTTCAGGTACCGTTTGTAGAGCTGGCTTCAACTTAGATTTACAGTATGGAGCGAAACATCGATCGCTCTTCATTACTGTAGGATTACGGTAGAAACTTGAAACACATGGTGTCAATGTGGAAAAAGCTGCCATCTCAAAATTTTCAAGAAAATGTGAAAACTTGTGTAATAGGGTATTTATGGACGCTGAGTTCAATACTCAACTCACAAGATCGCGAAGCTTTTTAAACGGTGTAACCGCACTTTTTAGGAACATTGAAAAAAATGGCCGCTACCTCTTACCCGGCATAGCTCTTCAATGAAGCATCATAATAAGTTGTGAACTTTACGGTTAGAATCAACAACTCTAACTAGCCTAGTGTGATAACTTTCAGGCTGTTTTGTTTCCTTTGTGAGGCAAAATATGGCCTTTCATGGCTCACCCCGTTTGAAGTTTCCACCGTAATCCTACAGTAATGAAGAGAGATGGGTGATTCGTTCTATAATGCAAATCTAAGTTGAAGCCAACTCTACAAAATGGTGATTAGAGGTAGGCAAGAGACTTCTTGGAAAAAGAGATATTAACGATCAAACAGTGTATACATACTTTACGGACACCCTGTATTTTATTTGAAGTGGGGGCCGGAATCAGAATGCTAAAGCTGCTATTCTCCTTACTACGCACATAATTCAGTTACAAACGATGCCATGAGCAGTTCACAGAATTTCTGGCATCAGCATTCGTGTTTTAGCTTGTTGGTATGGTTAATGTCTTATTGTATCATCAGCATCATTCATAGTCAGTTAATTGAGTAAATGCTTGAAAATTTTGTGGGCCAGCTGGGAACGGACTGATTTCTTATCGTTAGTGCGAAAGCAGTAACGCAGTTATTTTTCTCTATTTTTTTAATGCAACTGCTCCTATGTATACAGGGTGTCCCAAAAAGATGTGCACACTGTTTGATTGTAAATAACTTTTTTTTGGTGAAGTGTTTCGCGAAGCCTTAGGTACCATTTTGTAAAGCGAGGTTTAACTTAGATTTATAGTGTAGAGCGGATCGCCGATCTCTCATTCTTACTGTAGGATTACGGTAGAAACTTTGAAGAGGGTTTTGAGCCATGAAAGGCCATAATTTGTTCCAAAAAGAAACCAAAACAAACTGGAAACTCTCACACTGGGCTAACTAGAGTTGCTGATTCTAAATGTGAAGTTCGCAACTCTTCCTAATGCTTCATTAAAAAATTATGCGAGGTAAGCAGTAGCAGACGTTTTTTAAGTGTTCCTAAAAACTGCGGTTACACCGTTTAGAAAGCTTCTCAACCTTGTAAAGAGTTGGGTATTGAACTCAGGGTCCATAAAAACCCTATTACACAAATTTCCACATTTTTTTGAAAATTTTTGAAACGGTCCCTTTTTTCACATATGTTTGAAGTTTCTACCGTACTCCTACAGTAAGAATGAACGACCGGCGATTCGCTCTACACTGTAAATCTAAGTTGAACCTCGCTCCACAAAATGGTACCTAAAGCTTCTCGAAACGCTTCACTACAAGAGAGTTATTTACAATCAAACAGTGTGCACATCTTTTTGGGACACCCTGTATAAGCCCTAAGATTTTCGAGCATCATTCCTTGTCTCAGCTGGTTGAATTGTCGTGATCCCTTAGGGGGATTGTATACAACACAAGATACAAGGGTCTTTGAAGAGGAAAAACGTTGAAATGCCTGAATCAGCTTTGCACTTCATTCCATTCTATCCGAGTGCTCTTCTAAGCGAAATGTAGCACAAATTTGAGATAGAAATTGCTCGCATCCCAGTTATTTGGAATGCTGTTGACCAGAAGAAGCTTGCGTTCTTTCCCTTTCGCGTTCCAAAAAGACCGTCTTTTGCTTGCAGTACTTTCCACCAGCATTCTGGAGCATTTACTGCATCATCACGACATCCTTGACTGTGCTACCCAGTCTAAAGTATTTTAAAGCTCAAAAACCTTTAAAGGAGTAAGCAAGTAGAAATTCTTGTTTGCTGTTGAACTGTGGGTTCGCCACCCGGGCTTCGCTGATGTCAAACTGTCAAACTCGGGTAATCAAACTTTTTTTAGAAACTAAAATAACAATGATTCAGATACTGAGAGTGCCGCTCAGAGACTTAAACCCTCAAGCAGCTTCATTGGATACTTGTGGATTCATCCTGTGGGCACTTCCTAGTGAGGCGGAAGACTTGCTCTTGATCAGAGTATTGCTGGATCCAACCGTACCAAAGAAGACCTGGGACCGCCAAACATCCTTCATCAGCCAATAGGTAACCCCTCTTTAACTTGTTCTCCACATCGTTGTTGTGTGTTCTAGTGATAAGCACGGGTACGTTGATTTGTGCATTCAAAATGAAGCTAAGGCAATGAAAACTGATAAGATGCTCGATTTGTACTTGATTGTCTGACCGATCACTTCCGTTGCGAGGTACACCATTCCGTTGGGGATGTTTAGCGACAAATACAAACAACAGAAAAACAGAATAATTAACATTATTATGGATAAATAAATCTGATCACATTATACCTTAACTCAGGAAGGTCGCCTTTGGCGATAAAGCAATTATATATACGTATTCTTTTAAACTCAGTGAATGGCACATTTTGAGAATCGCTATAACTTTTTGAAACGAAGCCGAAGCGATTGTAAAATGATTTCAAATAATTTGTAAACGAGATTTTGTTTTTACTACGCCAAATTCAAAACAAACTCGCAGGAGGAAACACACATTGCCTGCGTCAAAAAAGTTGGCAATTCACCTGCTGAAGCTCTTGATCGGAACCAGGGCTCCGCACAGGTGGCTTACCGCGCAAGCTGGATATGCCGCGGCAAACTTTCTTCGGAGTTAGGTGGCTTTACAGCCACCTGGACAGCCACCTGAGGTGGCTGTAAAAAGAAAAAGTCATAGATTTTTTTTCCTCACATAATTTTTTTACATGCTTTACATAACTTTGATCTGCAACAAAGATCTTACAACTGAGTTTTTGAATCTCCCCAAACGCCCTTTCCCTCGCCTAGTTATTGAAATGCCAAAAAGTTGAGCTGATAGTCTCCTAGGGGGTTTCAGAAAAGGACAAGATCCTCTTATTGCTGGAGTTGTCGGCAAAGGAGTTTTCTCTGTTCTTATAACAAATCAAACACTCTCAGCCATCGAAGACTTGTGGCAGTATCCGCCGGGAACCATCAGCGACTTATCGTTCTCTATCTATGTAATGTGGCCGATAAGATCTGTATGATAGGAAACATTATGTAATTTTAACTGTATTTTCAGGAATTTTGCAAGCATAATAAAAAAAATTCTAATCAAATACGATGATGTAGAAAAAGATAGCTTCAAACTGCATAATAAGGCTCTTCCGCATTTTGGTTCTCCAACATAAAGGTCTTTCCGGAAATTAACATGCTTATTTGATTCAGTTACAATTAGGCCTAAATCGGAAGAATTATCTTGCAGAAGCGAGCTCATTCCAACTGAGATATATTTAAGTCATGCGATTTTGCAGAATTCAAGGATTTTGATGATTGATATTGGATTGAAAACCTTGGCTTCCAAATCTATTAAGACAAAATGACTCAAAAGTACCGTTCCGTATCTGAGATTGGTGAAAACTCAATAAGTACAATGTCGAGGTTCCTTACTAAGTAGTTGCCCAAGTCACGCAAAAAGTGCATTCCGAAGCTAGAAAATCTCCAGAACCTGGGAATTGCTGGGTCACCACGTCCTTGAACATGGGTGGTCTAAAAGTAATAAGTACGAAACACTGAACTCCAGAACATGTAAGTGTTTTTCTTATGAAATGCGGATTCTCGACATTTTTAGGTACTATGGCGTCTGATTTGGGTCTCATCAGATCATCAACTTTGGGAACGGCGGCTCCAACAGCATTAACTTTCTGGAAAATTTTTTCGCTTCATCAAGCATATTGTGCAGTCTACTAAGTTCCTCGCTATTGTACTCCTTTCAAAACTCATTAATCTCATTTGGCTGGACATTACCCTTGGAAACGTATAGGCAACAAGAAGATAAGCTCCTCAGGTGAGATGTCTTGCAATTGTGCCCATTGCGAGCTTATTGGTCAAGAAAAGCGAGCAAAGTATTAACTTTTTTGAGCTTTCAAGTTTTGAATTTCTTTACATTTTATATTTTTGTTTCTTAATGTTTGTCGACATCACTCCACATCGTAATCCGCTTCAAATCGCAAGTCGAACTCATGCTTTAGATATTTTTGTCATAGTATGATCAGAAAAACACAACTCAAGATTTTTAGAAAAAGATCGCATGACTTCCAACACCCATAGATATTCGCACATCATTAATTCGACATATATTGCAGAGGGTCGCCCATTTCTCTTCTGATTTAATCCCCTTGACATTGTCAGTTCCAATATTGACATTTGGCATCGGCATATCGAAAAACCTTTGAGGTAAAAGAAAAAAATCGAGGTAACCAACAATACGGGCACATTGATGAGCCAGTAGCCCTTTGCAAGATCTAATATAATACTTCCGATTTAGCTTATGCTGTGCTCAAAATCTGCACGATACCAAAAAAACTTGGTCGGTTTCTTAATTTTGTCAAGGCTACATATTATCGTAACTCTAATTGTAAGATTACACATTCTACAAATTTACATACACGGCATCTGTTTTTATCCAGTGGATTTCGATTGGCCTGCGATAGCGTAGTGTTTTCTGGACAGGTAAAAGACGGCAAAAAATTCACTTTTACTTTGCGATTCAGAATCGTTCATGGCTAAAGCCCCGCCCACTTCTCAATCCATAAGATGATGAAGGTTGCCCCATCCACTGATTATGGTTAAAACCAGGTCCTGGAGGAGGTAGTCTCATCCATTGATTACGATTGAAACCAGGTCCTGGAGGAGGTTGTCTGTTCCACTGATTAGGGTTGAAACCAGGTCCTGGAGGAGCATCCCAGTCGTTTCTATGCCTTCCAGCTAAAGAGCATGTGGTCGATGTTTGTGCATTTCAACGTAAAACTGAAGCTGAAGACATTACCAGCGAGCTCGAAGACGATGAGGATAAACTGAAATTTTTTTTAGTTTAGGCAAAAGAAATATTTGTCATGCGACATACCGCGGCGACGGTGCAGATTACCCTCATTTTCACGCGTTTGCCTAAAGGTCTGAAATGTCAAAATTGCGTAGGGTCAAAAATTGTAAGCAGTGTTGACAACTGACCAAGAAGGAAGCTGTGTGAAGCAATGTGCGCATAAGCAGCCATATAAAAAGCTGTTTTTGAAAACATATTCCGTTGAGCAATAAAAAAGACACTGCTGTGTGAGAAGGAAATTTGAAACGCCATTTGATTGTTCCGAAAATGAATTATTGCTTTCTAAATGTTTACAGAATAAAACATGCACAACTCAAACATTTCTAAATAGGAGGCGCTTACGACGAAAGAAAAGAAGAATATCCACACTAGAGCACTGGAACTTTTCTATATGCATACCCTTGATGACCCACGATACCACTGTTTCGCTCTACTACGTAAAAGCTTCTCACTGTCCTTGTCTCACTTCTTTGCAGTTTCCTGCGTCCATTGTGTTTTGTTATCAGCTTGCTTACTAAGGGGTGCCTTCATGCAGCGTTGGCAGCTACCGCTAGGCGCCTGCAGCCGCTGCCAGCAGCTTGTAGTCGCCGCTAGTCGCTTTTTTCGATATTATCCTGGAAACGTAAAATTATCATCAGATTTTTGCTAGCTCTAACGCATTAACCTACGCTTCTCATCTCCCATGTTTTATCCTAATTCTCGCTAAAGTGTTCTTTGACTCACACACATTATCTTTGTTGTTGTCACTATCTTACTGCCGCGGACTGGATATGCCGTGTTGCTCAATTTCGCCGTTTGTTTCGAACTATTTCGCAAATTTGCTCAAATTTATCCGCTGTAATTCAATCCGAATATAGATGCGTGCAATGTTTCCAAGTTTTTTTGTTTTTTTTTGTGTGAAAAAGCACTAGAGACTTTTGCCCCACCTTGTAATACGTTCTTTAGTCTAAAGTCCTTCCTGTAATTATTCATCCAAAATTCTACGAGGAATTCTTACCACGTATCGCAAAAATGACACGTTTCATTTTGACATGTTTTTTCAGAAACTATTTCAAGTGAGTTGAAAGAGTGTATTTACCTGGAAGGTGTTCAGCTGTTTTTTATAAGAGCAAAACAATCTTGAACTCATCTCAGAACTCTTGATTGTTTTCAGCAGTGATTCAGGTGACTTTCTCTTCAAAACCTTTTCGCCATGCAAATTTAGTCAAAAAGACTATAAATAATAGCTTGAAGAACTTTGCTGCTGTTTTTCGCCTCTCAAATGACGAAATTTTAGCGCTAGTGTGTTCGTCAATAAAAGCGTGCTATTATTATCAAGGCAATGTTTATTTTGAGATTGTTTGATCGAAATAAGGTCAAAATTGATTAAAAAAGCGATTGAGCTTACGTCGCTAGGTAAGGTAAAACAGACCCAACACCTGTTGAACATCTGGATAGCATGCCAATTTTTTTGACACGTGGCAGAAGGTTGACACTCCTTCCTGTAAAGCTGGAACCAAATTAGGTATATGGATAGAAGCATTGTCTTTCTTTGAGAAAATGGGTCCGAATAACGGAAAAGTACCAAATATTCTTGTGAACCTTATAAGAAGTCTATAAGGTTATAAGGACTTTATAAGGACTCAAATTACTGTTCTTGTTCCTTTTTTGATTCCGATTTTGGACGTCTGGAGAGCTTGTCAGGCAGACGCCATCTTGCGCTTGATCCACTTTACTACTGCCCAAAATACTAACTACTGGCTAAGCAGGATACTAAATATGGCGGTCTGAGAGTGGAAGAAGTGGTTGACTCTACTTTCCTTCATTCAAACCTAATCTTGTCGCCGGTCACCAATTTTAGAAAATATTGCTTTGACAATGGATTACACACATGTTCAGGGTTCAAGGCAGCGTTCGGGGGGCAAACCTGGACACATCGGTATCGCAAGTGAGAACTGATTCTGAGAGTCTAACTAAGACACTTCCCAAGCGGTAGCGCAAATGATGCATGCACGGCTAATATATTCGTTCCCAAATCCGACACCGCTACCGTATCTGGTGACGACTTGCACGGTTGCCTGCTATTGCGTCGCGACCCACCGCCCGTAAATGGTCTTCAAAACTTCACAAGGCGATGCAAGCCGTCTTCTAGGTACATTACCGGGACAAGTGCCTGGACGTGCCTTTAGAGAAAGGCAAATTTTTGGGATTGCATGCAATGATTTTTCCGTCGCGGAAGGGATCGCAACTTAAAAGGAGGATTTATATCCCGAAGCTTCAGATGAATTCTAAGCTGTTTTTACCAATTCATAAGTATGTCTACTGTCCCTAAGATATAAAAGAAGCGCATTGTATTAGGTTGTTGCAAAAATAATGTCCGTTTTGCAAAATTTCACTTTGAAAGTAATAACTTCGTTCAGTCTTCATATTTTTGAATGCAATCAAGACCATCAGATGCAGTAAACCTTTCGTAATCTAAGGCGTACCTGCATTTACTGATATCGCAAACGGGAAGAAAACCATGCGTCAGAAAACCAAAAGTTTTGCTTTTGAAAACCTCGTTTTTGAAAGATTACAAAGTCCTTCAAGTTTTGTTGTTATGGCCGCTAATCAGCTTATTTTGTAGACGCAACCCAGTACCATATGTTTGTATAAAAAGAACTTTAGCGAAGAAGTTCTGCGAAATGAATAAGATAGAAATTCAAAATTGTTCACTTTTTTAAGCCTATTTGTGATAGGCTTGGAAGTCCCAAACTACGAAAACTTGGAATTCTTCAGGCACTGAATAGCTAAGTTTTTCTGCAAGAATTGTAGATAAAATGTCCTGACCTTAAGCCTAGAGAAATGAGCGAAGTTTCAGCGATTGCCCTAATCAGGGAAAATTTCGAACCCATAAAGTTCCAGGCAGCGAGTATCTTTTTTGAAGCTCGATTTGTCAGTTTAGGTATATTCGAAAGACTTATTTAAACATGCAATAAATAAGCAATATTATTTATCCTATACAGTAGCTATGTTTTCAAAAGAATTCGTTTATTTGCGCCCGAATTGCGGCCAAGAAAGTTGGAGCAATGAAATTTCGATTTTGAGTGCGGCAGTGCAAAATGCTGATGAAAATCTTACAGATGAGATAAAAGCTTAATTTCACCACCATTAGAAAGTACATGAAGAAAGCTTTCCAATGATGTGCAGAATCTGTATCGAAAAAGAAAGCCTGAAGGAGAAAAGTTGTTTGGAATATACGCCTAGAAAAACGGACATTATTGCAACAACCTAATAGAATACCCAAAGTCCTGTGGAATATCCAACCAGGCAATGATAATCAGTTTCTAACGAAAACAGCTGAAGTACAGGAGGAAAATCTCGGTGGACCACAAATCGAAAATTGGATATTATCCAAAGCCTCTTAAATTCTTGATAACTTATTCGTTCACGATAGAAACATGCTTAGCACTGTGTGTTAAATGATTAGTACAATTCTAAACTACATTGACTCCAGTGAAAAAAATTGGTCTTGAAGAAAAGAAATTTGGCCGCTGGCGATCACCAGGGAATCGTACAAAAATCTGGTAAATTGACCAAGGGAAGGATACTTGGTCGAAGTGGCGTCTCCAAATGAAATATACGCCCTTCTTATACAGCATAAAACGCTGATTTCGAATCTGCCTTCGTTATCTGCAATGCGTTTCTGTGAGGGGGTTATGGTGACTTTTGAAGGAGAGATACTTACTCTCGGTTACAGTATAATCATTCAGAACCGTGGTCTGTGATAATCGGGCCAAGACTACTGCCAGAACGCTTTATGCAACTAATATCTTCAATCTGATAAACTCATACTTATCATTATTGCTTTCATGCGCCCCAAGGACCTCAACATTTGTATTTACCTTAGCCAAACCCTTAAATTTACACTTCAAAAATTCCTAAATTCATAAATCTTCTCCCAGAAGCGTTTTGCAGGTGTAGAAAAAAACAGATTTGGAATTAGCGTTCCATTTATATCTATACCTGGCCATATATAAAGCTGAGTGTTGGTAAATTGTTAGTTAGTGTGTTTTTTATTGAAATTTTTGTGTGTGGACCGATCAGTGCCAAACTTCGCACATATATGTTTTCGACACCGGTCCACCCCGTAGGCCTCGGACAGAGTTCACGCGATTTGATCGCCGAGATTTTCATTCATTTTCATTTTCATTTTACATTCGAAAATTTCGGGCTGGAAAAGTCACAACCGAAATGCAAGCCGATCGGCATGCAAAGAACTCGTAACAGTTGTCTTGTAGCGATTAAGTCGGTACGCAGCATCTCAAGCTATTAATAATGAGCGAGTTTTAATTTACGTTGAACGCTGTACAACATAAGAATTTTTTGATTAACATTCTGAGTACATTATCAAAAGCGCTATTTCACACGTTAGTTGATAATCAACGGATCGGGTAGGTCAGTAGGAGTTTAGTGACCTGGCTGTTTCCAACGAGTCTTTTGCAAAGTCCGATGACAACGTTGGAACACCGCAGGAGTAGAGCGCGCCCGTGTGATCAAATTTAGATTCAAATGGGAACACTTACCTAATAGACGGGAGATTGATACATACCGTTTCTGGATGGCTTGTTAGGCAAACGACGTACTTGATTTGCTTAACAGACTCAAGTCACCTCACTAGCTAAAATTGGTGATTTGACTGAAAAAATCAAGTACGGCATGGTCTGAAAGATTGCAGGGCGTGGTTGGTTCTACTTTCCTCCATTTATAACAAATTCTATGCGGCTCACCAAATTCAGGAAAATTTTGTCGGATAACCGCTAACACACACTAGTTTAAGATCGAAAAAATGCACACTCTTGGGTCAGCATCATACTTCCCGTCGGAAACGGGATCGCTATCTACGAAAGTTTTATGTACTGGCTCCAATATCTGATGTCACGCTCTCCATCCGCCTATAAGTGCTTTCACTTCTTCACTATAATCATATCGAAAAGGAGCACATTGCTGTATAAACTGCGCTTTCTAGATTCTTGTATGAGCCCTTGGCTCACGGCCAACCACCCTTATTTCGATGTAATTTTTGTTTTGTTTTGAAGCTAGTGAAAAATTCTAAAGTGTTGAATTGGCAAGAACACCTGACATGCGGACTTGAAGAACTTAAGACGAAACTTGGACCAAAATATAATCTTTTAACTTATTTATTTATATTAGAAACATGCTTAACATTGGTAATATAGATAGACAGTAAAACTCTGGGATGTTTTCGCTTAGACAACAATGCGCTCCGCTTCGACGAGTTTATAGGTGAGTGTAGCAGAGATACTTGTGGATTAGATAATCTAGATACCTGGAGTAGATATGTAGCTTTCTTCTATACTGCGAACTCCTCCCCGACGGCACTGCGTCAAAAAGTTGATTTGTGGAGGTTTTCAAAACTTCACAATAAAACTGACATAACGAATGTAAATCAAAATTAGAAACGACTTTCATTGTCAGCATGTGTAGTTCTTTCTCGTTTGAACGTCCAAGTAGAGTTTCGCAGCATTAATGAATGTAGCGTTGCCATCCGCGTTTGTCAGTTGGTGATTTGCCTCCGTATGTCGGGTAAATTGGTGATTTGCCTCCGTATGTCATTTCACTCTTATCGACATTGCGTCCTTCTTTAATATCATCTTTGCTCCAAGCTCCACTGTTAGCTGGAGGAGGGTAAGTAATCTTAGGCAGGCTAGACACGAGCTCACAAACGGTGAGGATCATCTGCAATTTTTCTAGACTTCGTATAAGAGAAGAACTTTTTTGAGTCGAATTACCGCGACAGTAATGCAGAAAATTTTCATTCTGTCAGCTGCTTCGGTAATCCTTATCTGAAATGATATGGACTTTACAATAAGTTACCTACTAATTGTGAAAGACGTCCGGCGTTTAGCAAAACGGATCAGGTGTTGTTGTGAGAAGCATTAAAAGCAAGCAGCTTATATGCAGCACGGTTAATTTGTATTTACAGCACCTTTTAAGAGGCAAAATAAGCATAAACAGCAATAAAAAGTTTTTTATATGAATTGGTTTTTAGTTTTGGTTATTTTTTGTTTTCGTCGAGCATTAATAAAAAGTTTTTTTTCACATAGAGTTTATGTTTTTTCTCCAAAACCTTTCAACCCCACTTTCGATATTAGCTGGGGCGCTATGTATCAATCACACGATCGTGAGATCGTGTGCTCGCTACCGTTGAAAACGTGCCCAAGATCAGGTGCGAGCACACGATCTCGCGATGTATGAAGCACACGATCTTGCCACAAGATCGTGTAGCAGCGCACCATCTGTCGAGATCGTGCGCTGCTCGGCGACAGATCGTGTGCTCCCCATGTAGACGTGTGAAAGTCCATGGTGTCGCCACGTCCAATGTTTTCCGCACGCCAATTGTGCACAGGTTCGGACGTGTGCGTGACTCGGCGTCTCCCACATCATTTTTAGCGTGTGTATGCTTCGTGAAATAGTTGAGAACTCAACGGCCACGTTTCCTACTCGTTCTTTCTAGTGAAAAACAATCGATTACGACGTGTTTCATTCAGTTGTTAACTAGAAAGAACGAGTAGGAAACGTGGCCGTTGAGTTCTCAGTTTTTCTTCACCTTCACTTTTCATAGCACAGTCGCTCTAGTCAGTTGTCTTTCGCTTCTGTCTCAGTACAATTTTATAATTCTTCGTTTTAGTTGATCGACGTTCATCAATCAATGAACGCCAGATAAACAGCAAGTTGTGAGAGACTGGGATTTCAGGGACCCGTTATTCATATGCGTCGTTTTGATGTTGTGAGTTTATTATTTTTGTTTGTTTTTCTTTCAGTCCACCTTTTTGGCGTTAGAATCTTCATGTTAATATGTTTTTCTTTTCTATTTTTCAAGACTTGATCAGCTGCGTTCCACATAATCTTGTATTGTGCTGTTGTTTATGGATTTGTCGAGACTTTGCCTTCAACCGTTTATCGTGATTGAGAATAACGTTAAACTATATTGTTCCTTGGTAACTGTTAGGCATTGGCCAAATTCGCGTAAAAGCGTAAATCAAAATCCCAAAAGCGCTCAACTTTCTTCAACCTTTGCACAGTTCTCCTTCACTCGTTTCGCGCTAACGTTAAAGCGCCAACACGCTGACGCTTAACGCTGGTCGGTGTCTTATGTATAGCTCAGTTTTCGTCACTGTCAAACTACTGAGTTGTAATTTAGCACACAGAAAACGCACACAAAGGACAAGCATGAAATACAAATTTCTATAATGCGTAGAATGTTCTTTTTCAGATGTTACAAGAAGCAATAAGCTTGAATCTGCAATCCCTGTTCTTAATCGACCCATATCTTCGCGAAAAAATAAGGACAAGTACACAGCAGCGCCTAGAAGGTTAGTGGATTAGGTTGTTGATAAACAAGGACTCGTAAAGATGATTTTAGGAGCGTTGCCCTTAGCTTTGACAGCTTTTGCGCAAATTCGTCAGTTGATCAGTTTGAAACAGTAGTGGAATTGACCGAAGTCCCAGAAAATATCACCGATACCATTGAATTAGGTAAGTATTTCTAGTTTTGGATTTTTTGAATATTCTTCCTATGAGTGTTTTCGTTTTCTTCGCATCCTTGCTTTTAAAATCGCAGATCATTGAGCAGCCGGCGGCCATCAAAGCGCGAAGTGTGCACATTTATTCCGAAAAATTTTGTTGAGCTTTAAATATAAGTGACTTTTCAGAGAATCCCGACACTGTAGCTGACGAATTCGGTCAATCTCCGCTCTATTTCAAAATTGGTTACTTTTCTTTGATTGGGCTTTTGAGAACACACGTGCTTCTTGAGAACTATCATCAAACATTGAAGACCGTTGCCAACGTGAACTTCGACGCTAAGGTTGGTGTTTTCCATGTGTTCACTTCATTTAACCTTGTTGTTTGTGCTGCTACGCTATGTGAGCTCTTGTGTACATTTCTTTTTGAGACAATGCATTAAGTATGTGTAAATGATTGTCGATACTTCAACGCATCATCGACAATCCTCAAATGTCTTTCTGGATTGACTTTTTTCGACGCGCTTGAACCTTTTATCGCGCAGAAATGCATTCTATCGAATCAAATTTATTTCTGCTAAAGTCATCCTTGACTATCGCAATTGTCCTGCTCACATTCTGGATTTTGTCATATGCTTTACAATCTCTATACGTTCTGTCGTTTATACTCAAGCATCTTTGTATACGTTCGTCACATCATTCTGCTTCACACATTATTATTCAAAATATATAGGTTTCTTTGCATTAGTTCCAAAATACATTGAAAGTAAGTTAATTTCGATGAATTTTGCTCATTTTTACCCCTATTTTCTCTTACTCTTGACTGGCCATGCTGGCCTGACCTTGGCAACCTATAGCCCCGGGCAGACTTCACGCGATTTGATCGTCGCGACTGACCGCGACGAGACAACTGTTACAACATCATTCCATGCCGATCAACTTCCATTCGGTTGTGGTACTTTTCCAGCCCGAAATTTTTGAATGTGAATTAAAAATGAATGGAAATCTTGGCGATTGAGTCGCGACGATCAAATCGCGTGAGTCTGCCCGGGGCCTATCATGGATGAGCTATTTCATGAACCATTTCGTCCTCTTTACCCACGGTCACCACTATTTTGATTCCTTGTCGTACGTACTGTGCAATTCTCACTTGCAGCTGTATTTAGAGCGCATCTTAATTTTCATGTTGATCAAAGTTTGACAGAAGTTCTACATGTAAAAGAAGTGACTGCAGTCACTTCATCACCTGCATCTAGTGTACATAGCGAACGAAGAAATCGTGAGTTGGTCGGGTACCAGTTAACACCGAATGTGAGTTTATATCGGTACATCCGGTTTCTTTTCGATTTTGATGACGACACTGAAGTGAGTTCGCTCTTTCAGCTGACACGACATCTTCAGTGGTAACTAGTACAAGTTATCACGAAGAACTCAATACTAAAAGCTATATTTCGAAAGTTTTTGTGCAGTTTTATCAATGGATTATGATAATTTGTTCATGGTGGTTTGCTGTTAGGGTAAGAGCTAAGTTCAGGCTCAGTTCTTAGTGAGTTATCTTGAACGTGAAATCTACTAACGTATTTTAAGGACGTCGGATGCATCCCTGGAACGTTAGAAACGTCTGGAGAAGATTCTGGCGAGACCGCCTGTGTTTGTCTCATGAATAAAGACAGAGTAAATGTTGCTTTTCTCTAAGTTTGCTTGCTTATCTGATTGTGAGTTTTCTAGATCGTTGTGGCGAACTCTGGAGATTCGCGAGCAGTTCTATGCCGGATGGAATTGCCATTGATCTGTCACTAGACCAAAAACCAGAGGATGACATTGAACGAACGCGTATTGTCAATGCTGGCGGATTTGTGAATGAGGATGGACGGTGAGCTATTCAACATTGTGCAGCATTGTCAATATCGCATGCAGCTGTTCCCTATAGAGTCATTGGTGGACTGAATTTATCGCGAGCATTTGGTGATCATAGCTATAAGAAGAATACAGATCTGTCATTACGGGATCAGAGGATCACGTAAGTTGTGGAAGTTATCAGTGACATAATGATCCTGACTGTGAACTTTCAGTGCTCTACCCGATGTAAAAGTGGAAGCTTTGCAACCTAACGACGAGTTCCTCGTCATAGCCTATGATGGGATTTGGTGAGTTTCTGGGGTCAGCTTTTCTTAGCACTCTTAGTTTCATTATCTTTGGATTTTGTGCATTTTCTACTCTGTTGGCTTTGTTTTTGTTCATTTTGCTCAATCAATGGAAGTATCTCTTACTCGTATCTTTTGCTTTGTCCGTATCGCAGTGCATATCGCATCTTTCAGTCCATTATGTGTTCCCTTTAAGCTGCACCTCGCCTATTAGAGAAATAAGCACTTATAATTTTGCGAAGCAATCACATTCATGCACAATGATTTTGCTCAAGGCACACAAACAAAAGATCCTATGGAGGCTCTTTTTGTGCTCATACTCAATATTAAAAGCGCGACTGAACCATTGGAAATTTTTTTTAAGTTCATGACTATTTTTGATTCATTCTCTTGGCATTCGTTCAATATCCTCTTTACTTTTGTAGAAATTCGTTAAACTCTCAACAAGTTGTCGATTTCGTCCGAGAACGACTAAAACAAGGAAAAACTTGTATGGAAATTTTCGAAGAGGTGAGCTTCCGCTCGTTTTTCATTTCTATCTGCTGTTTAACTGTTTGTATGTTTGATTACTTGTGAAAGCAAATGAAAACTATTTTAATTATTCACTTCTTCATTCCTAAGCTCATGCAGAGTAGCCTAAGGAACTCCCATTTTGCAAGAAAACTGCTCTACTTTGCAAATAAGAAATGACTTTCCTATCCTTTTTAGCTTTGCGATCACTATTTGGCACCGTCAACAGCCGGCGATGGTATTGGTTGCGACAATGTGACGGTTATTATCACTACGATTACTCACTAAAATATATCTCGGTTCACCGTCCATCTCCCCCCTCCCACTGCTCCCCTTGTTCTTCTCCTCACATTTTCATCCCTTTCATCCGTTGTCCGCCTCGCTCCCACAATACCACACATGAGATGTTCCTGTCAATATAATCCTTACAGAGATAATGTTTTGTTTAGCGCTTTGTTGTTTCTTTGTTGTGAAAATCTGTGTTTGTAAAAGACGTGTTGCCTTATCACCTCGATTTGAGGCCCATTCCCATAAAAGAAAAAACATTTCTCCTGTGCAGTCTTGAAATCTAAAAGTACGCCGGAAAATAATAAGCTTATAGCTCCGCCTTATTTCAACACTGTAAGCGTCGTTGACACTAACAGCGCATCGTACCTGCGCCGTCTGAAATCGTTATACCCATTTCGACGTTGAATATGATGTTTCTTGTGGTCTAGGACATTACAGGCACAATCGAAGGTCGTAGCAATTGTAGCGAAATGCAAATAGCACAAACGTTGTAGAGAAATATAATCATAGTGATGACAATTTAAAACGGTGAAATAGGGTGATTATGCTGAATTCGCAAACACATCGCTTGGTCACATTCGTCTATCGTCTATGCCTACCTTTTCTTGCGCTCTCATGTTTTCCATACCTTCACGGGATATTTGGCTCTGAAACCTTTTGTTTCGGTACAGAAGCATTGTCGAGAAAATGTAATATCGTAAAATAAAAGTACAATAAGTAAGTAAAACGTAATATGTAATACAAGAGAGAGGACTGTCTACTAGAACAATTTTTTGGGGTGGGAGAGGGGCCTGTTTTTCCTCCTGTTTCTCCTGTTTTTTTCTGTTCCAAGTTCCATCCCGTGTTTTAATCAATGGTCTTTTCAACATAAAGCATTCATAAATGTTTTATATTATTGTGTAATTTTCATTATCATTATACTTCATTGTTTGATATGAATCATGAATAATGAATCGTCAAAGACAAGCAGCAAATACAATGGAATAATATTACATGACACAATACAAAACGAATCGACACCTATCTTTTAGATAATCACTGGTACTCTCCTATTGGCAACAGGAAAAAAATCTTTGTTAGAAGAGCTGTTTTGGGGATAATTTCTTCTTTCGTTGGCGATTTGCAGTTCCAACTTCTGTTTCTCGAGTTCAGCATTTGCGAGATTCGCCTCTGCCGTCTTTACTTGAATCTCAATCAAGCGTGCAAAGTTGTCAAAATAGCATGATGCTTCAATGCACTCATCCTACATTGTTTAAGATACAAAAATATTACATTTTTAAGCAGAACGAAACCTAAGGGCGTTTTCATCATAGAGGAAAAAACGTGTAGGCTAAATTTGCACAGTGCCGAGATTCTTTTTGCTTGTGATAACGCTTTACAATTGTTAACCCCTCATTCGCTGCCTCTGGTTCAAAAACAAGTGATTTCTTGCTTCACAGAAAAACCTGCTAAGAATCACTTCTTTTTTGCGTTCAAGTATGACATCATAAGATGATGGAGACTGATGAAGCAGCGCAATATACAATGTTGACAATTTTTAAGATAATCATAAACTACGTGTGACAAACAAATTCGAACCGCTATCCATTCATTATGATAAAAAGCCATCTATGATCGGACATTCTCATCGGTCAAGTATCAGATGTTTGACGCAAATTATTCGCAGCAGCTTTGATGCATATATGGAAGCCCTCATCTTCACTATGCCTAGTTCTAGAGAAATCATGAGCTTTGAATGAACAGGCAGCCTTTTGCTCCTCTTTCTGATTAAGGAATTTTTGAGAAAAACGTTATCAACAACCATTGCCGGAAAACAACTCTCGAAAATCTTGCAACGTAACTGAAAAAGCGCCTTACTGACCACGCCATTTTGTGGAATTCGAGGAGTTCAGGAGTTCAGGAGTTGGAATTTGGAGTTTGAAGTTGAGGCTAGCTGCGCGCGCAAAATGTCGGCATTACTGGCGTGCATAATTGTTCACGCGCAAATTCTACCACATTTCATCCGCACTGCAAGAACAGTATATTCAGCGGAAAGTCGTCGAACGCCAAGTTTGCCGACTGCGATCGACAGGACCAATGAAGTGCCGCGCATGCGCGTGTGCCAAATGGACGAGGACACTACGATTTGTACATCGTACACAACTATTAAGGAAACGACTGCATATACTGAATGGAATTCCTTCACCAACGAAGGATATGCTAAACAACAAGTAGCCATTGTCTTTCTCTCTCTACCCCACCCTCCCCCCACCCAACATTTCCACACCAATTATCCCTCTTTCTTCATGAACCACTCTGCGCATTGCGGACCTTAAAGTCTGCTCATTTGAACAGATTTCGTCATTCTGACGGCTGTCAAAGCGCTCACATGCACTGCGCATGATAGGGTCCATGTCAAAGTACATGCGGGGACAGAATTTTGATATATAAAAAACCTGTACACATGAAAATTTGTGCACTGTGAAAGTCAAAGGCGATCTTTTGCAAGTTGTCAAAATCATTTGTCAGTTCTAGCATGAAGTTATCAACAAGGAAGCAAATGTGGGCGCTTTAGAATCAAAGGTGCCCGCTCACTGCAACTCAGAACATTAGGGAAGGTCAGACCACAATAAGTGGAAACTTAAAAGTAACAACAGAAAGCATTTCTGCACCCAGTTTGCGCAAGAATATGCGGTCACGACGAAAACGAAAACGAAAATAGAAAAAAAAGAATAAAAAGGAAACGAAAAAATGAAAACTAACCACGTAGAAGGCGTATGCACTTGTCTGCTTGTTTGTTATGGCAAAGCTGACAAGGGAATGGTCAGAAATCGAAGTGGTCAATCCATACAAGCTGCATACCATTAGATGCAGCATAAAACGCTGACTCTTAATCTGTCGTTTTTATCTGCAGAGCGCTTTTGTGGACGAAATTATAGGCCGTTGAAGGTCATTATTTTGCTAGGAAATTGTGCGTGTAAAGTGCAAACTTGGCTTTACAAAGCAATTTTCAGCTCAGTGTTGGACCAAAACATGCAACTAGGTCACTTCATATGACCCGTACCTAGAGGTGAGCTGAAAGAGCAATAATGTGCTTAATATCACAGTTTTTATAAGACTTTTCGCAGTAAAGCTGCTCATAACTTCGCCTACAAAGGCGCTCTGCAGATAAGGAAGACAGATTTGAAATCAGCATTTTATGCTGCATCGAATGGTATGCAGCTTGTATGGAATGGCCACTTCGACTTCTGACCATTCCCTTGTGAGACGATTCACAGCTATTCGCCTGGCTTCGAAGTCTGCAATGCAAAGACAATCAATAAATCGATAGCATAGACTAAGCAAACGATAGCATAAACTTACAAAAAATGGAACAAGGAACTCAAGATGCCGCTAGGGGTAGTAGAAGGCTCGTTAGATTCTTCACGCTGAATCTTCGGTATCACTGTGGGGACAAATAAACTCGTCGTCTATACACGCTCTGTCCCTCCGAGCTTGCAATACGGTCAATTGCGAGGTAGAAAACGGACGACGTAAAACGCGTAAGCACTTGACTGGTCGTTTGTTGTTTGATCGCAAAGCTGTGACGATTCACAGCTATTCGCTTAGCTTCGAAATCTGCAATGCAAAGACAATCAATAAATCGATAGCTCAGAACACAACACGGGGCTATGAAGACGACAAGGGGCGAACGCGAAAACACTTCCCATGGATAGGCAATCAATAAAGGAATTCACGAAGTAAGGGCGATTCATGGAAAAGTATGATGATGTCATGTAAAATTGCATCGCTCATGACAAACATACACCTATCTCAATTTTGACGTGTGTATATCAAAACGAATACATAACGAAATCATAATATTGAAGAGAAAGATATTCTCATGGACACGACCAGCAGCTACTACTTTTTGCATGCGCATCTTCTTATATTTTCTTGCATTTTTCGTACTATCGTACAAGTCTAAATAAATTCCTATTTGCAAAATTTCCAAAGACTAAGGCTGCTGCATAGGACAAATGTGAGAAAAACATATGCTAACTGATAATGCATAAAAGGAGTGAGGAGCATAGAATTCGGACCAATGTGATCATGCAAAATCTTCAGCTAGCACTTTACAAACTGATAGAAAAACGCTAGAGAACCAAAAATACGGACGGCACAAGAAAAAATGAAAAAGTTCGACGTGAAATGAGGCATTAGACTCACAGTATTGCGAGAAATGAATGTACGGCGTCACTTCGCGTTGACGCCAGCGCGGTCACTCGCTATGCGCCAGTACGGGTTCCCTGGCGCACACGGACACCGCACATTGTGTAACTACACGATCTTGTGCACACATTCATACATCGCGTGCGCCTCCGCAGATCGTGTGCTGGTTCAAGATCGTGTAATTGCCAGATCTTGAACCAGCACACGATCCTGAGATTGATACATAGCACCCCTGATATGCAATTCACAAACTCTCAAAAAAGACTTGGCTATTTCAAAACAATTTTTATGCGCACAAAGCCAAGCTTGCAACGGACCAACAGAAAACAAGGAGGTATTTCATTTTTATTTTTACCAGGTACTTGATGCTTCAAACAATTTAAAGCGTGTAAATGTGTATAGTGTGTTCCTTGAAATATACTACATCTCATTGGGCATATCAGATTTTGGTTTGTAAAGCTGAGCGGGGATTTGTTTTCAGGATTTGATAGTGTCATTCTAAACCAAGCGCTGCTCAGACTGATCATAATGTTTTGTGATTTGTTATATACTTAGTGGTGATACAATAAAACAGATATATTTATTAACATTATTTTCAGGTTTGTACAATCACATGCCGAGGTAAATATTAAATTGTTGCAAAAATAATGTCCGTTTTGCAAATTTTCACTTTGGAAGACTATAAATTCGTTCAGTCTCCATATTTTTGAATGCAGTCAAGGCCATCACAAACATCAAACCTTTCTTAACTTAGCGTGCCCCTGCCCATACTGATATCGCAAACGGGACGAAAACCATGCGTCAGAAAACTGCAAATTTTTCTCTTGAAAACCTCATCTTCAAGAGCTTACAACTTCCTTCAAGCTTTGTCCCTATGTCTGCTAATTAGCTTATTTTGTAGCCGCAGGCCATGAGTTTACACCTGTATAGAAAAGACTCCAAAGAAGGAGTTCTGCGAAAAGAAAAGATAAAAATTCAAAAATGTTCAGCCTTTTGAGCCTATTTGTTGTAGGCTTGTAAGTGCCTAATCATGGAAATTTGGAATTCTTCGCGCACTGAATAGCTAAGTTTCTCTTCAAATATTGTAGTTAAGGTGCGCTAATTTCAAGCTTAGAGAAATGGGCGAAGCTTTGGCGATTGCCTTAATTATGAGAAATTTCTGACCCATAGAATGCCAGCAGCGAGTGTCTATTTCGACGCGTCAATTTCTCAGTCCACATATCTCCAAAATCTACATAAGCACGCAGTAGGTAAACAATCTTCATCCAAATACATCTGCTATGTTTTCAGAAGAATTCGTTTATTTGCTCCTGAATTGTGGTCACGAAAGGGGAAGCTATGAGATTCTGATTTTGAGTGCGGATGTGCGAAATGCTGATGAAATTCTCACAAGTGGTGATAGCAGCTCAATTCTACCGCCGTGAGAAAATACAGGAAGAGAGCTTTCCAATGATATGCAGATGTTATATCGAAAAAGAAAGTTTGATGGGAAAAAGTTGTTTGGAATATAGGCTAGAAAAACGGACATTATTTTTGCAACAACCTGATATATTATTCACCTATTTTCAAAACCATGGACGAGCTCGATAAGTGTTTCTTGATTTGATTGCTTTCACGCTTTCCAGCCTAAAAATTAGTTTGAATAACGTGTTTAATAAGCATTGGAGAAAATGGAAGCCACCGTCATTTCATACTGAATAGCTTTTCCTTAGAATTTTTTCTAGCGGTCAGATTTGAAAGTTAAGATTTTCTGAAACCACATACCTTTTGATTCAACTGGCTTGGCGGCTGGAAGGCGGGGCTTCGTGACCTAATTAGGGCTACGTAATGATCAGATAGAGGGGCGCAGGAGAGACGCAGACCGCTCCGTAGGCGCGAGCGGCATTAATTAGATTACAAAGCCCCGCTTTCCAGCAGCCAAGCCATTTAAATCGAAAGTCACGTAAGGTTCTCCCAGAACTCAGCATGGGGATAGATACTGCGCCGGAAGTCGTTCTTGACGCATATAGCATCTTATATACAGTCGTTTTCAATACGTATTGGTTTTTTCTACCGTATGCCTTCCAGCCTCAACATGACGTGGATTGGTGTGGATTGGTGTGGATTGGTGCTGCGCCGCCGAGAAAAGCAACGCGGCGCAAACCCGAAGCGATGCGGCGCCTCACCAATCCACACCAATCCACACCAATCCACACCAATCCACACCAGGGAAAGTTTTTTATATCTTCCAGCCTGAACATGACGTGGATTGGTGTGGATTGGTGTGGATTGGTGTGGATTGGTATGGATTGGTGAGGCGCCGCATCGCTTCGGGTTTGCGCCGCGTTGCTTTTCTCGGCGGTGCAGCACCAATCCACACCAATCCACACCAATCCACGTCATGTTGAGGCTGGAAGGCATACGGTAGAAAAAAACCAATATGTATTGAAAACAACTGTATAAAGCTGAATGTGTGTCTGTCTGTATGTATGATCGTTTCCACGTCGTGTAGAGGCGGGTTGCGGACTTTCCCTGATTTTAAGGACGAACTTGTTAAATCTCCACGTCATAACACTGTTTTTCGTACCTTTGAGTTGGCAAAACCCCGCCTCTACTCGAATCGTGAAGTCGATGATATGTATGTACGTATGTGCGGAATAGAAATTTTCATTTCTTAACCGATTTGGACCAAACTTGGCACACATACACTTCGGGGCGGCGCGGGTGTCACAGGCTACTTTTCGTCATCGATGGATATCGATTTTATCGATTTTATCGGCTTTTGCAAAGTTTGAGCTACAGGGCTGGGAGTTGGCACAGGGGGGTAAGTCGACTGATACTGCTGATTACTGCTTGTTGCTGAAACAACACAAGGGAACGGGAAATGAAGTGTAGAAATGGGCAGAAAAGGTTGTACAGGGATAGGGATGGGACCTTTATTACATTGTTTTGACAGGGCCGAGCGGAGCCGGGTAAGCAAGCTAGTATACCATATAAGCTGAAAAATAGCAGCGAAAATCCAGGCAATGGAAGGATAAGTGCGCTCAAATCGACCAAAACACAATACGGTTGAAAGGTACTGCCTCTATTTCAAATTTGTAATTCTTTTTAAAATAGAAAGAAAAGATCTTTTCGAGCAGCTTCTAAATCAAGAAAAAATCGTTGTCTCATGCTGTATGGTGGCATTTCCCCATTTTCGACCTAATTGCCAGTATGGAAGTGCAAAGCACCACGGCCGGATTATGCACAGGGTCAAGCAAGGGGTGTGGCACACGATCGCTGGTTACGACCCCCCCCCCACTGATTGCTGTCTTAATAAGACCCTCCCCCCGGACTATACCCTTTAGATAGCAATACTTGGAAGCCCTGTCAAACATAATGGGCAACATATCCATAATGAGCATGTCAATTAACCCCTGTAGAAAAAGTTTGAGCGAATTCTGAAGATTCAAGATACTAGGCTACCTAAGTGAAATGGTCAAATTCCAACATGGTCAACTTTGTTTCAAAGGTGAATTAGCTATCCGTTTCCGCACTCAAGACAAAGCACTACTCCTTCTTTGTCCACCTCAGGAATCCCGCTTCAGAAGACCTCCAAACTGTGGAATTAGAAGCCAACCAAAATCTCGTTTTTCCCATTTTTCGCTTTTGATCGCTGTGCTTTCACCAAATATTACTCAGAGCTAAGAAGACGAATCAGGCTCAAAACACTCCTGTGAAAACTAGGTGATCTAGGCTATCGATCCATATAAATATTGTCCGCTAAAAATGTTTTTTTGATATAGTTAATGGCCTGCGGCACCCCCCTCAAAACCTGCGGCTGCCGCAGGTTTTGAGGGGGGTGCCGCAGGCCATTAACTATATCAAAAAAACATTTTTAGCGGACAGTATTTATATGGATCGATAGCCTAGATCACCTAGTTTTCACAGGAGTGTTTTGAGCCTGATTCGTCTTCTTAGCTCTGAGTAATATTTGGTGAAAGCACAGCGATCAAAAGCGAAAAATGGGAAAAACGAGATTTTGGTTGGCTTCTAATTCAATAGTTTGGAGGTCTTCTGAAGCGAGATTCCTGAGGTGGACAAAGAAGGAGTAGTGCTTTGTACTAAGTGCAAGAAGAGGTGGCTTGCTCACCGTTAAGATGAAGTTAATCATGTTTTAAATTACTGCTTTATACAAGGTTGTTTACTGCTCGGAAACCTCAAAGTTCGCTGAAACTTTGCGCATAGGGGTTATTCGACATGCGAATTACGACAATTATGCTTGATTAGAGGTACGGTAGGTTACGGTAGGCATACGGTATCTGCAAGTTTGTGTCGTTGAACTTGAATTTTGCAGAATTTCAACAGCGCTTTCATCAAGTCAATTTAGTTACACAAC
Source organism: Cylicocyclus nassatus (assembly GCA_958299035.1). Lineage (NCBI taxonomy): Eukaryota > Metazoa > Nematoda > Chromadorea > Rhabditida > Strongylidae > Cylicocyclus > Cylicocyclus nassatus. The sequence goes on from CATQJL010000001.1 coordinate 75,646,064, forward strand.
TTGTACAAGTGCTTTTGACCTTGGGTCGATACGACCCCCCCCCCCTACCTACCCCCCCCCCCTAACGTCCCCCCCCCTGCGGCGTGCCGCACCCCCCGCTTTACCCTGATTATGCATGTACACGCAAATTGAGGTTGGTGAAATTTTGACATTGTATGATAGCGGAGCTCCCAACTATGTAATCGCCCAAGCCTCGTTGCAAAAATGACTTACAAAGCGAGAAAAACGTTCCAGAAGGTAGAAGCGGCCCAGGCGGCCCCGCCCATCAACTGGGTGGTCCGGAGATAAGATTCCGAAATTGCGCTCTAATTTTTCTAGAATTGCCGATCGCCTTTCGTTACTATCAAGGTTTTGACACTTCTATCTGCCCTGAAGCTCGCTTTCTTTATTATCTTCAGACCACCCATGTTGATGAGCGGAGCCACCTGGGCCGCCTTCTATCTTCTGGAACGATTTCCCTCTTCGGAATTCATCTTTTGCAGCGGGAGTTGGGCGATAACCCAGATAGGGGCCCCCGCTATCATAAAGCACTAACATCTCAGAATACTGAATTTGGATGAACGGTGCCTTCAAGTTAATTTGTGAGCAAAACCTTGGTCTAATATAGCAAACCTCGTTCTGAGATCATCATAGAATGGATTAACATAATCTGTCATGAATTCCAAAAACACATCCTCATAGAATATGTCCACCATTGATGTCCTGAAAAAATATTTTTGAGATCTTTTTTGCTTACGATGTGGACATTCAGAACCTCAGGCGATCGATTATCTGATCTAACCGGTCCAAATACTTCTTATATGAGTTGCCTATGGCGTCGGTGTAGAAAGGATTGCTAGCATTAAGGTGCATATGAGATCGTTGGAGATATGCTGACTCCCTGGAAATGATAGCTTATTAAAGGATAAAAGCTCGTCAAAAGGACCACAACCCAACCCAAATGTACCTGTTATGTATCCAAGTAGCGTTGTCGTATTGTTGCTTAATAGACATAAAATCACGAATGGAATCCCTGACTTTGTACCCTGAACATAATCAGGATTAGCGCCATTTCAGTGATGGCACAATTTTGCCTCAACCTTTCATGCTTTCAAAAAGTCACCAAAATTTTTCACTTTGTAAGTCGTTTAGCTGCTTTTTAACATATTATTTTATAAGATTGGAGGCTGTGGCCCGACATAACGAACATCTGAAAATTTCAATATAGGAACTAGTTTACGACCCAAATATGAGAACAAAGCAAGACCGATAGCATGCCCTCGCTGCCGAGAAAATTTCCCTCAAACCCCTGCGCGCAGGCGAATTTTGTACGCGCTCGGACGAGTTTGCGACTTCCTCTCCGTTGTTGAAGGCGCATACCGCAATGTTTTGACCACAAGGATCCCGCCACGACTTTTTCTCTCTAAGCTTAGTGGAAACTGTTCCACTCATTCGATGCAAAAATGGAAGGTCATGGAGGATTTTAGTTTTTGCCATTTTCGCGCTATTTCAGGTGGATTTTCGGGATCAGCGCTTGGATAACCTCAGGTAGAGATTTTTTAGCTTCAGAATCTATCCAGCCATTGACTTTGAGCTGGCATGCAGCCCAAAGGCATTTATGACGAAAAGATGATAACCGCGTTCAAAAAACTTGCTAGTTATTTCCATCGGTAGGACAGAATCATAATTTCCATACATTATTTTTGTACGAAAAAGCTCCACGTGAGGTCCTGGCACATGATTGAATACATGAAGGTGAAAGCTCAATCTCTAATCCGGTATAGAGAAGCTCTAAGCTGCTGATTACGGTGATCATGTATCGAAAATCTAAATTTCGCTGATTTCGATAATTTCAACCTTTGTTTCATGAGTCTCCAAAGCCCTTTGTGCAAGGCTTTTATGATCACAGTATGTCTGCCATCAATTTCTACATCAATTTTTTAGGCAATATTTATATTGAAAAAAAAAACTATCTCAATCCAGTCGTAAGAACATAATGGACAAGTCGATTTTGTATTCGTAGGTACGTAAAATAACCCTCCCTTAATCAACATTTTTCACAGAAATTCATGGCAATAACCAACCCGATTGACTTAACGTAAATTACTTACTACTCCCCCTCATTGGTGATCTTGAAAAATGCAAAAGAAAAGAATTTTTGAAGGCAAAAAAGTTTCGTAAATGCAGTAGAGACCTCCATCTCTATATACAAGCAAAAACAATAATTTTCCGTGCCAAAAACGCTTATTTCTTAATAGTTGCCTCAGAGCACTTTATTAAATATGTGGAAAAAATGCAAAGGTAACTAAAGAGATAGTATGCCAGCTTTTTTGTTGAATAGACCCACCTGGAAAACGACAAGCATCCTCGCCTCCTATAAGCTGATTTATTGTTGTCTCCGATGGGCACTTGAACGCCCTAAGTATAATCTCAGAGTCGATGTCTGTGAAAAAGTAGTTTGCAGTATTTTTATTATTTTCATGCAAAAACAGGTACCTGATAGCACAAAGTTCTTAACAAGCTTGAGATTTATCGCTAATGAGGCCATCGAAACGGGAAGCAACTCACAGAGTGATGCAAAATGGTCGTATCTAAGAAGGGGGTTCAATCAAGCTCGGAAAAATTGGAGGCCAGAAATTATCGGAACAATTGCTTACCTTTGCCAGCCTGTCAAGAAGTAGCCTTGAAACCTGGTAAAAAGGTCACCATGTTCTAATGATTGGAGGTACCTGAAAAAATTCCAATCAAAACCAAACAGGCATTAGCCAAATAGATAAATAGGCTGGTGCATAATTTTTAATTACATTACACTCAAATCTGTTCAATTCTGAAAACTCAAAAGCTTCCTAAAATCCTTGCATTAGCCTCCTATGTAGAGCATAGAAGATCTATTCACAAGCATCGCTGATGCCGCGAATGCACAAATAGCCAGCAAGTCTACGACAGCTTCGCAAAACTCCCAAAATTCCATTTTTCTCTGATTATTTCTCTGCTTTGTTTGAGGTTTTTCTTTCCTATAACTTTTTTAGAAGAAAGTTTAGCACTTTCTCTTTTATGTACTCTGGTATCGCTAGCATCTTAAAACTGTGGGTTAAATAAAATACGGAGAAAAATTCCATTTCATCGTGCGAAATTGACACGAAAAGGTTAAAAATAATCGTTTGGAGCCTTTCGAAAAGATTTCTTTGATCACGATGGAAACGTTTGCACTCCTTTAACTGTTCTAAACATGAAATTTTCGAAAGCTTCCAGGTTTTCAAAAACTAAATGTTTGAATATAACAAAAATTATCCACCGGCTTAACGCAACAACATTAACATAACAGCTAGATCCTGAATTATAAGCCATTTGTATTTTTTGTGAGACATATTTTTTATAGAACGCCTGAGGAACTTCCTTCGGCAGAAAAACAAATGTAGACCTAATCGTGTTCTTTGCGCTCATGTTTTGAAATTTCCTTGCGATACACATTGCGCAAAGTATAATGTAATTGTAATTTTTCAACGATTGAAACGAACCATTCTTTGTTATTCTGTATGTATGGCTTCATGCGATTCCAGTAACGATTAGGTCCGTCAGCACCTGAAAATAGATGTACAAATCATAGTAATCAAGATTGCACAGCTCTTGTAGTTCTCATGGTTGTTTCGAGATGTGATAGATGGTAGACAACATAAACTGAGCCCCTAACTCGGGTAGAAAAGACGTCCTGCGGCGCATTAATCTTGACGAAACCGTCCGGACTTCATAACTTTGTTCAAGATGATTTTTATGAGATCGGGTTCCAATATTTGGAAAAAAATCTACATGGACTCGAAATATCATCAATTGCAACTTGCTTTCATTGACAGGGTTTTATTGAATTACCCCGATGGAAAAATCGCGACGAAATCGTCGCGCTCCCATAATTTTACTTGAATAGGATTTCTCCACTTTTGATTTACGCTAAAATCCCATAGATAAGAGCGGTTTAATTTACCGGTGAAAAAATGAACTGGAATGAAATTGAAATTGAATGCAGTCACCCCTCTAACTTGATGGATGGATAAATAAAAATCGGAGAAGAAGTTTAGAAGAAGCTCCGCCCCTCAATTCTAAACCCCGCCCACTTAATAAACAATTCATATAGAAATTCCGAAATTCCGTTAAAATCGCTATTTTTCTAATTGTTTATTAAGTGGGCGGAGTTTAGAGTCGAGGGGCGGGGCTTCTTCTAAACTTCTTCTCCGATTTTTACTTATCCATCCATCAAGTTAGGGGGGTGACTGCATTCAATTTCAATTTCATTCCAATTCATTTTTCACCGGTAAATTAAACCGCTCTTATCTATGGTATGGTATCTATGGTATCTATTTTAGAGTATGTTTCAAACAATCTTGGTTTATTGTTTGTCTAGAAATACAACTAAGAATGTTAAGAAAATCAATTATCAAAGCATGCAATTCGTCGCGACCTTCTGTTGCGGCGATTCAAAGAAGACTCTTTCAGTGAAAGTGAGTTTGAGCTATTGGTGGTTTTTTTAAATCCTTGTAACATTTTCTTAAAGTTCATCATCTGATTTCATAAAAATTACTTTGACCCATGTTTTGGAGTTCCGACGATTTCGAAGAGCGATATAAGGGCTAGTATGCACCTTTCCCCGCGCAAGTAACATATTTTTACTTGTGATAAAATATTTTGTAATTTTCTTTAGACTCGAATTAGCTTCGTGAAAAAATTTATCAGAGACAGCTAAGTCCTTTTTTTCCAGACGGGGTTATGGCGCATCCCCTTACAAAAAAAATTTTTTTTTGGACCGACGCTGTCCGAAATATACTCTTTCTGTAATCTTGAGCCCTCAATGCCAAAGTTCTACTCACCTTTGAAAGCGCTTCCTCCCCATACGGAAGAGAATGAGCGTGCAAGCTCCTCCCACATTCCTCTGGGAAGATCCTAGAACGTCTGATATTGGTTTGAAAGTCTTTTTTTTTATTTGAAAGTGCATAACCTCATTTAGATTTGCTGTATATCTCCATACCACAGGTGTTACAAGTTGTTCCAGGTCATATTCCCTAATCAGTGTATGATTTGCGTTTTTAAACTCGTCATACCACATAAGGACCTAAATTTGCTTTCATTAGTATTACCTTCCATTTAACAAATTCAAAAACCGGGCTGACCTGTGTTTTGGGATATTGTTGGGTAATGTTCTCAGCTACTGTTTTTATATAATCATAGACTAGTCGCTTTTTGTCATTATCATATTTAGGCAAAATCTTCTTATCAGCTTCGCATTGTCCCATCTGAAATTATCAGAGATTCAATGAAAAAGAAAATGTGAGTGAGAATGAGTTTTTTTTTACCATGTAAACTTCATCGGCACCAATATGGATGTAGGGCATTCGTATTTTTGAATGCAAAGACATCACCTAAAATAAATAAATACTTAGATTGTACGGCATGCGAATAGTCGAACTTTATGCTTCATTTTTTCCAGAAAGCAGAAGATTTGCAAAAAAATTTTGGAACAGAAAATTCTTAAAAATTTGTTATTTTCTTAGACAAGAGATAGTGTGACAAATTATGACAATTACAAAAAAAAATTACTATCAGGAATCAGTTTCGTTTTCGAAACTGTCACCAGCCACCAATAATTTTGAAAATTACGAGAGCTAAGATCTTCATGTTCCAAATTTCTCAATTACAAAAGGGTTTCAGAGAATATAGAAAAAACAGGAAAACAAGTTGAAGTAAAATTTGGGCTTTAATCTGATAGGAAATTTTTCTAAGAGCTTTTGAATTATTACCATAGAAACTGAAACAGAAAAAGAGACAGATACCATCTCGAAAACTTTTCTCACCTGATTTAAAGAATCCAGAATGAGCTCCAAAACATTGTCGTCGCCGATGCAAGCCACCTAAATTGCAGGAAGACGAAACCTTTATAGACCTTTATAGAGAGTTGAAAATCTTCTAAAAAATTCCATGTACCAAAAAATTACCATAGGGTAGCTAGCATTCTCGCGAAAATCTGCAAATTCTTTTGTCTTAAGTATCCATTCAAGATGTCCAATTGTTTGCACGAGTGGAATAACGGATAGTCCAAGTGATGCGGCACTAAACCTCAGTTTTTGTAAAATTTCGATTTCAATGTAAAATAATACTGTTGAAGGATGTCGAGAGCCTCGTTGTATGAATAAGCATTGCCATTCTTGATCGCTCCAAGAGCTCCTTCATAAGGGAACATGTCCTAAAGGGCACTCAGTAATTCAAAGTAAACCTAACCAATCCTTAGTTTTCAAGTACTGAGTATAATCTGCTCACTCATCAAATCCCACATTCATTTTATGAATTCTTTAGTACTCGTAATCAATCTTCTCATGATTTTTATTCACTCATTCATGAATTTTCCCATGCGCTATCACCTTCGATATATTTTTTTGTCATTTTAACAACTGTGGTAAAAAATTTGCTAAATTTTTAAAATGTTTGAGACTTTATCAGAGAAGAAATCGTTCTGGAGAATTGATTGCCACATTTCAACAAATGTGGCTAAAAAAATAATTTCGATCATGTGGTGAGAAACGTGTGAGAAGCCATCAATAAATTTTGACCCTTGATAATCTTATAATCCTTGATACCTTCAAAGACAGTAAATCGAGAAAAAGTAAAACGTTAGTTTCCTTTCGGAAGGATTTTTTTAATTTCTTATGAAGCAAAAGAACAGAGTTCCTAGACAAAATTCAAAAAGTGATTCAGAGCAAAATTTATTCAAAATCAAAGAACTTCAAATTTTTTCAGTTCATGACGATGTTACTTAATTATTGATCAACTTTGATATCAAGTTTTACTTCGGCACAAAAATCTTTCGTAGCAAAAAATCATGTTCTAAACATCAGTGTAAAAATCAAAGTGTTTCCAGATGCTTTTTTATATCTTATATATAAAGCTGAATGTCTGTTTGTCTGTATGTATGTATGTATGTATGTCTGTGTGTACGTATGTTCCGAATAGAAAATTCCATTTCTGAACCGATCCGGACCAAACTTGGCACACATACACTTCGGGCCCCGGCGGGTGTCATAGGCTACTTTTCGTCATCGATCGATATCGATTTTATCGATTTTTTGCAAAATTTGAGCTACGGGGCTGGGAGTTGGCACAGGGGGGTAATCGAGCATACTGATTACGAATATAATAATGACAGGGCCGGGCGGAGCCGGGTAAGTCAACTAGTCTAACTATAAATTTTCGGTAATTCATTATGTTCCACATGTTTTCTGTGCAATAGTTAAGATTTTCTCACATTTGCAATCTCTTTCTCAACAACTGTGCGTGCCATGACGATCTTAGAAACACTTTTTTCGTTACACTTATTATATAGAATGAAAAAAAATACATACCTCCCATTCGATCAAAACTCCATCTGCACCTACATCAGCTATTGTAGTAAGTAGCTGCTTGAAATAAGAAGGTCGTGGTGGGGCACCTGAAAATTTTGAAAAACCATTTTGACCTACTGAAACAAGGGAAGGAATACGGCTCGTTTACATCCATAACACTTCAACAATCAAGTCATGAACATTTTTGTATATTCCTGTTGATATGAATGTCTTTTCACAAAATTTACGGAAATTTGTGATTTCTCTGCTCCAACATAAAAGAAAGGAAATCCTGCTCACTAGGTCCCAAAGCAACATTGTTGTCAGTTAACAAAAGTTGATCAAAACTTGCTCGAATTGTAAAGTTTTAGAACTGGTTTGGTCGACAAAAAGAAAATTGTAGAGGTTGTTCGAAAAGTTTCTGGCCTCAAGTCAACTGCGAATCTTAACTCGATTTTGCTTTGTAGCACCTCTCTGATCTTCATAGTGTTCTTTTCAGAAATTTCACACCTTGTAAAGGCTATGAAGATAAAATATAAACTTTTTGGTGTTGGTTTTTTGGCGAAAAAATCCTAAAACTGGATCTCTTGTCTTTCAAGGCAGGCACGGTATTTCAAAATGATCTCACTTCCACTAAATCAAAGCATATGTAAGAAACTTAAAGGAATGGCTCGTAAAAGGTGTACCAAGTGTTTTGTGATTTCTGTTTCCCTCTTTGTAACAAGGGTTTCAAGGAAAGAGGTTTTGAAAGTTAAATTCATGTGTTGCAATTTGATAGGACATCAAAGAAACCACAAAGAAACCTGATTTACTGAAATAATGGCGTCTAGGCCTGGTGAGCATAATAAAACAAAATGAGCATTAAAATTCGAATTTGAAGTACTTTAGACCAGATACTTTCCAAACAGAAGAATTGAATTAGCCCTATCATTTTTGGGCTTCACTGTTGATCTTACTAACTGAGAAAACTTTGTGCTAGTCGAATGTCTATCACATAAAAAATGTCATTTTTGACCTTCGATAGTTTGATCTTTAACTAGAAAATTTACATCGTGTACATTGATTTTGCTTCAATTCGATACAAATTTTCAGCAAAGAGAAACATGGGGTCGAAAAATAAAACCAGTGGTAAATAATACCAATTACAGCAAATCATATTTCGATAATCACTCACCTTTCAAGTCCAAATGTACAATAGCCTCGCGATGTGTGACTTGGCAGTGGACCTAAATGAGGAACATACAGTCGTTTTCAATACGTATTGGTTTTTTCTACCGTATGCCTTCCAGCGTCAACATGACGTGGATTGGTGTGGATTGGTGCTGCGCCGCCGAGAAAAGCAACGCGGCGCAAACCCGAAGCGATGCGACGCCTCACCAATCCATACCAATCCACACCAATCCACACCAATCCATACCAATCCATACCAATCCACACCAATCCACACCAATCCACACCAAATTACACCAATCCACGTCATGTTCAGGCTGGGAAAGTTTTTCCTAACCAGCCTGAACATGACGTGGATTGGTATGGATTGGTGTGGATTGGTGTGGATTGATGTAGGAAAGTTTTTTCTACCGTATGCCTTCTAGCCTGAACATGACGTGGATTGGTGTGGATTGATGTGGATTGGTGTGGATTGGTGTTGGTTGGTGTGGATTGGTATGGATTTGTGAGGCGCCGCATCGCTTCGGGTTTGCGCCGCGTTGCGTTTCTCGGCGGTGCAGCACCAATCCACACCAATCCACACCAATCCACGTCATGTTGAGGCTGGAAGGCATACGGTAGAAAAAACCAATACGTATTGAAAACAACTGTATGAGCGAGTAGATGAAAGTTGATGAGATTTTACTGCTTGCCCTTTTTACTATCAAAGCGTGAATAGTTAGTTAATTGGTGCATGAGTTTCCAAGTTGATTGATTGAGTACTCTGGATTCGAAATGCTCAAAGTCGAAGAAGCCATAAAAAGAATTCCAAAAGATTTTTTGCGAAAGCGCTTAATTTCTCGTTTTCGGGAACTACGGATAAATCCCATTCCACCACAAAAACTTTTAGTATATTTAATCCATAAATTTCAATGCTTGAACGCTAAAAGCTATTAATTTCTGACTACCAAAGACAGCAGCGATGTATATCAACTTTTTCTTGTACTGGCTGTGAACAGTGCGGATATTTCTATATAAGTGAATTAATCCAAACTCAGACTGCACCGAAGAATCCAAAAAATCTGCAGGGTAAATAGCATTCCTGATCTGAATGCATTTCCCTTTTGAATCAAATTATTGTGTACTACGTAAAAATACACTGTTAAATGTTACACTAGTTGTCCCTACGTCATCTGAAGGAAAATTTCATGCGTCATGTCGAAAGATTAGCAGAAAAGGAGGCAGGAATTATTTTCATTATTTTAGGAACTATAGTAAGATTACTCATGTGATAAAACAATGCATTTTTTGGAAGATATCAGAAAGAGTGCTTGTGACGAAGATTGGAACATGCTGAATCTAAAATTGAAGTTCTGCATAAATTTATCTGAATGGTGTTCTGAATTTCTTACGAATTCTAAAAAGACACTTGTCAATGTTTCAATAACATTAGCTAAAACTCTAAAAGTTAGCACAAATCACACATTTTTATTCAGATTCGTAATTTAATCAAAAACTTCTGCTCTTCAGAGCATTGATACTTTGTAGAGAAATTCAGATTTCGATGACGCACAACATTGGAAATTTTTTAAATCCTACAATTATGAAAAACGATGGATAGTTTGTCACTATATAATGAGTCAAAAGTTATATTATAGTAATGCCCGTAAATGGCGAAGAAGTAAAAGTTATCAACTATCAAATGATGGATTTTTTGGACACAGTGTGGATGGGTTTCCCTAAATTACCGTTTTTTTCCTGATTTTTCAGAACATTGAAGACAAAGAAGAGATCTGTCTGCTATCCTTTGAGCAACTCAAAGCTATCGATGCAAAAACGAAAATATGTATGCTATGGAAGAATTTAGGTCACTCGACTGTGAAGTACGCAAAAAGGTCCTCTAAAAACTTACCGTCGTAAAAACCAAGGTGAGAACGAAGAAGACCCTTCTGCCGTCGAACATCGTCTGTATTGCCAGTCTCGGCGGCAGCTGAAAAAGCCGTCTAAAAGAATGATGACGATAATGGCCCGCAATTGTACACAGACGCCTAGTTTCATTCATGTCCTTGTAGACTTCAGAGCAATGCGGTTCTTGAGAATTAATTCTGGTTCCAATTGCTTCGCAATGACCTAATTTGTCAAACAGTTTACAACAAAACTAGGTGCGTATGCTAGTTTTACTGTAAAGTAGCTGTTTTTACAATTATCATGGTGGTAAAGACTTTTTCGGTGGGGTGGAGGGAGGGGAAGAAGGGGACAAACGATAAACTTTAAATGTTCCTCAAATTCAGCAGAATTTTCCGAGCCTTGTCTGAAAAAAAAGGATAGCCGCGCTTTCGAAAACTACAAAATTACATTAAATTTTCACAAAATTTGTGAAATTAACTTATTTGCTTTTAAACATAAACTCTTCCCAAGTTCTGAACTCCTCATGTAAACCTCTTTTGAAAACTTTGCCAGTTTCAACAGAAGTAATATTCGCCAAATTACAGAATCGTAGTACGTTCCAGGTACATATAGATTACAAGTAGAATGGGTGAGCGGAAATTTTTTTTGCAAAATGAAGTACCTCAACAAGATGATGAGAGAGGTTTGATGCAAAATATTTCTTTGAAACTTGAAATTAACTGCAAAATCTTTCGTTGGAAACAGTCAAATTGAATTTATCGTAATCAAATGCTATTTCAAATTCTCTTAGCTAAATATAGTATTAGATTGTCCCAAAAGTAAACTCCTTTTCTACATAATTGAAACTGTTTTTGTTTTCCTTGCAAACTTAGGGAATCATTAGGTAGAGCAGATCGAGCTCTACAGAATGACCGCCAATAACACGCTTAAGTCCATTCCTTGTAAAATGTGAAGCCAAGATCGAAAAAATTTTGTCACCCGAAAATTGGATTTTTTTTCGAGAAAAAATCCTACGGACTTCTAGCTCAATTATCACATAGTAGACACATAGACTCAATTATGCCTTCAACGAATTTTTGCCGCGCGTAAAAGGCAAAAAAAGATGTCCAAAGTCCAAAAATGGTAAACTCCACCCTCAGCTCCTCCCACATATGTCATTGTGTACTGCAAGCCTTACTATCTTAAGAATAATACCGAAACTATCCCTCTGTATGTGCTCTTATGAGTGAGAAATACCAATTTTACATGAAATACCCGAAAAAAAGTGGCATTTTGGCATTTCTGAACCATCTTTGTTTCTCGATTTTGAACCCGGTAAAAATCAAATACCAATTACCTTTTCGAGTGCTAATGTGCCTACTATATAAAGACCAAGTCGGAAATACGCAGGTATTTTCTAGAAGGAGATCCGATTTTTAGGATAGTGTAAAATTTTGATTTTTGGCCTCAAATTTTATCTGGAATGCGATTAAGGTGAGGCTTTAAAATCGTTGTGTAGAGCTTATACTGCTCTACAGAGTAGTATTCTAAGGTCTGTTAGGAAAACAAAAACAATTCAACTTGATCGAAAAAGGAGTTTACTTTTAGGGCAACCTAATAACTCTCTTTATCTTGACAAAATTTCCTCTCCAAAAATGGGGCATAAAAAATGGTTTTGCTTCATTTACAAGTGATATTTTTGCAGGTTTTATAGAGCAAAATGGAAACTCAATGGAAAAAGTATGTAGGCTGACAACTGCGATAAAATTTCATACGAATATGGGTGCGTAAAACATGTAAGCAAATGGGCATGAATAACTCGAGCACAGGAAAATTGCCAAAAGAAGTAAACGAAAGAATGAGCTAATCTATAAAAGGACAGAGTAGCAATCAGCAAAAACGTTCTTCCATCACCTTATCAGTGAATGACAAAGAAGTGAATGACAAAGAATTTGCAACGGCTTAGGAAGAAAGTAGTAAACATTCATTTATCCGATTTAGCTTTTGATAACATGAAAAGAACGACAAGTCTCCTCGAAACGAGGAGAGAGATGAGTGGAAGAGGTTCATAGGAATTTTTCATCAACAATTACATCATACACAGCAATGGTCTCTAAAATTCGTCCGAATTGTTTATTAGCACTCCACATTTCTTTTCGGTTACTCGAATCGAATAATCCTATATGCAGAAAAATTCTTCGTCTTTTTCTGATAATTCAGGCATAACTGAGAGGCATGCAATTGTTGATGACGTCTGAGTTGTTGGGCAGTAATTTTATTGACAAACTAGTTTCCTATTACCATGAAATATTTTATTTTTCGATTACGTCTTGGTAAACATTGAAATTCTGAGAGGAAACGCGAATGGAATTTTGCCGAACAATTTTCACATTGCTTATTATGGTGATACCTTTGCTAGGCAAAAAAGACCGCTCATAAAAATCAAAATGCTGCACAAATTCTTAAGCTATAGCTTTTCAAATTTTAGTTTGGCGAGAATGATGATGCTCTATAAGAAACATTTACCAAATTCATGTAGAAAAAGGTTTTCTTAGAAGAATTTTCTTTCAACTCTGATGTTAGCTGATTAGGAAAAACGAGTGGCAGATTTTAGTCTATAACTATTGCTAATGATTTTACTATAATCTTTTGGCTCGAAAAAAAAAACTTTCCATATAACCTTTGATTCAAATGGCTTGGCGCTGGAAGGCGGGGCTTTGTTACTTATTATTAGTTAAGGCCGCTCGCGCCCGCGACGCAGTCTGTGTCTCTCCCACGCGCGTACTCTCTGATCATACTCTAGGGGTAGAGGACTATATGTCGCCGAAAAAGGGCGGTCCCCGCGGTCGCGACAAATACGCACCCTTGTACATGCGCCGGCATGCATTCGTGCAGGGAATCCGCGCGGGACTCTTCCAAATTCGGCGACATGTAGTCCTCCACCCATTCTGTAGCCTTCACTAAATCACGAAGCCCAGCCTTCCAACCGCCAATCCAGTTGAATCAAAGAGTATGTACCCTATTTTCAGGTGTATAAGTCGCACCCTTTTCGCTCTAAAGGCTAACACGCAAAAGACTGACTGTCATCATGGAGCGCCTTAGGCCTAAGGCATACCTCGCGCGATTCCGGTCGCTACGCGATTAGGCACAACAGCAACTCTTCGTAATTCGTCGTTATTGTGCTGTCTTTGGTCGGAACTTGCTCCGTTTGCAACAACTTACACAAGCTACCCAAATGTGAGTCCGAGAAGAGCGCACGTTAAATCTTGAAATATGGCAAATCGCCAAGTCGCGTGAAAGTGGCGATTGGCCGAATCGCGTGAGGTATGCTCTAGGCCTTAAGTGAGAGCAGTATGCGATAAGGCGACCGCTTCGCGAGACATATGCGCGGCGGCACGCCTGGGTCTGCTCGCGTTTAGAGCAAAAAGGGTGCGGCTTATACACCTGAAAATAGGGTATAAGGGATGAACAAAATTCAAAGCGCGAAAACCTGCTATCAATAGATTAGCAACTCAGCAAATCAAACAGTAGGAATGCTTTGGGAGAACTGGAGGCACTGAATGTCCAGAGTAAACATATGTATATAGCGAGATGAGCAATGAAGATGCTCTAAAGAACCGAAAGGATTTATGTATTGAGTGGTTATAACATCATATATCATTCAAATTAGAAATGTTTGTACATTTCATTTCGAAAAGAAACGAAAATTTCAAAATACTCTATAATACCTGTTTGTAGGCCGTCTTTCAGGTTCAAAAGAATGTGATGCAATAACGAAGAAGAGGGGCTGGAAAGCAGGAAATGTTCAAATTCATGCCCTGGTATTATTTGATAGTCTGATCAAATGATTTCGTTAGCCCTTGCGGATCGTACAAATGCTTTAGAAAAATTTTTGGGTACTTTTCGTTATCCAAATCCATTTTATCAAAATGTCCTCATGAAATATGTGCTTCAGCCTAGATTTTTTTTCGTAGATTTCTGAACTATTTCTCTGCCACGTGTCAAGACAAAAATTAACACGTTTGGGGATAGTTTGATATGTTTTTTTTCAAAATCATATACGCTGAGGTATGAGAGCATTTCAAATGACTCGAAAACTGTTCAGGGGTCCTTTACAAAAACTTACAGTTTTTAACGTTTGTCAAAACATTTCTGTAACTTTCAGCAATGAAAATAAATCCTGCTCATCACACTGTTTTCGCCATACGAATTTAGCCGCGGAAGAATATAAATTATGGCTTGAAATACTTGGCTGCCGATTGTTTCGTCATAGATGATAGTACAATAGCCCACTTCTCTATTTTAGGAAAACTTTAAGTGTTGATCAAAAACAGAACACAACATTTTCATAATATCAAAACTCATCCATGAAACTTGACAAAAAATGGGGTCATTATTGGATAAAAAACAGATTGAATTTACATTGATGGGCAGGAGAAACAAACCCCTTGGTAAAAAATGTTAAAAACTCAAGTAACATGTCAATTCTTCTTTTTGGCAAGAGGATGACTTTCCATACTGCGAAGTTTTGACCAAATTTGACACAAAAAAGGAAGCAATATTTTTTTGGAAAAAAAAGAGTCCGGATAGCAGAAAAATACCAATTTTTGTCCAGCATTAGTGTCCTTGGAAAGAGCATTACAGTAAGAATTGGCATGTAAATAATGTTTGAGATCCCCTCTGAAAAAGGGCGCAAAGAAATGGAAAACCCAAATTTTCTAAGCTCAAATGGAAAAGTTCTGTTTTTGGAAATGAATTTCAAAAGGAAAGACTTTATACAGGGTGTCCCAAAAAAATGTGAACACTGTTTGATCGTTAATAACTCCGTTGCTTTTATGTCTTTCGCAGAGCTTGAATCACCATTCTGTAGAACGAGGTTCAACTTAGATTTGCGGCATGGAGCGAAGCACCGATCGCTCTTCATTACTGTAGGACTACGGTATGAACTTCTGGCATGTGGATCTATCGAGAAATATGCCATTTGACAAAAAATTTTTCAAAAAATCTGAAAAATCGTGTACTAAGGGTTTCGCGCTGCTAATTCCATAACGCACCTTTTTACGAGTGTTTTTAGCTTTTTTGACGGTGTAATCACATTTTTGACAAATGCTGAAAATTCGGTTATTAAGGTTTACCTGGGATAACCTTAAAAGGAAGCGTCACAGTGAAGTGAAAATTTCATATTCGAACTCAGCGGCTTCCATTACCCATGTATAAAAGTTTTTGGCCTGTTTGGTTTTGTTCCGAGGCAGAATATGGCTTTCAACGGCTTAAAGTCCTTGTCAAAGTTCCTACCGTAATCCTACAGTAATGAAGAGAGATCGACAACTCGCTCCATACTGCAGATCTAAGTTAGGCCTCGCTCTATAGAATGGTGCCTCAAGCTCGGCGGAAGACATAAAAGCAAGGGAATTATTAACGATCAAACAGTGTTCACATTTTTTTGGGACACTCTGTACTTTGTCATTATTCGCAGTCAATGAACTGAGCTTCTGGAAAATTAGCCAAATGTGGTATAAGTGTCCTTTACTGACAGTAGAAAATACTGAGTAGTTGATTTTGTTAGTAGACTCTATTAACTACTTTCTCTTAAAGAAATTATCGTAAGATAATGACAAGAAAAGTTTTTATGGACAATTTCTGCTAGGATGGAACTACTTAGTCAACCATTTAGAATCTTTTGACAATTGAATAAAAAATATAATGTTTAGCATAGAGAGCAGCCAACAGATGCTGTGGGAAAAATCCTAGACTCCTACACTTCACAGTCAAATGTAGAGATTTGAATTTTAGAAATTTTTGTACAATTTGATTGAGCAGATTAATTGGATTTTTTAAACACCTTATCAGGGCTCGGCACGAGGTAGATATAAAAGGCAAAAAACGAGGTCCCTTTTGACTTTCGCAAAATATTACAAAGCCCTCTTTGACCCTAGACCCTAAATGTAAAAAATCCTCAAAAAACGAAACGTCGACTAAGAAAAAAACGTAACCTGAGTTGCCTATCTTCAGCGAGCAGATTAGTTGAATTTGTTTAAACGCCTTACATATTTTTGAGCAAATATCTGGGGTCAAAAATAAGACGGGTGACAAATAAGGTTTCAAGAAAGGGAATGGCTAAGCTCATGACCTAAGAACTACATATGCACTTTGAAAACCTCAAAAAAAGCCAATCAATCTTTGCGAATGATGACTCGCACCAACAGAAAGCGAATAGTAATGTAGGCGCATAAACTGCGCTGGAACCAGGAAATGCCTATGTCGAGTCTCGTATGAAAACTAGACCATTCGCACATTGGCAAAGCAGGAAAACTGCCAGATAAGCGATGCCCCCCGCACAGCGAAAGCGAGAATCGGGTTTGTTCGAAGTTATGAACGATGGCATCGCTGGTGAAAGTGTCAGCGATTCGGAGGAGAAGCGATGGCGAGAGTTCTCTTGCCACTTCACCCCGATGTGACTTTAAGAAGAAAAACAAGAGTGGAAGGAGAAAAACAAAGAAATCATACATAGTGTGACATGTGGGCAGCATGGATATGTCCTTAGGGAGCAAGAAAGTCAGACTATAGCACAAAACTTGTTTTTTTGGTCCCGGGTGATAATTCGAGCACAAAAAAAGAAAACAAATGTTGATGACAAAATATTGCACTAGAAGTAAAATGCTCGTTATACAATTGATGGAAAATGGGCTAGCAATGAGCTAAGGAAATTGCTAGTCGGAAACCAAAAAAAACTTGTTTTTGTTGCCTTCGGCCATAAATCTTGAAACCAGTGAAAAACTGTGGTTGAAGAAAACAAAAGCGCCAAAAGTATAAGATTGATGCAAAAGCTTTTCTTAAATCTCGTAATTTTCCAACATCAGTGAAATCGTTTGTTTGACACATATTTCAGAAATCAAATATGGCGCCTTCAAAAAAAAACTTGGAAATCTCTTTTTGGCGTGTGGGATGCAATTTATGTGACTAAGAAAAACATTTAAAATGATTTGGTTCAAAATTTTGCTTGGTGAAAAAAGGCGCACAATTTTGAATATGATTTTAGCATCCAATCTTGATGATCCAATGTGTCTAACAATAAGAGTAATCACTTTTTATTTTATTTATTATTCTTTTCCAAAATTTTTCACTTTGAGCTTAATTTGATTGAAATATTTGGATACATTATACAACAGAATAATTGCCTGATAAGTTTCTTTACAACTTTGTAAAACATTTTCATGTCTTTGTGCAGAACATATGCATCAAGCTAGTAGAATGCGAACCATACGATTAGCTGGAAAATTTTGGCAATGAGCCCAGGAAAAGTATTAGTTTCGAAAATCCACTAGCTGCCAGTAAAGGAGTCTTTTTCTCGCGTATCAGTGAATGACCACCAAAGTGGTTATCAATTTGCCAGCACCGTTCAACAAAACAGCGCGATGGTGTGACTTCAGCAAAACTAGCACGAATTGACAATTTGAAGAAAAGGCGGGGGTGGGGTGAGAAGGAAAAAGAAGAAAAATATACTTGATAAAGGCCCATGTTCTAGCAAAGCCACACATACAAGCTTTTGAAAAAGCTAGGTGGCAAAAAAAATATTTCTCTAAAAAAGCCCGCGCTTTAGCTAAACAAGCACAAGTCGTCATTTTTGAAAAAGTTATGGAATAAAAAAAAAGAAAAGTTTTTGTAGCTCACGCTAATAGAACCTGTGTACATCCCTCCCCCCCCCGGCATAAGCTACATGAGTGTAAAATCTCTTTTCTGCGAGAAAAATTATTACAATAAACGATCTCGCTTATACATCTCCATGAGAACATCTGGAAAGGCTCATTCACTAAAAATGTGTCAAACTCTATTGACTATTATAATAATGCTACAGCCAGATGTCAAGGTCATTTCTTTGTCCCATAAGTCTCGTATATGGGGCGCAAAACTTTTGAGACTGTCTTACTTTTGTTGAGACTGAATAAAAAAGAGCTCAAAAGAATTCGTCAGATCAAACGGATCAAACCCCTTTCCAAGGTTGTGTGACTCGCTACCGGACATTAGGATGGAATTAGTTCTGGGAAAAGGCAAAAAATAAGTGCAAGACGCCGATCACGTTTTTTGTGGAAACACAGCTTTCTAACTCGATATGGAGAAAACGAGAAGGGCATATATGGGCTAAATTTTGCCGGCGAATCCAATGGCACCCTCGCCTTCTCGCTATCTTTACTCCATAAGCGACGTTTTGATATTCAATGGGCCTCAGACTTGGTCGATAAGGCTGGTCCTTTTTGTATAGTGTTTTGGTCTTACACTGCTTGTGCAGTCAAAATTTGAGCGCCGCAGCTTTCCTAGAACTCGGAATATAAGAAAAGAATTTAAATGGTCAAAAATCCGGATTATTGGGTCGAGGAAGAAGTGAACCGATGAGGTCCAAAAAATGGTAAATAGTAAGCAGTCAGCATGGTAGTATGCCTGCAAAATTTGAGCCCTCTAGCTTTATTTTGAGAAGAGTTATGAGTTCGCCAAATTTTGTGCAATATATGGTACTGTCACTTATCTATATTTTCTGTGGCGTAAATTCTGTCGAGATCGGGGTTTTTTTTATGGAAATTGTGAGGAGAAACAAAATTTTCATTGCAAAAACTTGTCAGCCACATAGATTGTCTGCCGTAGCTCGACCAGCGAGACCACAGCTTCTATGTGCTGGGTCTTCCCTCGTTGTAATTTACTTGTAAACAGCATTCCTCGATGCATTTAACAAACGTAGTTTACAAATAAAGCTCATCATCGTAAAATAAGAAGACAAGACAAAAGCCACGGCGATTTCGGTACTTGAGGTTATCAGGGTTTTAAGGGAAATAAATTCACATGTAAAAGGTGTCTTCAAATTTTTGTTACCATCTAATAGTAAGTGTTTTGCTAAACCCGCTGGCTGCTAAACCTATTTTATGCTCCTGCACAGCTCAAAATACGAATACAACAAGGACTTCTAGATTCAAAAAAAGACGCAAAAATTTCTCCTCTCAAAATGATGCATTGCGAGCTTACTCTCATTCAGTGAACAAAGCAGTAAACGAGAGGTGAGGTACGGGTTTCTGGGTTGTTTATTTATGCCCACTCAATATGTAATTTTTGTTCAAAAGTTAAAGTAATTTTCATCAAACTCACCCCACAACGAACCAAATTTCTTGTTTCCCCTGAACGAGGAGGAGGTGCGAGGGGGGGGGGGGGAGAACAGGCAAGAAACCGTATGTAGGCCCATATTGGGCTTATCGGTCACTAGCTGGCAAACCCGGCTTCGCGCGGCCCTCATTAATTTACTGTGCCAAGTCCCAGCCCCGCAGGTTAAATTTTGCAAAAAAATCGATAAAATCGATACCGATCAATGACGAAAAGTAGCCTAAGACACCAGCCTTGCCCCGAAGTGTATGTGTGCCAAGTTCGGCACGGATCGGCTCAAAAAAAATCTATTTGAAACATACGGACATGCATACAGATCCGCGTCACCTTCGATATTTATGCTCCCAAAAGTGAAGTTCAAAATAAGCCTGCGACCTAAACACCGATGCACTCGTTGGCTAAATCAAAAGACTTGTGTTTGATGTATTAGGTTGTTACATAAGTCTTACACTTTGATTTCTTACGACGATAAGTCGTGAACTTCATAACTGTGATAGGGCTCCAAGGTACCATTCGATAGAGCAAAGCAAGCTCCACAAGATATTGTGCAAAAGTTCGCACCAGCTCCAATGCACCGTAAGATTGCATCCGGAAATTGAGTCGCACTGAAGGCTCGAAAACGAGGACACATTCATATTTTCGTTCAAAAAATTTCTCCCCGCATCTCCATGTTCACACAGATTGCACACCACATCAGACACTCACCTCTATCGTTGCTATATTTCTCCCTCTACTAGAAATTGAGAAAACGAACATTTTTTTTGTTTTTAGAAAAACGGGTTTTTTATCTGGAAATTCGTAGGAATTTTTTGAACAAAGGTATGAACTTTTCGCGATTTTTTGAGCCTTCAGTGCTACTCACATTCCGAATACAAACTTACAGTGGGTAGGAGCTGATGCGAACTTTTGCACACTATCTTGTAGAGCTTGCTTCTCTATCGAATGGTACTCTGGTGCCCTGTAAAGAACATGAGATGCATGACTTACCGCCGTAAGAGATCAGAATGTAAAACTTATGTAGCAACCAGTGGCGTAATTTTTGAAAGTTACTTACTTGAGTCATAAAAATGTGAGAGACTTATTTGTACTTGTAAGTCATTAAAATAATTTTTAAAATTTTTTAAAAAATTCAATTTAGCCTTATAAAATTTTTTTTTGGAATTTTGGAATTTTGGGGTTTTCGGCCAGCGAAAATTTTGAGAAGTGTATTTTCATCGGAAAGAATTTTTTGTTCCCCCCCCCCCCTCCGAGCCGAAATCCTGGGTACGCCACTGGTGACAACCTAATACAATCAAGCTTATTGGTTTAGTAACTTTATTTCTTAACGATGTTTCAACATTATTTTGTTTAACCTTACCTTTATTTGTATACTTTACCTTGATACGGGCAACATTCGGGAATTTACGTGTGTAGCAGTGTTTCAGAGTGAAATTATCCTACTCTAAAAGTCTTGGTAAAGTCTAGGAGACTGGTACTCAGATTTCACAAATGTGAGCTGTTTGCATTTCCGGAGATTTTCTTTAGATTAGATGTGCTTTAGAATATCCTTATTTCATTATGTGCTCCGGAAATGCTGTTAATCGAACCGACACTTTGAGATGGGATGTATGCCGTTGTGGAGAGCATAAAACGCTGGTTACAAATTTGTTCGGAGTGATACTTTTTAGAGAACTTTATGCTATGAATACTCTTGGACAGTATTTGTCCACACTCTCGCCTTATTTGAGCGGTAGAAAATTTTAACAGCAGGTTATCCTCGACGAGCGTCTATTTTGCTTCATGGAAGCCTCATAACTCCTCGTCTTGGAATGCTTTGCAGGTAAGAAAGGCAGCTTTCAAATCGAAGTTCTGTACCCCCCACGACATATACTCATTTGTCAAAATACCAGCTCGTTTACACATTCTTACCTTGTTAGCGAGCTAAACTTAATACTTAACACAGATGTTTTGAAATTAAAGTAAACTTCGTTTGCGGGACAAATAGCAGAAAGGATATCGTAGAACGTGCTAAACCTGACCTCCAGACATGCTTACCTGCTTTATCATCAAATTGGTACATGATTTACATGCTCCGGGGTGCGCCAGACAAAATATTTCAGCCAACAGATGGCTTTTTTACAGCGCACAGTTGGTCAAATGAGCCCATCGGACCACAATCTTATATATAAAGCTGAATGTTTGTTTATATGTGTGTGTGTGTGTGTCTGTCTGCACGTATGTTCCGAATAGAAAATTTCATTTATGCACCGATCCGGACTAAACGTTGCACACGTAGGGCGGGGGGGGGGTGTCATAGGCTACTTTTTGTCACCGATCGATATCGATTTTATCGATTTTGCAAAATTTGAGCTACAGGGCTGGGAGTTGGCACGGGGGGGGGGTAATCGAGCATGCTAATAACGAATACAATATTAGTCTTTAAGATCATGCGTTACTTTTATCGATTTTACCGGTTTTTTGCAAAGTTTGAGCTGCGGGGTTGGGAGTTGGCACAGTAGAGTAAGTAAGCATGCTGATTACTAACACATCGTGAATAGGGAATTGGGATGTAGAAGTGGGCACAGGGAAAGGTTGTACAGGGGTAAGGGTGGAACCTTTATCATAGTGTTTTGACAGGGCCGGGAGGAGCCGCATAAGACAGCTAGTATAGGATATTACGGGTGGAAGACTATATGTCGCCGAATTTGGAAGAGTCCCGCGCGGATTCCCTGCAGGAATGCATGTCCGCACATGTACAAGAGTGCGGGAATGACCGCGCGGACCGCCCTTTTCGGCGACATATAGTCCTCTCGGATATTACTCGACAATTTTATCAAAATAACTCGGACCAAAACTGCGAAAATCTACCATATAGTAGTTAAAAGACCCAATGTAAAGTTAAAACCTCTCTCTTTCCTCGGCCACAAAAAGATCTAAAATAACAAGCTTTGATGAATATTGCGTGCCTTTAACCATCGATCGAATGTATAGAGATGCCAGAAACGCGGTAACACATCTAATCATCACTTTAGCTATGCACTGTTTGCACCGGGAGACTCATGTAGAGACACAAAGAGGGTTATTACTGCTAATGATGTTTTGTTTTCTTGGCCTGTAGTCCCCTCCCCCTGGTGGGGATCGCGGCGTTCAAAACAAAGCAAGTACTGTGTGTCGCCTCAGCCGCGGTTCATCCAGCGGCTATTTCTTAACACCGCCACGGAAACCGATGGAGGCAGTAATGTAAGACGTACTCGTCTCCATGCATATAGGAAGAACCCAGCATGAACCTAGTCACACGCTCGGCAGACAAAGAAGAATAGTGCGCTCAGCATGGAGACTCAAGGAGGCAACCGATTAGAGTGAGCACGCCATGTTTGCTTTATGGGCCTTTTTATCTAATTTCCTCATGTTTTTTGTGGCAAACTCCGGTCACGTGTGCTTGTGTGTTTGTGTGAGTGTGTACGGACGTGAGAGGAGGGGGAATCCTCAAAGTCAAAATTTCTTGAATATTCCCATTTTGTGTGTCTGGTAATTGTGGGTATGTGTGAATGTGTAACTGCTCAAGTTTTCGAGTTTCCCCTTCTTTTGAGCCCATAGTTTTTTCCTCGTGTACGAATTGTGTGAGTGCGTGTATGGCATGTGTGGTGCCTCGTTTTTCGTGCGACTTTTGTGAGTGTGGAAAAGAATGAGTGTTAACTATGTGCCAAGTCGTTTCGAGAGTACAATTTTACTTAGGTTTTAGAGCTTCAACCTGTGCTAGCTTCTGTGTGTAACAATCAGGCTGTGTGTGTGCCTAGTATTCGATACGTGCATATGCATAATCCGGAAGTATTGACATCTCGAAATAGCTGATTTTTTTGACCTTAGCGCTGTTTGCTATCCTCAAATTTTCAAGTTATTTATGGGTGACTTTGCATGTCAATTTGATAGCACTTTTTCATATAGTTGTTGTTGTTGTGAACCTTTTTTCATCTGAGTGCCTTTATTGAATTTTTTTCTACTGTTTTTGCTTCTTGACTTAAAAGCAAGATCCCATTGGAGGAAGCCCTATTTGGCTTTGTCAGAAGCATCGAAAGTGTTGTTGTAGACGTTTTTGAATTATTCAATTTCTTGTTGTTTTTGTCTCCACCTATTGCTTATGATGATTCATATTCATGATTAGTTTTTAAGAACTTTGTTGTCAAAAAATTTTTTATTAATAAAATTCGCACAAATATTTACATAATAAGCTCAAACAAAATGAATAACAATCACTCTACCATACAAAGTAGAATACTGAATTACAATGTCATAAAATGGTTACGTACAGGTTACTGGTTAATTACAAATGTCGGCGCAATTTTCTGACGAATGAAAGCAAACCGCTAGCCGCGCCCAGGTCTCAGCCTCCAGTCTTATAAAATAATATGTTAAAAAGCTGTTTTGGTGACTTTTTAAAACATGAAAAAGTGAGGCGACATTTGTGCCATACTTAAGAGGGTGCTACGGCTGGTTATTTTCAGGTTACGAAGTCAGAGATTCAATTCGTGATTTCATGTCTATAAAGCAACAATGCGACAATGCTACCTGGATACATAACAGGTACATTTGGGTTGGATTGTGATTCCGTCCTTTGATAAGCTCATTTCTAGGGAGCCAGCTTACCTCCAACGATCTCATATGCACCTAAATGCTAGCAATCCTTTCTACACCGACGCCATAGGCAACTCATATAAGAAGTATTTGGACCGGTTAGATCAGATAATCGACCGACTCAGGTCCTGATTCTAGCAATTGCAAATTATGTAGAAAAAGGAAGTAAAAAAATTTCTCAGGACATCAATGGTGGACGTATTCCATGAGGATGTGTTTTTGGAATTTATGACAGACTAGCTGACAGCCCCGGCCTCACCCGAGGCTCCAAATTAGTTTAGCTAACAAAATATGTGAACTTACGCTTCTAAACTTCTTCAAATACGCGCAAATAGCGCTTTGAGACGACTTGCCGCATCCTCTCGACTTTGGGATAGAAATGGACTCTACCGCCCGTGCTTACATGTTTATGGAAAAATGATCGGTTGAAGCACGAAAAGTTTTCATTCTCCTGGATTTCAGTAAACCAATCAATAAATCGATAGAAGACCCCAGTGAATCACCGCGAAAAGTAGCCCTAAAACACCGTCGGGGTCGAAAATATACGTGTGCAAAGTTTCAGCTCAATCGCTTCAACGGCTGGCGTTTCTATAAAGCACTAACAACCTAACAACATCCTCACAGACTTTGAGTTATATATATATATATATATATATATATATATATATATATAGATTATATCGACTCATTCTATGATGAGCTCAGAAGAGGTTTGCTATTTTAGACCAAAATTTTGCTCACGAATTATACCTGAAGGGAAGGCACCGTTCCAAGAGGATTCTGAAATTTCAATGCTTTATGATAGCGGGGGCTCCTAAGTGGGCAATGGCCCTGTTCTCGCTGCAAAATATGAATTCCGAAGCGAGAAATCGCTCCAGAATGAAGAAGACGGCTCAGGTAGCTCCGCCCATCAAAATGGGTGGTCTGAAGATAATGACGAAAGCGAGCTTCAGGGGAGATAGAAGTGTCAAAACCTTGATAGTAACGAAAGGCGATCGACAATTCTAGAAACATTAGAGCGCAATTTCGGAATTTTATCTCCGGACCACCCACGTTGATGGGCGGGGCCGCCTGAGCCGCTTCTACCTTCTGGAGCGTTATTCTCGCTGTGGAAATCATTTTTTTGCAGCGAGGCTTGGGTGATCACATAGGTGGGGAGCCCCGCTATCATACATTGAAATTGCACCAACCTCAATTTGGGTGTACGATGCATAATATTCGGCCGTGGTTGTAGTCCTAAACCGGCCTAATAAGGTCAAAAAATGGTAAAAATGTCACGATATAGCATGAGACAACGACTTTTTGATCTGAAAACTTCTCGAATGGATGTTTTCTTTCTAATTTCAAAAGAATACAAATTCGAAATACAGACAGTACCTTTCAACCCCATTGTGTTTTGCTCGATAAGCGCGCCTGTCCTTCCACTGCCTGGATTTTTGCTGTTATTTCTCAGCTTATATGGGTATATGATATATGTGCGTCAAGAACGACTTCCAGCTAATGTCTCGCCTCATGCTGAGTTCAGGGAGAATCTTACGTAATTTCGATTCAACTGGCTTGGCTGCTGGAAGGCGGGGCTTTGTGACCTAATTAAGGCCGCTCGCGCCGGCAGTGCAGTCTGCGTCTCCCCCGCCCCATGTTATCTGATCATTACCTAGTCTTAATTAGGTCATGAAGCCAAGATTCAATTCGTGATTTCATGTCTATAAAACAACAATACGACAATGCTCTTGGATACATAACAGGTACATTTGGGTTGGGCTATAATCCCATCCTTCGGTACGCTGTTTTTCCAGGGAGTCAGCATACCTCCAACGATCTCATATGCACCTTAATGCCAGCCTTTCTACACCGACGCCATAGGCAACTCATATAAGAAGTACTTGGACCGGTTAGATCAGATAATCGACCGATTCAGGTCCTGATTCTAGCAATTGCAAATTATGTAGGAAAAGGAAGTACAAAAATTTTCAGGACATCAGTGGTGGACATATTCTATGAGGATGTGTTTTTTGAATTTATGACAGATTATATTAATCCATTCTATGATAATCTTAGAACGAGGTTTGTTATCTTAGGGCAAGGTTTTGCTTAGAGATCACATTTCAAGGCACCGTCCGCCCAAACCGAGAATTCCAATATTTCAATGCTTTATAATAGCGGGGGCCCCTAAGTGGGTAATCGCCCAACTTCCGCTGCAAAAGATGAATTCCGAAGCAAGAAATCGCTCCAGAATGAAGAAGGCTCAGGTAGCTCCGCCCATCAAAATGGGTGGTCTGAAGATAATGAGCTTGAAAGGAGGCTTCGGGGCAAATAGAAATGTCAAAACCTTAATAATTACGAAAGACGATTTTTGACAATTATAAAAACATTAAAACACAATCTCGGATTTTTATCTTCGCACCATCCACGTTGATGGGCGGGGCCACTTAGGCTAGGCTATTTCTACCTTCTGGAGCGTTTTTCTCGCCGCGAACATTTTTTTGCAGCGACACTTGAGTGATCATATAGTTGCAAGCCCCGCTATCGTACAACGTCAAAATCTCAGCAACCTCTTTGGGTGTACGGTGCATACTCTGTCCGGCCGCAATGCATACTTTTATACCAACGCAATAAGGGCGAAGAATGAGAAAATGCCACGATCTGGCATGAAAATGGCAGCGTTTCTCTTTTTGGTCAGAACTTGCTCGAATAGATCTCTTCTGATTTTCAAAAGAATGAGCAAAGTTAACAAAAAAGAAAGACTACTTAACAACCCTATCTTTTTCATTTCATTTATTCATAGGCATAACCCTATGTTTCAATAACACAAACTCTAAAACATCAACAAAAACCACAACAACAACACATAAATATCAAAGATCACCTGAACTCAATGGAAGATCAGAGTTAATGGCACAACAACTCGTAAATTGTAAGATCATGTGAAAGAACAAGTAGATCAGAATTAGCTATCTTTGAACTGCAGATACTTCCTGAGAACAGCCTTAAACTGGGATAACTTTGACAAACGTCAAATGACGTCAAACGTCAAATAACAAATGCCGTCTCAAAAGTCTATCAATGTCCTGAACGATACGGCACGTGAAGAATTTCTTGCGTAGCTTTAACCTGGCTCTAGGGATAATGGGCTTTCTACTACCTCCCCTTGTATTGGATGCTCTGGTTGGAAAGAACTTTTTGAATTCTAAGCCACATGTACCATATGCAATCTTATAAGCCATCACAAGATCAAATTTGCGCCTTCTGTAGGCGAGTGAGGAGAGTCCCAAATTCGTATTCCGGATGTTACCGTTTGGAATGAGATCATAGTGAAAAACTGTTTGCGTATGAAAAGTGAAATTGTTCTGAACTTTCTCGATATAGTTATTGTTTTGCACAGATATGGATTGTAAATCACTGTACCATATTCCAACATGGGTCTTATGAACGACTTATACGTTTGCAAAAAGACAGCTGCGTCTTTATTTTCAAATGCTCTAAACAAATCATAAACCGTCCTTGTGGCTTTGTCTGCAATCATTTTACAGTGTTCATCAAAAGTGAGGTTACTCTTAACTATGAATCCTAGATCCCTTATTGAGTTGACTTCATGGAGATAGGAGTCCCCCAAGATACTTAAACTTTAGAATTGCAGTTTCTCGGTCCAACATGGATCACCTTAGTTTTTTCCCTGGAAATGGGCGATGACCACTCATTTGACCAGTTATAACTTGATCAAGGGCTTTTTGCAACACATTATAACCAGACACATCCCCTACAACAGCATACAGCTTGAAGTCATCTGCGAATGCACTACAAGAAACCCCCAGGTTAAGTGGAATAGTTGGTAGCTCAAACATGTAAACGTTGAACAGCACAGGAGAGAGGACTCCCCCCTGTGGGACTCCACTGTGCATCTTACGAGGTTTAGAAAATGCAGTTTTGACGCGAACCGAAAGAGACCTGTCCGCAAGGAAGGCTCTGATCCAGGCGATAATGCGAGGATGTAACCGACCATGTTTAACTTTTGCAATAGTTTAACATGAGGTATTTTATCAAAAGCCTTGGTAAAATTGAGATAAATTATGTCAATGTTAAGTCCCTTATCAAAATTTTGTGTCCAATCCTTTAGAGATGGAGCATAGCTGTGGAGATTTACCACCTTGAAATCCATGTTGAAACGGTGAGATGATTTTGTATTTATTTAAATGTTTGACTATATGTTTCTTCAATATCTTCTCAAAAAGTCTGGCAAATATAGAAGTAATACTGACAAGTCGAAAGTTTTTTGCAGAATTATACGGTTTCTTTTTCGGTTTTGGTGTACCATATGAAGTGCGCCGTCTAGCTGACACTTCTGGTCTCATAAAGCTCAAGCTACACAAAAATTGAAGAGGTCCGGCTATAATGTGTGCTACTGATTTTATGAATTGTAGTGGTAACAAATCCGGTGTGAGCGAAGTTGAGTGGGGCCATGAGATCAGCAACCTATAGATGTCATCTACAGAAAAACCAGGTTTTTTCTCCATTACAGGAAAACACGGAGTATGTGAACTGATATTCGTGGAGGCACTTTTTTGGAAATTGGTTTCGAAAACAACAGCAAAATGTTATGCTTTCTCAAAATCATCAACTATAATAGTCCCGTTCTCACCTACAATTACTCCGATCTTATTCTTTTGTTTAAGTCTAGAACTGATCAATCTGAAAAAATGGTCCTTTTTTGCGACTGGACTATTTTCCTTTCAACAGAAGCGTTGTATTTCCCAAGCCTTTTGGTGAAAATAGTGTTCATTCTAATATACTCGCTCCAGTCTCATTGCTCCCACCATGCACTACTATATTCCATGCACGCTCTCTTCTCTCATATAATTCACGAAGATAGCTGGAGAGGTACATGGTTTTTGGTGGAACCGAAACCATGGGAACGTATCTATCAATGGCATGGTGCAGAATGAATAGAAATAATTCATACATACTGTTAATGTTATTGGCTGAATTAAAAGATCCCTACCAATCTATATCAGCTAAGTATTTGATCAAATTGTCCCAGTCTGCATGTTTATAGTCTTTCCGTATAATATGCTCCGTGCGACCGGCGTAGTGTTTGAGTAAGAACCTAACTGTTGCATGATCACTTGACCCCAACGGTGCCTCAACTCGAACCTTTTTGATCAAGTCTTCATCATTTGTTAAAACTAGATCCAGAAGATTCTGTCCCAATGTATGGGAATGTACTTTCTGTGATAATCCGTATAACTGACACATGTTCAAGAAATTTCTTGAAGCTGTGCCACCCTTGGTTGCGGCTTGGGCTGCCCAATCAATACAGGAAAACTTAAAGTCGCCCATAAGGACCAGAGCTTTGCGGCAACCCAAAAGATCTGTGATGGCTTTTATCATTTGTTCAGTTTTGTTTATACTGCAGGAGGGGGCTCTGTACACTAAAATGACATGCACTGAGACATAAGCAAGGATATCAACACAAAGTATCTCATAGCTATCTGCTACTGATTAACTGAACACAACATTTGAATTTAGATTGCATCGGATTATAAGAGCTACACCCCTCCTCTTTTACCAACTCTATCGCATCTATGAATGACAAAATTATTCCAATTACCAAATAGAGAGCTGTCGATGACTTCATCACTCAGCCAGCTTTCAGTTATCCCTATAATATCCAGGTTTTGATTGCGCATACAAAATGTCAGACTACCTATGTTCCTGCAGAGTGATCTGATGTTAGTTAAAAGGCACTCAAGAGAAAGATCCCCAGTCCAAGGAAAATCTACCCATTTAAATTATCAGAACAATTCGCGCCTTTTTGAGGCTGCTGACCATGCATATCAATCGGATCAATGCGATCAATAACGGCCGCGGACGACCAGGTCACAGACATCGAAGACATCGATCGATTAGCTGCTTTGCCTCGTTGAGCTTCCCTCTCCTTCCTGGCCCTTTCTCTCTCTTCTCTTGGAAGAGAGGGCCTTAAGAAAATGCCTTTATTTGAAGGAAAGTATTTCAATTGTGAAGCCCGACGTAGCAAAAGATTGGCAAAGTAAGATGAAGGTAAAACAATTTTGAGAAGTCTGTCCCTAGAAGGATGTGGCCTGCCCATCCGGTATACCAAAACGGGCCTGCACTCGATTCCCAAAAAATCAAAGATTTGATCAGTACATATGCAATCATGATTAACCTTAAAACTAGTCCTAGCATTTGTATACTCAGGAATTCCTGGCTACAATTGATCTTTTCTTTCTATTTCTTCACTGGTCAAAGGAGGATTCGATGCAATCAAAGGAGGATTTGATGGAACGTCATTGTTGGACAAGGCATGAGAACTAGACGAAACAACATAAGATAGCAATTTCTCATCTTCTGACTTCAAAATATCCAATTGATGATTTATGGAAGAAAGCTGTTCGTTCAACTCACGATTACGTTCCATGAGTACTTCATATTGCTTCTTTGACTCCATCAAATAAGCGATTATTGTACGGGCATACGCTGGCAAACTCTCGTCCTTCAGCAGATCATGTGCAGCACTCTCCAATTCGGGCGACGGAGATGGATCGAATGCTATCTTGCTTTTTTAGCCTGTCGATAGGATTCAACGGATAGACTGGAGCCATCCTTAGTAGAGAATACTAGCAGAAATTCAATGAAGGTCCAGTAGAAATAAGGAAGTGGGCACAAGGTCTATCGATGGTCGGAACAAATGAAAGGAAAGGAATCAGTCAAGTCTTTCACAAAACAATGAAAGAACTGACTTACAGACGGCGTAGGGGGCTGGTAGAATGTTGACAGGCAGTCGGGCAGAAGCGCTAGATTCAGCATGAACCGGGAAATTCAGTAGTAAATCCAATAGTTGCTCTCGATATGGGGATGCGAGCGAGAGCGGGGATACAGGCGACCGCTCGGCAGCAGGTCACCGATCTTGCATGAAATGAAAATGAAATGAAACCCTATTTTGTTTTTGGCATCTGAGCGATCCTTCCACTGCCTGAATTTTTGCTGCTATTTCACAGCTTATATGGTACCAGTGCGTCACCTCTGCTTTCGCAGAGGTTCGCACTGGTCCACTATCTGTATGCGTTACTCATTCTCGTAATAATGACATTGAAACTCGCTGTGCTATGCCGACTACCACGAATGAAATGTAAACAGCTACTCATTTAGAAAGCTTTTTCACGTGAGATCGGTGATTTCGCATGGAAAAAACTTTTCGCAGGAAGACAAAGGCAAATTTGAATAGGTTTTTGAATTTGTCATTGTTTGATAGTCGCCATAAAGGCAATAGTCACCGTAAGCTACATCTCTGTGCTAAAATCTTCTCAAATGCTTTTCTAGGACCTTGGCAAATTGACCATTTACGCAAGCAATACTTTTTGGCGCCATTTTTGTAAAGTGGATTTTGGTCACTTATTTGGGCCTAAGTCCATGGCTTGCACATTTACTTGCCATAAACACCCACTACTCTGCAAAAAGTGGAATCACGGACCCAATTTTGTGGGCCAAATGCAAAGTAGATCCGTTGGACGCGCAATTTTCAAGAGACCCACTTAACGAATCTGCTTGTGCTTTTGCATGTAGGACTTTCATGCGAGTAGCAAGTGCTATGCAAAATTTGAGCCCAGGACGTTGGCTGGAACACGCTCTACGAACTCCGTGACGGACAGACATTCAGACACACGCACACAAAAACACGTAAACACTCTTATCGCGTTATTATAGTAGGATATGCTATATGCGTCAAGAATAATTTCCAGCGTAATGTCTCTCCTCTTGCTGAGTTTTGGGAGAATCTACGCAACCTTCGACTTAACTGACTTGGCTAGAAGGCGGGGCTTTGTGACCTAATTAAGGCCGCTCGCGCCTGCGCGCGCTCATGCTATCTGATCATTATTTAGTCTTTATTTGATCACGAAACCTCGCCTTCTAGCGTCCTAGCCAGTTGAATCGAAGGGTATGCAATTTTTGAAAACCTTACAATTAGTTCTGAAATCTGACCGCCAGAAAAGATCTCAAGCTAGAACTTTAGTACTATTTAAAAATGATGGTGGCTTCCATTCTCTCCACTGCTTAATAAACACAATAATCAAACTAATTTTTAGGCTGGAAAGCGTGAAAGCGATCAAATCAAGAAACACTTATCGAGCTCGTCCATGGTTTTGAAAATGGGTGAATAGTGTAACCTTTGATTCAACTGGTTTGGCATTTGGAAGGCGGGGCTCTGTGACCTACTTAAGGCCGCTCGCGTCCGCGAAGCAGTCTGCTCCCTCTCACGCACGTGCTCCGATCATTACCTGGCCTTAATGGAGACGAAGCCCCGCCTTCCAGCAGCCAAACCAGTTGAATCAAAGATTAGTCTCGTCGATTTTGAGAATGGCATATTAACCAATATTGAACAAGTGTGGTTGAAAGTTTTGGAAAAAACATAAACTTTATGTGGAGAAAACTTTGTATTGATGCTCAACGAAAACTTTGCATATAAAAACCTTTCTATTGCTGTTTATGCTTATTTTGCCTCTCAAAAAATGTTGTAAATACAAATTGCCCGTGCTGCATAGAAGCAGCTTGCATTCTGATGCTTGTCACAACAACATCTGATCTGTTTTGCTAAACCCCGGACGTCTTTAAAAAGTAGTAGGTTACTTGTTGTAAAGTCTATGCCATTCCAAGTAAGGAGCACCGGAGCAGCTGACAAAATGAATTTTTTCTACATTGCTTTTGCGGCAGTTCGACTTAGAAAGTTTTACTTCTGTACGAGGTCTAAAAAAATTGCAGGTGATCCCCACCGTTTATGAACTCGTGTCTAGCCTGCCTGGAGTTAGGGACCCTCCACCTTTCAGTGGATTGGAAGAACCCTGTACCCTCCACACGGAAACAAACTATCAAAAGGCAAACACTGAGGAACGCTTCATTCGTCCGAAACTCTACTTCAACGTTCAAAACAAAAAAGACCCACACATTTGTAGCAGTAAAAGTCTCTTTTCTAAACTTACTTTTGTTGACGCAATACAATCAAAAAGCTGCGGCTTTGTGTTAAAAAGCCGAGTTCACTATATCCTTTCGGAGATGGACCGCATAGAAGAAAGCTTTAATTTTGAAGCTTTAAATGTTTGCATTGAATATCAATCAGTATTGACACTACCCTTACCTATTGAAAAGTGCCGGACCGAGGGGAGGGCGGGGGGGGGGGTAGCATTCCTCCCTAGAATGGGTCGCCAAATTTTTGAAACTTACCTACATGGATTATAAAAATGTGCAAATGACTTGTTTATTTTTGACATGAAATAGTAATTGAAATAATTTTTTAAATTCTTTAAAAATTCAATCTTGGGCCCGAAAAAATGTCAAGAAGCACCCCAAAAAATTTTTCGGAGTGGGTGGCTGACGCCACGCACCTTCATTTCAAAAAAATTTTTCCGCCCCCTCCCCGGACGGAAATCCTGGGACCGCCACTGCTAGTGATCAGTGGGCAGGAGGGGGGGGGGCAGGCAAAACTTATTTTCGAATGAAAGTGCGTGGCGTATCATGCACCGGAAAAGTTTATTTGGGATGCTTCTCAAAGTTTTTGCGGACCCATGGCTCCAAAACTTCGAGAAATGGGGCGCGTGGCGCTATATCCCGGAAAAATCTGCCGCACCACATACAATTCGGCGTAAAAAAGCCGGAGTTGTATTCCTCAAAAAGAGGAACACAACTGCAGGAATGCAAAAAATCGATAAAATCGATAAAAGTAACAATTAATTTGAAGTAGTACTAGTGTAATCGTAATCAGCATGCTCGATTACCCCCCCCCCCCCCGGCGCCAACTCTCAGCCCCGTATTTTGCAAAAAGTCGGTAAAAGTAATGGATAATTGCAATTATAATATATTGAAGGTAGTGGCTTGGCAAATCCTCGACCTGAAGTCTCTTCTCTTGCCTGGGGATTTGAACGCGCTGGTTCCGAAAATACACTTTGAAGAGTGCGAAGGCGAAAACTAGCATTTTTTGAGAATCATCATTGTGAATTTGGACGAGTGCAACGCTTCACGTCATGTTTGGAGACGTAGAGTCGTTGCGGGACCATGATGTTTATAGCATTGCGGCATTGCGGCGTGCCGCCTCTGACGGTCGAAAGGGAATCTCAAGTTCGTCCAAGCTCGTGTAAGAATGGCTTGCGCGCACGGGTTTAGGGCATTTTTCTAGGCGAAGGAAGCATGCTATGAGCTCGGACCTGCTCTGTTCTCATGTTTGAGAGGCAGGCAACCTTCCATATCAAAATTTTGGTATGTTTGGTTTTGCCGAGCCACTGCCTTTAAGGAGCGAAGGATTTGTCTAATTATTCATTACAAGAGTAATGATCACTTTGAAATATCTGTTCTTTCTTCATCTTACTTTCCTATAAATCAGTGTTAGGAGCTTGTTATGCTTGAAAAAGCTGCATAAAACCAAAAGAGGAAACTGTACGCATTGTAGGTCTGTTCCGCAAAGCTTCTAAAGCTAGAGTATATTACGGCAGCTAATGACTAACAGCAGAGAGAATCAAATCTGCAAGATTTCTAGTTTATGCTTCACCAAATTCGAACATCAGGGCTGTGTGAGGGAAATTATTGTCAAATTTTGTAGTTTGACAAGAAAGTACTAAAACTTTCAGTATGACAATTATGTGCTCGCTTTGCATATGCCATATGGCGTATGCATTTTCGGAAAAAAATTTTGTTAGAAAACATAACTCAAATTCCCTTTGAAAAAGTTGGGTAAACCTGGTAAAGGTGCGTGTTAATGTTTGCAGTCATCAAGTAATTCACTAGTGAGCTAGTTGTCGGTACAGAAGTAAGTGAGCATCTGATTACATATCCCATTAATTCGGAAATTTAGTTCCAAGTTCTCTCTTCTCTGAATCTGGACATTCTGGCGTAGTAGTTTTCTGCGTTAGTATGCCAAATCCAGGTCAGCGTGGTAGTATCGTTTATTTGACCTTATGTTTCGATGAAGGAGGTCTAAAGTGGATTGCAATTCAAATTTATGAGACAAGACCGCAGGCCATTGCCAAACATCAGTGAGCCTAGACTTGGTCTCGCTCGCATGGTACCGAGATACACGCCGGTTAAGAAATTGACCTGTGATCCACCGCGGTGTTATTGAGAAAGCCAGCCTGCACAAAAGGCAGGGACGACAGCGAGGGCTGCTCACTTGATAGGTCTTTTTACATGTGTATGTGAGTTACAGCCTGCATATAGAAAATGTACGGCTTCATAGGTTTTGAAGAGTGAATGGTGCTCTATCAGATAGTGAAAAACTGAAGTCGATTTGAGAGATATTCGCCGAAAAAGAGAATTCAAAATTTACTTCATTTTAGCTTGTTCAGTGACAGCTGACACTTAGACTTATATAAATTTTCAATGTGAAGGTGTGTGATGTTGCGACTTCATAGGTTTTGTACAGTAAAGTCTGTCTTATCAGGATATTCCTTAGCCGTACCGATCCATTGAGACAGCGCCGAGATCCAGGGTCTTGAGAAAGCAGGTAAAAAAGCGCTTCTTAAAATTTAACAGCTCACAACTTCTCAAAAACTGCATGAATCATGTTGCAACTTCAAAGGTTATATTCTCCTTATCAAGAGCTTTCAGATTATGTATAAAATGTGGAAATTTAGGGACTCCTACGACTTATGCCCGTGGGGGGAGACTTTTCATTACAAATTCTCCCCTGGCGGCCTCCACCCAGTACATTGAAGTGGGCTGGAGGCAGAGGTGCGATGGGTGGAGCCGGGCCCCCCAAAATTCAAGGTGGTTCCAGCTACCACTGGCCGGCAAAAGTGAAGGTGGTAGTGCTAGACACTCACCTCCCAAGAACTTCGACCGTGGGGGGGGGGGGGGGAGCAGAGTTGCGTTGGAAAGAACCGGGCAGATAGATGGGGGGGGGGGGGATTTGAAGTTTGATGTCGACGGGGAGGGGGCAGCTCAACGTCACTTTCGCAGAAAAAATCTTTCTCAAAAGGTTCATAAGCTTTTCCACTGACTAATAAAGAAGAAAAATAAGAAGAACAAATTTAAAGGTTAATGAAAGCTTTTTTCTCATTCATTTTATTAGTTGGGTCACAAAGTTGGTTCGCCAGTTTTCAAAAAATCATGACTTCCTTTTTTTCTTTTGGTGGAATTTCTTAATTTTATTTCTGTTTTAAAAAGGAAACCCTTTTTTACAGCAGTATCTTTGGGATGAAATGACGTGAGGAATTCCGAGAGTTAGAAGCAGTTGAATGACAGCAGTCAAGATCAGCACTTTTCCAGCTGGATCACGAAAAATTCTGGAAGTGTTTTCATTCGATAGAGAAAATTATGCTCTTTACTACAGCACCTTTACCACGAATTAAAACGGAAAAGATCGAGAGTTATAAGCAAATAAAAAGAACTACTTCAATTTTGCAATTTTTGAGCATGCTCAAAATAGCCCAAAAACGTCACAAAAAGGCGGAAAAGCCATGAATATGGGTTTTGTGACCTTCTCTTTTTGAGTGAGTGAAAATAATAGTAAGATTCGAGTGCGATTTTAATTTTCGTGAAAAACACAGGCCCGAAAATCCGGAAATATTACGAAAATCAAAATTGCTCTCGATTGGTACGGTTTTCACTCACCTAGAAAGAGAAGATCACAAAACTCATGTTTATTGCTTTTCCGCCTTTTTTGTGACGTTTTTGGGCTATTTTGAGCATGCTTAAAAATTGCAAAATTGAAGTAGTTTTTGAAAATCTGGCGAACGAACATTGTGACCCACCTATTACGTTTGGGAGCTCGCCGTAGCCTACTGCGAGCACCCAAAGGCCATCCCGGCATGGATGCATCTAAGCCTCAGCACTTCCCACAAATTCGGAGGACAAAGCTTCTTGATAAATTTCAAGAGGTCTAACCCAGTAGTCCTCTTTAGGGCCAACAACTGTGACCAACGGCCCTCCTTAAAGCCACAAATACGATGAGTACAGCGGCATGAATATTTGAAATAAACGTGTTTATCAAATGGTGTATCTATATATACAGAGTGTCTCAAAAAGATGTGCACACTGTTTGATCGTTAATAACTCTCTTGCTTTCATGTCTCTTGCCGAGCTTGAGGTACCATTCTGTAGAGCGAGGATAAACTTAGATTTACAGTATGGAGCGAATCACCACTCACTCATCGTTGATGTAGGATCACTGTAGGAACTTTCAGCATACAAGGCCACTGCGGAATAAGCCATTTGAGGAAATTACTTCGAAAAAAATCTAAAAATTTGTGTGGCAAAGTTTTCAGGCGTGCTGATTTCACTTCATAACTTTCCACCAGTTATTCGAGCTTTCTTGATGGCGTACTCACATTTCTGACCAACACTGGAAAGTCAGATATTACCCTAAATTTGAAATAACTCATGAAAGAAGCAATGTACTGATGTGAACTTTTTATATTTAAATTCAGCAACTTCGATTAACCCAGTTTAAGAGTTTCTGGCTTGTTTGGCTTTCTTTTTGAAGCAAAATACCGCTTTTAATGGCTTGAAATCCTCCTCGAAATTCCCACCGTAATCCTACAGTAATAAAGAGCGATCGACGATCCGCTCCATACTGATCTAAGTTAAACTTCGCTCTAAAGAATGGTGCCTCAAGCCCGGCAAAAGACATGAAAGCAAGAGAGTTATTAACAATCAAACAGTGTGCACATCTTTTTGGGACACCTTGTATAAACTAGCTGGTAACTAGCTTTACTTACTCCTCTTGGTATGTTGTAGCGACATAAGCACCCTTTGATTTTGTAGCTATAGCAACGCCTTGTAATAATACTAAATGCATCAGCGAACAAAATTTCAGATTTTTTTTGTCTTGAATCTGTGCTGCAATACAATGATTGAAAAAATGCAAATTCAGCTTACACTAATATGTTCCTAATGGCAAAGCAAAGTGTGCTTACCTTATCTGGTATCTTATATATTAATGGATTACTTGTATTGTAGGCGCCTCTTTCGACTTTATCCAAGTCAAAATCATAAAGGGTCTTGCCGCTTAGTACCTAGGAGGAATAAATGAGATGTTATCGAGGGAAGACTAGTCAGAGATGAAATGTACAAGTGCTCAAATTTACCCATAATCTATGCCCTCCTAGTTCTGTTATGTATGATGCGATAGAACGGCTATAATTGTAACGTTTCGGCAAGTTGAACTTTTGCTCATTTCTAACACTGTAAATGGGAAGTAATTTTTCAAATTTTGCAGTGACAGTTTGCACATATGCATCTTTGAAATTATCAGAGCATTTGAAAGGTATCAAGGTTTTCTTGTCGTTGTTTACATTGAGAAACCTCGATGTGACTTTTTCGTCACTATACCTATCATCTATATATATTAGGCTGGAAGCTAAGTTTTGCAACTGGTTTCATAACTTCACTCTCTCTGGATATGGCGCACTCAAACTTTGGCATTATGTAGAGGGCAATGTGAGCTACAAGAGAGCACAAATTGTCTAAATTTTGAACACGAAATAAAAAAGTTTCAGTCGTTTTCCGAAAACTAGTAAAATATGAGAATTTTTGGGGTTTCAAGCTAAAATAAAGCCTTTGGCAGCTTAGACCATGCGCAGTAATCCAAATTCGTCTATATATCATTGCTGGAGCTTAACTCCTTCGGCCTAGTAAAAAGAAACAAAATTTTGGGGCATATCGAGATTTGGCGTTCTCACAAATTCGCACGAGTCGATGTACGCAAGAGCTGCTGGGGACGACCGTCAATGACTAAAGAGTCCGAAGCCCAAATTCCGCTGAGACTTTACATAGTAGGGTTATTTGACCTGCCAAACGCGGATATCACATTCATTTGTTGAATCAATGGCTTTTTCCTTGTTTAGGGTGAGACCCCATATCGTACATCTACAGTAATCCTATAAAAAAGCCCTTACCACGCAATTTCACTATCGTTTTCGTGATCAGCATGTCGGGTAACACACCTTTGAAAAGTTTCAGCCAAATCCATCAAACTTTGAATTTTTCCCCTTCATACCATGCACCTACCGTAACCCTCACTGCGACGTCAGAATTTGGTAGGACAGCAGCTGCGCTTGTAGCTTACGTAATAACCAACACAGTGACAATTTTTGAGTGCGCCATGTAGTGAGAGGAAAGTTATTGCTTGAGTTGCAAAACTTAGTTTCCAACCTAATAAATAAAACTCAATTTCTGTAAATTTGTTAGTATGTAAGTATGTGGCTTATAGACTCCTTTGTTTGTGAACCGATGAGGCCGAAATTTGCTCCCCCATAAATGAGGCCAGGCGCAGAAAATAGGCTACTTTTCTCGACAACTCGCTGGGTCCTTCTATCGATTTATTGATTTGTTTACTTACATGTAAGGGAATGAACTTAAACATCATTCCTGGATCATAGTTGGGTAAGCGGGGCGGTAAAGATCATCTACATCTTGCGGCGAGGAGGATCCGGTTCTTCGAGTCAGCGGGGTGTGCGGAAGCGCTTCTTCAGATATGGATAAGGAAGGTGAGTCTTCAAGCTTTTGGATTCTAATGCCTTCCACCGGGCATTAGAGCCCGCTTCCCGGGCAAGACCGGGAATGCCATCTAGTTTGTAAATAAAACTCAGTTAAACTTTACGTACTTTAGAAAGTAAATTTTGTTATAACGTACTGCGAATAAAGTAGGTTGATCTAGGCAGTAACCAACGAGAACCAGAATTTGAATAATCAAATAGTGAAAATCATGCAAAATTTCCACTGTTATAATTCTGAAGTATGAAGATGTCAGCAACTGCGACTTCATAGGTTTCAAAGGGTCAGTGCTGTTCTACCAGATAGTAAAAAAACCATGCCGATTTGAGCAGTGGCCGCCGAGAACGAGAATTTTGAAAAATTGAGCGGTTTTAGGTTGCTTAGTGACAGCTTATTTCCCATAAATCTTGAATGTGAAAGTGTGTGATGTTGCAACTTCATAGGTTTTGTAGAGTAGGATCGCCTTATCAGAATATATCTTAGCCGTACCGATAGATTGATATAGCTCCGAAATTTAGGCTTTTAAAGAAACAGGTAAAAAATCGCTTTTTAGGATTCAACAGCTCATAACTTCTTCAGAATTGCATGAATCATGTTGCGACTTCATAAGTTGGATTCTCCTCTTTAAGAGCTTTCAGTTAATTTATGATATATGGGGGTTTCGCGCCTCTCACGGCATATGCCCGGGGGTGGAGACTTTTCATACCAAAGTCCCCACTGGCGGCCTCTAGCCAATACATTAACATGGGCGAGGTGGAGGCTGGTATGAAAAGTTTCCAACCCGGGTCAGAGCCGCAAATCATTGAACCACCCGCATATTATATATCATCCGAAAGCTTGGAGGGGAGAATCCAACCTATGAACTCGCAACGTGATTCATGCAATTCTGGAGAAGTTAGAGCTGTTAGCCTAAAAAACGGTTTTATACCTGTTTTTTTTTCAAGAACCTGGATCTCGGCGCCGTTTCAAAGAGATTCCAGATTTATAGGAGTCTAAACGTCAGCTGTTATTGAGCATCCTAAGATCGCTTAATTTTCTCGTTCTCGGCGGCCACTGCTCAAATCGACAGGATTCCTTCACTATCTGGTAGAACTACACTTACCCTTTAAAACTTATAAAGTCGCAATTGCAGACATCTTCAACCACCAGATTTATAATAGTGGAAGTTTTGCATGATTTGCAAAAATTTTATGTTATTTTATCATTCGAAATTCTGGTTCTCGGCGGTTACTGCCTAGATCGACCTGCTACATAGATATATGCTCTCAATAATTTTTTTTTGCATTCCTTTTGCTTAATTTCCTTCTTTTAAGCTTCAGCAAAAAAATTATTTTGCTTAATTTCCTTCTTTCCAGCAAAAAAAAATTCAAACCCAAAAGTAAAGCTGGTCATCCCCTTTATCTTTTTATCTTTTATTCATTCTCAACGGTTTACATTGTTCATGCAAAAGACCGTAATGATATTATGTAAGGCTTCATTATGTCAGTAGTGGGACAGCACATGTAATACCAAGTGTTCTCCATACAGCACATTCCATTCTTAGCTCCTGCCAATTACAATTAGGCTTATATATCTTGCAATGCTTACGGGTGTCTTCTTCCCATCGCGTTCTAGGTTTTTCATCACCGAAACGGCGGCCAGTAGGTGGAATCCAACGTGTAAGCATGTCTGTCCATCTTTCATCGCCTTCTTTTCCAAGTATTCTTCCAGCAAATCGCCATATTCTTCGACGAGCTATTGCGACTACATTTTTCAGTTTCGTGATAGACCGTATCCATTTTGAAGAATTTTGGTCTTCTAAGCGAAATCCTAGCATTAATCGTTCCATCGCTCTTTGGCATCGAAGAAGTTTGAGCAGCGAGTTCTTAGTCACCGCCCAAGCTTCACAACCATATGAAAGCGTTGGAAGTATCAAGTTATTAAAGTAACGGCGTTTGAGATGAACAGCAACATTTCGACTGCCGAGAAGTTGTCGTACTTGTCCGAATGCATTCCACGCTGCTTAGGCGTCTGGAAATTTCTTTATCATGACTGCGTGGGCATTGAATTAGCTGTCCAAGATATACGAAGCAATCTACACGTTCAATGACATTGAAGTTCAGTGTGATTACCGAGCTCGTCCAAGTGTTGTCTCTGTCTTCGCCCATCCACTTGGTTTTGTGGCCATTAATTTGAAGTCCTATTCGAAAACATGCATGAAGAAGCTTTACAGCCATTAATTCCAAATGACTTGGACTGAGATCTATGAGTACATTGTCATCCGCAAAAGCAAGGTAACGTAAATGTTTTCCACCAATGTCATTTCCTTCTTCTTCTTCCCACTGTACAGATTCGATCGAGTACTGCAGACCAGTGGCGTACCCAGGATTTCGGCTCGGGGGGGGGGGGGTGAAATGAAGGTGCGGTGGCGTCAGCCACGCACTCCGAAAAAATTTTAGGGGGGGGGGGGCTTCTCAAAATTTTTGCGGGCCCCCAACCCCTAAAATCCGAAAAAAGGGGGCGTGGCTGTCGCCACGCCCCGAAAAAAGTTTTTTATAAGGCTAATTTGAATTTTTAAAAAATTTTAAAAA
This sequence comes from Cylicocyclus nassatus, assembly GCA_958299035.1. Taxonomy (NCBI): domain Eukaryota; kingdom Metazoa; phylum Nematoda; class Chromadorea; order Rhabditida; family Strongylidae; genus Cylicocyclus; species Cylicocyclus nassatus. The sequence goes on from CATQJL010000001.1 coordinate 75,688,257, forward strand.
TTATTTTAATTATTTACAAAAATAAACAAGTCACTTGCACATTTTTATAACTCATGTAAGTAACTTAGAAAAATTTCGCGACCCGTTCTTGGGGGGGGGGAGGGGCGCCCCCCCTCCCCGCCTCCCCCTCGGTACCCCACTGCTGCAGACATATGATGAAAATAAGCGGAGACAATGCGTCGCCTTGACGGTCTCCTCTATGTATTTTGAAAGACGAATTGATATTGTTAAGTTGAAGTGAGGCTGTTGCGTTTTGATATGATAGTTCTATCATCAAAATCGTGTCATTATCTACTCCAAAGTATGCAAGAGCTTTCCAGATTGCGTTGAAGTTAATAGTATCGAAAGCTTTTTCAAAGCCGAGGAAAGAAATGCTATTGGTAGATGGTATTCATGGGTCTTCTCTATAAGTTGGTTGGTTGTTTGCAAGTGGTCGGTAGTTGAAAACGTTCGTCGAAAACCGGCTTGCTCAATGGAAAGATGTTTATCAACTTTTTCCTCTATCCGGTGGGCCGAAGCTCTTGTCAAAAACTTATACAATGAAGGTAAGAGAGAGAGAGAGATCAGGCGGTAGTTTTTGATGTCATACCGATCGCCCTTCTTGTGAAGTGAACCATGAAAGCATGTGCGAATTCATTGGGTATGCTACCTTTCTCACATTCGGTTGATGATATCTGCTAATTGTGGTGCAACGATCTCTACTCCATACTTTGCAGCCATATATCGGATTCCATCGATGCCTGAGGCAGTGTTTCCGCGAATTTTTGAGGCAGCTATCCTCAACTCGTCTGCAGTTATTGGGTAATTCACGATTCGATGGGTGTGAGCCTGAATGGGATTCTCGCGTATTCCGTAAAGCTCAGCAAAGTAAGTCTCAGACTTTCGTTGCGACCAGCGGCGTGCGCTTGGCGTACCAACAGCGTTCCTTAATGCGCCCTACCAGCGCCGTACCGTCTTTTGACGAGCGGCGTTCCATCAACCCAAGCCGAGTGGCGTCCCATCACATTACCCCACGCTGTAAGCGTAAGTCGTACCCGCATGGGATACGACGCACAGGTTGGGCCGCCTCGGCATCTTATCGTTAGTGGTTAGCTAACACTTCTCGATACTTGACAAGGGAATAAGGTTGAGTTGTTGTTCATATTGAGTGACTTGATAACATCTCAGCTGGGTGTTGTAGGGGTGGCCCATAATCCCCTGATTTCGATCCAACGAAGTCCATCGATCGAAATAGCAGGAAATTGTGCGCTAATTTTGGCTTCATAAAATATGACGATAGCAATTTTTGAACCAACTAATGCTGCAATTAGTGAAGTAATCAAAAATCGGGTGAACATGCGGTCCGAAGGCGTACCCTCTCGGCGTACCAGCGGCGTACCAGCTAAATGGCGTAATTTTTTGAATTCTCTTTTTCGGCGAATGTCTCTCGAATCGACTTCAGTCTTTCACTGTCTGATAGAGCACCATTTACTCTTCAAGACCTATAAAGTCGCAGTTGCTGACATCTTCATACTTCAGAATTATAAATGTGGAAATTTCGCTTGATTTTCACTATTTAATTATTCAAAAATCTGGTTCTTGGCGATTACTCCCTGGATCAATCTACTTTTTTCACTGTACGTTATAACAAAATTTACTTAGTAAAATCCCTAGTTTTGCTGAGTTTTACTTCCAAGTACACCACTTGATAAGCACGTTTATTTTAGATATTTATGCCGCTGTATACATAAATATGCTTTCAATGATCTCTTTTGCATTTGTTTTGCTTATTTTCCGCGCACTAGCGGCAACGACCTGAAAGAATGGACGTTAATGCCCCCCCCCCTGATCGACGTTTTTGGAGGTGGTGTCCGGCACTAAAACCTTCACTTTTGGACGGCAGTGGCAGCTGGGACCACCTTCACTTTTGGTGGGCCCGGCTTCCCCCATCGCACTTCTGGTCAAAACTCTCTTCCGCCTCTTCGCCACCTATGTGCGGCCTCTGTTGGAATATTGTACTCCTCTAGGGTCCCCTTACAAGAAAGCTCAAATTGACTTAGAAAGAGTACAACGATCTTTCACATCTGCAATCTTTGCCCGGACTGGAATGTTTCGACTGACATACAAAACTAGGCTCTCCATACTCACCGCGACCTCCCTTCGGTTCAGAAGAGTAATGTAAGGACCAAGATAGGACTTCAAAATTATGAGGTCTTCAAAATTATGATTAGAAGAGTTGAGCTGAGAAAACAAGATTTTTTCAGACTGTCAACTTTAAGAATCTCACTAGAGGACACAATTTTAGGGTTGTAGTAAGAAAAGTTAGAACTAAGCAATTCTTTAACTCCTTCTTAGTACGCGTAGTCAAAACTTGGAATGATTTCTGCTGTTACTGCGAGAAACTCCTTCATTTTTGACAGAGAATTTCAAAAATATTTGAAATCTCAAAGGTCATTCTGATTTTCAAGTGCAGAAGAGGAAGAAGTCGATGTCCTTTTGTCTTCCCAATAGCAGCACTCTAGCCGGTTTTTGTTCCTCTATCCAGAAGAAGAAATCGCACTATATGCTATCCCTTCTACTCTACTCCTTAGGAGAAACAACAACGTAAAAAAACATTTAGATTTTTAAAAAAATCAAAAAAAACTATTCCAATAAACCATAAGCCATATATTGTTTCTTTTCTACCTAACTTCCCTTTCTCGGATGAACTATCCACCTCCTGAAAGTTTCGTTGATTTTCTTTTCGTTTTTCTTGTTCTGTTTTTGCATGTCTTGTTGTTCGTTTGGATACTATTTGATGGCGGTTACAGCCAGCTAGCCTCCGCCCGTAGGCTTGCTGACCTTCAAAAAAATGGGACTAATTTCTGAGAGGAAGCAAGATTCCTCAGTCGACTGTGGATGTACTTTCTTTTCCTCAAAAGATATGATTTATTGTCGACTTTATCAAATGAATATCATGACTTATAATAACGGGCTAAGGATGTTTACGTGACTTTGTGTGTGTGTTACGAAATTCGTAGAGCGTGTTCCAACCAACCTCCTGAGCTCAAATTTTGCGAGAGCATGCTACCAGCATAGAAGTCCAATATGCGAAAGCAGAAGCGAATTCATTGAGCGGATCCCTCAAAATCTGCCCGCGAAACAGGTCCACATGGCTTTCGACCCATATATTCAGGCCTGTATTACCAGTTATTGCAAAGGTATGGCTCTGTATCCATGCAAATCTGTGAGCGATAAGCTTCGATGCAAAAAAAAGTTGCCAAAAGATCTGTTCTCATTTCAAACGGCGCCAAGAAGAGATAGCTAAGTAAAACCTCGGTTTTTCGATCTTTTACTTAATAATATGAAAAGAATTTCGCTCAGAAATGTAGCACTCATAGTCATTGTTTTCTTTTTAGCAGCTACCATTTCATTAGCAGTTCTATAATTATTCGAAAAAGTATTCATTCTTCATTGCCAGAATTTCTTTCGTCTAAGCTCACCGACTTCCCATGGCAGAGCTTGTAGAATGAGTGTACATTTTCTAGCACTTCATTTGTAACGTTCGGCATCCCTAGGTAAGTTTCATTGCTAATTGAGAGTGGGAGAGAAGCAAGACTGTGAAGTAAGTAGAATTGGATTTGTACGCGCGTAGATATGTAGAAACGTAAGCGCAGCTCTATAAGCCTTGCTCATTCTGTAAACGCAGCCATTGCGGTCCTGTAAGGTATACGCGCCGAGTCTCACAAGGCATTGTATTGGGGTTCCTCTCCACAAAAAAATGAATTAGAATCCTTCTAAGTCACATTGTCTTCAACCACATAGTCAAGCCCATGGGACGGGTAAGAGCGAAGATGTTGAATTTATGCATGCACAGTACTAGCATGCGTACAGAAGTGTTTCAAGTCATATGGCACCAGCAGTTATTCCGGTTAAACGTTTGTGCCCAGAACATGATTGACTCCATTTGAGTATGAATGATTCCAACTATTGTACTTGCACAGAGACTATGTGAAGTTCTAATGTGGTTCAAGTCAGGTTATGAGGGAACAGCCGCGCAGAATTCGAACAAAACAAAACTTAAGGTTAGAATTTGAATTCTTTCTTAAATGCAGTGGGTTCATTGCAATCGAAGTATTCGAGGCGGTGGGTTATGTGTGATTTCATGACAATACCTAAATCAAAACTGCTATCATTGTTCTCAAACTGTGACGAGGCTGAGCCGCAGTACCCCAGCGCTGTCTATGGATCAGTTACGCACCGAGATTGAACAGCGGTGTAGGGATCGTTCAGAGTTTGCCAGCCGGTGTTGAAAGTGTTGCCGGTGTTGAAAGTGTTGAAAGTGCTGAAAGTGTTACCGGCGTTGAAAGTGTTATAAGTGATGAAAGTGTTGCCGGTGTTGAAAATGTTGAAAGTGCTGAAAGTGTTACCGGCGTTGAAAGTGTTATAAGTGTTGAAAGTGTTGCCGGTGTTGAAAATGTTGCCGGTGTTGAAAGTGTTGAAAGTGTTGAAGGTGTTGCCGGTGTGAGAGTGCTTCTCATTTTTTTTCGACCGACCTCACCGGCTGGTGAGTATATTCACCTACAATGTGTCTTAATTCATAATGAGCAGGCCGGTGTTAATTTACTAATCGTCTGTATAGGCGCGCGAGCCGCCGGTGAAGCTGTGAGCCCATATAGGCGTGCCGACCACCGTTAGTGACATCGCCCATGGGCGAGGTTCGCCTGATGCACGTCCGCTGGTGTTTAGACGCCCCACTTAATAGCCAAGCGTAATTGGGCAAGAACCGCTGCAGTAGTTGTCCAAGGGCAGTCCGTTTGAAGGCATCGTCCACACAGATTCTTGTCTTCCACAATTTTGCCGATTCAGGGCTTCTCATGTCCCTGATCCCGAATATGAAGTTGTGAATCCGCGAAAATTCAGACAATTCCCGTTCCGGAGAAAATACAGGCCGGCATTTCGGAACGGTGATTAAATGGGCGCGCACGGATGCACAGGCATAGTTTAGGGAGGGCGGTGCCATCTGGGGTCCTCATGCCTCTTCGCTATTTCTGAGGGAGCTTCCAGACCGCGCCGGGACCGCGCCGGTTGTCGCTTTTGCAGCCGGTAGCTGCTTTCGTGCCGGTTGCCGGTATTGCAGCTGAAACGCACTACGTCAGATTTTGTCCTTGGGCGTGGCCTATTGGCGCTAGATGCTAGGCTTTTCGATTTCTTTGTCATCACTCTTTAATTTCCAAAATTCTTTTCTTTGCTGTAGTAATTCATTGCAGATATGGTTCATTTGATTTGGATTCCTTTTTTTTCGGTCGTCTACGATGCTGAAAAAATCGATTCATTGTCGAGTGAAATCCGTTTAGTCTAAATCCCGCTGTAGAGTAATGTTGGATTGCAAGGCAAGGCCTTTTCGACGTTTATCTCGTTTTGAAACTGGTTTACTATGCTGGATAAGCAAGTGCGAAAGTACTTTCTTTGTTTTTGAAGCTGTTTTATCGTGCCGTAGCAGCAATCTAGCTGCAGAACTCAAATTCTCTGTACTGTTTTTGCTTTTGGTACTTCACTATGCTGACTAACGATCTATATCGAAGCGAAGTCATTTGGTGCCTTCTCCTTCTCCTTTCAACGTATATACCTTTACTTCAGCATAGCAAAATAGCTAACCTTGAGTAGTTAACTTATATCAGTAAGTGTACTCAAGCAGTATAGTAGAGCTATATAGTATAGCAGTATAGTAGCTTTGAAATTAGTACTGCAAAAAACAGCGTTTTGCGATGATATCGTTCACTAAGCAGACCAACCTCAAATCGGAAAAGACATCGAGAATCCTTGCCTGCATACCAGAGCAATATCATCAAAACGAAAGCTGTGCAAAAAAATAGCGTTCCGCGAAGACCTATTAGCTCCCAGATGTGTGGAGGCGGGTTGCGGGCTTCCCCTGATCTTAATGGTAAAGTTAACGAAAGAGTACGAAAAAACAATGCCGCATGAAGTTCCAATATTCACACTTACATTCAGGGAAAGTCCGCAACCCGATGTCCTTAATAGAAGTAGCATAGCTTCAAAACTAAAGACAAATTTAAAAAACTTTGTTCTACGAAACTGATCAACTACCGTAAAAGAATAGCCTTAAAACGAATGAAAGGCAAATCGCCTTTTATCACTTTTTTGCCTAAAGAAACAACTCTACAGCGGGAAGTAGATTGATTATTCGACAATAAATTGATTACTCCAGCATCGTAGATCCTCCAATGAATTACTTGCGGAAAGAAGAAGACCTTGGAAAAAAGTGGTGGCAAAAGAATCGAAAGGCCTTGTATTTAGTGTCAATAGGCTCCCGCGACGCTCCAAGGACAAAATCTGACACAATGCGCTTCAGCTGCAATAGCGACAACCGGCGCGAAAGCAGCTACTGGCTGCAAAAGCGACAACCGGCGCGGTTTTGGCGCGGTCTGGAGGCTCCCTAAGCCGTTTTCTCGCTTCCGAAGTGACATTTTGCGCCGCGACTTGGGCAGCATCACCTTGATGAGTGACCCTATTATCGTAAGCGGCCAACTGAACGGAGCGCTAAAGATGAATATTGGAAGCAGAAGCACTTTACTGCACGCGCGGACAATCCCAGGATATCGGGAAACAGATCTGCCCGAATTGTAGATTCTTACATAGATGTCAACTCTTAATATTACTCCCAAAAGCTATGGTGTACTGCTTTTGCATGCAAAAGATCCTTATTCCCATTTTATTAAAAGTAAAGCACTTGTTCTACATAAACAATCTCCATTATTTGAGAGCGCTGCTAAAATCCGATGAGTGTTCGGTGTCAAATCTGGCGCTTTGCGACTATTGAGCAAAACACATACTCAGCAACGGGCAATGTCGGTTGAGGAAGAATGCGACACACTTTCAACACTTTCAACACTGGCAACACTTTCAACATTGGCAACACTTTCAACACTTTCAACACTGTCAACACTTTCAACACTTTCAACACTGGCAACACTTTCAACACCGGCAACACTTCAGCACTTCAGCCAAATGAGGGTTTCTGCAGAGAGTTACGATTTCCGAAAAAGTTAAGTTTGCACCGTTTGAGAGCAAGAAGTGATTTTTCAAAAACTGATGCGACAGAATTTTGCGCCTAATAGTTGCTGCTCAAAATGGAGTTAAGACGCCTCTGGGAGTTTTCAGGACAGATTTAGGTTAATTTTTTGCCTGACAGTATAGCTGACGATTTACCATTGGCTCTCGAGTATGTATCATCATGACTTATAATAACGGGCTAAGTGTGTGTGTGTGTGTGTGTGTGTGTGTGTGTGTGTGTGTGTGTGTGTGTGTGTGTGTGTGTGTGTGTGTGTGTGTGTGTGTGTGTGTGTGTGTGTGTGTGTGTGTGTGTGTGTGTGTGTGTGTGTGTGTGTGTGTGTGTGTGTGTGTGTGTGTGTGTGTGTGTGTGTGTGTGTGTGTGTGTGTGTGTGTGTGTGTGTGTGTGTGTGTGTGTATATATATATATATATATATATATATATATATATATATGTATGTGTATGTGTATGTGTATGTGTGTGTGTCTGTAACGAAATTCACAGAGCGAGTCGCAGACAAGATTTCAAGCCGCAACTTTTCGCACGACACACATTGCTACCATCCAGATTCACCATGTCAAAGCACGAGCAGATTCGTTGAGTAGGTTCCTCAGAAATCGCACCCCAAACGGATCCACTCCACGTCTGGTGCGCAATATTGGGTCCATATTACTACTTATTGCAAAGTCGTGATTATGTTTGGCGAGTAAATGTGCAAGTCATGATCTTTAGCCCAAAAATAGTGATGGAAGTCTATTACTTAATGAAAACGCGCCAATACGAATCATTTGCGTAAGTGCTCAATTTGCCATGTTTTTACCTGAGCATTTGAGAAGCTTTTTGCACAGAAATGTGGCTCATCATGGATATTACCCTACCCTCATGGCGACTACCAAACCATGAAATCAGTCAAAAGTGTTCCAATTCCATTTGTTTTTCGTCTTCCAAAGTTTCATCCACGCAAAATACCGATCTCACACGAAAAAGCTTTCGAAATAAGTAGTTGTTTACGATTCGAAAAAGGAGGACTGGATGAGTTTGTTCAGTTACGACTATGTATCAACTTAATATCGTTTGATCGAAATTGTACTAACAAGGGAAGGATACTAACTTAAATTCGCCTTTTGACATCAGACATATATATATTTAGAATCAGCTTAGAACGCTTATCCCAAATATGCCGTTCCTAGCTGTTTAGCATTATTCTGAAGCGAGTTATGATCTCTTTTCTATACAAAGTTTGCGTGCTTCTCAATCTAGTGATGCTACGGTGTCGACGTCTAGGTGGTTTTGCAAATGTATAATGCTCCCTTTCAAGATCGAAAGAATTAATCTGATGCTAGTTTAACGTCCTAGCACTTTTTTCGAGCAGATACTAATCTACACGCCGTCCTATGGCATTCAGAAGTTTGTTAGTTACTCACAGCCGCAAGCCCATAACTCGCTCTGGAGTAATGCTAAGCAGCTAGGAACAGCATATTTGGAATCAGCATTCAAAGCTGATTCCAAATATATGTGTCTTATCTCAAACGGCAAATCTAAGTTAGTATCCTTCACTTGTAAGACCAGGAGTACTCGGTCTGCAACAAGATCATGCTTCGAAACCTCGCACTTAAGTCACTCACTTCTAAGTGCATGTTTGTTCGCATCTCTGTAAAGGGCGCTTTACTTCGCCTGAAGCCTCAACTTTTGCAGAGTCCTCTGTTCTTTATCTTTGGGGAGTAAAATTAATCTAGAGCTCGTCCCCAACTCATTCAGGCTTCTTAACTTTTAGGGGTGTATGTCGAAAGGAGCGCGTTTCGCCATCCGTCATTGTCAGACTGGATCAGTTCTCTACAAAAGCGAGGTTTCCAGATTCCAAGATTTGTCAATACTCAGAAAGCGTAATAAGGATAACCAGTTGAAACTCGAAAATATTGAGAGAATTTTGAACTTATTACTTCCTTCTCCCAGTTAATAACAATCGGTCAATACGCGCCATTCGACCGTCTCCCAACTTTTAGCACCACATTACAAAAACTCATCTACCCATCTCACTGTTCGAACTCACATCCCTTAGGCCTCGGGCAGAGTTCACGCGATTAGACCATCGCGGTTCAGTCTCTACAAGACAAGTGTTACGACATTGCATGCCGATCTTCTTGCTTTTCGGCTGTAAAATTTTCCAACACGACTAATCGTGACTAACTATCACAACCGAAATACAAGAAGATCGGCATGCAATGGACTCGTAACACTTGTCTTGTAGTGATTGAATCTCGACGATCAAATCGCATAAACTTTTCCCGAGGCCTCGCTCAACCGTATTCCTATTTATTTCGTGCTTCACACACTGAGAATCTTACCGACTCCACTTGCATCTCCTCATACTGCTAATTTACATGTAAACTCTGTCTATTAGTTATTTATTCGCTTGTATAAATTTGTATTTACCAATAAAATCTGTTTGCAAAATTTTGAGATTAGTATTAAGCTTACTCTGTGTATCTGCTCCAGTCAAAAAACGAGCAACTACCATTTGAGTCTATCAGCTCAACCAACCCAATTACCAAGGATAGAAACCACTGCAATTCTTACAAAGCCCTTCTAAGTAAAGTTTGAAAGTCTAGCGCAAACCGGAAAACCGAACTAATTATTCATTGAATCATACACTTTTTTCAATTTATTATGCAATTGAGCGTTCATTCTCATTTGCTGAACAGTCATTTATCTCATTTTATCTGTGCGCTCGCTCACTTTTTGTGAGATGTGAGGGAGAGAGATGTTGCTCGCTTGATTGCGGAGTGCTTGAACACACACAGTGTTGGATTTTTAGGAAAGAGTGACAGCATAAACATCCGATGCGACGACTTTTCTTCAGTCTTGGCCTACTTATTGCAATGGTGAGCTACTGATTTCTATCGAAGTTGGATCGATTGACCTCACTTCCATATTATAAACTCTCATGAGACAATACGCATAACAATCTGAGAATTATGAGAGGTTTTGCGGAAGTCATCCGGCATACTTTTGCAAGTAATGGTCCTTTCAGATAGCATACTACGAAAATATTGTGTGTTAGCGATGAGATTGTGTGAGCAGATTGGGCTAGGTAAACAAAAAAATTTGAATGATTTTATCTAAGATGTTCTCCATCTAACAAGGGAATGGTAAGAATCGAAATGGCCAATTTATACAAGCTGCATACCACTCGATGCCGCATAGAGTGCTGATCTCAAATCTGTCTTCCATATCTGCGGAGCACCTTTATAGGCGCAGTTATGAGCAGCTTTACTGCGAATAAACTGTGTAAATAATTGCGCAATTAGGCGCATTATTGCTCTTTCAGCTCATCTCTAAGTACGAGTCATATGAGCGGCCTAGTTGCATGTTTTGGTCCAACACTGAGCCAAGAATGGCTTTATACGGCCAAGTTTGCACTTTACACGCACAATTTCTTAGAAAAATAATGGCCTTCAGCGGCTGGCTTATAATTTCGTCCACAAAAGCGCTCTGCAGATAAGAAAGACAGATATAGTGTCAGCGTTTTATGCTGCATCTAATGGTATGCAGCTTTGCCACTTCGACTTTCAACCACTCTCTTGTAAGCTAGTGACACATCGTAATCCGATGAGATTATCTGTGCAGCAAGCAAGAATTAAGCTATTAAACCTTCTTGTGGTGGCTTTTTTCTTGCTTTTGGCCGAATATTCACTCCGCACCAACAATCAAAGAAGCTGCAGAGATGATACGAGAATGAGGAAAGCAGAAAAATTTTTCGTAAGTTGCTTATGTGTAGTCAGTGTAGTAATTGCTTGGTTTTTGAAAAGAAGTACTTTTTGACTTTAATAGACGTCGGAGTCGTCAACTGGCACGAGATATCTACAGTTACTCTAAGCGTAAGCGTAATGATTCTTATTTCGGGTTTCTTATCTGCAGAGCTTTCGAGAATAAAGTTGTGAGCGATTTTTGGGTGGGTTACGTCGCATTTGCAAATTATTTGTTTCTTTGACTCTGAATAAGTTTCTAGAAAAGCCTAGAATTTCAAGCCTTTTTCATTTTCATACCCCTCCACAAAATTTTGTCTTTTTGCAAGACAATTTTGACTTTTGACTGACTTCTTTGACATGTTTCACCATTTTTCAGAACCACTGCCAATTCTCACATCATAAAATCATCATACACATTGATTTGAAAGGTATGTCAAGAAAAAGTAGTACGTTTTGCCTCGTAGCCATTATGAAAAATTTGCCGACAGAATAATTTGCGCTTTGTGAAACATGCATGTAAAATGACTAAAAAACATGCGACGCAATTAGAGGGTTAGACCAGACTTCGCGGCATACGTGCGTACGCCGCGTACACTGCGCAATCTGGCCAACCCAGAACTCATCAAGAAAAGATCTATACATGCGGGAGAACAGTTTTGCCAAACCATTACACATTCGCTTACTCCATAAGGCACAAAGTAAGGTACATCAACACGCTAAAGGCGCATTGAGGTCAGCATTTAACCATGTTTAATTGCGTTGTATAATACGCTGTTTAATTACTGCTGCACACTCTATACCATTTGCCATCTACAATCATTCCTACAAAGCTTGAAGCTCTTTACCTTTGTAAGCTCATTCTGGTTCAAATATCCTTCCAAAAGCCTTTCTGTAAACTATTCATGAGGACCGGCAGATTGGCCACATTTTCTGTATAGTTGAAACCCCAAAATGAGAGTTACATCTCGAGTCATTTGTAGCTTAATATGTGAGACTGCACACTATGTCCTGATAGCGACGGCACCTTACTAGTAATTATCCAGTGAATCATCTTCTAGCCTAACAAGGTTTAGAAATGTGTTCTATTGACTAACATATAAGCAACAAAACAAAAGATACAGGGAAACAAGGAGAAACACTGAAGATGAGCAGGTTCTAGTTTTGTAGATCGTCAGTCAGCGTGTTTAGTGTACACTACGCATATTAAGTTAAGAATGACTCGACAGTATCTGCATGACTTTTATACTTTTTTCATCATTATTTTTGCGCTTTCATATGTCCTAAGTTTTAACATTCTCTTAAAATCTGTATCTGTGTTTTTTCTCCTATGTAAAAACTGAGAGATGTGTTGGTGTCAAAAAGTGTCCCGTACAATCCAGTATTCATGTGCTGTATGCATGTAAAATATCCCTAAATCAGCAGTTTATTTGGGCTAACGCTTGCAGATCACAACTAATGTCAAAAATAAGAGCCATAAAAATAGCTTTCAGAATCCCATCATCTATCTATTCAGGGGAGTAAGTCTAAAGGTGTTGGATCCGGGCCCAACAACTGACCCGGCTGGTCACGCAATCGCGCCTTTGTCTGGTCTTGATTTCTCCATTAATGAATGAAGTACCCTTGTCAGGTTTTGATAGTGTTAAGTAGTGAGCCCCCAAGTAAACCTAGTAGCCCCAACCCCCTCTTCTACTTCATGCGCTAAGTCCTCAAAACGCGCTTTAAAAGTCCAGCAATGACGCCCAGTTAATGGATGGGGGGTGGGAACTGATGGATTTTTGAGGCGCCTATTTGGGAATTCGCGCAGAATTGGAAGATGGGGTTGGGGCTACGGTCTACTTGGGGGACTACGACCAAGCACTACCAAGATCTGACAGGGGTTTATTTTGGCGAGGTACTGCCTATAATGGAAGTTCAAGTCCTTTAAATACCGAACTGCTTGAACCAACCTTCTGTCGAAACGCAAACACAGTTTACGCTTATTAACCAAAACGAAAAAAAAATGGAGAACTTTGAAACCGCCTTATTCTTTTCAAATACTCTGATTATGAATCTCTCGCACGCGTAGGCGGTCTCTCGGCGCATCTTCTAGCCGGCATGCCGTCAATCGCAACTTTTTGCATTGAAGCAACATAAATAATCAATAACAACAATGACTTCTGAAAACGATAACTAAAACTATAGATACATCAATAACGAAAGACATTCAGCATAATTATTACTTGACTTAAGACACATTAGCCCATGGTATAAATATCAACAATTACCCTCAAGTAAATTTTTGCTCATCTTTGATTGTATAATTCCGAAATGCAGCAGACGTAACATAGAATGAGTGGTCATCTAGACACTGAAATTTGAAGTCAGTGAAATTACTGCTGGAAAAAACAGCAAAAGCTTACGGTGAACTCGTGTACGTGCTAACCCTAATCACCCTATCGGTTGGGAGAGTGTCTTTATTTGAGTAAAGAATGCGTTTGCCATAATTTAGTTTTTGAAATAGTTAGGACAGCATCCCTTTTAACTGACCCCAGAGGATAGTGCGAGGTTGGCAATCTGTCGTATCCTGTAATTATAGCTCAATCGTTGATAATTGTTAGAACCAAGAATTTGTCGTCTTTATAAACCAGTCATGCGCTAGTATTCAAAACACCAAACTTATTTGTATGTCGCAGCACCCGAGAAAAACGGGAACATATCAACCTTACTCAATTCCTTGAACTCAAATCAACTTTTCTCTCCTCTCACACGTGTGCATTAAGTGTAACTTCAGGTGCACCTCCACGACCGTCTTATTTCAAGCAGCTACTGACAACCATTTCCGATGTAGGCGCAGATGGAGTTTTGATCGAATGGGAGGTGTGAATACATTTTGATCAAACTATTAATGAAAGTTATTGGGGTTGTGAGTGGTTATTGAGTGCAATCTCTTTTCCAACTCTGACTTTATAAGTATGATGACTAGCATTCAAAATTGCATACATCTTTATAGTGACTCTTCAAATCAACCTTCCATATCTAAGAATTTTGGAAAAGCTATGAGCGGTTAAATATGTGACTGGAAACTAATGCATAATGAGCTTTGGAATCCAAATTGGGATTGCGTGAATAACATGACATTAAGGATGGTTTCAAGCAATGCTCAAACCATGAACACATTAAGTGTTTTTAGCAACTGGTTCTTGAAAGTGTGGCATTAGATGTCTGTCAAATTTAACCTTCTGAACGCTCATAACTTTTTCGAAAAAACGACATTGCAGATTGAGGATAAGTCTGGAATTAGCTAGATCGCATTGATGTACGTTTCATTTCAGTTCCCCACCTCAATTTGGGATTGTTTTCTTTGTTGGGTACAGGGTCAAGCTTGTGATGCGACTGTCGCAACGGGGGTCGTAAAGGGGGCCTACGGTAAGGGGGGGGGGGTCGTAAGAGGGAGTAGTTTGGATAAAACCGTACGATTGAAAGCAAATCAAATAGCAAGTAATTATTACATGTTCTCAACAATAAAACATGGAATGTCGTGTACCAATGTATCAAATAAAAACGAGTGAACAATAATTTGAAAACATTTGCAAGCGTAGAACTTCGCTTCATTTGCTGCACTTTTGAAAGGTTATAATTTTTTCTTTTTTTATGGGAATCGCTATTTCTCCCGCAAAATATTGTCTCAAACGGGGATCGAACCCTGCTGGCATGACTAAAATCCAAAAAAATAAACACTTTCAGAAGCTCAAATGCTACTAAAGGCATGCATGTGTGATAAAGACGTTGGATGTACCGATTGGTGTAGACATCCTGCTTCCGAAGGCTCACTGAAGACTCGCACACACGACAAAAGCGCACATGTAGATCAACGATGACAATCAATAATTCGTAAATCTTTTTGTAATGCCATTTATGCGGCCCTTACAATTTATATGTACTTAAGACAAGCCCTGCTACTGCTGTGCAAAATCTGGTATTATTTTATAAACTGCGGATTTTCTTATGATTTTATGTATGGTAGCAAGAAATGAGAAAAGGGGGGTCGTATCTGCGCCTGATCTAAATTTCTCCGGAGCTATTGAAGCTTGTTAGCTGCAAACTTGCTTTAATACGAGGCCATTGCTCTAGTTTTTATCATAAGAATTTCAGGCTGTTGTATAATTTCTCTGACAAGTTACAAAATTTTAAGCTTAAAAATCCTAGTTTTTGCTTTTTAGGATCGCATCTAAATTTGCCAGAGCCTGACTCTTTTTGAGTCTTTCAAACCCTTTGAACAGCTCAGAATACAAGAACCTTTCTAAGGAATTATCGTTTCATTTACGACGCTATTTGCAGCAAAAAGAAAAGAGAATGGCTAAACAAGTCCGCAAGCGAAACCTTTGGGTCTACTTGAAGAAACATTTGAAAGAAAATAAATTCTTTGGTCCTCTAGAAGATATTGATGGAAATATCTATACCACCCCCATCACTAAAGCTGAAGCACTAGCAGACCACTTCGCTGGTATATTTTCCAACCCTTCAGATTCATGTCCCTTATTGCTGAACAGATCTTCGGAGTCTTGTCCTTCACCAAGCATTGAATCTCATGATATTCGAAAGCTCTTGAAAAAAGTAAGCCCAGCAGTTTCGGCTACTTCCGATAATATTCCAGCAGTCTTTTATAAAATGTTTGCCAATGAGTTGGCCCTCCCACTGGCACATATTTTCAACGTTTCGCTGATGAATGCGGAAGTCCCCCACCTGTGGAAATCGGCCATTGTCACTCCCCTACCAAAGACCTCTCATAAACCTAAGCTCTCCGATTATAGACCAATAAGTATTCTTCCAACGCCTTGCAAAATACTTGAGAAGATTATTGCAAAGAATCTCATGCAGTGGCTAGAGAGAATTAAGTGTCTCCCCGAGCAACAGCATGGCTTTCTACGAGGTCGATCTACAGGTACTCAGCTTCTCGATTGCCAGTTTGACTGGACCGAGGCACTGAGCCGGAATCAATGTATTGATGCTGTTTATTTCGATTTGAGTAAAGCATTTGACACAGTAGATCATAATCTTCTTTTGGCTAGGTTGGAGAGCTTAGGGATTAGGGGTCTACATCTGAAATGGTTCGAATCCTATCTTCATGATAGAACATTTTCCGTTCGAGTCCTTGATACGTTTTCGGCTACGAGAGTCTGCAAGTCCGGTGTTCCACAGGGGAGTATCTTGTCACCAATCCTGTTCAATTTATATACTATTGATTTACCGTCCTCTCTCATATCAGACCCAAGGATTAGAGTTGCCGCGTACGCAGATGATGTTAAAATTTATATCGCTTACGACCAGAATGATAAGAGTAATGCTGCCATAGTACTCCGTAGCTCAATTTCCCAAATGTTTGCTTGGGCTAGCAGATGGAATATCAAAGTAAATTACTCCAAGAGCTGCACTGTTCCCATTGGGAGAACGCCTGCTCATCCTAGAGAGGATTTCGGCCTCGAGTGCAAATTTATAATCAAAGATTTGGGCGTATATACCGACTCCAAACTGAAATATGCTGATCATATAGAAGTAATTGTCTCACGTGGTACCAGAATACTTTATGCACTGATGCGAACTACTCAGTCTTCTAATCCCGAGTTTCTCTTGAGAGTCTACAAGGCTTTCGTCCTCCCAGTGGTTGAATATTGCAGCTATGTGTGGAATCTTACTTTGAAGAAAGATATTGAGAAGATTGAGAGAATTCAAAAAATTTTTACAAAGTTCGTTTTTTATCGTGCCTTCCCTAATCCTAACTATCCTCTCTCCCTACCAGACTATAAAACGCGAATACGTTCACTAGGTCTTCAAACCCTTTTCTACAGAAGATTCGTAGCGGATATTATTATGGCTTTTAAAGTGCTGCGAGCCGAGGTAGGTTTGAAACCCAGCAAATACTGGGTTTTTCGACCTATTAGTGAACGCAGGGCCTCGTTCAATCTGGCTATTTCTAGGTTTGGGCGGCATAATATCACGTTGCAACGTAACAACTTCTTTTATCGAGCTGCATCGATTCTTAACAAGCTTCCGCCGCCATTTTTGTCTGTTAACTCGGCTGATCAGCTGAAAAGTGCTCTGAAGAAACTCGATGTCCTTCAGTTGTTGGGAGTTGAGGACGTTGTATGATGCTTTTTATTGGATATTGTTGACACTAATCCTGTTGTGGCATTGCATTTTACTAACCGCTCTTGAATTTATGCCATAAGCGCACTTTCAGGTGCAAATAAATTAAATTAAATTAAATTAAATTAAATTTGCCAGAGCCTGATCTATATTTTTTCGAGCTCACTGCTCCTCAAGGACTGAAACTTTTTCTATGAATAGTCTGGGCACTATGCTACAGAACCTGTTCTTTGCAGCCTCTCAGTCTTTTCCTGGCCTTAGTTATGAATTTTCAAACTACCGTGCTCATGCATGTTTTTGACGTCGTTCTGGACGGCGCTAAAGCGGTTTTTTTTCGCAGGAAAAACTGTGGAAGAGGTAAGAACTGAGCTTCTCAGTCGAAAACATCTTTTGTAGTTCAAGAATGCCATTTTGTTCTCCGTGTAAAAATTTGTGCCGCATACGGGAATCGAATTTGCTGGCCTGAAGTATGCCTGAAAATTCAAAAGTAAACTTGCAGAAACTTAAACATTATTGAAGGTGTGTATATGTGCTAGAGATGCTGGGCGCACTCATTGGCCTAGAAATTCTGCTTCCGAAACCTCACTGAAGTTCTCACGCAGGTGTTTTTTGAGATTGACATTCGTTTATGCAGGTTACCGCGAGAAATGTGGGCAGGGGAGGTAAAGGGGATAGATGGGGGAGGGGGGGGGGAGTCGTACGGATGGGTACCTTCAAGGGGGGGGGTCGTAAATGAGGGCCCAGGATCGCAACAACACGCTTGACCCTGGTTGGGTAATGCAAAGCACGGTAAAGGGGCCTTCGGTAACTAAATCTTTTGGCGTGAGCCGGTTCATTTCAGAATAAAAATCCTACGTTTTGGTCTAAATTACTTACCGCCTTTCATATGTCGAACGGTCTTCTACAAAAATCTGTGGGCTGTTGTTGTGACCTCAGCTTAGAGAATATGGCACACATATGATAGTGTGAATGGAGAGCATTGTGGTACTGCCAACCCATAAGTTGGTGGTGACGGATTCAATTTGTTTTGCCAGCTTTTGTTCTGCGATCAACTATCCTCAATTCGTTGAACACATTGACTGCTCTAATGTTGAGGACCGCAGTGGCGAGGCTAAAATTCAACCGGGTACGAATTGTACAACGACGATTTATACATGGATAAGCATTTTACCTAGCGGCGCGTGCTCGCAATGATGCTCAGTCTATGCGGTCATTAACTCGGCGATACAGTCATGTATACTCTGAAATCTCACGGATAAGCCCTCCCATCAGAGAAGTCTGCCTTCAGATTAGTCCGCTTTTATGACTTAGATAAGACCCTTCAAATAAGTCCTCTTTCTTCCTATTATAACTACCCTGAAATTTTGTCAGATAAGTCCGGAGACTGTTAGATAAATCCGGACCCATCTGTAAACGGACTTATCTGATGGGAAGACTTATCTGCAAGATTCTTGGCAATGCAAGGATGCATTTTCATCGATTTTTCTTGTCGAAAAAGCGTAATTTTCTGTAAGACTTTAGGGTACTGAAAGTAGAAATCTGAACGATTTTCAGAGATCAAAACCTGTTGAAATAGATTTTGATCTCTGAAGTGTTCAACAAATCGAAGTTGGAACCCGACCCTTTAGTTCGACCCTTTATAAACAGAAAAAGAAGGAAAACTCCGCAGAATAACATTTCAATTCAATGCATTCAAAGATTGCGTCTTTTTCAAGTGTTGCCTCAGGGAGTTTCCAGCCTGCGCCGGTCGTCGCATTTGCAGCCAGCAGCTGCTTTCGCGCCGGTTGCCGCTTGCAGCTGAAGCGCACTAGGTCACATTTTGTCCGTGGAGTGCCCAGGGAGACTCTGCACTAATAGGATACTTGCAGGGTATTTGCTTCTTTTGTCGCCATTCTTTCTTTGGAAGGTTCTTCTTTACGTTGTAGTGAACATTTTTGTTGCAGATGTGGTTTATTCGATCTGGGTTTCGTTTTTCGCTGGTGTACGGTGCTGAGTGCGATTCATTGTAAAATAAATTTTTTTCTCTTTCTCTCTCTCGTGAAGCTATTCTCTTATGCAAATGTGAGTGAACTAGCGCTAAGCGGAGCTTCATCTTCTTTTAGGCTAATCTTTTATGTTAGTTGATCGACTAAGAAAACGAGCTTTTTTAGCTTCCAGATTCAAAGCTATGCTGCTATCTAGCTTAAGCTATTCTGCTTTTGTAAACATGACTATGCTGGGTCAGCAACATCGCTGCGAAACCATGCCTTTCTTTGTTTTGAAGCTGTTCCACCATGCCTTAAAAGCACCATCGATGTGAAAAGAGATACCAATGTACTATTTTTGTCTGGTTGCATTATACTGAATGAACTACTATGCTCGGTGAGCGATATTGTTGTATCGAAAGTATCGCTTTTATGGCATGCAACTTCGACGACGAAAGCAATACACAAGAAGCATACATCAAGGATATCGCACATCCAACATAGCTGTTGCTCACTCTTGCATAGAAAAGTTGCACCGCAGCAGGAGACAGATGAAGAGAAACCTAATCCCACTTTGGCACCATAATTCTGCTAAAAAACGAAATCCAGGCTAAGTAAGCCACATCTGCAACGAATTTTGTCATAACATAGAGAGAAACCTTCGAAACGAAATAATAGCGACGAAATCAGAAAAACCTGCAAGTATCCCATTATGAAAGCCTTCCTAACGCTCCACGGCAAAATCTGATCCAGTGCGTTTCAGCTGCAATAGCGGCAACCGACGCGAAAGCAGCTATTGGCTGCAAATGCGACAAACGGCGCGCTTTGCAGGCTCCCTCAAGGCAAAAGAAATGAACCGTTCAAAGCTAATGGTATTTCACACACCACTGCGTCATCCGCTCAGCATAACACACGCGACTTCCTACCCGTTGTGCAAATTGTCACAAACTTTCTGTAGGAGACCGCTTGGTGGATTTGGAATGCGGATAAGTAGTTGGTTGGCCTATCGTAAGGGTTTGCAGAGTATGCATTTTGTTGTGATTGACCCCTTCAACTATTGAGCATTCTTTTGTTAGTCTGCCCTTTTGGAAAGAAGTATACATATATTTCTGAATCAGCTCAAAACCGTGACCCAGATTCTGCTGTCTTTAGTGGTGGCGTACTAATTCCCGAGTTATGAGTTTTTTCCTGTGCAAACTTGACTTGCTCTCCAATGTATAGTATAAAGACTGCTGTATATGGAACTCTGCCCGGAAAGGTGCTGGGATAAGGAGGTAATATCAATTCGAGCAGGTAGACCAGCATTCGAAAATGATACATCTCAGTCAGTAAGTCTAGGAGCTTGCAAACTTTGCCCAGGCAAGAAACAACAACTTGCTTTGAAATACTACGCCGCAGCTAAAGGCAACGACTTTCTAGTCAGAGCACCCAGTTATTTCAGACATTAGGTTGACCTAAAGTTCTGTCTCTTTAACATTAAAAAATTCGTATATGCTCCCCATGTGAATACATTTGCTTACAGAAAATTTATCTGGAAGAAAGATTCATCCTCTTTCGAACAAAATTTCTGCGGATTTTTGACGACAGGGATCTCCAAAATCAAAAACTAAACGGCGAACCAATCTAACTCTTTATTTCCGAAAATGAATCATAAAAAATCTAGAAAACTGCAGAAAAATTGGGGAGCATGTTTCTTAAGGTCTTCGTGAGCTGCTCAATGGAACAGTGCCAAGTTTGCGCTGATCGAACTTTCGTTGAAACTCAGGGATTCGCGCCGTGCGAGCGCTCCTCCTATAAGGGCTGGCGTACAAGCGGGACATAAGCCTAAAGCTTCCGTGCGTGCGGCAAACAGCTGCAGTGTCTTCCTAGCGGCAGGAAATGTTACCGTGCAAACGGCCCGCAATACGATTGCTCCGAGCGGCCAGCAAGCGTCCGTCTTATCGGCCGGCAATATCCGTTGCCGTGCAAGCGGCCAGCATGACCTTCATATCCGGCTCATTATTTTCACACATTGTGAGCCCAAACGGTACCTGCGTGGGGTACGACGCAGCGTTTAGGCTGGCTAAGCGTCGACATATCCTGTTACCAACATTTTCCTTCACCGCAGAGCTGAAATAAACCTGTGTGAGGCTACAGTTATCAAGAGTGATGGTGTGGGCTCTATCACGAAAAGCTTGGGTAGTGCTGCAGGCATCCGTACATGTTCTACCATAGAATGTGAATGATTAACCCATGGAAAATGTTCAAAATCTTATATATAAAGCTGAATGTCTGTTTGTATGTCTGTCTGTATGTATGTATGTATGTATGTATGTATGTATGTATGTGTGTACGCATGTTCCGAATGGAAAATTCCATTTCTGAACCGATCGGGACCAAACTTGGCACACATACACTTTGGGCCCCGGCGGGTGTCATAGGCTACTTTTCCGATCGATATCGATTTTATCGATTTTTTGCAAAATTTGAGCTACGGGGCTGGGAGTTGGCACAGGGGGGTAATCGAGCATGGGGATTCCGAATACAGTATTAGTTTTTGAAATCGTGCATTACTTTTATCGATTTTATCGATTTTTTTGCGAAGTTTGAGCTACGGGGCTGGGATTTGGCACAGGGGGGTAATCGAGCATGCTGATCACCCCCGTGGGGATGATCAGCATGCTCGATTACACCCCTCTGCCAAATTTAAGCCCCCTAGCTCAAATTTTGCAAAAAATCGATGAAATCGATAAAAGTAATGCACGGTTTCGAAAACTAATATTGTATTCGTAATTAGCATGCTCGAATATCCCCCTGTGCCAAATCCCAGCCCCCTAGCTCAAATTTTGCAAAAAATTGATAAAATCGACATCGATCGATAACGAAAAGTGGGCTGTGACACCCGCCGGTACCCGAAGTGTATGTGTGCCAAGTTTGGTGCGGATCGGTTAAAAATGGAATTTTCTATTCAGAACATACGGCGGAGCCGGGTAAGCCAGCTAGTACCCCATATAAACCCACTAGCAGCAAGCGAGCGGCCGATCTTCCCCGCGCAAGGGCCGATCATCCCCGAGCATTAAAAACCGTGCATGCGCCCTACGTTAACCGTGCTAACGGCCATTGACGATCGTACAATCGCACACACCAACGAGCGATTGTAAATTCGTCGCTGGCCGCCCGCACAGCGCGAATCCCTGAGAAGGTTGTGATTTTCGAGAAGAATACATAAAACAGCGAAAATAATTGTTTTCCCATTTTTCTCCTTTTCACTCGAAAATGTAACATGAAAATCGTAACTTTGCTGAAAAATGTCGATTAGCGCAAACTTGGTTTGCTTTAGAGCAAAAAGATCCTAACACACATGCTTTCTGTGGCGTTTGAATTTTAGACGAATTAATTCGAGAATCGGGAGCTAGAGTGATTCGCCTTTCCTAATTTTTAAATTTGGAGTCTTTTGCCGGCAAAAAAGCCGCAAAGTTTCAATTGGAAAAAAATGAATTTCTCTTTCTCACAGAATTTTTTGTGGTACATTTACGTGGGAAGCATATACAGATTCAAATCAAAGCGACAGAACATTCTGTTTAACTTGATATATGAACGTTTTTTCAAAATATTAGACTAGTTAATTATACCTTGTAATTGAATAATCTTACGAAAAACATAAAAATCTTCCTAGGACATGTTCCCGTATGAAGGTGCACTTGGTGAGATCAAAAATGGATATTCCTATACTCACGATGAAGCTCTCGACATTCTACGACAGTAATTTACCAGCCAGAATCATATTATCTGAATAGTTCTTGAAATAGTTATTTCAGTGCCGAGTCGCTCAAGCTTTCGGTGATCCCATTAGTACAAACAATTGGACATCTCGAATGGATACTCAAAATTAAAAACTTCGTAGGCTTTCGCGAGCATCCAGATTATCCTTTGGCAAGTTTTCTTTAGAAAGGAATGCTGATCTTATCACATAGTGATTCTTCTCATTCTATCTACTCTCAGTTGGTTTCATGGCTGATCCACGCTACTATACATTTTTCGGATGGAGCCAGCTGGATATTGTTTATTTTGCGTTTTCTTAGTTTTCCTTGTTGCATAACCTCAAGTCATTTGTAACATAATATGTGAGACTGCACACTAAACCCTATTAACGGCGAAACATATACTGGTAACTTTCCAGTGGAACGTTTTTGTAGCCTGATATAGTGTAGAAATGTGATCTACTGACTGACATATAAACAATAAAGATAAAAAACAAGGAAATGAGGAGCAATTACTGGAAATGAGCAGTTCTGGTTTTTCAGTTTGTCAGTCAGCATGTATAGTGTGCACTAAGCATATTAAGTTACAATGATTCGACGATAGCTATGCCTAACAAACGTTATGTTCTGCCATGATGCGCTTCTAAAAGCGGGAAAAGTGCGTCCCATCGAGAACATTCTAAGATTGCACGTTGCACACATAAGCAGTGATGCTCTAACCTGAATATTTTTGTTGAATTACCTTATGGAAAGCCAAGTAACATACAGGTCGTTGCTTGGCTCCTCAGCTTGACATGATAGAGCTCACCGTACCGCCCAACTGTATTCATCAATACTTGAGTCAGGCTTTTGCATGCCAAAAACAATGCCCATCGCATTTCATAGGCATAGCGCACTTACCTTTTGTCCCAATTTCCACTGCACCACCTAAAATTCGAATAATTCACAAATGGGATGGTTTTTTGAATTGATATTGATTTTGTAACGAGTATGCTCACTTACCCTTTCGTCAACTCCCAGTCATGTATCTAGGGTATCGCAAAAATTTGTGCTCACTTATTCCTCCCCCCTCCCCTATCCCCCTGGTGCTAACACCCAGATCGCAGCTCAAAGTTTACGAAAAAACCCCGTAGTTCGATGAAGGTAGTCGATAATTTTTGTAAACCAAAATCGTAGCAAGTCAGTTCTCCCCCCCCCTCTCAAGTGACAACGCTGACCTGTAACTCAAGTTTCCAAATGGAAAAATCAATAAAGGCAATGGATGGATATTTTTCTTAAAGGCAATGGCTCGGCAAATCTCAACCTAGTCAAATTTTTGCTTACCTGGGGTTATTCAATACGCTGATTCCGAAAATCCACTTTCGAGAGCTTAAAAACGCCGAAAACGAGCGTTTTTTAATGCCCTTCCCTTTGGAATTGGACGAGTACGGCAGGGCTGATGACGCCGAATCGTTGCAGGACCCTATGGTTATAGCATTGCGGCAGGCAGCCTCCAATGGTGAGAAAAAAGCCAACTCGTCCGGATGCGTGTAAGAATGACCTGTGCGTGTAAGTTTGAGAGCAATTTTTTCGGCAAGGGGGCATGCTGTGCAACCGGGATTGCACTGTTTTCATGTTTGGGCAATAAGGAGTCTACCGCGTTGAAATTTTGAGTTGTTGAGTTTTGCCGACCCACTGCCGTTAAGTTATCACATCACTAATCAGTATGTTCACTAATCCCTGTGCTAACTGTGGGACCCGTAGCTTGACATTAGCAAAAGAAGACGAAGATGATAGAAGTAGAAAGATATACATTAACATGCCCATTCATTTCCGTGCCAACTTTCAGTTCTGTAGAGGATTTGCAAAAAGGTAGAATCGATTGTCGATTCTTGAAAAGCAATATATTCGTAGTCGACATGCTCACTCACCCTCATCCTTTAACTATTGGACTTCAGCTTAGTGCGATAAATCAAGAAATTTGATATCGGTCGACAACCAGAAAGAGTCTATGACAATTATCCCGCCCCTTAGGTGTTGTATGCAAAGTTTGGTTTGAATTTGAATGGATATTTTCCAATCTTGACTTACGTACAGACACACAAACAGGCATTCAGCATATATGAGATTTGCTATCATTTGCTGGAAGAGCTCTCTTCAGGTTGCATGTATAGGCGACGACAAGGTCGTGGAACTGATTTTGGATTCCTTGAACCAGGTATGAAATTTACACTCAACAGAAGATTAAACATGACGATATCACCATGACTTTTTCGAGCTTTTCGAGATCATGAGCATTCAAGGTCTGCTATGTCCTTTTGATCAGAACTCTACTTCATAAGCTAACTTTTCTATGATGCAGCCATTTTGGAGGTCGTTAAGGTTTCTGTAGACAGAAGTGGGACTCTTGTTCAAGTCCTGATGTAGAAGATAAACTCCAAAGTGAGACAGTTGTCGAAAAGTAGATGAGTTGCTCCGCTTGTCAACATCGTTAACTTGCAAGTGATAAACCCGAAGCGCACCCAAAAATATCGAAACACCATTTATCGTTAAAAATAGATTCTTGACACAATATGTCAGAAGAATGAACTTTATTTTACTTTTACATCTTCATAATTCATCTTTCGCAGAGGTACATCGGAAATTCCCATTAGCTGTCGCTATTGTACCCTCATCAAAATCTCGCTTACCTCAGATTTGTCTAGACTGTGTTTTCGAGCTTTCATCCTCTCTCCTATAATGAAATATTCGCAATCATATTGAATTTTGTCATTTAGGTAATGAAACTACACTCCGAAGTAGGCATGCCGTACGTACATATCGGAGCCGATGAAGCCTACATCGTGGGAGCAATCCTTTATCTTGCACCCTGATTTGAATAACCATGCTTTTCAGATGGGGGAATGTCCTGCTGATCTCAGGATCCTACCCAATTACGCTAATAACAAAAAACGTTTGGTCTTTGATTACGTAAAAAAGGTTGCTAAGAATATTACTCTACAATATCCGCAAACAAAGGTGAGCATGTTATGCTATTTTATCGAAAAATTATAAATCTTTGCGGTACAAGTCAAGTAAAAAGGTTCAGGTGCTCATCTGGCACGACGAGTTCAAGAATGTTAATGACACATTGGTAAAACAATATGAATTAGACCGACTCGTAACCCCTGTAGTTTGGTATTACCAGCCCGATTTGGCTACGGTCTGTGAATTGATTTCAAGAAATGGCTAAGTGTGTTCCTTATTTGTAAATGTTCTAGAAACTTCCAAAGTACAAATGGAAGCAGCTTGTCCGTTCATTCTCTTCTGTATGGGGAGCTAGTGCCTTCAAAGGTAGGTTCGGTATTTACCTTAATAAAGCAGGATGAAAATTTTATGAGCAATGCCCATTGTGCTTCTTTACATTCTTTACCGAATAGATCTGTTAAAAGCAGAGCCTCGGCAGAACGAATCCGGGATATTCATCGTTCTTGGTTCCCCTGGATGAACTAAGTCCAAGACTGTGCTTTGCAACTTCAAAAGATATCAATAACCCTCTTTTCCAGAAGTGAAAAGTGCCATTTCGGTGGAAGGCGTATGTCTGCCCTCGAACGCGATTGGCTCGTGGTTACGGTAGGTACGGTGTCTCCACTCACAAGTCAATCGCGCTCTAGAGAGCAAGGTACGGTCCGCCCTAATGGCTTTTTTCACGTCTGGAAAAGCGGGTTACTGAGATCTTTTGAAGCTGCAAAGCACAGTCTTGGACTCAACTCGTTTAGGGGAACCCAAAACGATGAATATCCCAAAGTTGTCATTTTGCCAAGCCGCTCTAAGCAGAATTACACCAAGCACAGAACTATACTACTTTTAGTAATTTGTGAGATTTTTTGACTACCGAAGCCTTCATCTCTTATCCATCTAATTGCCGTGAAATGACGTAAAGCTCATAGGTGTAACAACTTCAGTTAAGTGTCTCAGGTGGTAACGGACCTAATCGCTATTGGAATTACGTGGAGCATTATATGAAGAACAACAAGGCATGGTCAGTTCAGTTATGTGTCCGAAGCTGGAAAAAGTAAAAGCAAGAGGCAGAGGCTAATACTCTGCCTGAACTGATCTTCAAAAAACTGCTTTTGACAGCTTTTCCAAGATATCTTTCCTTTCCAAAAGTTGCGAGCAACTTTTTCGAATGAAACTGAAACGATTAGGTACCAACAAGCACTAGAACATAGTGATCTCATCAAATTCCAAGGTTTCATTATTACAGGCTGGCAGAGGTGAGAATTTTCTATAAATTTTTTAGCGATACTTAACTTTCTAAATACAGATTTCATCATTTTGCACCACTTTGTGAACTTTTCCCCGTTTCGATGGCCTCACTGGCAATAAATGTTAAGCTCATCAAACACTTTACTCTTTCAGGTATTGCTTTCATAGATTTTAATGCAAAAGTAATGAGCGTTTTATGCTCTACGACTTATTCTTATGGCTCTCAAATTAAGAGGCATGTTGCCCTAACTTTTAGGGCCACTTAGTTGTCAAATTTGGTTAACAATCAATGCAACGTTATATAGCTTTTGCCCGTTTAATGTTGCGCATTCAATTGTTTTTATTACGATTATGATGCCAGCTACGAAAGCGGAGGTTCCGCCAAATTTTGGGATAGCATATGAATATTAGTGAGCGGAAGAGAATGGAAGGACAAGAAAAAAATTATCAGGTCTTGTCGAAACTTAATCCAAGTCACTGAAGATGATATTTATTTTGCTTTTTGGGTTGTTTTCTTATTCACAAAAAATCCATGGTATGATTTTTAACCCGACAACAAATTGATATGGTATTCGTGTTCAACAGGTCAAGTTACCTCATTGTGCGAAATCTTGGCAAATTCCAAGAGTTCCGATTATCTGGCATTAACGGATTCCCAAGGCAGCGTTGACGCATTTGAACCCCTCTTCTTGAAAGCGCCATAACTCGACATTCAACTTATAACTCTTTCCAAAAAAGGCGTAATAATCAGCCTCTAGCAACAGTTTGTTTATAGCTTTGACTACGATCCTTTTAAAGTAATTCATGTTGTATATGGTTTCATTCTTTTCGAAAAAGTCCGTAAGTTTCTGAAAATGGCCAGCCTTTGGCGCGTAAACTTCTTCCGTTTTGTCACTCAAAAGTAATTGGTTTGCGCAGATTTGTCACTTACTTTGTAGTGTACATAACGCCGATATTTGATTGTGTTTTGTTCAAGGAGAGAGATCATTCTATAAGGCTGCGTTCATACTGATTCCCTTGTTCTGGAACTGTTCCCGCACAGTTCTCGCACTGTGCTGAAACTGTACGGGAACTGTGCGGGAGCTGTGCGGGAACAGTTCCAAAACTGTGCTGCATGCGCTGCAGCCACCCGCACCGTTTTGAACGGCGGGAGTTGGAGAATTTTGACCGTTCTTAACGGTTTTTTCTTCCAGATTTCGCTCATTTCGGCCTTATTCCTCCACCCCGCTTCCCTTTCTGATCAGCAGAACTTCGAACTCGAAGCGGGGTTGAAGAATGAGCGCTTTTCTGTTCCGTGTATTCGGAAAGATGGGCTATCGTGCGATTGTTTATTCTGTCTTCTTGTTTTTTGCTCAAAACTACTTCATTTGTTCCAGGAAGCGGCTGCCCAGTTTCCATGGCCATCTGCCACGAATTAGGGAGTAGGAGAAATCCTGAAATTGCATGAGTTGGAACTTGTCTCTTGTTTTTGATGATTTTGGACGTTCTCAGCCTTGTTCGTTTTTCCATATCGTTGTTCTCCATTCTTTCTTCTACCCCGCTTCTCCTAGTGATGACAAAAGCTGTGAATTTGAAGCGGGGTTGAGGATTGAACGCTGTTCTGCTCCATGTATATGGGCCTTCGTGCGCCCGTCCATTCTCTCATAGCTATTTTTGTTCAGAACTACTTAATGTGTTCTCGAGACTTGTCTATTTCAATTTCAATACAGATGCGAGAATACGCAGCGACTTGTTAGTGCACATGAAGTAGGTATGAACAAAAATAGCTATGAGAGAATGGACGAGCGCACGAAGGCCCATATTCCCGGATACATGGAGCAGAACAGCGTTCAATCCTCAACCCCGTTTCAAATTCACAGCTTCTGTCATCACTAGGAGAAGCGGGGTAGAAGAAAGAACGGAGAACAACGATATGGAAAAACGAACAAGGCTGAGAACGCCCAAAATCATCAAAAACAAGAGACAAGTCCCAACTCATGAAATTTCAGGATTTCTCCTACTCCCTAATTCGTGGCAGATGGCCATGGAAACTGAGCAGCCGCTTCCTGCAACAAATGAAGTAGTTTTAAGCAAAAAACACGAAGACAGAATGAACAATCGCACGACCCATCTTTCCGAATACACGGAACAGAAAAGCGCTCATTCTTCAACCCCGCTTCGAGTTCGAAGTTCTGCTGATCAAAAAGGGAAGCGGGTGGAGGAATAAGGCCGAAATGAGCGAAATCTGGAAGAAAAACCGTTAAGAACGGTCAAAATTCTCCAACTCCCGCCGTTCAAAACGGTGCGGGCGGCTGCAGCGCATGCAGCACAGTTCTGGAACTGTTCCCGCACAGTTCCCGCACAGTTCCCGCACAGTTTCAGCACAGTGCGGGAACTGTGCGGGAACAGTTCCAGAACAAGGGAATCAGTATGAACGCAGCCTAACAGAAAAATAGCAACGTATTGATTAGCACTTTTTGAAGCGACCTTTAAATTCGTTGCTTGAGCCCGAATACCGTACCCTGAACCCCATCTTCCTTCTTCAACATTTCTTGCTTCGGAATAGAAAAAAGAAAGCTTGTGGGGCACATTATCTCGACCTTGAAACGTGTCATTCAAGGCCTAGTGGCTAGTGGGTGCGACTCTCAGCTGCCAGGTCCGGGTTCGATTCCTCGTCTAGGGGGTTTTTTTGCTGCTAACATTAGAGCCTAAAAAAACAGCTGACTTCTCCACATATCATTCTATAACAGAAAAATAGCAACGTATTGATTGCACTTTTAACATTCGCCGCAAACTTGAGCATCAAGATTCGAAGGTACCTCCACTTGAAAGCCATATTTCGAGCCTACAATGAAAAAAATTCAAAAATCTAAGAGGACTTTTGCTTAAGAGCTTGTTGTCCTCTTTTTATTGGTACCATTCTCTTCAATCAATCTTCAGTGGCTGGTGAGTTATGAGCGCTCAAAGTTAGCATAGCAGTTGAAAGCGCTGCTGCTTTTTGTGATATTGGTTCTGATGACAACATTTTCTACAATTTTAAGTACTTACAAAACGCTAAATACTTAATTCTTTTTTTGTAACAATGTTTACTACTTACACTTTCTCTGTCCCATTCAAATTATCTTGTCTGCTGGAAACTAGAAATCGAGGACCAAATGAAAAACCTCAGAGTATTGCAATTGAATCAGCATTGGGAAAAGCAGATCGGACGGAGCTTTGTTGAATAAAAAATAAATTAAAAAAGGTGGTGATGCAAACAGTGAAAAACGCTACTGTCGCACTGATCACGTCTATTGAAGATAGTAGTGCCCAATAAAGGAAAGTGCCTAAAGGTCTCTTCGCAGAAAAATGTTTTTTTTTTGAGTTGGTGACTGCGCAAAGAGTAAGATACGAAAGTCCAAAATCAATGTTAATTCACGATAATATAAGTTCAAAAGTGTCGTAATGGCTCTTGGGAGAAACCAGAAAAAGGTTAACATCACGTAACCTCGAGTCATTTATAACTTAATATGTGAGATTGCACACTGAGCCCTATTAGCAACGGTGCCCATATTAGTAACCTCCCAGTAAAACATTCTCTAGCCTAACAAAATGTAGAAATGCGTTCTACTAACTAACATATAACAACTAAAACAAAAGAAACAAGGAAACAAGGGGAAATCACTGGAAAATGAGCAAATTCTAGTTTCATAGTTCCTCACTTAGGATGTATAGTGTGCACTACGCATATTAAGTCACAAATGACTCAACGATACGTTTTTAAGAAACCTAGCAGAATAATATAGTGTAATGTCGAAGCCCGCGTCATGCGATGCCTATTTGCAAATTACATCTGAATTATGCATGCGAAGGGACAGTTGGAGGGCTTGAATAGTGCGGTAGCATGATAAACAGTGTTATAACTTTAGTAAATAATATTTGTGCAGCATATTTTCCAATACAAGCCTTGTTTCTTGTACAAAATAATTGAGAGAAAATTTCAATCAGTTATGCACAATTTTAGCAATTAGATATTACGACTAGAAAAACTTCAAAAGGCTTTTAGATATTTGCGTAGATTCTATGAATAAATAACAAAAGTGAGTGCATATTTACAATCACCCTGTGCGAGTCATAGAAAGTGGATGGTAATTCAATGCGCATCCGTTCTACCAATGATTTGTACTTCAATTTTTGTCACCTCTGAACGACTACGACAACGACGTTAAAAAGTCGACTGCGCGAAATCGTCCATATTGCTGTAGGCAGAACCCGCGAGCGTGCCTGCAGCGAAGCTGGAGGGTACAGGCGCTATAATGGCTCATGCGTGCGAATGCCAATGTGTGCCCGCAAGGGACACACCCGGCAGCGCTCACCATGGCGATTCCGTGCATCAACTATTAAAATCATACTGTCTAGGCAATACGACGCGATTGAGACAAAGCCGAAAACTAATTGAGGATTGGGCCAGTTTGTGCGGCGCACGCTGCGTATGTCGAGTATGCCGCGCAGTACCTTGAGAGTCACACATAAGTGACGGTCTAGTTGCGATGAAGACTTGAGTTGTTTTCGGATGTTTCCTCTGAAAAGAAAGCGCTGAATTGTGAGGCCTCACAATATTGGCTACCATAACAAACCCGTGAAAAACAAGCCGAACTGAAGACTATGAACAAGCTATGACAGTCAAACTCAAGATATGCGAAGCGCTTGCTACTTTTGCATCAGCAGCATGTTACTTTATGTTTAGATTTCCTTACAGAAGATGACCTGAGTGGAATTTTACATGCATTAAAATGTCCAAATGGGACCACTATCAGCCATTTAAAGAGAGGACAAGACCAGTGCAGGTTTTCTGGTGAGTTTGCTATTATTACGTAGATGTCATATTCTATTTAAGCATATAACTGAAACTGATATTTTTACAAAGAAAAATGTCGAAGACTAAGAGAACACTGCTATTTTATTAAATTGAAAGTAGTGTGAATTGGAATGACGCCTTTCACGGTTGCAGTGCATGCAATGAAGCTGCACATACCGTGATAGAACTCAATCCTATATCTTTCTCTCCTGTACCTTCGTCTGCTCCAGTTCTGCGCTCCTTGCAGTTGTGGCGTAGTCCTCAAGTCCTAGCTAAGTAGACATCGCGGTTTTCACTTAGCGCTTCAGCCTGTTTCATTTAAAATTGAATTTGATGTGTTCAGGTCACAAAGTCAGGAATGCAATCAGAGATTTCATGCTTATAAAGCAGCAACACGATAATGCAATGATTTTTGAGTAAATTTGCAATTCTTTCTTTTGTACAACTAAACAGTCGTGCAACTCTTAGAGAGGCGGAATATCTTCAACCGTATCAAATGCAAATGAACTTTAGCTGTTCATATGGAATAAGAAATTTTGAGATTATGTACAAAAAGTACTTACAACGCTTAGATGAGATGATCGATTGGCTCAGGTAATGTTTCCTATCTCTAATCTCCACCTTGAAAAATTTTTTGAGGTCTTCATTGCAAGAATTATTCTATGAAGATGTGTACTTCGAATTTATGGTGGACTACATCGAACCATTTTATAGCGAACTCGAGTCAAAGTGCGTTAATTCAAATTTTGTACGATGGTCAACTCTCGAGATGACTTACAAAATCAAAAGTGGTTTGAACGACAGTGAAACACAATTGCTTATTAAAAAATTCTTGGACTCTTGTTTTTATTTTCAACTTTTTATCACACTCTTGCTACACTCTAATATAAAAACTAAACCTTTTTTCCACAATAAGTGCTTTTAGACTCAGAAGTGTAAGAGCGATCAATTCGAGAACAGTCTATCCACCTCGTCCATGGTTCCCAAGTGAAGGTACACTTGGCTAATATTTTTCTGTATATTTGAAACAAGCTGTGTCTGGATTAAATCTCATGTATAGAGCCGAACGTCTCATGTATAAAGCTGTTTGTTCATATGTCTGTATGTACAGGGTTCCAAACAAGATTCTCGGTTTTACGCGTATGCAACAAGTTTGGATTGTCTTGGATGAGTGGTTCTAACGCTTCTAGTTCTATGAATATTCAAACATCTCTCTTGTTGCAAGCTATCAGGCATTTTTTCATGAGCTGCTAAAATTTAAGGCTCTACTGAGTCACAAGCAAAAATGAAGTTTTTTGCAGCCTGATTTTAACACATGGAGCCAAAGCTAACAAATTATTGCTTAAGCTCGGCCAGAGCCCGGCACCTGTTAACTTCGAGTTTGATGAAATTGCATCTAAAGTATTATGAGATGGAATGGGAAGCCGCAGAGTATTTATCCAACAAAAAACAAAGGTTTCTTATAAAACTGCGGTTCGATAACAGAAAAACATCGATCTAAACAAAATTTCGGCAAGAGACATCAAGCCTACTCCATGTCACAGCGGCCCTTAGTTCTCCGTCACCGATCGCAACATCAATCAATAAAATCCTACATAAGGCTGAGTTCATTTGCGCGCGTCATACTGTTCTCTTTCTGTGCTTTATTGTTGTTCTTTAAAACAGCCCCATCAAGAGGCTCTCGATCCTACTTTTCAGAGTCATGCTTGTGTTTGTAGAAGGAGCCAAGAGAATAAGTGCCAACATCTGCCATAGTTGGTACGGCTAACACGAAAATCAGCGGATGTTGGCGCGAAAATTTCAAGAAGGAAAATCACACAGACTTCTGTCCAATTAATGCACCGGTCATTGAGGACCGCCAAACTCCGAACTAGTCCGCCAATCGAGAAAATAAGATAAGACTACTCATTGCTTATTTCTTGATACCTCAACGTTTATTGAATCTGAAGCGTACAGGTGCTGTTTGCGGAGTATTACAGCACGCGCTAGTCAGCATCATAAAGGTAAATTTGATAACGCAGCGGCTCTGCGCGGACAATTTCGCATTATTTATTGCGTATGCATGTAGGTGGTGATAGCCCTTCGTCTTGCAATCAAGTTTACCAGGAGGCTTTGGGCTGATAATAACGTTGTCAGCCAAAAAACGGTGTCCAACGAAAAGCGAGATCGCTGTCCAACATCGACGGCGCCGTCGATGGAAGCTGCATCCAACTAAAGATGGTTATTGCGTCACATTCTTTTGACCCTGAAAGACTGCCTACAAACACATATCATAAAGTATTTAGAAATTTTTGTTTCTTTTCTGGGATAAAATACACAGAAATTTCTACATTTGGATGACATAAATGCAATGATATAATCAATCAATATATTCGGTTCTTTAGAGTATCTTCATTGCTCATCTCGCTTTCTTCTTTCTTTCTTTCAATTTCTCGATCTTCATAGTTCATCATCATTTTTGCTGAACCATGAAGACCGAGAAAGCTGTAGCGTCAATTTTTGTGCAACATTTTGATTTTTATGAGCGATCTTTTTTGCCTAGCAGAGGTATCACAATAATAAGCTATGTGAAAATTGTTCGGCAAAATTCCATTCGCGTTTCCTGTCAGATTTTCAATGTTTACCGAGACGTAATCGAAAAATAAGTAATTTTATTGGTACGAAACTAGTTTGTCAATAAAATTACTGCCCAACAACTCAAATGCCATCAATTGCATGCCTCTTGATTAATCCTGAATTATCGGAAAAAGGCATTTTTTCGCATATAGGCCAAATAGGGCATAACTGTCCTTTACTGACAGTAGAAAATACTAGTCAATTTGTGATAGTGGAGTCTATGAACTACTTTCCCTTAATAAATTTCTGGGTAGATAATGTCAAGAAAAGTTTTTATGACATTTTCTGCTAGGATAGAATTAGTTTTTAGTCAACCATTTAGAATCCTTTGACAATTGAATAAAAAATATAATTTTTAGCATAGAAAGCAGCCAACTAGGGGCAATACGTTCTACAGGGTGGGGCAAAAGTCTGGGAGCCTACATTGCAGTGCTGTCAATCAAGCAACTACTGATGATTTTGGCTCCAAACTTGAGCCACTTATTGCTGCGATCATCCTCTACAAATCACACTTTGGATGGCTGAAAATGCTTGCCATATGTTTTTGTAGGAATTGGATTTATCAAACATATGCTTCTGCAAAGCGAAAAAATCGAAATTTTTGGTCTACACAACTTATTTCATAGCTAAAGTTACAGTGGATATTCTAGAGCACCTCGATGCACACAATGTAGGAGAAAACCTCGCGTCAGTTCGTAGTCGTTGCCTTGAGCAGATATCATTCTTTCAAAACGCAAAATAAAAATTTGCGAGTAATATCTGCGTGCCAGTGGCCATTTTTCTTTAAAAATAAATTTGAAAGCTATAGGAGCACAGCAGGCACTGAATTCTGAGCTATAGGCGATGTCACCCCGCATCGGTCGTGGGTGTTCACAAGCTGAGGCTGCGCGCGCACCGCATGCGGCGGAAACGATACGCGAGCGTGATTGTTGAGCTGTCTTCAGACTTGCGATCGCCATGGGCTCACCTTGCTCTTCTCATGGTTACGTTTTCCTTTATGCGACTGCATTTGCTGCGTGAGTTCATGTCTAATTGTCGTTTGCAATCTGACATGATTCGTTATTTAGATGATAAAATTCTCGTTAGAATGTACAACGCTGCCAGGGTTGAATTTTTGTTTTGATTACTTGTAATGGTCCTGGAGCTCGAACAATGATAAGGCTTGCGTAACTAAATTCGCACTCGAGTTGTGATATGCCGTTTTAGTAGTTCTCAATGTGTGCTTTCGATTGCTGTCTACAAGCACATCGTGATATCTTTGGTCGTAATACACATATCACATCGAGAGAGGGACAAATTTAGTTTAGTGGGAAGGACATTGAAAGTTTCGTTAGTCACTGTTCTAGTCATACATGAGCTTCCGCGCTCGAACATCGTTTCCGCCGCCTGCAGCGCGCGCGCAGCTTCAGCTCGTGAGTACCCACGACCGATGCGGGGTGACATCGCCTATACATTCTTTCCATAAGTCTTCTATGCAAGCATGTACTTCGTTGAGTTCGATCGATTACGCAATTTCAATACTTTTCAGATTACGATTCTTCGCTCCCGTTCGCGCGATCGCTTCCATATTTCCAGTATGCGAGTACACTGGCCTTCAATAAAAATTCCAAAATTTTTCCTCAAACACTGCAAAAAAAATTTTCTCGCAGTACGTTGTAGCCAAAAGCTTGCTCTATCACACCGCATGCTTGCCTGGTGAAAGAAACAGTTATCGTAAAGGCGTGGGACGAATTCAATTACGACTGCCTGCGTGCCACGACAGGCGGGGTTACCAAGATTTCGAAGGGATGCTTTGAAGCCAGAAGAGGCAATCTCAAAATTCGAAGGCAGCGCTGTACTTGTACAGGTTCGATTTATGTGCACACCGAATTTTTTATTTTTAGACACTTTCCTTCTGATTTCATCTGGAAAAGTATTAGGCTCCCAGACTTCTGCCCCACCCTGTATACTCTACAATTAATTGTAGAAATTTGAATTTTAGAGATTTTTGTAAAATTTACAGGAGCAGATTAGTTGGATTTGGCACGAGATGGCTATCCGAAAAGGCAAAAAACGAGGTCCCTCTTGAATTTCGCAAAACTTCTTTTTTTTCGCAAAG
This sequence comes from Cylicocyclus nassatus, assembly GCA_958299035.1. Classification (NCBI taxonomy): domain Eukaryota; kingdom Metazoa; phylum Nematoda; class Chromadorea; order Rhabditida; family Strongylidae; genus Cylicocyclus; species Cylicocyclus nassatus. Next base: position 75,724,621 of record CATQJL010000001.1, read on the forward strand.
CTTCTTTGACCCTACACCCTAAATATAATAAATCCTCGAAAAAACGAAACGTCGACTAAGAAAAGAAACATATCTATGTTGCCTTTCTTCGGCGAGCAAATTAATTGAATTTGTTAAAACACTTTACATATTTTTTGAGCCAACGTCTAGGGTCAAAAAGTTGAGATGGGGTAAAAGAAGAAGGTTTTGAAAGAGGGGATGGCTAATCTCATGACCTAAGAACTACATATGCCTTTAGAAAACTCAAAAAAAAAACAAAAACCAATCAATCATGGCGAAAGATGACTCGCACGAACAGAAAGCGAGTAGTAATGTAGCCGCATAAACTGCGCTGGAGCCAGGAAATGCCTATGTCGAGTCTCGTATGAAAACTAGACCATTCGCACATTGGCAAAGCAGGAAAACTGCCACATAAGCGATGCCCCCCCCGTGCAGCGAAAGCGAGAATCGAGTTTGTTCGAAGTTACGAATGATGGCATCGCTGGTGAAAGTGTCAGCGATTCGGAGGAGAAGCGATGGCGAGAGTTCTCTCGCCACTTCACCCCGATAACCGTGACTTTAAGAAGAAAAATAAGAGTGGAAGGAGAAAAACAAAGAAATCTTAGTATGGATGACATGTGGCCAATATGGATATGTCCTTAGGGGCAGAGAAACGAGGCTATACTATGAAAAACGTGTTTTTGTTGTTTCTGAGTAATAAATCTTCAAGCTCAAAAAAGCAAAAAAAATGTGGAACAAAACGACGCACTCGTTTCAGAATGCATGCTATACGATTAGTGAAAATGAGTTGGCAATGTGCCATGACAAAATGCAAGTTGGATGTTAACTGAAAACTTGTTTTTGTAATAAATCTCACCTTGACACCAAGAAATTTGTGGCTGAACACTACAAGCACCAGCAATATTCGATTGATACGTAAGTCTACAAATAAAATATTCAGAATTATAGTTCTCCATCTTCAATAAACCGTTTGATTTTTACCTATTAAGAAAGGCAAATCTTGAGCTTTCCAGATGCTTGAACCAATTTTTGTTGGCATATGGCAAAGATACAGACTGATTTAGAGGAACGAGAAGTGCTTTTTAACACATTGACGACCATGCAGATTTTTAGTTGTCTGCCATTTGGGACCAAAGCTTTTTAACGGACCAGCCCACTTTATCAGCTGTAATTACGCATACTGCCATCTACAGTAAGCCTACAGTAGATCTGAAAGGCTGACAGAAAAGGTAGAAGTCATCCCTAGATCGCTTTGCAAAAGAAAGCTCATGGAGTGAGTTTATTTCAAGATATTAGTCATTTTACCAAAATTCAAGCCTTGACACACATGGTGTGTCAAGCGGTCCCACGCGGTGGTCATTGCTTGACACACCACGTGTGTCAAGCTGTCGTCAATGTGTTAAAATTTTGCTGGCTAAAAGTCAAAGCACGATCAAATTCAGCAATAAATCACTAAAAGAGAAAAAATTCGTTTATGTTAACTTTTGATCAATTATTGCTTGGTTGGATTCAATTTTAGCAATAATATTCGCGCTCAAATGTGCGAATGTCATTATTTTTCAGTTCTCGCTTTTTTGTCTAATTCAAGCAAAACCTCCATTATGTATGACAAAATACAGCTTTCAGTATAGTATGTAACATAATATAATTGCTTAATAAGTTTCAAACAAACTCAAGACAAATTTTTCGTTTCTTTTGTTGTAAGGCTTATGCATTGATCTGATAGAATTTCAAATATACGATTATATACGAAAATTTTTGACAATAATCCAAGGGAAAAGTATTAGCCTCGAAAACCATCTAGCTGGCAGTAAAGGAGTCTTTTTCTCCCGTATCAGTGAATGACCACCAAAGTTATCAATTTGCCAGCACCGTTTAACAAAACAGCGCGATGGTGTGACTTTAGCAAAACCAGCACGAATTGGTAATTTGGAGAAAAGATGGGGTGGGGGGGTTGGGAAGGGGAGGGGAAAAGAAGAAGAATATATGTCAAAAGGCCCATGCTTTAGCAAAGCCACACATGTCGATATCTCGAAAAAGTTAAGTGACAAAAAAAACGAAAATATTTGTGTAAAGGCCCGTGCTTTAGAAAAACAATTCCATTTTTGAGAACAGTTGGGGGTAATAAAGAAGCAAAATTTTTGTGACCCCACGCTATTGGAGCCTGTATGCATCTCGCCCATAAGCGATATGAGTGTAAAATCTTTTTTGCGAGAATATGAATGTCAATAAAACGATCTCGCTTATACACCTCCATGAAAACATCTGGAAAGACGCATTCACTAGAAATGCGTCAAACTCTACTGACTATTATAATAATGCTACAGCCAGATGTCAAGGTCATTTCTTTGTCCCATAAGTCTCGGCTTAGGGGCACAAAACTTTTGAACTATCTTATCTTTGTTGAAACTGAATAAAAAAGAGCTCAAAAGAATTTGACCGATCAAACGAATTAAACTCTTTCCAAGGTTGTATTAGGTTGTTGCATAAGTTCTGTCCGATTTGAATTTCTTGAGTTCAAAATGTCATAACTTCTTTCAAAGTCAACTTTTTTCCAAGATCTTGGTTTCAGTGTGTTGAGCAATTCCTTGGCTATCAGATACATATTAGAACCTGCGCAAATCGCAAAAAAGAAGCCACTTTTTGACCGCGTTTCAGCACATGAGTGCATGCCTATTTAAGAATTTGAAAATTTTACAACTGACGTAAGCGCCGAACAGGAACTGGTGCATGGGCCCTGCTAGCTCTTGCTTTGCCCTAGCACCTCCAACTTTGAGCTTATCGATTACTTCTATTCGCAGAAAGTTATAACTTGTAAAACATCTATACAAAAAATTGATGTTCGACGATAAATTTGACTAGAAAGACGTTTTCTTCATGGGACCAAACTTCTGCATATACTAGCCTTCTACACCCTTATTCCGCAGCCAATGAAAGAACTTGACTTGAAGGGCGCATTGTGTAGATTTTCTCGCAAGAAAATATTTCTAGAGTGAAAACGTATTCGCCACTTGAAGATTTTAGGCCTGAAATCTCCCTACACTAAGAAATTCATTGAAATTTGATATGTATTAGAAAGCGCAAGAAAAGCACTTTTTAATTATACTAACAATACCGCATTAGAGATGAAATTCTCTTAGAACAGCTGCTTCAAACATGAGGCAAAAAATCGGACAGAACTTATGCAACAACCTAAGATTCGCTACGGGCGATTAGGATGGAATTAGAGAACACTTACCTCGATGTAAGCGCTCTTTTCAGCACTGTGCCATTTTCAAATTATTTCCCCACTTCCATTTACTCGTTTGCTTACTCATTTTCTTGTCAACAGGTTCCTTGATGCATCTACAAATGTATTAGGTGGGTCCGAAAGTTCTTGCCGTTTTTTAGACCTACTCTGAAATCGTTCAGCATGACAATAGACAAACAATTTAAACAATATCTCATGCAAAATTTCTTCCTCTTTTCAGCAGCTATGTTTCCGTTGTGACAGCTTCGAAGAGAATGAGATATTTGCCAAAAACTTAGCCCTTCATTTTTACCATGTGTAACTTTCGATAGTTTTTAGAATTTTTATGTTAGACTTTAAAAGGTGCTCTAATAACCACCTGATAGTGCAAACATTTTGCAAACTAATGCAATTTTTTGCATCTCTCTGGCATGCTTTCTAGAATTACTAAAATATATTTGAAGTGACCAAATTTTATGTTCGGCTCATTCTAACCTCGCAAAACATCAGACGTTGAACAGGGTACCATTCGATGCATCTTTTTCTCCTCTTTCGGATAACCACCTTTTCCTCGCGAAACATGCTCGCTGTATTTCCCAATTTTACGGGTGCGCAAAGTTGTAGTCGAAATTCCAAAATCTATCCATTTTCACGCCGTAATCGCTCGTTTACTTCGCAGTACTAGTGATAGTAATAACCGAGTTTTAGAACTTCAAGATTTTGAAAATTTCGCAGTGTTTGGTGCAATTATGTGTCACGCGACTTTTTCAAAATTCAGTGCTCTGATAGAATAATCCAGTAAAATTTTAGAGAGGAAACTGGAAAAATGCAAAAAATTGCATTAATTTGAAAAAGGTTTGCCTTATCAGATGGTTGTTAGAGCACCTTTGGAATTATAAAACGAAAACTCTAAAATTTATCGAAAGTTAGACATGGTAAAAAGGAAGGGTTATAGTTTTGGCAATCATCTCAGCTTCTCAGCTCTTGTCGAAGCAGTCACAACCGAAACATAGCTGCTGGAAAGAGGAAGAAATTCTGCATCGGATATTGTTTAAATGGTTTGTCTATCGTCATTCTGAACGAATAGGTCTAAAAAACGGCACGAACTTCCGGACCCACTTATTAGTTTCCAAAAGGAAGGACTTATGTATCAGGAAGACGAGATAAAAACCAGGGCTCGGCTCGAGGTGGCTCTCCGAAAGTGCAAAAAGCGAAGTCCCCCTTGACAAGTTTTACGAAGTCCCCTTTGACCCTGAATCATAAACGTAGAACACTCAGAAAAAAAAACGAAACGTCGACTAAGAACCGTAACCTAGATTGTTTTTCGGCCACACGCAAGGACAGTGGGCACACATCCTAGCTTTAGCTCACACCAAAATAATCTTGTGTCGCTTGCGTTCTGTCGTTCATGTGCCTTCGTATTTTTTTTTCCGTTCTTCGTTGTTCCCACATTCCTGGATTTGCGTGTTTTCTACGTCTTCAAATGTTTTAGATTGTCGTCTGTGGTGCCCAACAACTATTTCTGCAACATTCAAAGGTAAGCTACTTTCGAAATTACGACTACATTTCTTTTGTATTCTTTACTGCTCATAATATTCATGTCATTGTTTTCATGTTTCTTTGTAATTAGCGCATGATTGTCCTCTGTGGGGCCACATAATGACGTTCTCAGATCAAAACGGCTTTTTGCCTATTGTTCGGCAAGAGCTAAAAATTGTTGTATATTGACTGATAGGGCTGGCTCAGTATAGAGCTTGCCTCATATTTTTATTCTTTTTCGTCTTGTCGTCGTCTGAAGGGATTTGGCGCCGGCTGACCTCTAGTATGCAGTCAGTGCGACTACGGTGAGGCTGCCGACAAAAAACGCAGACGGTCTCTTTCCCATTCTTGTGTTTTTTCGTCTATTGCCATGTATTCAGGGGCAAGGTCGCTCGGAGATCGGCATTACCCCTGACTCTCCTGTTTTCCGGGCTTTCTCACCTTCGAGGCTTTAGGCCCGGAAGCATCAAAGGAATTGTTTGGTAATAAAAGGTCTTTGTTCACTTTAGTCTAGTGGAAATCGTAATTTATTTTTATGTTTGCTATGTTGAAAGGACTAAGGGTGTGGGGAAGTGGGGGTATATAGAATGGAGAATGTTCTCAAGATTTTATTCTTTTGTTAGTCTACATTCACGGGACGTTGCTGTGAGTGTTAAGTGTGCGCCTGATTGTATGTGGGTGTGGATATGGCGGGTTTGCATATTTTCTTTTTTAATAGATTTTTTTCATGTTTTTTTGGCGGAAAACTCTGCCATGCTGCTTGAGTTTTGTCGGTTTTTTCAGACCACTGTAAAACCACGCACAATAAAGACCTGAGTGAGTTTCAACATGCATTCGATGCAGCTTTTCCTTCTCTTTCTTATGGATGCACTTTCATACCATAATGTTATATGCTTTCTTTGGTAATTGCCGAAATTCTACATCTGTCAATTTTACCTGCTCAAATTTGAGCTAATTTTTAAAAATTTCGTTACAAAGTTTCGAAAAAGATCAAGTATGTGTCAAATAGAGTAAATCTCGGGCTACAAGATGGTATTTTTAGATTCTCCTAATTTGCTGATTTTGACTTCAAAAAATTATTTCTTCTGAGGTCTCGATTTTTGGTTAAGTCATGGAACGCGCAATTGCAGCAAAAGCATGAAAGCTTTCAAAGTTTAGGCGAATTCAAACTTGATTGTTATTAAACATCATTTATGCAACATAAGCAAGTTTGATTTGTCCCAAAGATCAGCTTTTTGGAATTTTCGGTAATTTTACGTAGTAAAATGTGTACGAAATGTCGCGGTTTTTCTCCAAATAATTATTTTATAACGGTTTTTCTCTAAATAATTATTATGGATTTGATAAACATGGCCCACGTAATCTAAAATAGCCACAATGTAGCCAAAGGTTTGCTCTACATAATAGTCACCAGCGCTCGTCGAAAATATCAAGATAAAAATTTTGAAAATTTAGGAAAGTTTTGGCGTTACTGCTGAGGGTGCTCAAAAAGCCATGGCGATAACATCGCAAAGACGGAGTAGATCAGGGAATAAATATAGCTATAAGAAAGAGGATAAAAATGTGACTAGAACGACACCTAAGCCGTTCATGGAATGGTGTTCTGTGAGGTTTGGTGAGCGATGAAAAAAAAACCAACAAAACTTTTGGGACAACCTAATATGTGACATTTTCGACCTTAGCGCTGTTTGCTATGTCCTCAAATTTTTAAGTTATGGGTGAATCCGCATGTCAGTTTGATAGCACTTTTTCACATGATTGCCTGTTGTGAACCTTTTTTCATTTGAGTGCCTTTCCACACTGAATTTTTTTTGCTGTTTTTGCTTTTTGATGTAACTCAAGAGCATGATCCCATTGGAGCAAACTTTATTTGGCTTTGTCTGAATCGAAATCGTACCGTAGATGTTTTTGAGCTATTAAATTTCTTGTTCGTTGTTTTTGTCTCTACTTATTGCTTATAATGATTCATATTCATAATCTTAGTTTTTTAGAACTTTGTTTTCAAAAATGTTTTTATCAATAAACCTCGCACAAACATTTATATAACAAGCTCAAACCAAATGAATCAATAACAATTACTTTACAATACGAAGTAGAACATTAGATTACATATGTTACGAAATGATTACATGCAAGCTACTATTAATCACAAATGCCGGCGCAGACTTCTGACGAATGAGTGCAAACCGCTAGTTACGCTCAGGTTCCTTTGGAAATAGACGTTTAAGGTCATTATTATTATGTTACTAGCTGGCTTACCCGGCTCCGCCGTATCCGGACCAAACTTGGCACACATACACTTCGGGCCCCGGCGGGTGTCACAGTCCACTTTTCGTTATCGATCGATGTCGATTTTACCGATTTTTATCGATTTTTTTGCAGAGTTCACCTACAGGGCTAGGAGTTGGCACAGGGGGGAAGTGAGCATGGGGATTCCGAACACAATATTAGTTTTCAGAATTATCGATTACTTTTATTGATTTTATCGATTTTTTTTGCAAAGTTTGACATGCGAGGCTGGAATTTTGCACAGGGGGGTAATCGAGCATGCTGATTACGAACACAATATTAGTTTTCAGGATCGTCCATTACTTTTATCGATTTTACCGATTTCTTTTGTAAAGTTTGAGCTACGGGGCTGGGATTTTGCACAGGGGGGTAATCGAGCATGCTGATTACGAACACAATATTAGTTTTCAGGATCGTCCATTACTTTTATCGATTTTATCGATTTTTTGAAAATTTGAGCTAGGGGGCTGGAATTTGGCACAGGGGCGTAATCGAGCATGCTGATCACCCCCCTTGGGATGATCAGCATGCTCGATTACCCCCCTGTGCCAACTCCCAGCCCCCCTAGCTCAAACTTTGCAAAAAAATCGATAAAATCGATAAAAGTAATCGATAATCCCGAAAACCAATATTGTATTCGGAATCCCCATGCTCGATTACCCCCCTGTGCGAACTCCCAGCCCCGTAGCTCAAACTTTGCAAAAAAATCGATAAAATCGATAAAAGTAATCGATAATCCTGAAAACCAATATTGTATTCGGAATCCCCATGCTCGATTACCCCCCTGTGCCAACTCCCAGCCCCGTAGCTCAAACTTTGCAAAAAAATCGATAAAATCGATAAAAGTAATCGATAATCCTGAAAACCAATATTGTATTCGGAATCCCCATGCTCGATTACCCCCCTGTGCAAACTCCCAGCCCCGTAGGTGAACTCAGCAAAAAAATCGATAAAAATCGATAAAATCGATATCGATCGATGACGAAAAGTAGCCTATGACACCCGCCGGGGCCCGTAGTGTATGTGTGCCAAGTTTGGTCCGGATCGGTTCAGAAATGGAATTTTCTATTCGGAACATACGTACACACAGACAGACATACAGACAGACAGACAGACAGACAGACAGACAGACAAACAGACATTCAGCTTTATATATAAGATAAAGAACTGCGTCTGCTGTAAAAATTTAGGACGCTTTGGAACCACGGATCATTTCTTCAAAAATGCAAAGTTTCTCTTCCATTTTTCAATGTGCGTTCGACAATAACAATAGTACTGGCAATGGTACTCTCGGCCAGAATGTGGCGGCTTCTGTCATTGTATGCAGCTTCCATCGATGGCGCGCCATTGATGTAGGAAAACGATAGCGTCCCAGCGAAGGAGGCGCCGCTCGGTCGACAAAACTCCTCGCCCCCAAATTGACAGCCTGTAACTGCCGATTTGGGGGGTTGTTAAGCCCGTGCACGACTCGTTCCTTGTTGTACATCGTCATTTGGCTGACAACGATGATATCAGCAGGGTAAAGCGAGGGGTGTGGCACGCCACACCAGGGGGTCATATCGGCTGGGGTAGCTAAGGGGGGGGGTCGTATTGACCTAGGGTCAAAAGCGGAAAGCTGACTGACTAAATATTTGAAGACAGCACACCTCAAAAGCTGTTAGTTAATTAACTCCAATGACTGTTAGATAGTTCGTAGATAGCTTCTAGACTAATTCTAATAACTGCTTCATTATGATGCAATGCATCCTGCATAAGACAAACACATTTAACGACACCGATTTTCAATATCGTACACCTACCGTATACCTGAAAAAAAGCCCTATCACGCTAAGCAAGTATTATCGCAATCAGCATGTCAGATAACCCCTATGCGCCAAGTTTCACCGAACTCTGAGGTTTCCAAGTAGTAAACAAGCTTATATGAAACAAGAAATTCAAACACGATTAACTTTATTTTAAAGATGAGTAAGCTACCTCTTTGCACTCAATACAAAGCACTACCCCTTCGTTTTTTGCATGAGAAATCCCACTTCAAGAAACCTCCAAACTGTGGAATTAGAAGACTGCCAACTCCCGCCTTCAAATTTCAATGGTTGCGCTTTCATCAATTATTATTTATGCTGAAGAAAAACAATCAGGCTCAAAATTCTGCTATGTGTAGTACGAGGTCTCAACTCCCAAACCATGTATAAAAAGTTTGAAAAAAATCCCTTTAAAGGTAAGTTAATGGGCAGGGTGTGGCACCCCCCCCCCCTCAAAAGCTGTGGCTGCCATTCAAAGGGGGGGGGGTGCCACACCCTGCCCATTAACTAACTTACCTTTAAGAAGCTCAAATGAATGCGTCATCCTTCCCCTCTTCAGTGTAGCATTTGCCCCCCAAAACGTGTCCTCTGGGAAAAAATACAGCGGATTTTGTGAACCCTATGCGCCGAAGTACGTCTCTGAAAAGCTTTGATATTGGGGTACGGTAATGCTCGAAAAATTGCGAACACACCAAGGCGCGAGCGACGAGGCTTTGAAATCCGCATTCTTCCGAACCAGTCTCACATGATTTTCGTTTTGATTTTCACTCTCATTACTCTTGTTCTACTCTACTGCTACTCTCTACTTTGTTCTTCTCTACTCTATACTCTTTGCAGATTGCGACTTCGGCTGAAACTGCTTTATTGTCAGGTTAATGAGCAGGCTTGTGGTGCTTCTTACCAACTGCGGAGCATCAACGGAGGCATCATTGAGAGCAGAAATGGTAAAACAATGAGTATTTTGTTTATCTATTGTTCATCTATCTATTAATCTTATAGGTGAACACTTTGGCTAGTGCACCACAAACTCACTCTAATTTGCGTTCTTCATTGCCGAAAAAGGAAGCAGGGGTGGCGAAGTTGTTGATCCACTGTTTGGGAGAGTGCTAAATGAAGTGAGTCTTTCTATATTGCTAATACTTGGTCTTATTTATGCCCTATGCAGATTGCGGACTTCGCTGAGCCTATTGCCGTGCCTGGTGGTCAGATGAAACAAGGATCATACCAGCTCAAATCTGATGTAAAAAAATAATTCTTTGGAACAAACATTTAGTTTATAACATCTGTTAATGATTCTCCAGGTGAGGGTCAACGTTTTGCCCAGTACTATGTCAGCATCGCGCGCTTTCACCGAAGTCCAGTGCTACCACCCTGATGAATGTAGAGAAGATGTAAATCAATTTTTTTTCTTTCCATGTCAAAATTTGCGTGTTGAACTTGCTCTGTAGTCTACTCTCGCAGTCTCTACTCTCACATTGCCAAAGTTCTTCTCAATGATCGTTTTGTACAGCTTTCTATCGTTGTTCTGGAAGCGGTAAGAGTTGTAAGGCACTAATGAACAAGGTGTCAAAATATCTGTTTAGGGCATTGAAGACCTGAGATTCGAGAAACTACCACTCAACTAGTCATCTATCTGCTGTCATTGGCGTACCAATACATGGCTACGTTGCCCCCATCTGAAAAATATCCATTATTGGTGGAGCTGCTGAATATCTGGGTCGACTCTTAGCCTGATTAGTAAATGGTGAGCTTTGTATAGCGGATCCCACATATGTGTGCTGGTCATTTCACAGTTCACTTACGAACTCTTCAAATTGATTACAGTGACGATGGAATTCAGCTGTTATTGTTGTCTGCGCTCGATGACTGCACGAAAGAAAAGGAAGTTGAGCTAAGGCTAGATGGCAGTGATCAAAAAGCTGTCCAGGTTCGTAGTATAATCAGTGTTGCTGCACGACTCAGAAGATCTGTATAAAAATTTGTTTTGTAGAAAAGAAAGGCGGCTGCTAAACGAAGACGTGAAGTTTTGTTTGCGGTGAATAAGAAGAATCGGAAGTCATGAAGAGGCTGATGGAGAAAAAGGGCATGACACAGAAGGATATCGACTTGATTGACACCACTCAGGTTAGTGGTGTAAGTTGACTAGACTAGCAAGACGATCATGTTTGGCATTGATAGCGTTATTTACTTTCTCTTCTGTTCTTTTCTCTTTTTTTTGATATCCTCATGGTCTCGAAGAAACTTCATTTTGTTTTAATCAAATCGATAAGATGAGACCGCATCAGCTGGAAAGATGTTTTTTTTTCAACCATGCAAGCAGTTTAGACCACTTATAACTTTCGTACATTAAGTTGTTGTTTTTTAATAAAGTTGAAATCTAATCCCGGTGTGAGATCTCAAGAGTTCTCAAAGTTGAGAGTTCAGCGGGGGAGGGGGGTCGTGCAGGGGTCAGGCCCAAGTGAGGGGGATCGTATCCGACGGTTGTGTGCCACACCCCCGCTTTATCCTGAATATCAGCCACAGCCTCCTGGCGGGCTTGGTTGCAAGATACCGGGGGCTATCACCACCCAAACGCATACGCGTTAAATATTAGGTTGGAAACCAAGTCAGTTTTGCAATTACTTTCATAATTCAACTTTGTTTGGATGTGTGGCGCACTCAAACTTTAGCAGTATGTGGGCCGTAATGTGAGCTACAAATCCCCATAAACAGTCTGAATCTTGAAAACGAATTAGAAAAAATTCAGGCATTTTCTAAAATCTAGTGAATCTTGAGGATTTTTGAATAATCCGAAATGAAGTCGTTAGGCCTCGGACAGAGTTTGCGCGATTTGATCTTCGCGATCAATCGCCGCGATTTCCATTCATTTTCATTTCATCTTTAAAAATTTCGGGCTGGAAAAGTATCACAACCGAAGTGCAAGCTGGTCGGCACGCAATAAACTCGTAAAAGTTGTCTTGTCGCGATTGAATCGCGACGATCAAATCGCGTGAACTCTGACCGAGGCCTTAGGCAGGCGCTATACTCCTCGAGGAGTATAGCATGGGATCGATTTGCATTAAATACGTGTAAAACCGGCGATTTTTGTCGCCGATATTGGCGATCGCCCGTCGTAGCTGGAAATATCGGCGACTACACGTTTCATTATCCATTTGACGCGTGGTAACTTGTTTGGCGATTGGCGATCGCCCGTCGCCGATATTAGCGACTGGCGATCGCCAATCGCCAAACAAGTTACCACAAGTCAAATCGATACATATCAAACGTGTAGTCGCCGATATTGGCGATTGCCAGTCGTTACGACGGGCGATCGCCAGTCGCCAGTGTTGGCGACTACACATTAAATGTGTATCGATTGGACGTGTGGTAACTTGTTAGCGATCGATACGCATAGAAGACACAGTCGCCAGTATTGGCACTGGCGATCGCCCGTCGTAGCGACTGGCGATCGCCCCTCGCCATGCTATACTCCTCGAGGAGTATAGCGCCTGCCTTAGCAGCCTAGACCATGCGCAATAATCCGGATTCGTGAAAAAATTGTTGCTAGAGATGACTCATTCGTCTCACCAAGAAAGAAAGAAAATTCAAGGGGCAAGTCGAGCTTTGGCGCCCTCACAAATTCGGACAAGTGGCTGTACGCAAGGCTGCTGGGGACAACCGTCAATGACTATGAAGTGAACCACAAATTCCCCGAGCCTTTACATATCTAGGTTCTTTGATCTGCTAAACACGAATGTCATATTCATTTGTTGAATCAACGCCTTTTATTTTGTTTAGAATGAGACCCGACTGTTGAATTTTATAATTTTTCTTTTCATAACATATACCTACCATAACCCTCACTGCGACAGAATTCAGGAGAAAGCAGCTGAGCTTGTAGCTTACATCATAACCAACATGTCGGCAAAATTTGAGTGCGCCATGCTGAGTGGAAAGTTACAACCTAATAATGCAAAGTTTTCCGAGCACAGCCGTTGCGTTATCAAATACACCTCTATGATATGACTAGCGCGTACGCGTGTAATACTGCGCATGCAACAGCCCCTGCACGCCTACAGATCCAGTAAACTTTGTTTTAATAAGTAATAAGTAACGAAGCTGTAGTCTTACCTTATTTTCCCAATCGGCGGACCAATTTAGAGTCTGACGGTCCTCAATGACCGGTGCATTAATTAGACAGAACTTTACGTGATTCTCCTTCTCGAAACTTCCGCGCCAACATCCGCTGATTTTGGTTCTAGCCGAAGTGCTAATTATAGCAAATGGTGGCGTTATCTTCTTGGATCCTTCTACGAACACAAGCATGACTCTGCAAAATACAGTCTGCCCCAATCCTAACCAGGCTGAAATTGGCATGGAGAAAACCCGTGTCGCGAGGATATTGTGTCACGTCTACGGCTGGCTAGTCTGCTCTCTCCTTAATCTCTTCGCTCTCTTCGACAGCGCGCGTATGCCGAGCAAATCCTTAGCTTTGCGAGCGCGCAAATTCAGCCGTCGGTTCGGCCTGATCCCAAGTGGGCAGACTGTAGGATGGGGAGCCTCTTGATGGGGCTGTTTTATAGAACAACAATAACTCACAGAAAGTGAACAGCATGACGCGCGCAAATGAACTCAGCCTTATATAGGATTTCACTGATTGATGTCGTGATCGAGGATAAAGAACTAAGGGCCCTTGTGACGTGGAGCAGGCTTGATGTCTCTTGCTGAAATTTTGTTTATATTTGTTTTTTGTCATCGAACAGCAGTTTTATAAGAAATTGTTGTTTTTTGTTGTGTATAAACTCTGCGGCTTCCCATTCCATTTCGAAATACTTCAGATGCGACATCAAACTCGAAATTAACATGTGCCGGGCCTTGGCCAAGCTCAAGCAATAATCTGTCAGCTTTGGCTCCATCTTCATTTTTGCTTGTGACCCACTAAAACCTTAGATTTCAGCAGCTCACGAAAAAATGCCTGATAGCTTGTACCAAGAGAGATGTTTAGAACTTTTCAAAACATGAAGCGTTAGAATTACTCATTCAAAACAATTCTAGCTTGCTGCATACGCTCTTACATAGAAGAATTATTGGCAATTAACTAAACCGAGAATCTCGGAACCCTGTACATAAGACATATATATGAAAAGCTTTATACATGAGATATTCGGCTTTAAACATGAGATTTAATCCACATAGAGACAGCTTATTTCATATATACAGAAGAATGATAGTCAAGTGCACCTTTACTCTGGAACCATGGACGAGGTGGATAGACTTTTCTCGAATTGATCGCTCTTACATTTTTCAGTCTAAAAGCATGGAAAAAAATTTTAGTTTTCATAATAGAGTGTAGAAAGAGAGTGATAAAAGTTGGAAATAAAAACAGGAGTCCAACAATTTTTCAATGAGCATTTGTGTTTCACTGTGGTTTAAACCAAACTTTTGATCATCTCGAGAGTTGACCATCCAAGAAAATCTGAATTACCCACCTTGACTCGAGATCGCTATAAAATGATTCGATGTAGTCCGCCATGAATTCGAAGAACACATCTTCGTAGAATAATTCTTGCATTGAAAACCTCAAAAAGTCTTTTCAAGGTGGAGATTAGAAATAGAAAACTTACCTGAGCAAACTGATCATCTCATCTAAGCGTTGTAAGTAGTTTTCGTACATATTCTCAAACTTTCTTATCCCATATGAACTGCTAGCATTCAACTGCACTTGATATGGTTGAAGGTATTCCGCCTCTCTAAGAGTTGTGCGGCTGTTTGACTGCACAAAAGAAAAGATTGCAAAATTACTCGCTAGTCATTGCATTATCGTGCTGCTGCTTTATAAGCATGAAATCTCTAATCACATCCCTGACTTCGTGACCTGAATACACAAAATAAGTCAGTTGTAAATGAAAGAGGCTGAAGCGCTAAGGCCCCGGCCAGACTTTGCTCAAAAGTGCCCAAAAAGGCCCAAATTTCTCTAACCTCTCTTCACTTACTCGTGTGAGGAGAAATAGAGAAAGTGAAGAGAGGTTAGAGGAATTTGGGCGCTTTTGGGCGCTTTTGAGCGCTTTTGAACGAAGTCTGGCGGGGGCCTAAGTAAAAAGTCCGCTTAGCTCAGAAGTTGAGGACAGCGCGCAATTGCAAGCGCGTAAAACTGGAGTAGGCAAAGATACAGAACAGAAAGACATGCATGAGTCCTACCACGGTGTGTTGCAATCTTAGTTGAATAGAATAGAAGTGTTCTTTTACTTTTCGACATTTTTCGTTATAGAAACTTGATGAAAATAAACTCAATATGAACTGTAAATTAGTTTCAATAGTATGTTTAAATGAAATAATTTGATATCTGTGTAAGAATAGGAAACCCACCAGGGAAACTGCATTGGTCTTGCCCGTTCGTTAAATTGCTGACAGTGGTCCCGTTTGGACATTTTAATGTTCGTAGAATCCCACCCAGATCATCTTCTGTAAGGAAATCTAAACGATCAATAACATGCTGCTCTGCTGATGCAAAAGTAACAAGCGCTTCGCAAATCTTAAGTTTGACTGCCATAACTTGTTCGTAATCTTTACTTCGGTTTGTTTTCACGGATTTCTTGTGGTAACCAACATTCGTACTGGCCTCACCTTAGCGCTTCCGTCTCCAGAGGAAACATCTAAAAACAACTCAGGGCTTCATCGCAACCAGCAACCAACCTTCAACCGTCACGTACCTGTGACTCTCAAGGTTAGACCAGACTGCGCGGCATACTCCACATATGCAGCGTACGCTCCATATCTTCATGCACTTGTGCATACGCTGCCGTACGCAGAACAGATTGGCCCAACCCTCATCTAGTTTCTGTTAAATCTCAATCACGTCGTAATGCCAAGACAATGTTATTTTTATAGTTAACTGTGCGCAATCGCCATGCCTGAGCATCGGCGAGCGTGTCCCTTGCGGGCACACATTGGCATTCGCACGCAAGTCTTTATAGTCCCGTACTCGGCCGTCCCGCTGCAGACACGCTCGCGAACGTTCTGCCTACAGTGATATGGGCGATTTCGGTGCAGTCGACTTTATAACGTCGTTGCCGTAGTTGTCCAGAGGTGACAGAAATTCAAGTATTAGGTTGTCCGGAAATTAATGCAGGTTTTGATTTCCAACCGCAATAAGTCATACATTCCTCATTTTTGAATAGGTTGCAAGGTACTGTTCGATAAAGCAAAGCAAGCTCTACAAGACGGCTTTCTTGCTTTAGCAACAGCTCTGACCCACCACGAGTTTCGAGCCAAAAACTAAAAAGATTCAACTGCCCGAAAAATTGAGAAAAATCGTAACTCAGCTCGTAAAAGCCCTACAAAAATTCTAACTTGCTCACGTAAACACAATCCACATAAGGCATCTATTTACGCCGTTGCAGTATTTTTCCTCTGTTAGAAATCAAGAAAACTGAAATTTTCGTGCATTTGCTAAAGTGTTGCTGTGCCGTTCCCAAATAGGCAGTTGTATACTACAAACCTTTAGAAGTACAAACGTAAATTTCCAGCTGTCTACAAGCTTTAGTTCTCGAGAAATATCGAATACAGTTTTCCAGAGTCATGTGATCCAAACTAAAATTCAAATTTCTCGCGAACTAAAGCTTGTAGAGAGCTGGAAATTTACGTTTGTGCTTCTAAATGTTTGTAGTATACGATTACCCATGTGGGGACGGCACAGCATCACTTTAGCAAGTGCACGAACATTTCCGTTTTCTTGATTTCTAGCAGAGAAAAAATTAAGGCAACGGCGTATATAGATGCCTTATGTGGATTGTGTTTACGTGAGCAAGTTAGAATTTTTATAGGATTTTTATGAACTGAGTTACGATTTTTCCCAATTTTTCGGTCAGTTGAATCTTTTTAGTTTTTGGCTCGAAACTCGTGGTGGATCAGAGCTGTTGCTAAAGCAAGATAGCCATCTTGTAGAGCTTGCTTTGCCCTATCGAACGGTGCCTTGCAACCCATTCAAAAGTGAGGAATATACGACTTATTGTGGGTGGAAATCAAGACCTGCGTTAATTTCCGGACAACCTAATACAAGTTAATGGTACAAAATGCGCATTAAATTACTTTCTACTTTCTAAACGCACAGAGCGATTGCAAATATGCACTCATTTTTGTTGTTTTTATAAAAATCTAGCAGATATCTAGAAGCCTTTCAGAGTTTTCTAGTCGTAGAACCCTAATTTCACGCGTATAGGACCCGGGGGATTTTTTTTTCTAAACTTGAAGAGCACAGACGTTCCGAAGGACTTCGCGACAAAAAACTATTACAGTGCTGTATACTGCCTGCCTTTATCGTGCGGCATAAGTCTCGTTTTCCAAACAAACGAGGCGCTGAGCGTCACGCTCGAAAACAGAAAAAGGTGCGTCTCACACGCGTGAAATTATGGTATTCTTTCAATTGCTAAAATTGTGCATACACTGCAATTGAAATTTTCTCTCAATTATTTTGTACAAGAAACAAAATTTGTAATGAAAAATATGCTGCACAAATATCATTTATTGAAGTTGTTCCACTGTTTATCATGCTACCGCACTATTCAAGCCCTCCAACTGTCCCTTCGCATGCATAATTCAAATGTAATTTGCAAATAAGCATCGCATGACGCGGGCTTCGACATTACACTATATCATTCTGCTAGGTTTCTTAAAAACGTACGTGATGCTAACTTCTCTCTGGTTATTTGTCTCCCCAAGAAGATACATGCTGTTTGCATCACCTTGGTTATAATTTGATTTTTATTCAGCAAGGTTGTTTTCGACTGTTTCGAACTTATATTGTTGTAAGTTAACATTAATTTTGGACTTTCATATCTTACTCCTTGCGCAGTAGACCAATCTAAGGATACATTTTCTGCAAAGAGACCTCAAGGCAGTTTCCTTTTTGGGCACTACTAGCTTCAATAGACGTGATCAGTGCAACAGTAGCGTTTTTCACTGTTTGCATCACCTTGTTTATAATTTAATTTTTATTCAACAAGGTTCCATTCGATTGCTTTTCCCAAGATTCAATTATTGTACTCTGGGGTTTTTTATTTGGTCCTCGATTTCTAGTTTCCAGCCAGACAAGATAATTTGAATGGGACGGAGAAAGTGTAAGCAGTTGAGATTCGTAAGTAAAGCTTCCAAAAACAATTGTGAGAAGGTTAGCAAACGAATGGTGCAGGACTCTGCTTTCATCTACAAGGGAATGAATGTGACTCGTAACGGCCTCTTTTATTGCGATGTACTTGCCCTTAGGTTTTGCATTTTTGCCTCTGATCTCTCTCTTTGAATAAAACACAATCAAATATCGGCGCTATGTACATTACAAAGCGAGTTACAAATCTGCACAAGCCAATTACTTTTGAGTGACAAAGCGGAAGAAGTCTACGTGCCAAAGGCTGGCCAATTTCAAGACCTTACGGATTTTTTTTTTGAAAAAAATGAAACCATATTCAACATGAATTACTTTGAAAGGATTGGAGTCAAAACTATAAACGAACTGGTGCTAGAGGCTGATTACTACGCTTTTTTGGAAAAGAGTTATAAGTTGAATGTGTTATGGAGCTCTCAAGAAGAGGGAGTCAAATGCGTCAACGCTGCTTTGGGAATCCGTCAATGCCAAATGATCGGGACTCTTGGAATTTGCCAAGTTTTCGCACAATGAGGTAATTTGACCTGCTAAACACGAATACCATATCAACTTGTTGTCGGGTTAAAAATCATACCACGGATTTTTTGTGAATAAGAAAACAACCCAAAAAGCAAAATAAATATCATCTTCAGTGACTTGGACCAAGTTTCGGCTAGACCTGATAATTTCTTTTCTTGTCCTTCCATAAATATCTCTTCCGCTCAACTAATATTCATATGCTATCCTAAAATTTGGCGGAACCTCCGCTTTCGTAACTGGCATCATAATCGTAATAAAAACAATTGAATGCGCAACATTAAGCGGGCAAAAGCTATATAACGTTGCATTGATTGTTAACCAAATTTGACAACTAAGTGGCCCTAAAAGTTAGTTCAACATGCCTCTTAATTTAAGAGCCATAAAAATAAGTTGTAGAGCATAAAACGCTCATTACTTTTGCATTAAGAAACTATGAAAGCAATACCTGAAAGAGTAAAATGTTTGACAAGCTTAACACTTATTGCCAGTGAGGCCATCGAAACGGGGAAAAGTTCACAAAGTGGTGCAAAATGATGATATCTGTGATGTAGAAAGTTAAGTATCTCAGAGAAACTTATAGAAAGTTCTTACCTCTGCCAGCCTGTAATAATGAAACCTTGGAATTTGATGAGATCACTATGTTCTAGTGCTTGCTGGTACCTAATTGAGGCATTTTTAATATTTTCTAATTTTTTGAATTTTATCAAAAAAAGTTGCCAGCAGCTCTTGGAAAGGAAAGATATTTTGAGAAAGCTGTCAAAAGCAGTTTTTTGGAGATCAGTTTAGGCAGAGTATTACCCTCTGCCTCTTGCTTCTACTTTTCCCAACTTCGAACATATAACTGGACTGACCATGCCTTGTTGTTTTCCAAATAATGCTTCACATAATTCCAATAACGATTCGGTCCATCAGCACCTGAGAAACTTTGCTGAAGTTGTTACACCCACGGTCTTTACGTCATTTCACCGCACTTAGACGGATAAAAGATGAAAGATTTAATAGTCAAAAAGTCTCCCAAATTTCTAATATTAATTAGGTATCCGAATCACACAGTAGTATAGTTCTGTGCTTGGTGTAATTCTGCTTGAAGGCAGCGGCTTGGCAGAATGACAACTTTGGGATATTCATCGTTTTAGGTTCCCCTGGACGAGCTGAGTCCAAGATTGTTCTTTGCAGCTTCGAAAAATATCAATAAATCGCTTTTCCAGACGAGAAAAATGCTATTAGGGCGGACCGCGTAACCTGCTCTCTAGGACGCGATTGGCTTGTGAGTAGAGACACCTACCTACCGTAACCAAGAGCCAATCGCGTTCGAGGGCAGACATACGCCTTCCGCCCAAATGGCACTTTCACTTCTGGAAAAGAGGGTGATACCTTTTGAAGTTGCAAAGCACAGTCTTGGACTTAGTTCATCCAGGGGAACCAAGAACGATGAATATCCCAGATTCGTTCTGCCGAGGCTCTGCTTTTAACAGATCTATTCGGTGAAGAATGTAAAGAAGCACAATGGGCATTGCTCATAAAAGTTTCATCCTGCTTTACTGAGGTAAATACCGAACCTACCTTTGAAGGCACTAGCTCCCCATACAGAAGAGAATGAACGGGCAAGCTGCTTCCATTTGTACTTCGGAAGTTTCTGGAACATTTACAAATAAGGAAAACACTTAGCCATTTCTTCAAATCAATTCACAAACCGTAGCCAAATCGGGCTGGTAATACCAAACTACAGGGGTTACGAGTCGGTCTAAATCATATTGTTTTACCAATGTGTCATTAACATTCTCGAACTCGTCGTGCCAGATGATCACCTGAACCTTTTCACTTTTTGACTTGTACCACAAAGACTCATAATTTTTCGATAAAATAGCATAACATGCTCACCTTTGTTTGCGGATATTGTAGAGTAATATTCTTAGCAACCTTTTTTAAGTAATCAAAGACCAAACGTTTTTTGTTATTAGCGTAATTGGGTAGGATCCTGAGATCAGCAGGACATTCCCCCATCTGAAAAGCATGGTTATTCAAGTTAGGGTGCAAGATAAAGGATTGCTCTCACGATGTAGGCTTCATCGGCTCCAATATGTACGTACGGCATGCCTACTTCGGAGTGTAGTTTCATTACCTAAATGGAAAAATTTAGTATGATTGCGAATATTTCATATTCAAGGAGAGAGGATGAAAGTTCGAAAACACAGTCTAGACAAATCTGAGGTAAGCGAGATTTTGCGGGTACAATAGCGACAGCTAATGGGTAGTATGTACCTCTGCAAAAGATAAATTCTGAAGATGTAAAAGTACAATAAAGTTCATTCTTCTGATATATTGTGTCAAGAATCTATTTTCTCACTATAAACGGTGTCCGTTACATCTGGGTGCTTCGGGTTTATCACTTGCAAGTTAACGATGTTGACAAGCGGAGCAACTCATCTACTTTTCGACAACTGTCTCACTTTGGAGTTTATCTTCTACATCAGGACTTAAACAAGAGTCCCACTTCTGTCTACAGAAACCTTAACGACCTCCAAAATGGCTGCATCATAGAAAAGTTAGCTTATGAAGTAGGGTTCTGATCCAAAGGACATAGCAGACCTTGAATGCTCATGATCTCGAAAAGCTCGAAAAAGTCATGGTGATATCGTCATGTTTGATCTTCTGTTAAGTGTAAATTCCATACCTGGTTTAAGGAATCCAAAATCAGTTCCACGACCCTGTCGTCGCCTATACATGCAACCTAAATAGACCTCTTCAAGCAAATGATAGCAAATGATAGCAAATTATATGAGTGGTAAGTGAGCATGTTGACTACGAATATAATGCTTATCAAGAATCGATAATCAATTCTACCTTTTCGCAAATTCTAACCTACAGATCTGAGAGTTGGCATAAGGAAAGTGAATGGGCAAGTTAGTTATGCATATCTTTCTACTTTTATCAGCTTTCTAGTCTTTTGCAAACTTCAAGCTACGGGTTCTAGAGTTGAAACAGAGGTTTAATTGAACATGCTGATTACTGATGTGATAACTTAAGAAAAATATTCATTGCTTTTGATAATTTTTCCGTTTGGAAACTTAAGTTACAGGTCAGGGTTGGCACGGGAGAGGGTAGGAGGGGGAGGGGAGAGAAGGAATGACTTGCTACAATCTTGGTTTACAAAATTATCGACTACGTTCATCAATTTTGCGGGTTCTTTTTCGCAAACTTTGAGCTGCGTTCTGAGTGTTAGCACTAAGGGGGGGGGGAGGGTAACTGGGTGTATATGAAGATGCGCGATTCTTAGTGCCAGATGGGCAGCTTATAGCACATATTTAGTGTTTTACAAAGTTCTAGAATCACTTAAAATCTCAAACATATTTTTGAAATAAATTTTGAATTTGAAATATTTTTTATAATTGCGCGGGTTCCTTCACCTCATCATTCTAAATTCGAGTCTACACCAAATTGTTGAAGGTCAAAAACGCTTGAAAATGCAGTATAGCAATTGTAAATAATCCAGTCAGTCTATCAGCAGAAGTCGTCAAACTTATCAAGTGGTAGCTTCAAAACAGTTAGTAAGCCATGGAGTTTGTCCGGCATTTTTTGAACCCTCATATAGCCCGAGACTGGAGTTTTAAGTTGGTGACAGCCAGAAAAATCGCGCCTCTTGACCGTCTTCCAGGATAACTGAGCATGCTCATTAGAATACAATAACATATAAAAATAAACAATACATTTATTGATTTCACAGATTTTTTACTCTAGATACAGGGCTGGGAGTTGACGCAGAGGTGAGCACCCTTGTTACGAAATCACTACAATTTAGAAAAACCTCGCATTTGTAATTTTTGTCGCTTTTTCGCAATTTTTAGCTGGTGCAGTGGAACGTGGAACAAAAGGAGAAGTGCGCTATACCTGTGGAAACGCGGTGGGCATGGTTTTGGCGTACAAAAGCCTGACTCAAGTATTGATATATCAAGGTAAGGCGAAACGGTGAGCTCCGTCATGTTAGGCTGACAGGAGCCAATCAACGACCCCCTATCTAGCTTTTCATAAAATATCTAACAATATTACAGGGTGTCCCAAAAGTACACACTTTTCAATCGTCAATATCTCTCTTCCCAATGGGTCTTTTTTTGCCGGTCAAGTACAGTATCAAGCGAATCACCGATCGGTTTTCATTACTGTAGGATTACGGTGGGAACTTCCAGCAAGTGAAACCATTGTAAATATGCCATCTGGCATAATTTTTGAAAAAAAAATCTGAAAAATCGTGCACTAGGGTTTTTGCGCACTCTGATTCCATTGCACAACTTTTTATGAATGTTTTCAGCTTTTTTGACGGTTTATTTACATTTCTGACAAATACTGGGAATTCGGTTATTAAGGTTTTCTTGGGATAACTTTGGAAAGAAGCATCACAGTAAAGTGGAAAATTCATATTCGAAATCACCGGCTTCCGTTACTAGTGTAAGAGTTTTTGGTTGTTTAATTTTGTTCCGAGGCAGAATATGGCTCCAATGGTCTAAAATCCTTGTCGAAGTTTCTAAAGTAATCCTACAGTAATGAAGAGCGATCGGTGATTTGCTCGGTACTGTAAATCCAATTGTAAGTTAAAGCCTCCTTTGCAGGATGTTGCTTACAAGGAAACGATACTCAATGTCAGTGACCTTTTGAGATGAGATGCGTACCGTTACACTCGTGTTCGAAGGCTGATTCCGAATCTGACTTGCGTTTCTGCTAATCGTTTCTCTGAAAGAAGTTATAGCGAATTTTGAGCCAAGTGGCCGCCCAAAGAAATATAGTCATGACGGGCTCTACTGCGGCCACTTTTGGTCTAGTAAATAGTGTGATAGCTTCATAAGTTGACGCAAGTGTAGGTTCAAATCCTTTTGTATTTTTACCTTTGCACTGCCTCACAGTTCGAGAAAATTCACTTGAATTATGATCATTGGATACATTTTAACGCAAACAGTAATCATTTATTTCGAATTTAGACATTTTTTGAAGAGTAAGGGCGTCCACTTAGCTCGAGGATGCGAAAGAAGGTTAATTGAGACAACGCAAAACTGAAAAACACAAAGGGATTCGAGCCTACGCCTACATCGACTCATGAGCCTATCGCACTAACCACTAGACCACAGCGCAACGTTAGTGTTGGCGCTCTGACCCTATCTTTCACTGGGCTGCCAAACTCCGCACGATCCAACATAAAATCTTTGAAGCGATTAGCAGAAACGGAAGTCAGATTTGGAATCAGCCTTCAAAGACGAGTGTAATGGTATACATTTCACCTCAAAAGGCCACGGACACCGAGTATCGTTCCCTTGTTAGATGTCGGACAAAGACACAATGGGAAGAGAGATACTAACGACTGAAAAATGTGTACTTATTTTTGGGACAGCCCGTATTTAGGTTAGAGCATTCCTGCTTATGTGTGCAACGTACAATTTTAGGATGTTGTCTATGGGATGCACGTTTCCCAATTTCAGGAGCGTATCATGGCACATGAACATTACGTTTGTTAGACATAGCTATGCAATAAGGAATACTAACGCAAAATAAACAATGTCTGAGCTGGCCAGCGCCATCCGAAAAATGTACAGTAGCGCTGATCAACAATGAAACCTATTAGAGTTGACAGAATGAGAAAAAACTCAACGGCCCGTAGTAATGCTGCCTCATTCGATCTCAACTGAGGAAAGCTTCAGTTGAGGCTTCAACGAGTCAGCTCTGTCTCATTTGAGCCGTTGATTGCTGATTCCAACCATCCACATTGATATGTTTGAAGTAGCACACTATTTCGGGAGATCACCGCTCGGATCATTCATCTCCGATGACTCGCTAAGGAGATTATCTCCCTGCCGAACCTGACCTGAGGCTCACATATCAGGTGAAGTTGTATAGCATGGGGAAGTGGGCGTCGTCATTTCACCTGACCGAACCTCACATAAGGGCCTTAGGCCTCAGGGGAGATCGTCTCTCCTGACCGAGCTTTACTACTGGCCAATATGATAAAATCAGTCATTCCTTCTTAACGAAACTTACCAAGGGATAGTCTGGATTCTCGCAGAACTCTGCGAAGTTTTTTGTTTTGAGTATCCATTCAAGATGTCCAATTGTTTGTACAAGTGGGATCACCGATAGTTTGAGCGACTTGGCACTGAAATAACTATTTCAAGAACTGTTCAGGAGATATGATTTTGACTGGTAAATTACTGTCGTAGAATGTCCAGAGCTTCGTCGTGAGTATATGCATTACCATTTTTGATCTCACCAAGTGCACCTTCATACGGAAACATGTCCTAGAAAGATCTTTATGTTTCTTTTTGTAAGATTATTTGTTTACAAGTCTGATATTCTGGAAAAAACGCTCATATATTAATTTGAACAGAATGCACTGTCGCTTTGATTTTCAATTTGTATATGCTTTCCATGTGAATTCACCACAAAAAATTTTGTAAAAAAGGAACTTCTTTTTTTCGAATGAAATTTTGCGGCTTTTTTGTAGGCAAAAAACTCAAAAGGTGAAAATCAGGGAAGGCGGACCACTCCAGCTCCCGATTCTCGAATTGATTCGTCGAAAGTTCAAACGCCACAGAAAGCATGTTCGTTAGGATCTTTCTCTAGAACAAATCAAGTTTGCGCTAATCGACCGAAGTTACGATTTTAGAGTGAAAAGGAGAAAAATGCAAAAAAAAATTTTTTTGTGTTTTTCTCGAAAATCACAATCTTTCAACGAAAGCTCGATCAGCGCAAACTTGGCACTCTTTTAATGAGCAGCTCACGAAGACCTCATGGAACATGCTCCCAAATTTTTCTGCAGCTTTATAGATTGCTGACGATTTATTAGGTCGTTCCAAAGTAATGTCGCTTTTTTCAAACGTACGCCACATCTCGTGGAACAAAGATATGTAAGAGATTCTGGAAGCATTTGATGCAGCATTTCATTCTCTTTCTAATGGTTATATAAACACTGCTTAAAACTCAATAAGCTTTCCATAAATCAAAATCTGCAACCTATGCTTTTTGAGAAGGCCAAGTTTCACAATTTTTCTAAATCTTTATAACAACCACTGGAAGGAGTCCAAGTAATGGTTAGATAAAGCAAACCCTACAGGAAACAGCACAGCTTTTTTCTACTTTCCTGAATTCGTCATAATTTTCTAAAAAATTTTTGATGGAACCACCGCATTTTAGCAGGCTCGTCTCAAAAAAAGAGCATCAAACACCAATAGATCTTCGGATTTTGAAACTTACAAAGATAAATTATGGTTTGACACTAAGTTTAGTAACCAAACGAGCGTTCACCGCTTCAGATTAGCAATTTTCGAGAATTTCGGGTACAGCCTGAAGCGCCCTGGAAATCCTGAATTATGATGATTTTATCCGAAAACTTGATGAATCGGAAACAAAAAACAATCAATAGAAAGAGGGAAAAAAACTGCGTCGAATGACACCCGAGTTGCTTGCCGGTTATTGTTCTACAGGGTGTCCGTAAAGTATGTATACACTGTTTGATCATCAATATCTTTCTTCCCTACAAGTCTTTTGCCTTGCTTCAAGTACCGTTTTGTAGAGCTGGCTTCAACTTAGATTTACAGTATGAAGCAAATTACCGATCGATCTTCACTATTGTAAGATTACGGTAGAAACTTGAAACATATGGTGTCAATGTGGAAAAAGCTGTCTCCTCTAAACTTTTTTAAAAAATGTGAAAAGTTGTGTAATAGGGTTTTTATGGACGCTGAATTCAATGCTTAACTGTTTACAAGATTACGAAGCTTTCTAAACGGTGTAACTGCACTTTTTAGAAACATTGAAAAAATGGCCGCTACCTCTTACCCGGTATAACTCAATGAAGCATCATAAGAAGTTGAGAACTTTACAGTTAAAATCAACAAGTCTAATTAGCCCCAATAAAAACTTTCAGGCTGTTTTGTTTCCTTTCTGAGGCAAAATATGGCCTTTTATGGCTCAAAACCCTCTTTGAAGTTTCTACCGTAGTCCTACAGTAATGAAGAGACATGGGTGATTCGATACTGCAAATCTAAGTTGAAGCCAGCTCTACAAAAGGGTACCTGAAGCAAGGCAAAAGCCTTGTTGGGAAGAAAGATATCAACGATCAAACAGTGTATACATACTTTACGGACACCCTGTATAAGGTTTGAGTTGACCAAATATGCAATTTGATAGCAGCTTCAAAAAATGATTCCAGAAACTCTAAAACCAAGCTAAGGAAAAGAAAGAAATTGCTTTGTGTCCTATAGAGTTTGCTTTATCTACCTGTCACTTGTGCTTCTTCGGAGAGTAAGTACAAAAATTTAGAAAAATAGCAGAGCTCGACCATGGCAGAAAGCATGAGTCGCAGATTTCGGTAATTTTTCGAGAGCTGATAGAATATTATGCCATGAAATTACAACTATTAGAAAGAGGATGAAATGCTGCAGCGAATGCTCTTAAGATCTATTGAAAATCTTGATTCTTTGAAATGTGGCGTTCATTTGAAAAAAGCGACATTACTTTCGGAACGATCTAATATTTTCGTTGAAAGTTAGATTGGTTTGTGCTTAGTTTTTATTCCTGGAGATCCCCGTCGTTAGTAAGCCGCAAAAAATTCGGAAAAAGATAGATTTTTCTTTCTGATAATTTTTTCACAAGCAAATAGGTTAACATAGGGAGCGCATACAAATTTTTCAATATCAAAGAGACAGATTCGGTCCAACCTAATATCTGAAATCACTAGGAACCTGGCTAAATTTGTCTTTAGCTACGGCGTAATATCTCAAAGCAGTTGTTGATTCTTGTCTGTGCAAAGTTTGCAACCTCATACATCTACTGACATGCATCACTATTTTGATGCTGATACCCTGCTCGAATTGGTATTATCTTGTTATCCCAGCACATTTCCTGTGCAGTTACAAATCAGGAGTACTTATACATTGAAGAGCAAGTGTTCGCACAAGAAAAACTTAAGTCGGAAGATATTGCGCCGCCACTAAGGCCAGCAGATTTTAAGTCAGGGCTTTGAGCTGATTCCAGAAATATATGTATACCTCTTTCCAAGAGTGCCGACTAACAAAAAAATGCTCAATAGTTGAAGGGGTCAATTACAACCCAAATCCACAGCGATCCCCTACAGAAGGTTTTTGTGACAACTCGCACAAAAAGTAGGAAGTCAACAAAAATGTTATGCTGACCGGATGACGCAGTGGTGGGTGAAGAACTAGCTTTGAATAGTTTACTTCCCTTGCCTTGAGACAACACTTAAAAAAAGACGCAATCTCTGGATGCATTGAGTTGAAATGCTATTCTGCGCAGTGTTTCCTCTTTCTCTGCATATAAAGGGTCCATTCCAATTTCGATTTGTTGAACACTATAAAGATCAAAAGATAAAATCTGTTTCAACACGGATCTCTACTTTTAATACCCTAAAGTCTTACAGGTAAGTCGGCTTTTTTGAAAAGAAAAATCGATGAAAATGCACCCTTGCAAGCCAAGAATCTTGCAGATAAGTCTTCCCATCAGAGAAGTCCGTCTAGATAAGTGCGGATTATCTGACAGTCTCCGGACTTATCAGAAAAGATTTAAGGGTAGTTACAATGGGAAGAAAGCGGTTTATTTGAAGGCGGACTTATCTGTAAACAGACTTATCTGATGGGAGGACCTTGTGTGAGATTTTAGGGTAAATACGATTGTATCGTCGAATCGGTGAGCATAGACTAAACATCATTGCGAGTACGAGGGATGCGGTGCAGGAGGAACCAAAGGCCTGCCGCCTGTACCCACAGGAGATAATTAAGAGCGCGAGCTCTGTGGAGAAGATTTTGGCAAAGATCCAGATAAACTTGGCAAGGAGATCCTTTGGAAACAAACTCTTATAACTCCGCTTGGGAATAACTTTGTAAAATCTGAAAAAAAGAGTTGGAATCAGCACTGAAAGGCGCGTTTTTCAGTACACGCCTACGCGGTAAACAAACAACTATATCTTGCTATTCTAGCTCAATTTTCTCAAAAGATTATTGAGGTGATCTGAAGACTTTGAGAATTACTGGAGAATTTGAGTCAGTGATGAAAAGTTTTGATCAAAAAAAATGGTACTAGAGTAAGTTTGAAGTTATGAGACAATCTGCGTATGAAGTTATGAGACAATCTGCACTTCGCATCTTCATGGAACTCTCCAGATTTATTATTATGACATTTTGATTACAATTTGACTTGAGGTGAACTGAGTTCTAATCTTTTTAATTAGTTCGAGAAAAAAAGAATAGATTTTAAATGGACCCTATTCCCAATCTTTGAAACTTCGAATTTCATCAGACATTTCTATAAGAAAATTAGTTTTTCCGATTACCAAAGTTCCAAAAACTGACTTACTTTTGCGTTCAATGAATGCGTCTTCCATATTCTATAGCAAATCTGTTTCTCAAAATTTCCAAAGTTATTTCCAAGCAAAGTCACAGGAGTTTGTTTTCAAAGGGTATCTTGCCAAGTTTTTATGAATCTCTGCCAAAATCTTCTTCACTGCGCTCGCGCTCTTGATTATCTCCCGCGAATACAGGCGGCAACCCTTTGGTTCCTCCTGCACCACCCCAGCACGAGCCGCCAGGTAGGACGCTTGCCTCTGTACAATTCGTCGTTGTACTAGTCGTACTCTGTTAACATTTTTGCCTCGCCGCGGTAGTCCGCAACTTCAGAGCAGTCCATGTGGTCAAAGAATCGAGGGTAGTAACCTTTAATTCAACTGGCTTGGCTCCGGGAAGGCGGAGCTTTGTGTCTTGATTAAGGCCACTCGCGCGCGACGCACCTGCGCCTCTCGCGCGAGTGCTCTCTGATCATTGCCTAGCCTAATTAGGTCACGAAGCCCCGCCTTCCCGAAGCCAAACCAGTTCAAACAAATGTTACATCACAGAAGAAAAGTTGGCAAAACTGATTGAACTTGTCACCACCACTTACTATTTTGCATTACTACAGGGTGCGGCAAAAGTCTGGGAGCCTAACTTGCAGTATTGCAATTAGAAAGGTACCGGCGGTTTTGATTAATTTTATGCCACATGATGCTGCGGTCATCTTCTACAAAATACACTTTATTTGGCTGGAAGTGGCTGCCATATGTTTTTATAAGATTGGAAATTACCAAACTAGTACTTTTGCAAAGCGAAAAAACCAGAATTTTTAGTATTTACTATTTTTTAAAGCTAGATATGCTGTTAGTATTCTACGACACTTCGA
Source organism: Cylicocyclus nassatus (assembly GCA_958299035.1). Classification (NCBI taxonomy): domain Eukaryota; kingdom Metazoa; phylum Nematoda; class Chromadorea; order Rhabditida; family Strongylidae; genus Cylicocyclus; species Cylicocyclus nassatus. Next base: position 75,754,340 of record CATQJL010000001.1, read on the forward strand.
TGCACGCAATATAGAAGAGGCTTTGCGCTATTGGATCGTAGTTTTGCTTTTTCCAGGAGTTGTTCTTGCATAAACGGAAAATAAAAGTTTGCGAATGTTACCTACGTGCTAGTGGAAATCCGTCTCCAGAACAAATTCAAAAGCTATGGAGTGCCCAACAGGCACTGGAATCAAGGCTGTATTTTTTGCAAACGTCTTTTAAATTAGAATCTATTGAAATTCGGCCATAGGAACACTTTTTATACTTTTTAAACGATAATTTTGAGTTTTTATTCGCGCAATTGTAGCCAAAATTCCGGCATGCGACGTACACATGCTTCTATCCAATATTTTCATTCCTAACCAATGCAGAAAATTCTTTTGGAAGCATATTGTAGATAAAAGCTTGCTCTATCGTGCTGCGCATTTGCCAAGGTAAAAGAAGCAGTTATTGTGAAGGCGAATTCCACTACGACTACCTGCGTGCCATGACAGGTGGACTTGCCAAGATTTTGTAGGGCTGCGTGGAAGCCAAAAGAGGCAGTTTTGCAATTCAAGAACTAAGCTGTATCTGCAATGGTTCGAATTATGTGTGCGCCAAATTTTTCGTTTCTAGGTACTTCCCTTCTCGTTTTGTACGAAAAAGTACTAGGCTCCCAGACTTTTGCCGCACCCTGTATTGTGCTCTTCGTTCAGACTATCATATGTGTGCCAACTCTTGAAGGTGAGGTCAAAACAAGAGATATGAAAGGCGATAAATATACTAGTTTAAAACGCTGGCTTTTTATTCTGTATCAGCCGCCAAAAGATCTGGTTACCAGATTTACTGCGCGCATTACCTAACGAAGGAACAATCCCAAAAGGAGAACTGAAAGAAACGTACATCGATGAAATGAAGTTAATTTTTAACCTATCCCCCAAATATGCAATGCCTTTTTTACAAGAAGTCATAAGCGTTCAAATTCAAATTTGACAAAGATTTAATGTCACAGCTCGAAGAACCTGTTGCTCAAAATTACTTATTTGTGCTTCCAGTGCAATTTAAGCATCCCTTGAAACCGGTACACTTGATGTCATGTTATTCATGCAATCCCAAGTTGGATTTCAATGCACACTAGGCATTAAGTTCTCAGTGAGTTCACATATTTAGCCGCTCATACTTTTTCAAAAATCCGCAAATATGGAAGGTAGATGTACAGTGCTAGTAAATATAATGGTATTGTATGTAGTGCTATACTAGCCATCGTATTGATGAAGCCAGTGTTGAAGGAGATCGCACCTAGTAATCACTCACAACCCCAATAACTTTCAGTGATAAACTTGATCTATTCACACCTCCCATTCGATCAGCACTCCATCTGCGCCTAGTTCGGAAATGGTCGTCAGTAGCTGCTTGAAATAAGACGGTCGTGGAGGTGCACCTAAAGTTATAATTAATGCACACGTTGTGAGAGGAGAAAAAAGTTTGGAGTTCAAGGGATTGAGTGGTGTTGATGAATATTTTCCCGCTTTTTTCGGGTGCTGCGAAATTCAAATAAGTTTGATGTATTTGAATACTAGCGCATGACTGGTTTATAAAGACGACAAATTCTTGGCTTTAACAATTATCAATGATTAATGAGGTTCAATGCTTATCCATTCGTTATCGCTAGAGGGTAGATAAATATATGAGAAACAATAAATTATGAAGTTTTTGAAGCTGTAAGGATTCAAACTCACATCTCGTCCACTTGGGAGTTTATCGCACTAGTCACCACATCAGGGTCGCTAAGCAAGCTTTGCCTGCCTTACAAACTTTTCGCTTCCACATCCTCTACTGACCATTTTCAAAGAATTCCAATGCTTTTTTCAATCTCAACACTTTCTCGATGCTTATGGATGAATAAAGTACGCTACGAAACATAGTTTTAATATGTTGTCTTGATAGTGTTGAAGTGCTGAAGATTCGAACTTATGCCTGTATTTGTTTGTAAGGCAATCTCTTTATAGTCGTCCTCACCCACTGGTCGCTAGGTGGGCAAATTCAAATTTGAATTTGAGCATGCGGGTGGCGGTAGAGCGCGGCACCTTCAGCCCCCAGCTCCAGCTGAAGTTGTCTTTTCTTTGTTTTTTTTTGTCATCATATGATATTTCTTACGTGTTAACAATATATGCGTCAAAGGCAGTGTCCAGGCTAAACCTAATCCCCTCCACTTAGTGTCGGTCCTAATGTAGGCCCAAGAAAAGGGGCATCTCCGTTGGTCCGGTCTTCTAACGTTGTCTCTGAATAGAGATAAGGGGCTTGGAAGTCCCTGGCTGGCGGAGTCTGATATTAGACTCCGCCCAGCCAGGGTCTGCCTCTCGACACGCACTGACATGGCAATGAGGGAAGCCGCACACTGCTGCAACTGCACCCATGCAGTTGCAGCAGTGTGCAGCAACTGGCATGGGTGGCATGCTGACGAGGACGAGCGATTCGAAACTCGTCCGCGCCCTCAAGACAGGGTCCCAGGAATCGCGTTTGGAGAGTTTGAAGTCCGGAACTGTAATTAGGTCCACGGAAAGGCCCCAGAATGACGAAAACAGGGGGGCCAAATTCTGGATAGACGCTGCCTTTAAGAATTAATGGTTTTGTTGTTTTTGAGCAATGTTTCTCACCACTGGCCTCTTTTTTCAACTCTGATTTCAGGTGAGCTTATATAAACGAGGCTGATGGGGATTTTGTGACTTAAACAGCACTAAGAAACGGTTCAGCATTAATACTTATCGGAAGAGAAGCTACGCGCGGAAATGCCAAACCCCAATTGCTCACCTAGAAGAAGAGTTGAAAAAAAAAGAGCATAAAGTATGAAACATTGTCTTAACTATAATATTAGGTGGTGCAAAAATAATGAGCGTTTTTTAATTTTTTACTTTAACTTGCTATAACTTTCTACAAAATCTACATTTTGAAATGTGATAAAGACCATCAGATGCAGCGAACCTTTCGCAGTATAGCGCACATATACTGACCTATACTCATCTCTCATATGGGCAGAAAAATATGGATTAAAGAACAAAAAAGAATTTTTTTGAAGTCTTTTTTTGACAAAACATAACTCCTTTCATACTTTGTTGTTACCATTTATAAAGTACAAATATACATGGACACGGTTTGGAGAAAAAAGATTAGCGAAGACGGAAAAATCGAAATTCAAAAATATCAACTTTTTCAGCATTTTTTCAGTAGGCCTCAAAATCCCGAATTATAGAATTTGCTAATTTTTCGCGTACTAAACAGCTGGATGTTTTTGCAAAAGCTGCTAATAGGATTCCTACCCTTAGGCTTACAGAGATGAGCGAAGTTTGAGCGACTGCATTCTACAAAAGAAAGTTATGGGCTCTAAAATGACCATAACCATTACCCATGTTAAGCCGCCGATATCTCACTTCAGATAACTTCAAAAAATATGGTTGAATATGCATAATGTAGACAACTCTCATCACATATAGCGGCTAAATTTTCGATAAACCATCTTCATTCGCGCTCAAATTCTGGCCAGAAAAATGAATGCAACGAAAATCTGATTTTGAGTGCGATTATTTGAAGCTCTATAAATTCTTAACAGAGTGGGCTAAAAGTCCACTTCGAATACCATTAGATAGGGCATGAAAAGAGCTTTCTAACTATATGCAGAAACAGTTCAAAGAAAAAAGTTTGATGGAGAAAAGTTGTCCTGAAAAAAGTCCTAGGAAAACACTCATTATTTTTGCACCAACCTAATAAAATTGCCAACAACGTGTTAACACACAGAAAGTAGCAAAAAAGTATGAATCAAAAGGAAAGTATGCGTAGGCTCGAAATGCAGGCTGAAGAAGCCGCGCTCTACCGCAACCGGCGTGCTCAATTTCAATAGGAATTTGTCCACTTAGCGACTAGTGGGGTAAGAGCGACACAACATCAACCTCTTCATCATATACCACCTACGTGTGCAGATTACTTGTTCTAATCAATCATATCTAGTTCGAAAGATGTTCATATCTTTTTGGATATTTTATTTAGGACCCAAGGAGCCTATTATTTGTGATCAAAACCAAAAAAAGGGCGGGAATTGACTATCAACTTAATTCTATTAGGTTGTTGCAAAAATAATGTCCGTTTTTCTAGGCGTAATTTCCGAACAACTTTTCTCCTCCATACTATCTTTTTCGATATAGATTCTGCACACCTTTGGAAAGCTTTCTTTATGTACTTTCTAACAGTTGTAAAATTAAGCCGCTATCTCATCTGTGAGATTTTCACCAGCATTTTGCACAGCCGCACTCAAAATCGAAATTTCAATGCTTCAACTTTCTGGGCCACAACTCAGGTGTATGGGATGAATGTTGTTTACCTATTGCATGTTCGAATAAGTTTTTCGAATATACTTGAACTGAGAAACCGATGCCTCAAAAAAGATACTCGCTGCCTGGAACTCTATGGGTTCGAAATTTTTCCTGATTAGGGCAATCGCCAAAACTTCGCTCATTTCCGTAGGTTGAAGGTCAGGAAATCTAATTTTTAATCTGTGCAGAAAATCTTAGCTATTCCGTGCATGAAGAACTCCAAGTTCTCATAGTTTGGGACTTATTGGCCTATCAGAAATAGACTTATTAAAGTGAACAATTTTGGATTTCTATCTTTTTCTTTTCGCAGAATTCCTTCGCTAAATTCTTTTCTCTATGAACATATGCTACTGGCTTGCGTCTATAAAATAACCTGATCAGCAACCATAACAACAAAACTTGAAGGGAGTTGTAATCTTTCAATGACGAGGTTTTCAAAATAAAAACTTTCGGTTTTTTGACGCATGGTTATCCTCCCACTTGCCATAACAGTATAATCAGGAGCGCTCTAAATTACGAAAGGTATACTGGTTCTGATGGTCTTGATTGCATTCAAAAATATGAAAACTGAACGAAGTTATAGCTTTTCAAAGTGAAATTTTGCAAAACGGACATTATTTTTGCAACAACCTAATAAAAATCTCGGTTGCTGTTGCATTGCGCTCTATTCTTCAGCTCGCTACAGGTCCGACAAGGGAAGGATAGTCATTGGTCAAAGTGGCATTTCCATAGGAAATGTATACTATAGAACGTGGAACGCTGATTCTGTCTGCTTTCTATCTGCAAAGCGCTTTTGGGAGGGGAGTTATGAAAAAATTTTGACGCAAATTCTCGATAAGCAGCTACAATAAGAATTTTCAGAACTGTAGTTTGTAACCTTGTAGAGGATCACGATTACTGCCAGGGCGCTCCGTGCACTTGATACCTTCATTTTGAGCAAGCCATTATTCCATTCAAGCGCCAGAAAGACCTCAACACTCGTTTTTACCTTAACCACACCTTGAATTTTTGCCTCAAAAAACTCTCATAACTCCTATCCCAAAAGCGCTTTGCAGATAACGAAAGTAGATTCGGAATAAGCGTTGTATAGTCTAAAGATAGTTTACATTTTTTTATGGAAACGCCACTTCGACCAAGTATCCTTCCCTAGTGAGCACCGAGCTATCTACTCATCTATGTCTGATCTGAGATAGCTATGTACGGATCAAGCCAAATCAATACAAAAATCAGTGGCTAAGAAGATAAAGCAAGTGCATGAAGGATAGCACGCACCAATTGGGTAATCACTTCAAAATTCATCAAAAAGTGCTAACATGATACGATTTTAGGGCGCCAACCTCGCACCATCCTTTGGAATAGTTGAAAGGGGATGCTGTCCCAATCATTTGAATCTCCCTCCCGAAAGTGTGATTAGGAATATAAGCATATGTGAGTTAACCGTAAGCTTTTTATTATTTCTTTTTAAAACAGCAGTAATTTCACTCAAATTTCAATCTCTAGATGACCTCTCATTCTGACTTTGTTACGCCTGCTGCATTTCAGAATCGTACAAGTAAACATGAACAAAAAATTACTTGTGAGTAACTATTGCTATTTTTGCTATGGGATAATGCGTGCTTAAGTTAAATAGCAATTGTGCTGAATGTCTCAAAATGTCTGTAGTGATTAGTGCGTCTATAGTTTTACGTGATTGTTTTCAAAAATCGTTTTTTATTGTTGCTATTGATTGTTTACGTTGTTTCAATGCAAAAAGTTGCGGTTGGCCAGCAAAAAGTTCGCCCAAGAGACCGCCTGCGCGCGTAAGAGATTCATGATCAAAATACTCAAAAAGAATAAGTGTCAGATCGGGTAGATCGGGATTTTAGTATTGGCGGGAAGAAAGCCCGCCTTGACCCCTTCGGCAGGGTATAAATACCGGTAGGCAGGGGGGAGTCTGAGTCCGCGCTGGAGAAGCGCTAGAGGGAGCTAACTCCGTCGAAGAGAGGCGGAACTCCCCCTTAGATAGAGAGTAGTAACTAGTAGCCTGCCGAAGTGGTCAAGAGGGTAAAGCCCGTCGTTTCGTTGTTAAGCCGTGTTCAAGTTACGCATTGTTGTTCATTGTTGTTTGTTGCCGTTTTTCTGAGATAAATTGTTAGTCGTTCCATCCGTGTTGTCTATCGATCCGGTTGAAACCGTTATACCACTAGACCACCCCCGGTTACATGGGGGCCGAGCAGACCTGGATCGATTGAAAATACACACGGGGCGACTGATATTGACTGTCTCAGAGGCAAGACAACATAGAACGTGCGTAGAACAGGCTAATAAGGCGAAACCAAAAGACCAAAAAGGTGGGAAACTATACGTCATCGAACAGGTGACGTACGTTACAGGCCAAGAAGGCTAAATCTAGGATCAACCGAAAAGAAAATCTCTAGCACATCATATAGTTATCGATATCATAGTGTATCATACAGATCGATCCTCATACAATCTTTATTGATTGCCGTCGCCTCGTATTCCCGTTATCGAACAATTTCGTGCGTGATTTCGTTTTGAATAGAGATTTTGAAGAGGCAATCCTATTCCTTTCAGATAGCTTCGAGCATACTAGCCTAGTGAAGGGAAATGGAGCAGTCAGAAGCCCAGGCTGGGGACAGTCAGGTAAGACTCGCAAATAAGGGGAGTATTGAGGAAAAGATAGGCTTCATAATGAAGGAACTGGGGCTGCTGCCGGGCGTAGTCAGCAAGCACCTGAACGAAAGTAGGGCCGCGCTAAAATATAGGGCGCCTTTGGAGGAGGAGTTGAACATTAGAGTAGACACAATGATGAATTGTTTGGAAAGCCTGGCAGCAGAAATAAAAGGGGGTCTTACTAATACGATAGACGGGATAGAGGAAGCAACAAGTGAGCTAAGGTCAGAGCCATTTCAGGCCAAGGCCTACCAGCCACATGCTCAGGACCGCTCGTCAGAAGAGAGGGATACCCTACAAGAGGACGCGGAGATGTTGCAAGGTGAGCACATCAGGCCCTCTGATTTAAGGAGCGGCAATGAATACTTTCTGCAGACGTCGAGTACGAAGAGGCCGTGGAGCGAACAAAGATTAGAGACTGGACAGACGTCCGCAGAGCACTGGAGGCGATTGGAGCCGCACAACAACAGAGCACCCCAGCCCAATCAAGGTACGGATCAGTTAGTAGATTACTTCCAAAGCATGACATTCGCTGATCCAGGGGTCTATAGGGGGCATGAGAAAGAAAACTTTGATAGGTTTATCAGAAGGTTCACTAGGAAATACGGGTCAATAGTTAGGGACGAAAGGATGCTAATAGAGCTCCTGGGGGATGAACACTTGGAAGGAAGGGCGAGGTCCCTATTCCTAAGTATACCCATGGCGGTAAAACGCCAGGGGTTTGACAGGGTAGTGAGGGAAATGGCCTCACTACTGGCCTGCGACTCCACAGCTGCTAGGTTGAAGGCGCTGACAGCCTTAAGAAATATACGCTTAAGGCCAGGCCAAGAGGTCGCGGACTTTTGTGTCGCCCTCGAAAACCTAGCAAGGAAGGCCAATCCTCAATGCACCATTGAGGAAAGATCGATGGAGTATGCTCAGATTCTGTTAGAGAATCTGACATCGTGGCCGGAATACGTACAGCTGGTGGGGACCCTACACCAGGTGGACCCAGCTGACGCATACAACAGAATAAAGGAAGTCGCGATTGAGATCGAGCAATCGCGAAGGCTGTGCAAATTCGAAAGGAGAAGTGAACCGCAAGCTACGCCATGGAGGAAACCAAGCAAAAATGAGAAGTATGCCCCAGCAAGAGCGCAGCATCGAAACAGCTTAGCGGAAAGGGGCGAAAGGCAAGATGCTGTGAGGAGACAGGACCCAACGAACAGCTCAGATGCCAATAGAGAGGATCAGTCAAATGAAGGGAAGAGATGCTTCAATTGTGGCAACTTCGGACATGTCATTAGAGACTGCAGATATAGGAAGATGGAGAACGAAAGCGCTACCAAGGCTTCGAATGGAGTAACATCCATGCTAAACAGGAACCGTAACATGGTCGTAAAAACCTCTCAAGTTGAGGCAAACGGGGTTGTCGGTAGAAGAACCTTGACTCGAGCGAAGATGCTGGGAAGACAGGTGTCAGCACTCATCGACACGGGTTCAATGATTAGTATTCTTCCCGTGAAGGTGCTTATAGAAGCGAGGGACAATGGCTATGACGTTGAGTCACTGCAGACATTCGATGTCTTGGAAGGAAGTATATATGATGCATCAAATCATGTGATGAGCTTCCTAGGAGGGGTAAAGGCAGAAGTGGAACTGGAAGGAGGGTGCAAAAAGCAAGTAGCCTTCCATGTTTCGGACGATGAAGACAAGGAAGTACTCATCGGCACAAATGCATTGAAGGATCTAGGAGTGGAAGTAGTGGTACGCCAAAACCCTGACGTTAAGGCAAAAGTGATGGAAAGAGTGATGATTCCTCCGTGTAAAACAAGGATAGTGAGACTCAAGTGTGAAGTCGGGGACGAAGGCAAAACAGAAAGAGTCCTGTGGCCTTCAAGAGAGGAAGTATCAAGTGGAGTATTTTCCATAACGAAGGAGGAAGCAAAGGTGCCAGTACTGAATACGGGTACGGAGCCAATGGTACTCCACAGAGACGAAGAAGTAGGCACATGGGGGACGAATAAGTGGTACAATTCCATGGAAGACACGGGTGTCATGATGTTAGACAGTAATGAGGAAGAGCGACAAGGAAGTGATAGACAAATGATGTTGTATGACCAGATAATAGAGAATAGAGAATCCAAGCTGCTTGAACCCGACATAGAGGAAGTGCTGGAGGAATACACAGATTGTTTCGCAGTAGATGAGAAGGAGCTCACGCAAACGGATCTAGTCAAGATGAGTATCAACACAGGGGATCATGAACCAGTGAAGATGAAGGCCAGGCCAGTGCCTCTGGGCATCAGGTCGAAGCTCAAGCAGATGCTACAAGACTTGGAGAGAAGATCCATCATAGAAAAGAGTTCGTCAGAGTGGGCATTCCCCATAGTATTGGTAGAAAAGAAGGACGGGTCATTGAGATTGTGCGTTGACTATAGGGAGCTCAATAAGCGGATCAAGTTGGACTCATACCCACTACCGACTATAGATGCCATACCGCAAAATATGGCAGGAAAGAAATTCTTTTCCACTCTGGATATGTGCAGTGGCTATTGGCAGATACCAATCTCAGAGGACTCAAAGGAAAAGTCGGCTTTCACGACACCGGAAGGCTTATACCACTTCCGAGTAGTACCCTTCGGGCTGAGCACAAGCCCAGCAGTATTCCAAAGGCTGATGGATGCTGTACTTGGAGATCTTCTAGGAGTAAATGTCTTTTGCTATATCGATGACATAATGATTTGCACACGCACTAGAGAGGAGCATATCAAATTGCTCCGCGAGGTCTGCAAGAGGATGAAGAAGGCGGGTTTGAAGTTGAAAGCAAAGAAGTGCTTCCTATTGCAGTCAGCTGTTTCGTTTTTGGGACACAAAATAGACAGCGAAGGGGTACACACGGACCCTGAAAAGGTAGAAGTAATTCGGCAGTATCCAGCACCCAAGAATGAGAAGCAACTACGGAGATTCCTAGGAATGGCATCTTTTTACCGGAAGTTTTGCCTAGGGTTTTCCAAGCAAGCGAGCTGTCTGTTTCGCTTGACGTCCACTTCGACACCATGGTCATGGGGAACGGCAGAACAGGAAGCTTTTGAGAAAGTTAAAACGATGATATCCAAAGCGCCGGTACTAGCACAACCAGACATTGCTAAGGCTAGGTCAGGCGAGAAGCCATTCATCATATGCACAGATGCCTCCACTACAGGGATAGGGGCAGTGCTAACGCAAAAAGGGGAAGACAATGAGATGCATCCAATATATTTTGCATCAAAGGCTTTAAGTAAAGCCGAACGAAACTACCACGTCACCGATTTGGAAGCACTAGCGGTAGTGTTTGCAGTGCGGAAGTTCCACATCTTCATATACGGGTTACCGACAGTGGTATATACCGATCACCTCCCACTAACTGCACTTTTCAAGCGGACAAATGTGTCAGCTCGGGTCCTAAGATGGTCACTAGAGCTGCAGAGATACAATCTTAACATACAATACGTGAAGGGAAAAGCAAACATCGTAGCCGATGCTCTAAGCAGAGAAGGCGCATGGAAGGAGGATGTCATACCGGGAGGATGTGAAGAAGCTGTGGTGAACATAGTGACGATGGAGGACGAGTCTAAGTGGTTGAAAGAGCTAAAAGAGGATGAAGAATGGAGCTCAGTGATTGATATGCTGAGAGAAGGGAAATTAGAAGAATACGTCAGGATCACTGGGATGTCACAACCAGTGCGTATAGCGGATTTTGCTATACGGGAAGGAGAATTAACGATGTTCACAAAAGAAAGGAAGCAAGTATGCGTAGTGCCTAAAAGTTTTCGAGAAGAAGTGTTCCAAGAAGCCCACGAAGGAGCGTTGGCAGGACACTTTGGAGCCGAGAAGATTGTCAATCAGCTTAAAAGAAGAGTTTTCTGGCCAGGGATGGCAAAGGATATACAAAAGTGGACAAAAGAATGTCAGAAATGTTTCGTGGAAAACGCCAGTGGGAAGGCTGTGCCGCCACTGAAACCGATAGTCACTACAAAACCGTACGAGATCATTGGAGTGGATATACTGGAGCTAGGGCAAACAACAAGCGGAAATAGATATGCCGTTACTGTCATTGACCATTTCTCCAAATATGCCGCAGCTTATCCAGTCCCGGATAAAAAAGCGGACACGGTAGCAAAAGTGATTTTCGGAAGGTGGATAGCGGATGGATGCCGCTGGCCGAAATCAATTCTGTCTGATCGCGGAGGCGAGTTTGAGAACAAAGTTATGGATGAGATAGCAAAAATTACTGGATTGAAGCAGCTCTTTACCAAGGGTTATAACCCGAGGGAAAATGGAATCACGGAAAGGCTGAATGGTACCATAGTTACCATGTTGCGGAAGGCGACAAATGTGCCCACTGAATGGGATGTAAGGTTGCCGTTTTGCATGATGGCGTACAACATGATTCCGCACAACTCTACGGGAGAGAGTCCGTATTTCATACTGCACGGGACGGATCCGATCTTCCCGTCAAACATTATTCCGCCGGAAACCAGTAGGTGTGAAGAAAGCAGTAGCGAACAGTATAAGACAGGACTGTTGCAAGCTATTGCAGAGGTTCAGCAGCGGGTACGATCCTACAATGATCGCACGCGAACTAAAATGAAAATCGCGTACGACAAGCGGAATGCAGTGGAAAAAGCCAAATATCCGAAAGTAGGCGATCGGGTGTACATGAAATGCCCAGCAGAGAGGGGAAAAGCTACGCATCCTAAGTTAACTTGCGAATGGGCAGGGCCCTTCAGAGTATTAGAGACTAGTGAAAATTCTGCCGTGATAACTAGAATCGGGGAAAATGCAGACCCCTTAAGGGTACAGTTCGACATGTTGAGGGTAGTACCATTAGAAATTCCAGACGATCGTATTGACACAGTAACCTCTAGAGGGAAAAGAGGGAGACCAAAGATTAAGATTACTTGTTCTAAAACATCTTTATGTTTCAGAGACGCATACATCAACGAGGAGGCGCAGCCAGGCCACCTACTCTACGAGTGTTTGGACGGTTGTTTGATGAAGTCACAACTGAACGAGATAAGCGGAGTGAAGTTCCCCGGCGCGTTTGGAAGAGAACCTGTCGGCACAGTATGGAAGGCGTGGACGGCAGTGAGCATATTCGGACGTAGTGATTTGGACCTTGGAGAGAAGATAAGGCTTTACCGTGAAGGAGCGATCTGCCTAGATGCGAAGTCTTTAGAGAAGGCTCTATTGCTTGCCTTTGACAAGTGTACAACGTGGACGGAATTCATCTGTAGCAAAAGCGGAATCAAGAAGCATGCACCAGTAAGAAGCTATGATGTTCAGAAGATGTATGATGAAGCACTGAAAGCGGTGAAGTTGGAGATGTCTTTGACGGAAAAGAGTCAAAGACCAAGGAAGGAAGGCCCAGTAGCATTTCTGGCGCCCAAGTGCGCAGCAGCACTGGAAAGGGATGGAATGAGATGCGGTGTAATGACCAAAGTGATAGTACAGTATAGCCAGCTGAAGGAAGAGCTTGAGAAATTAAAGAATTTTCGCGTCTGGATTATTGTTTGGCCAATAGACACCAGGAGAGAAGACGAGGCCATCACTGGAGCAGTTGTGGCGTGCAAGAAGTATCTAGAAGAGGGCGGGCTTATAGTATCGGTTTGGCCACCGGTAGTAAGCAATAATGCCCATATTTGGAAAGTCATGACGGAACTTTGGACTCTATTAGACGCCACATTGAAGACATACGCTGGGCCAGACCAGCTCATAACTTTAGCGACAGCGAAAATTGAAGACGGAAAAATATTTATGGAAGCAGGCTCACCAGAATGCAGTTTTCAGTTCTATTCGACCTATCGTGGAGTGGCTTATGCGCGCTATCTGTACGACACCATCAGGAGGAGAGCCCCGGGAGCAGAACTGCAGGAACTGTCGCCACCGCCGCCGAGGACGCCGGCTCCCCGGAGGGGAGGAGTGTCAGATCGGGTAGATCGGGATTTTAGTATTGGCGGGAAGAAAGCCCGCCTTGACCCCTTCGGCAGGGTATAAATACCGGTAGGCAGGGGGGAGTCTGAGTCCGCGCTGGAGAAGCGCTAGAGGGAGCTAACTCCGTCGAAGAGAGGCGGAACTCCCCCTTAGATAGAGAGTAGTAACTAGTAGCCTGCCGAAGTGGTCAAGAGGGTAAAGCCCGTCGTTTCGTTGTTAAGCCGTGTTCAAGTTACGCATTGTTGTTCATTGTTGTTTGTTGCCGTTTTTCTGAGATAAATTGTTAGTCGTTCCATCCGTGTTGTCTATCGATCCGGTTGAAACCGTTATACCACTAGACCACCCCCGGTTACATAAGGTCGCTTCATAGTTCCCCATCTTTTTTGATTTTGTTAATAAGCGTAAACTGTGTTCACGTGTCGACAAGAGGTTGGTTCAAGTATTTTGGTACTTAAACGACTTGAACTTCCATTACAGGCAAAAACTGGGCAAAGTAAACTCCTGTCAGATCTTGGTAGTGCTTGGTCGTAGTCCCCTCAAGTACAGCGCAGCCCCAACCTCACTTTCCAATTCAGTTCCTGATAGGCGCTCCAAAAATCCACCAGCCCCCCTTTCATTAACTGCTCCTCTTTCGTGGACTTTTGAAGCGCGTTTTCAGGACGTAACGCATGAATTGGAATATGGGGTTGGGGCCATTATGGTTCCTAGAGGGCTCACTATTTAACGCTATCGAAATCTGACAAGGGTCCATTTTTTCATACAGTGCCTTTAAGTGTAGTATACGTTACCGTGGGGAACATCAGTACACGTCAGTTTTAGTCTAGCTCAGGAAAAGAAAACGTCATTCATTAATGGAAAAGGCAAGACCGGACAAAGTCGGGAATGAGTGACCAATTAGGTTAGTTGTTGGGCCAGTCTAAAACCTTTTTACTTACTTCCCTGGATAGTTGGTACTTGATAGGACTTGTAAAGTTATTTTTATGCTTTCTCTGTATTTTTGGCACTAGTTGTGAATTTCGAGTTATAAAATGTGAGACGTTATTGATAATCTATTGGCAAGATTTTGAGCATACTTTGTAAGTTGTGTAAGATTTTTTCACGCCTACGTATCTCCCTTTTTTGCGTAAGATGAAAACGACAGGATACAGATTATTAAAAGAGTGTTAAAACTTAGGAAGTATGAAAGCGCAAAAATAACGATGAGAGACTATAAAAGTCATGCAGGTATGTAACACTCATTTTGGGGCTCCAACTATACAGGAAATGTGGCCAATATGCCGGTCATGTATGGATCATGTATTCTACTTTGTGTCTTATGGAGTAAGGGAATGCGTAATGCACTGGTAAAACTGTACTCCCGCATGATAAAGATCTTTTCTTAATGTGTGATATAGAGTTCTGGTTTGGACCAGACCGGGCAACTACGCGACGTACGCACGTATACCGCGCAGTCTAAACTAGCCATCTAATTACATCGCATGTTTCCCAGTCATTTTACATGCATGTTCCACAAAGCTTAATCATTCTATCAGCAAATTCTTCATAATGGCTACGAGGCAAAGCGTACTACTTTTTCTCAACATACCTTTCAAATCAATGTGTATGATGATTTCTCGATGTGAGAATTGGCAGCGGTTCTGAAAAATGATAAAATGTGTTGTATCATAAAGCCAAAACTCTTTGAAATCTTGGAAAAAGACGAAATTCTGTGGAGGGTATGGGAATGGAAAAAGTTTGAGACTCCAGGCTCTTCCAGAAACTTACTCGGAATTGAAGTAACAGATAATTTGCAAATGCGACCGTAACCCGCCCCAAAAAACGCTAATAACTTTAATTCCGAAAGCTCTGCAAATAAGAGAGAAATATTGGAATCATTACATTTATGCTTACAGTAACTGAATACATTTCGTGCCAGGTTTATTCGAGGTCTATCAAAGTCAAAAAAGTAATTCTTTTCAAAAACCAAACAATTACTACACCAACTGTATACAAGCAACTTACAAGAAATACTGCTCTCCTCATTTTCATACTATCTCTGCAAGCTTCTCTGATTGATGGTGCGGAGTGGATATTCGGCCAAACGAAGAAAAGAGCCACCATAAGAATCTTCAAAAGCTTGATTTTTGCTTACTGTAGAGATAATCTCATCGGATTAGGCTGTGACAGTAGCTTAGATGGAGAACCACCTAGATAAAGTCCGATAGGTACCAAAACTGGGAGGAACTTTCAGTAAGAGTACTGCTCAAGATACATCCAACATTCAGATTTTTTGTATCTAGCTCAATTTGCTCACACATTTACATCGCTAACACACAATGTGTTTCGTGGTATGCTAGCTGAGAGGACCATTAGTGGCAAAAGTATGCCGGAATTCTGCAAAACCTCTCATTATTCTCAGAGATTGTTATGTGTATTTTGTCATGAAAGGTTATAATATGGAAGTGAGGTCAATCGACCCGACTTTGGTAGAATCAGCAGCTCACCGTTGCAATAAGTAGGACAAGACTGAAGAAAAGTCGTCGCATCGGATATTTATGCCGTCACTCCTTCCTAAAATCCAACACTATGCGTATTCAAGACTCAGCAATCAGGCTAACAACATCTCCCTCTCATATCTCATAAGAAGTGAGCGAGCGCACAGATAAAATGAGATAAACGACTGTTCAGCAAATGAGGATGAACGCTCAAATGCATAATAAATCGAAAAAGTTTTGATTTAATGAATGACCAGTCCGGTCTTCCCGCTTGCGCCAGACTTTCAAACTTTATTTAAAAGAGCTTTATAAAAATTGAAGTGGCTGCTATCCTTGGTAATTGAGTTGTTTGAGGTGATAGACTCAAATGGTACTTGCTCGTCTTTTGAGAGAGCAAGCTCAATACCAACCTCAAAGTTTTACAAACAGATTTTATTGGCAACTACAAAATTATACGAGTACGAGCGAATAAGTGGTTAATAGACAGGTTACATGTAAATGAGCAGTATAAGGAGATGCGAGTGGAGTAGGTGAGATTTTCAGTGTGCGAAGCACCAAATAAATATTAGGTTGTCCCGAAAGTTTTGTCGTTTCATTTTTGAAATTTTGTAACTTTGCACTGCCTCAACGGATTTGCATACTTCTAATTATATTCGAAAGAGTAAGTCTTTCGCTTTCAAAGACTTTCCTTTCTAGCTCCTAAAATACACTGACTGCAGAGATAAAAATAGAAAAAGAAGACCATATAAACTTTTATTACTTTATGTTAGGTCGCCGACCTCCAAACAGCACAATGTTTTCTCTGATGCAAAGAGTAGGTCAAAAAACCTTTGCACCTACGTTTTCAGACTTTTCCACAGCGTTTCAGATTTTTGGCGACCTAACTTAAAATGATCAAAGTTCATGTAATCTTCTTTTTCCATTTTTATCTCTACGTCCGTATGTACTAGAAGCAAGGAAGAAAAATTTCGAAACCGAAATACTTGCACTTTCAAATGAAATTAAAAGGATGCAAATCCGTTGAGATAACGCAAAGTTACAAATTTTCAAAAATGAAGCGACAGAGCCTTCGGGACAACCTCATATATGGTTGAGTAAGGGATAATTGTGAGCTCAAACAGTGAGATGGCTATACGAGATTTTGTAACGAAGTACTAAAAGCTAGGAAGCCTGAATGAGTTGGGGACGGAGCTCTAAATTATTCTTACCCCTCAAAGATAAAGAAAAGGGGTTTTGCAAAAGTTGAGGCTTTAGCACGAAATGACCTTTTACAGAGATGCAAACAAACATGCACTTAGAGGTCGAGTGAATTAAGTGCAAGGCCTCGAAGCATGATCTTATTGCAAAGCGAGTACTCCTGATCTTACAAGGGAAGGAAGGTTGGTCGAACTGGCCTTTTAAAATGAGGTGTATATTGCCTTGTAGAGCATGGAACGCTGATTCCACATCTTCCTTTGTTATCTGCTGCGGGCTTCTGGGCAAGGTATGAAGGTTTTTGTGAGTAAAAATCTGAATGCAAAAATAGGGTAAAGTCAGTCGTAACCTCTTCCTAATGTTCAAATGAGGCAGCAGCGAATTGGTATATTTAAATCAAGAATGTTTGTTGCACCGAGTGACCCGACTACCAATTAAGCCTCATAAAAAATGTTACGACTGATTTTAGCCTACTCTTGCATTCAGATTTTTATCCACAAAAACCTTCATAACTCCCCGCCCAGAAACCCGCAGCAGATAGCAAAGGTAGATTTGGAATCAGCGTTCCAAGCTCAACAAGGCCGTATACACATCATTTCAAAAGGCCACTTCGACCAACCTTCCTTTCCTTGTTAGTACAATTTAATTAACACATTGACGACCAAAGCCTTTCTCGGACCACCCAACATTTTTCAGATAAAATCATGCACAATTCCATCTACAGTACCGCTTCAGAAGCGCTGGAATGCTGGCAAAAACAGGAGAAATAGTATCTACATCCAGCATAAAAGAAAAACTCCTAAAGTTGGTTTGACACAAATTAGTAGCCATTTCAATGAGAGTCATGTTGTGTCAAGCCTTGACACACCATGTGCATCAAGCGGTCGTCAATGTGTTGAACAATTTAACTTGATATACAGTCGTAACTGACTACACTTTTACAGCTCTTTTTGTAACGATATACAGTGACCGCCAAAAAGTTGCGGACAAGGGGAACTCCGATTTTCATCGCTCGTTTTCGAAAGGAAAACGAGGTTGAAAAATAAACTAAGTGTACGTGGTGATAGAGCTCTTCAAGCTCTACAGCTCCAGCATGTTGCTTTCTGGAAATACTAGTTTCAAAATTATCAAAAATCTTTTTCTGAAAAAAGCTCGAAAATGGCCGTGTCACAAAGTCGCGTACAACAATTTCTCGAACGCGAAAATTTTCTTTTGAGACCTTTTTTGAACCGAAATCACAAGTATTTTGAGCAGCTAAGCGTGTGTTCTGTAGAGCACATGAAGGACTATGGCCAGGTCATGGCTGCTTCTAAGAAAACAAACACAAGCTTGGATTTTTCGCGCATTTTTTTAGAAAATAACTTTTTATACGCTCTATTAAAGCACGTTTCTTTACAATAAAGGCGATCCAGCACATTCTAATAACAGGCTTTATGGATAAAATTGCTGCTCTTGTCCGTCCTGTATGCATGGATGCGCGCTGATGAGTTCCTTTGGCGAAAATGGCTCCTGGTACTGCGTGCACACGCCTCACCCGCGTTTCACCATTGACCTGTACCTCTTTGCAGGCTCGTAGCTCGGCTAGCAGTCATGTGAGCCTGAGATAGGCTCGCAGGAAAGAGCGAGACCTGCTCTACACGTTGATGTGCAATAGAGGCAGGTTTAAGAAATCCTGGGGAATTTGAGAATGAAGTTGGAAAAAGGCAGCCTCTCGGTGACTGAAGTAACATTGGTTTAGACTCTTTTTGATTAGTCAATTGCAAACTTCCAGGATGAAAGTTGTAACAAATGAAGCTCATCTTAGTCTTATCTGAAAAACCCTAAGATTACCTTCGAGGTTGCACCAATTTGAACTCATCCTCCAGTTTTCCGAAACTTCCCGAACTTACCTCTGTTGCATATCATGGTATTGAAAAGGTCTAGCTCATTCAAATGAGCCTATTTGCAGGCTTACATGGTGACGCCAGGCTACAAGATTGGAAAGCGAGTAAATCAGTGGTGAGGTGCAGATGAGGAGGTCATGGGCGCGCATCACCGACGGCGACTTTCACTAAGGAAAGTCGTCAGCACACGTCAATGAGTTCAATGCTTGATAAATTTCCGCTTTACAAGCGGCATTGTTAAAAGTCTCAAGAATGAATCTCATTCCACTTCTTAGGGTCAAATCATTCATGACATTTCCAGTTACTACTTGTAGCAGCTAAGAGGCTCTCCAGCATCTTCAAATTTTTTCCACACCTTGCTGACTTCAGCTGTTGTAGATAAAGAGGCCTCAAAGTTATTTCGCAACAATGCGCGCTTATGGTCTCCGCACTCGCATACAAAAAATAACACTTGTTGCGAAATTGCTTACAATCACTTTTTTTTCACACCGCATCTTCTCTTTTAACTCCTTTTTTTGTTTTGGTTGCTGCATGTCCTCACTCTCCCAGCATCGTTCTCTCGATTCGTTTTCTACAATATCTTTGCAAAGGAATAATTTTCTGTTTGAGCCAAACGTACTCGTAATCGAGACATTAGCATTGACGCTCGCTCAGTCCACATCTCTTTTGTAAGGCGATGTTTTATCGGTCTTATCCATATCCTTCATCTCGCTGAGTAATTTCATTTTTACAAATACCATATCTTTGTACACCTTGCTAACTTCTCATATTGTAGATATAGAGAATAGGCGTTGTTTTTTTCGCAACAGTGCGCGCGTATAATCTCAGCACTCAAAATCAGAAAATACTTGTTGCGAAATTGTTTAAATTCGCTTATTTTTGACTCTGCAACTTCTCTTTTGACTCCTTTTTTGCTTTGTTGCTGCATATCCTTCCTCTTCCAGCAGCTTTCTCTGGTATCGTTTTTTACAATATCTTTGCAAAGAAATAAGTATTTTGTTTCAGTCAAACTCACGCGTAGTGAGCGTTCGCGGGCGTTCCATTTGAAATTCTTGTCTGAGGTAAGGTGTTTCATTGATGTTATTCATCTTATTCTTCTCGCTGAACTCTCATATTGTAGATCCAGAGGACAGAAGTTGTTTTTTCGCAACAGTGAGCGCGTATGGTCTTAGCACCGAAAATCAGAAAATACTACTTGTTGCGAAATCGTCAATTCGCTTATTTTTGACTCTGCAGTTTCTCTTTTAACTCCACTTTTTGTTTTGGTTGCCGCATATTCCCCTTCCTTCAGCATCTTTCTCCTCTTACCGTTTACTACACTACCTTTATGAAATAAGAATATCTCTATTTCAGTCAATCGTAAGCGTAATTGAGCCGTGTTCGCCCGCGCTGCATCTACACTTCTTGTCTAAGGTGAGCTTTGTGTCTTTGCTTGCTGTCATTCATCTCTTTTCACGCTTTGTGAGGTCGTCACACTCGCAAATCGAAATCTATTCTTTTATAATGTGTTTGATTTTATTTCTTCCCAAGTGTGAGTTTGTTTGGCATTGAGCTAACTTCTGAATTGAGTCCATGGCGGGTGTTCTCTTGTTCCCGAAATTCTGTTTGTTTTGTTAACTCTTTCTTCACCATTTCTAGGGAGCCAACGCCATTTGTTTCATTGAGACTTGAATTGTTCTTGTTTTTGATGCGACGATTTCAGTATTTCGTTTCTCCTACCATGGCTCCTGTTGGATGAACCATGGTTGCGTTAGTTTTTATTTGCGTGATCGTGAATCGCGCAGCTTCGGAGAAATTGCGGAAAGGGCGAGAATGTCGAAAAGCGGAGTGTGGAACCTCTACAAAAGCTAAAAGCCCACCAGAACCAGTGCGTCGAGGGAGGCCGCGAAAGCTCGATCCAAGGCTCGCATCGGCACCAGAGGTGCGATAGGTGGAGCCGGGCCCCCCAAAAGTGAAGGTGGTTCCAGCTACCACTGGCCGCCCAAAAGTGAAGGTGGTAGTGCCGGACACTCACCTCCCAAAAACGTCGACCGGGGGGGGGAGGGGGGGGGGGGTCGCAGCTACCACAGGCCAGCAAAAGTGAAGGTGGTAGTGCTGGACACTTACCTCTCAAAAACGTTGACCGGGGTGGGGGTAGAGAGGGGGAGGCACAGGACGGACTTTGGGTTTGGGTTTTTTGGTTTTTTTGCTTAGGGTTTTTTTTCGACTTTTAGGTATTGACTTTCTTTGGTGAAACTGAAAAAGGAAATTAAGCAAAACGAACGCAAAAGAAAGTATTGAGAGCATATTCTATGCAGTTTATTTTTACGAAGTCGCCGTCGCCTACTGCGAGCACCTGGAGGCCATCACCGGCATGGACGCATATACGTCTCAGCACTTTCTACGATAGAGCAAAGCTTCATGATGACTTAGGACAACTGAAGAGCTCTTACCCAACGGCTTTCTTTAGAGCCAATAACTGTGACCCAACGGCCCTCTTTAGAGCCACAAATATGATGAGTACAACTGCAATATTTTAAATAAAGGTGTTAATGAAATAATGTATTTGCAAGCGATACTCAGCTAGACTTTGTGTGTTCCATCAAGTACATTTTGTTATGACGTACTGCGAAGAAAGTAGGTCGATACAGGCAGTAACCGCCGAGAACCAGAATTTTGATGATAAAATAATGAAAAATCGTGAAATCATTCCACTGCTACAAATCTGCTGGCTGAAGGCCTCCGCAGTTGCGACTTCATAGGTTTTGAAGGGTAAATGTTGTTCTACCAACAATGAAAGAAACAGTTTGATTTGAGGAGTGGCCGCCGAGAACGAGAATTTTGAAAAACCCTGAAAATCTTCTCAATTTTAGGTTGCTTAATGACAACCGACATTTAAACTCTTATAAATCCGGACTTCGAAGGTGTGTGATGTTGCAACTTCATAGTTTTGTAGGGTGAGGTTTGCCCTATCAGAATATGTCTTAGCTGTACCGATTCATTGAAACATCGCCGAGATCCAGGCTCTTGAAAAAGCAGGTGAAAAACCGTTTTTCACCTTATAACTTCTTCAGAATTGCATAATTCATGTTGCGACTTCATAGGTTGGATTCTCCTTATCAAGAGCTTTCAGATGGTATATAATATGTGGGGGATTCACGCCTCCCACGGCATATGCCCGGGGGTGGAGTACCTCTCTTCACTAATTCTCCACTGGCGGCCTCCCGCCAATACATTGAAATGGGCGCGGTGGAGAATTAGTGAAGAGGAGTACCCCACCTCGGGTTAGAGCCGCAAGAAACATTGAATCCCCCACATATTATATACCATCTGAAAGCTCTTGATAAGGAGAATCCAACCTATGAAGTCGCAACATGAATTATGCAATTCTGAAGAAGTTATAAACTGAAAAACGGTGTTTCACCTGCTTTTTCAAGAGCCTGGATCTCGGCAATGTTTCAATGGATCTGTACAGCTACGACATATTCTGATAAGCCAAACCTCATCCTACAAAACCTATGAAGTCGCAACATCACACACCTTCGAAGTCCGGATTTATAAGAGTTTAAATGTCAGTTGTCATTAAGCAACCTAAAATTGAGAAGATTTTTAGGGTTTTTCAAAATTCTCGTTCTTGGCGGCCACTTCTCAAATCAAACTGTTTCTTTCATTGTTGGTAGAACAACACTTACCCTTCAAAACCTATGAAGTCGCAACTGCGGAGGCCTTCAGCCAGCAGATTTGTAACAGTGGAATGATTTTTCGCGATTTTTCATTATTTTATCATTCGAAATTCTGGTTCTCGGCGGTTACTGCCTGGATCGACCTACTACATAGATATATGCTCTTAATACTTTTTTTTTACATTCCTTTTGCTTATTTTCCTTTTTTGAGCCTTAGCAAAAAAAGTTTCAAAACCAAAAGTGAAGGTGGTCACCCTGTACCAGCTCAAAAGTGAAGGTAGGCGGAGAATCGGCTCCGACTATCGCACCTCTGATCGGCACTCTTGCGCATTACATTGGACTTGAAAATGATTGAATTTAGAGCTGTCGTCGATACTGCTTACAATGCCATTGCCGGGGACGAGATCACCAATGCCGCCGAACTGCGCTCGCAGTTTGAGCTTGCGCATGCGTCGGTGCAAACGTGCTACGGAGATGAAAGAAATAGTGAGAAATTATGATATCTGGAGAGGATGAAGAACCGGAAATGTATGAATCAAAACTGCTGTTATCAGATGAGTACGGAGCATCTCATGCTCTCTATAACGAGGATGGATGGGCATTCAGAAGAGTTGCTGCCCACTTAGAGATGTCAAAAAGCGGAGTGGAACATTTACAAAAGTACAAGAAATCCAGCTGAGCCAGCACCCTTGGGCCGCAAACGCTCCACAGATGAGAGGTGGGTACTCATTGCCAGGCATGGAAGATCGTCTTATTGGTTCTGTTTTCAGGACCAATAGAATGATCTTGCGGGAGTGCACGAATGATCCCTTCACTAGCGCAGCCGAAATTCGTGACAACCTGAGGCTGAGCTATTTGAGCGTCCGCACAGTATAGCGTCGACTGCAACAGGTAGGCATAGATTTGCACTATCTCATGTTGTTACTGTTTGCAATTTTTCAGTCTTACACGGAAGACGTCCTGCGACAAAGCCGTTTATCTCATAGAAATGTTCGGGAAAGGATTCAATTAGCAAGGAGCATGTCGATTGACAAAATCAGTGGAGAGGAGTGATATGGTTTGATGAAAGCAAGTTCAACATGGCGGGAAGCGACGGACGTCAGTGGGTACGAAGACCAGTCAGGGAGCGATACAAGCCAAAGTACACAAAGTCCAGCGTGAAATGCGGAGGCGGCAACATCATGGTCTGGGGCTGTTTTAGTTACTACGGATTAGGCCCCTTGTATCTCATCGTGGGGTTATGGATCGATTCGGATACAAAAGAATACTCGAAGAAGTCATGAATCCACCTCTGCGAACTCTCGAAGCTGAGCTTCCCGATGTTAATTGGGTATGGATTTGTTAATGAATGATTTTCTTAGTACTAATTTTACACCATTACAGACCTTTCAACAAGATAATGATCCCAAACACAAGTCGAGAGTCGTGAGTGAATGGTTTGAAAAAAATGGTATTATCACTCTCCCGTGGCCGGCACAAAGTCCGGACCTAAATCTTATAGAAAACCTGTGGGCAGAAGTCGGAAGGCGTCGGAAGAGAAGTTTTACTAGACCTGAAGAACTTTTAGCTGCAGTACGAACCGCCTGGGAATCAATTCCAGTGCAGCGTCTACAGGGACTGGTCGAATCCATGCCAAGCCGTTGTAAGGCCGTAATAGAAGCCAGAGGTCATGCGACGAAGTTAGAGTGCAATAGCGTTGTCATTTGTTACGATTTCATGAAGTCGAATTTCATTAGGTACTAATTGATCTTTTCCGTTCTAGCAAAGGACTTGATTTTGTGCCAGTTCGTTGTGAAATGAAGCCTGTTTGTCTCCGTGTGTGTCGGCTAGCAAGATGTGTAAGAGGTTTGTTATTTTTAGATCCGGAAAGATTCTAGGAGTCTCTTGGCTGCTATAAGTTAGTATTTGAATGTGTAATGAAATTCAAGTTTTGACCCTAAGAAGTGGAATGAGATTCATTTTTGAGTTCTTTAACAGTGCTGCTTGTAAAGCGGAAATTTCTCAGTTATTGAACTCATTGACGTGTGCTGACGACTTTCCTTAGTGAAAGTCGCCGTCGATGATGCGCGCACATGACCTCATCTGCACCTCACCACTGACTTGCACCGCTTTTCAGGCTTGTAGCTCGGCCAGCAGTCACCATATAAGCTTGACGATAGGTTCATTCGAAAGAGTGTGACTTCCTGGACAAGATTGTAGCAAATGAGCTGAGTCTGAGAAATATCAAAGATTTGACGGATGAGGTGAAAAAGCGCAGCTTTAGTGGTAGGCTAAGGATTTTCAGCTAAGGGTTAAACAAAACTCCTTTCGCTACCAATTTCATCCTAGAAGTTTTAAACTGTTAATTTCCTTGTAATAGATCCATGAAGCTCTAAAATTGTTCCGAAATTGACAAGAGCTTTCACTCCATCGCCTTTGAGGCTCGCTTTTTCACCCCATCCGTCAAATCTTTGATCTTCCATAGACTCAGCTCCTTTGCTACCATCGTTTCGAGGAAGTCACGCTCTTTCGAATGAGCCTACCCTCAGGCTCGTAGAATGACTGCTGGCTGAGCTACAAGCCTGAAAATGGTGCAAGTCAGTAGTGAGGTGCAGATGGGGTCATGTGCACGCACTGTCAAGAGCCATTTTCAGCGAAGAAACTCACCAGCAAACGTCCCATTCGTAGAATGTGGCAAAGAGCATTCATTTTATCCGAACAGCTTTGTTAAGATATTTTGAATAGGTTTCCATGTGAAGAAATTTGGCTTGAAAGGGTAATTAAAGTCATTTTTTGAAAAAAAGTGAAGTAAAATCTAAGCTTATTTCTCTAATTTAAGTTTTTCGGGGAATAACCACTACCTGATCGTTGCCCTCGGTGAGCTCTATAACATAGTTGCTTACCTGTCCGGAAAACTTCTGTTTTTGTCCAAACAAAGACTTAAAGCAAAATTTTCGCGCTCGAACAATCCGCGACATTGTGATGCGGCCATTTTCCTACTTTTTCTAGAAAAAGATTTTTAAAATTTTTAGATTACACATTTTCCAGAAAGCGCAATGTGTGGTTGTAGCTTTTAAAGCGCTCTACCAGTCATGCAATCCAATTATTTTTTCACCTTTGTTTTCCATCCGAAAATGAGCGATGTAAAAAGGAAGGCGGCTTGTCCGCAACTTTTTGGCGGTCACTAGGTATATTAATCTGCGTGATTGATTACGTGATTACGCGATAAGATACCGGTTGAAAAAGTTAACAGTTACGATCGGGGCATTTTTCAGTTCTGCCATTGGACAGAGCCTGTTTTGCAACGTCAAAGTTAGTCCCTAAGGTAGCTTATATGATTAAAAGTAGTAGTCTTTTGGCTAAGGCTTTACCGAGGTGTCTCTAAATATGTACCAGAATTCCACAAATTTTTGCTGTAAACTTGTAAAGAGTGGAACTTCAAAGAACATACGATCTGCCGATGAGTCCTCTCAAAACTGTAGTTATAAACGCACGTTCAGATAAAAAAGAGTGATAGCCGATAGATATTTTTCATTAATATCAATTTATTCCTCTTCAAAAATTAGAAAGCAAAGAGTTTTTGGAACTAGTGTTGCAGACGTACAAAACTTTCCCACTTTTGCGTCTTACAGATGCTATAAACAATTCTTGTTTTCTGTGAATTTGCGAAACTTCTACAGAAAAAGGGGGGGGGGGTGCAAGATGAGATAGCAGTATGTCACCATTATACCGTTACCCTTCAAAGCTACAGAGTGAGGGACCAGTAAGGGTTACCTGAATTTGATGGAACAGTGTTATACTCATGCTCCATTACTGGACGACCGCACTGCGAGTGTAGCACATGGCTTGAAAAAAAGACCTTTTTTCACAGCTTTTCCTGGTCCATTCGCCCTGAGAAAAATAGAAAGCAACAAGAAGGCAGGATTGCATTTTTTTTGAAATTTCGCTTGTTTACGTTGCACATGTACCGCTTGTAATGACTGAATCAAAATTATAGTAGCAACAGTTGATTCCCCTCTTTCCCCCCCCCCCCCCAAATTCCCCAACTACTAACAAGGAGAGGATACTTAGTCGAAAGCACCAATCCAGATGAGACATATATCACCTTAAAGCGCTTGAAACGCTGATTCCAAATCTGCAGTTTCTAGCTGCGGAGCGGTTTTGTAGAGGGAGTTATGAGGGGTGTTTCCTCTGGGGCTGAGGCACTTTCCACCAGGTCTCCCCCTACCTATGAGCACTGTATGGGAGTACCAACTGGTGGCAACTGACCTAGTGGTAAGTGACGTGCTTGATAAAGAGAGTGTCAAGATTTTAACTCCCTTCGCACGCTAAATTGAACTTCTAAATGGCTTTAAAGTCCTAAAGCATGAAACTTCTGATGATATTGATACTAATCGAAGTTAGAAGTGTTAAAAAACCAAAGTAATATGAGTATTATAATCTTTAGTGTAATCTTCATTCAAGTTACTTACCATTAGGTCAGTTGCCATCAGCTGATACTCCTCTACAGTGCTTACAGATAAGGGGAGACCGCTGGAAGGCGCCTAAACCTCAGAAGGGAACACCCTTCATAACTTCTTCTATAAAACCGCTCCGCAGCTAGAAACTGCAGATGAAATAAATTGAAAAAAAACACAGATTTAGAATCAGCGTTTCAAGCGCTTTAAGATGATATATGTCTCATCCGGATTTCGACTAAGTATCCTCTCCTTGTAAGATCAATACCAACGAAGCTTACTACTTCTTTCAAAATCTTTGGGAGTGAGAGCGATTGGCGACGGTTTGAGCAACAGACAAGAATGAAGCCCGAATCTGAAGCACAAATTTTACCTCTGTTGTGGCTTTTAAGAAGAAAGGAATTTTGATAGGTGTTTCTTCCAAATTAAATTTATGCAGATCGCTCGTTTTTTATTCTGTTTACAGCTAATGTCTCATAGTAATTGGCAACACCTACACAAAACGTATACGTTTATGTCAGAGTGTATAGCACCTTTCTACGTGAAACATGTTGAATTTCAAGCTTTTGAAAACCTTTAAAAAAGATGTGGGCAGAGGAAAAAGAAATCAGAGAGTAGCGTTTATTACAAAATATTGCAAATTCTGCAACACCTTCTTTTGTCTCACATGCATACAGCCGTCAATTGCGTAGGCCCTTTTCGACGTACCCGCCACGCTAGGTCGCGTAATGCCCGTGGGCGTGTTCCCGTGCGTCAAATTGCCTTCATTGACTGATGATCCACGCCGCAATGCCGCCGCTTGCTGATGCGCATTGGGAAAATGTGCAGCAAATTGTGCACTGTTTTTTTGTTCTCCTACCGATGTTTAGCTATATTGGAATGATTGTTGATGATCTCTTAAACAATGCCCAAAATTCTAAAATCCCAGGGACCACCGTCGGTGCAGTAAGCCGACGAAAACGGTCGATGTTGAACAAGAGCACGACATTATCACTGGGGAATGCATGGTCCACGGCTCCACAAGCCAAAAATGTTTGAAACCGCGTCTTCTCGCAAGCATCCACGTAAAGTGTGCAATAGGTTGAAGTCACCGCACATCCGAAACTGAAAGCACATGAATTCTCGAATTTTTGCACATAGATAACAATTCAACCTATCAAACAAACTTGATTGCGAGTAAGCGAATAAAGCACAACTACTTACAGCTGCTTTTCTCGGTTAATCTAAGCAGAAATGCTGTAGACTGCTGAACACTGTTACAGTCGATTTCATGAATCAGACGGAACATTCTACGTGGAGCATCGTGAGCGCATCGCTGGAGGCTTCGCGAGCGCACAGCGCTGGCATTTTGCCAAGCGAAGACTAAGAAGAATGAAGAGACGCAGGCTTGGGTTTTCAGCACGATATGATATGTCGTAACTGCGAAACGGCGCGAATCATTGCTAGGGGGACGCCAGCCAGTCCACTTTCCGCCTGAAGCAGGTCGAAACTTACTGTACTTGATTTGAGGTGCATGAGTTGCACTCGTATTGCGGGACTGAGGACCATTTGACACACATGTGTTAAGGTTCGCGTTTGGATGGCGGCCATCTCGGGATAAGCTCGCTCCCCTTTAACACTGAATCCAAACCTACACTTTTTTGTCAGCTTCTCAGAATCACTTTATATTGTAAGTGGCAATGACTATCGCTGTGAGATCCCATGAAATTACCGTGGCGGCGAGCACTCTATCGCAGAGCACTAAACTTGAGACGAGACTTTCTTCGTAGGGCATGAGTATTCCAACTTCTTGGGCGGATTTTTTGTTCTGGTTCAAGGAAACGGCCACAAATTGCAGGCAGCGGTTGCTGGCAACGGTTGCCGAATTTGCCGAGGTCAGGTCAGCTAACAAGGAAAGGATACATGGTGACCGTGGCCTTTGGAAATGAAATGTATATTATTAATTGCATCTTGGACGCTGATTTCAAATCTGCTTTCGGTATCTGCTGTGCGCTCTTCCGAAAGAAGTTATGAACATTTCTTTTCACTAAAATTGCACTGTTTTTGATGCAGGATTCACCGATATCGTTAGAATGTTCGCTTACGCACTACAAAAGAGCGTACAGATAAAGTAAAGCTTCACGCTAAGCGGAGGGCGTGCAGGAGTTCCTAGCACCTTTCTTCGCACCAAGTTCGCACCAGCATTCGCACCCAGAAGGGTTCTAGCACCTCCGCGTCTCAGAGGTCATGCCCCGCCTTTTGCTCCATCCATTTACTGGTCTTATAGTAAGGTGTGCAAGCATCGAGAACCTAGATTCAGGTATCAAGGTATTAAGGGAGGAAAAATGGAGAAAAGCAAAGAACACAGTTAATATTTCTCAAGTGAAGCTTCTGCTACGCCATCACTTTCAGAAGAAATAAGTTCCGCAGGATTTTTGAGCAGAAAACCGGTCTTCGAATCTGTTCGATTGTTCGTGTAAATCACTGGTCATCTGTTTGAAGTAATGTGGCATTAGCAGTTTTGAATGACTGAGTGAACAGACTTGGTTAAGACTCCGATTACCTTCTCAACAATGAAAGAACCTATTTTGAAAGAAGTATATCAAATTTTCGAAAAGCCAACTTGAAGCTTTCTCCAGTAGTTAGCATATTTGTTTTCCTACTTTCGTCTGCCCTCAAATATTTGGATGAGTTTTTCATTCCAGTTACTCTACAATAATATCCAATTTATCGAAAGGAAATTTTCCATGTAGAAAGTCTTACAATCGATGTATTACCAAACTTCCGTCGCATGTGTGATTGAAGAGTTGGCTAAGAGTTCCAAACGCACTAAATCTGCAAAGTATTCTAATTCGCTATATTCATGGATGAATTTTAGAACTTGCATGAAATTGACTAACTTCTGAACTTCTGACATAACTTCTGCTTATTTATATCATTACACATACGATATTCATCAGAAACTTAATCAAGCGCGAGCACTTAAGTTCCTAGGGAAGCTTCATTTCTTATAGAAACATGAGGAACATTAGCTCGAAATGCTAGAGATTCAGCTGCAGTCATCTACGGATTCTAAAGTTTTATAGAAAGTACCAAAGTTTTTGTCTCAATTTCAGGTCTATTGTCCTCAAATCTTTGAACCACGTCTTACCTACTTGTACACAATTCAGAATGAGGGCACCCGAAGGGAGGGGCGATGGGCGGAGCCGCTCTTTGACCCTGAGAAGGTGTAATGTCCTTCAAGGGATTTTTGGAGGTACCAAGTACCCTGCGAGGAAGAGCGGCTAGGCTTTGAGAACTCCTGCCACGCCGCCACGCTAAGCACAGGAAAACTGTCATCGATACATCAGAGTCTCTAAAAAGCCTGTATACAGACGATTTTGACTGCCTAAATCTGGGTGTATGACTTTATGAACGATAGCATGTGCCAGCCGCCAGCTGGGTACCGTACGCGGTGCGCTGATCGCTCCGTCCCCTTGTTAATTAATCTACTTCGTTCATGCTTCTTCAATTGGTTGCAATTTGGATAACAGTAGATTTTGAATTCAGTTATCGATAAATAATATGACATTGCTGAAATGACCAACACGATTATCTCTTTTATCGGAAAAGTAAGTTTTGAAACCCTAATCATAGCTAAAAACAGATTTCATTGCGACGAGAACTCAAAACAAGCATTATAGGCGAAATTTGTTTCAAGCAAACTGATTTCAGTAACTTGTGTACATCATCACATTCGCACAATAAGATATCACTCGTTTTGCAAATATGCGGTCATATCACACAAACCTTTTCAGATTTCAGGAAAAGGGATCACACTGCACTTACATTTTCATTTTTTTTTTCATTTTCCAAAATTCTTTTATTTCGCTTCCAAAAACTGCTATCCTCAATATAAATCGATCTGTAATACAGAAATTGCGTGTGAGTTGTCGTAAGATGTGAGGTCACTCAGACAATCATGCCTGAGGTGTTCTAGATTGATTTCACACTCCAAAGCTGGATATCCAGGAGTCACTTGGTCATTAATAGGTAGAACAGCGAATCTCTTGAAATTCACGATAAACACATAACTGTTCGTTGACTGGCAAAGAAGAGAAAAGAAATCAAAACAATTCTGTAAATATTCAAGCTTCATCTCAGCTTGCAACAAGCTTAAGCTCACTATCAAAAGTTGCTTTCAACTGACTAGGGAACATGGCCATGAACCAGTGCTAGAACTGTACTGCAGAGAACTCGTCCATCTTGGATAGGCGGGGCTAACGGTGCGCATCTTATTGACACACACCTGCCTAAGCGCGCGCTATCGTTCATAAAGTCCGCCACCCCCTAAATCTCGCAAAATCAATATGGAAAAAATCCACACCTTCGTTCAGGGAGTCGCACAGCAGATAATGAACATAGATTCAGAACCAGCGTTCCGAGACGCACCTACTGGTATACATCTCGTTGCAAAAGGCCACGGTCACCAAGTATCTTTCCCTCGTTAGAGAGCGTGCGAAGCGTGGAGGCTATCATGAGCTCCTACAACCGCCGGCAACGCCTGTAACCTCAACAACGCCGGCAACCTCGGCAACCCCAGCAATCTCAGCAACGCCGGCAACCTGGGGAACCGTTGCCGGCAACCTACGGCCGTTCTCTAAGGATATGCTGCGGCGTGTCCAAAGGCGTCCGCTATCATATTATAAGATCCCAACCTTGTTTGAACCCTGCCTCTGACTATGAGACTTAACATGTTTAAAGGTCTGAAGAGAAACTTGTTGTTGTACTTCTTTGTGTACCTGTCAGACTTCACTCAAAAACGCTCAAAAGCTTGCTGGCGCTTTTAGCCTGACTCGGAACGTATGTGAGAAGAAATGAGTGAAATATGAAAAAAGATCAAAGAAATGTGTGCGGTTTTGGGCGCTTCTGAGCAAAGTGTAGCTGGTGCCTTGCAGCAGTCGATGTGCTGCTTACAGTGAAGCGGCAATTACCTCGTTTTTACTTACCACAACGTCGCTTATTTATTTTTTATGCAAGATCGGTAGTTGCGCCTTCTGCCAACAATAGACAAAATCATTTCGTCATTTTTTATGAAATGTAATTGCGCGATAAGTAAAGATAATTACACTTGCAAATAAGCGATGACGGATTGTCATGTTACGCATAAGAAAGTGCATGATTGTAAGCATAAGAAATGCCGCTAAAGGTCAACTTGGAGAATATCGTGATGCACTTAACAGCGGCCTTATGATTTACCAAAGCGTCATCTTCGCAGAGACTCAACTGGTAAATCATAGGGACGGTTCCACTATGCAGGTGCCTTACCCATTCTGGCATAACGGTGGCATCGAAACTCACCGCACAATGCTGACTATCACAATCGAGTTGTAAAAAGCAAACCATTGCAAAGGCTTTATAATGTGAGATCGGTAATTTCGATTGGATGGAACTTTCTCAGAAGATGCAAATTTGAATTGGTTTTTGGATTTCGCCGTAAGGACAATAATCACGGCGAGCTACACCGACATCTCTGTGCAAGAATTTTCAGGTGCTCAAGTAAAACCTCAACAAATTGATCGTTTGCGCAATCCTTTTTTATCGCCGTTCGTAAGATACTCTTCTCTTTTTTAGGTCAAAGACAATTTCTTGTAATCAAATGTAATCAAGGTGTAATCAGATTTCCGAGCATTGGAAAACCGGCGTATCTGGCTAACTTATCAAGAAGCGTCGTGCTGAAGTGGTGGTATCATGAGTGAAATCAGTGATTTTGATTAACCCAATGTGAGAATTTTTAATTCATTCGATTCATTTTCACAGGCCAGATATGCCCCCCCCCCGACTAAGAATCTTCTTCAAAGTTCCTACTGTAGTACTACAGTACGAACGAGCCATCGGTGATTCGTCTTTAAACTATAAATCTATGTTGAACCTGGCTCGCAGAATGGTCCCTCAAACTCGGCGAAAGACATGAAAGCAAGAGAGATATTAACAATCAAACAGTATGCACATTTTTTGGGACACCCTGTATGACTTGAAAATATTATGCTTTTGTCAAAACAGTGATGGGCTATTTCAATCTATACCAACTTTTCACGGGAGTATTTTTCAGAAAATTTCATTGAACTATCTTTTAGGATTATTATGTGGATTTGACAAGTCAGAAACCAGCTTTTGTAAAATTCTGAACTTTGCGGCTGTGCTTGGCTGTAGAAAAATTTTTGTATGGGCAAAGCGCCAGGGCTTTGTGAAATATACAAAATCCCTCTTTTCTCCATGTTTGGCCAAGAAAAAATACGAAACTGTTTACTTAAATGTCCGATGTGGAGAGTGTTTGCATGTGCTACCCAGAGATTCGTAATCTTTTTGCCCAAAGACATTTTTTTCGAATTTCTGAACATTTAGAACCTTCAATTTTGGAGATTTCATGCTGAAGCCGATCGTTCAGAAGTCATATTCAGCTTGCTTTGCTCCGTTACTTACTATTTTTACCTTTAATTTTATCGTTTAGTCATTATTCTATGATTATATTTCTTTATCATTTATTATTTTTTCTTTTTTATTGTCCACTATCTCCAGACTACATTAGTAACTAGTAGTTGAAGTGTGGTAACAACATTAGTCATAGGCTGCTGCATGTCCAAGGCGCAACATCTTCAGGCGCGAACGCGGCTTTATTACCAGCAGAGCGCAGAGGCGCAAGATTAAGATGGTGAAGATACGCGCGCCTCGCGTCGCGCCCACTCAACTGATACTGCTTCTGCGCCTTCGTCATGCAGTAGCCTCTACGTACTTCCAGATTGCTGATTTACATACAAATAAATTGCACACAAATGATTCTTTATTGGAGGTCGCTAATGTTTCAGCACACTACCAATTTCCTTGTAATAGGCGCTGAAGCCCTTGTCGTTCTGTGTGTAGTCCGAGTAGAAAGTCAAAAACATGCTTTCCTGTGTCGAATAGAATGTGTTCGTCTGCAGTGCGTTACCCGAGAGCCTAAAAATAGTTATTACTGGTTTTCAAAAGTATGGGGTTATCTTTCTGCTCACTCAGCCAGTTTCGGGTATGAAGCATTTGGGCCATCATAGATTTCCACTTTATCACAACAATCCTCGGTTGCAAAGTCGGTGAAGGTGAGCATCACCCTGCTGAAAATATTAGGTGATTATAGAATAATGAGGGAAGTCGAAAAAAGTGCATTTTGCGTATTTCGATTAAGTTAGAGTAGGTCAGCGTTTTTCAGACAAGAATAGCATAATGAATGAATGCTGAGTATGTAAAAAGCCTATCAAATCTGGATAAAAAAATTACATGCACGCTTTCGATTGTGGGTCATAATATATGAGTGTACCCTCAAAATCTAGATTTGAGAAGGCATTGTCCACTTTCGAATTTTAGGACCTGGATATGTGTGCCGATACCGAAAAGGCCTTAGAAAGACAGTGCCTAGGGGGCAACTCATGTGATCTGGCAAACTAGCTATAAATTTTTGACCAATCAGCGTACCTTATCCGAGTTCTATGATTGGTCAGTTTGAACTATGGTTGTAGACGGGTACGGATACGGTAAGGAAAAGAGTTTAGAATAGAATTTCTCAGCCAAGCATGGATTTTATGAATTGCCGCTTGGGCACTGAACTAGCTAATGCCTTTTCTTATCCGTAAACATAAGAAAAATTCAAATTTTTTCTATACTGACTTAAAACGAAATTACAAACAGCAGAGAGTCAAAAATGGCCATGACTAACAGAAGTTTTTATAATTCTATAAAATACGTCTTTTCACCTGAGCTAATTTCAATGACAATTCATTTTTGGCTGACTGTGATGAGAAACGAAAAAGCAAAACTCATAGTACTTAGACAAGCTCTAAGAGAAATCAGTAGTTGGCGAGAGGAAAATCAACGGAAAATTTGTGATGAAGCAACCATACCTTCCTTGTTTCATTGTCATCACATAGTTGCAAGTCACATCATTTGGATAGTTACCGGGCCAGTTGGGCGACGTTACAAATCCCGTACTTGAAAGATGCAAGACCGACTCGCATGTATTTGGCTCTGTGTACTGAGTGTTCACTACAATGTTCTGGCATTATGTGGAAAGGACGCATGAATATTTTCGTGCTTCTTACTTGGGACCATTTCGTATTGGATTGCGAAACCGCGATCTTGACCGGTAATGTCGGTGTTGAAGAGCATTGTCAGAACCGATCCCGACGAACTGAAGGTTTGGCCTGTGGCATCTCCAGAGATGCTGGAAAGATTCCAGTTTTGAGACGCTAAGACATTCTTTGTAATCTGATTCTGATGTGAGTTTAAAAAATAGCTCCAGCTATTCACTCTACGCGAAATTTTTTACACTGATTTATTTGGAACTACAGTGCAGCTTTAAACCCATACAAAGTAATGATCTATGGTAAAAGATTTTCACAAAAGTGATAAAAGACACAAAAAATTCATGCTTTGAGTAACTACCGTGATATAGAATGGTTTCTTTTTGATAATCTATCCTCACAGGTGTTACTCCTACCAGCTTCGAAGAAGTTCAAAAAAAAATGTTTTATTTAGCTGAATTGCTCTGTCTCTATTATGCTAACTAAGGAATACAGGGTGTCTCAAAAGTAAGTACACAATCTTTGATATATCTCTTTCCGTCGTGTCTTTTTCCGCCATTCAAGTACCAATCTGTAGAGGAGACTTCAGCTTAGATTTATCGTATCGAGCGAATCACTGATCGCTCTTCGTTACTGTAGGATTACTGTAGGAACTTCGACAAGGATTTCAGGAAATTGGAAACCATATTCTGCCTCGGAACAGAACAAACAAGCCCAAAAACTCTTATACTATGGTGGTGGAAGCCGCTGATTTCGAATATGACCACTTTACTACGATGATTCTTTTCAAAATTATCCCAGGTAAACCGCGATAACCGAATCCCCACTACTTGTTAGAAGTGTGATTACACCGTCAAAAAAGCTGAAAACACTCGTAGAAATTTGTGTAGTGGAATCAGCGTACGCGAAAACCCTAGTACAAGATTTTTCAGATTTTTCGAAAGAAATTTTGTCAGATGGCATAAATCACAATAGTTCCACATGCTGGAATTTCTTACCTAATTCTACAGTAACGGAGAGCGATCGGCGATTTGATCGATACCGTAAATCTAACTTGAAGCCTCCTCTACAGAATGGTACATGACTGGCAAATAAAGACCCATTGGAAAGAGAGATATTGGCGATTGAAAAGTGTGTACTACTTTTGGGACACCCTGTAGTTTTTTTTTCAGTAACTGATTAAGAAAACTCTTATAAACTTGAGTAACAGTGATTATCTTAAGTGAAAGGTTGTTATTGTATATCTAAATCTTGCACCTCAAAAACTGCCGAAAATACCTAAATTTCTTGTGTCATTTGTCATAAGAAGGAAATATTTCGTCTATGACGTCAACTAGATTCTTTTGTCTTAAATTGTTCTATCTGACACCGTCAATTATCTGAAACATTTCACTGATCTTTCTCCAAAGATCGAGCTCAAGCGAAATTTTTTTATATTCTGATTGCGAAAAAGAGCTGTAGCGTACATAAATAAATGAAGACGGTAATGTCTAAACAAACTTTGCGATAGTAGGTCGACTGGTATCAAGTCCATTCCAGATGTACAACTTGTCACAGCATGCTTCAGTTTTAAAATCATACAATGTTAAGTGTATGTAGTAACCGGGATTCACCTAAATTAAAACTTATATTCTCAAATCTCCCGCCAAATTGATTGTTTTGCATTTGTAAGATAAATTGTGTTTTATGTTCGACAGTACCTTATCAGCGGTGCTGTGCGTAATTTACGATGTGTTCTCTTCAAAGTTCCGGCCTTTTCTACTCCGCGATAAATCAAAGCGCAATCTTTGTGTTTAGTGGAAAAAAATTTTTTTTATTTTGAATAGAACTTACCGTAATAGTGTAGAACTGATCGAGTTGATTAGCATAGTTGTCGGGATAGCCAGGGGAATAAATGATCCCTTGTGCTCCTGAGAACGATGCGTTTTGTGATCCTTCAGAAACGGATGCTAAAAGCAGGAGTAGCACTTGGACAAGCACCAACATTGGTCTTGCTTGTGGGATTTCGGGCCTTTGCTATAGTTTTAAATAATATTTGTTGTACCTGAATCTGTATATAGAATTGCTATCATCTAACGAGGGGAAAAAGTATTGAAGGGGAAACGAAGGTTTGAGTGTTGCAGTGTTTCAAGCCGAAAGTATTGTTAACGAGGTGGATTATGGGCAGCAAGTAAAAATTTAACTGGGTAGAATAGACCGTAGTATTCAAATGTTTGCGAGAAAATAATATTGGTTGCAAGCGCAAACATTGTGAATTAAGACAGAAGGAATATTGAAAGGCACCAAAAAAATTTTCCACATTAGCTAATAACGAGATTCAATTGAAAAGGGAAAATCTTGCTATTTTTGTTATAAATTGAGATTAGGACTGTCGAG
The DNA here is from genome assembly GCA_958299035.1 of Cylicocyclus nassatus. NCBI lineage: Eukaryota > Metazoa > Nematoda > Chromadorea > Rhabditida > Strongylidae > Cylicocyclus > Cylicocyclus nassatus. The sequence continues at coordinate 75,791,385 of CATQJL010000001.1, forward strand.
CTCCATTAGGCAAGCTGTGTACCATTTACAATGATGCAAAACCTTTTTTACAGAAATTTTTAGCTATAAAATGCGCCGAGTGCAAATAATGGTCCTTAAAGGTAACGATTCGATGACATGCTTACGACTGAAAGATTATGACTCACTTATGGATTTCGCATTTTGATTGGATCTTTACATTAGCGCATTTATAAGCTCTGTAACACTGTTAATGGCATGTATAATTACTTGCAAGAAAGCGTGAAATTGCAGATTTTAACCAGTTGTATAGAAACTTTGCAGCCATCAACATATGAGGCCTTTGTAATTTTTTGCAAGGCGTGTGTATTAACCAGTAGCTGTTAATTTTGCCGGAACAAACAACTTTCCAAACAGATTTCTTCATTTCGCTAAAAGCAATTTTAGCAAGAATACACTCAAGACGTTTTTGAATGTTAGAAAATCGCCCTTTACTAACTTTGCAGTAGGCATTTACAAATGCACGATAGTTAGGTAAACGGGGTGGGGTAGCTTACATGATCACATGTACATGCTTCTCTATTCAAATTAAATATGGACCTTTGCCGATATCGCAGTTCATTTGGATTAAGTCTTGATTTATTCATAGTTTTTTAGCTAGAGTGATTTCTTTTCGTAAATTTTTTTTTAGCTCCCCAAGTTCTTGAAGTGGACTTGGCAATAACGAAACGATAGTCAATCGGTTATCTGAGGCTAACTGATCTGTGTCTTATTATTAGAATGCATGTGCAAAGTTTTAACAAAGGTTACTTCATTGATAATCTCAGCGTTTGCAATCTTGGAAAATATTTTTTAAGCAGATTGAAATAAAAATTCGAAAATTTTCAGTGTCACATTAACTCTGACCAAATTTTAAAAACGCTTTACAGATGGGTGTAATCGAGAGTTGTGAACTAAGACTCAGACCAAGGATCGCGAAACTAACATCAAGTTCAGTTCCGATAGCACAAACTTCATAGCAAACAATAACGCTTTTGCAAATAAACATAACCATAAATTCGCATGTCAGCTCTGAGAATAAACCTTTCTGAGCGATGAAGAGCGTATTTGACGCTCTCAACATAACGTAATCTTAGACAAGAATGCGAAACACCTTCCTAAGCTGAAAAAGAATGCGACAGTGATAAGCAAAGCTAAGTAGGAATGCGGAAAAGTGGTATCTGTTGCAAAATCTTTGTTATTTTTGGAAAAGCTATAGAAGTCTGCTTCCATGTAAAGTATGCATTGATGTAATCGACGAGTAGGGGAGCATTATCAGCGCTAGCATGATTCTTACTGAATCATTCAAAAATATTGCGTTTTTTCAAATATCAACTTTTTAAAATCAGAACCCAAACAGTTTGCGGGAAATCACAAAAGAAGTGAAGTAAATTACACAGCCTGTACCCGATAAGATAGGCGATGCAGATAGGCAAGCAATAGATCGTATCTTAATCAAAATTAGAGTGATAAGTTGGATATGCTGGTCATTTCGTCAACGTAGGTGGTGAATTTAAGTGTGGTATTGGATATATCTTTCTTAGAATTACCCTTGCGCTCGAATATACTGGTATATGTTGCACAACTTTCATATGAACAACGATATTGCTAACAAGTGACTTCAAGCCTTGTGAGTTTTTGTTTGCATAGGTATCACGATTTTTAAATGGATAGTAGTAGTAGAGTCCGTCTTTTCAAAATGTTTCTTTTGGACAGCAAACTGAATCTGCACAGGCAACCTATCAGTCACTTCTTCCCTTCTTGCGTCATATAAGACATCATCAATCCCTTATATAGACGGAGTGTCCCAAAAGTAAGTACACACTTTTCGAACATGAATAACTCCCTTCCCATCAAGTTTCCTTAGGTTTAAGCATCATTCGGAGAGGGGACTTCAGATCAAATTTACAGTATGGAGAAAACATCCAAATCTCTTCATTACTGTGAGATTAGTAGGAATTTTGCAGAGGGTTTTGTGCCATCAAAGCCATCAAAGCCATCAAAAGCCAGTCAAGTCATATTGCCTCAGAAGAGATGCTCAAAGAGTCGAAAGCACCGTCGTTAAGCTAGACTAGCTCGCCGACTATTACCGTAAAAATCGCATTTCAGAATCAGGCTTTCTCCATAAGTTATGCCAAGTAAACCGCAAAGACGTCTTTTCAGTGTTTGAAAAGTGTGGTTGTACCATTTGAAACTCATCAAGAACTCATAAACAGTTGTCTGATGAATACAGCATGTCCAAAAACACTTCTGTGCATCTTTCCTGATTTTTTTAGGACTTTTTTAAATAGCCTATTTCGAATGACGCTAAATGCTTGAAGTTTGTACCGTAACCCTACGTAGTGAAGGGCGGTGGGTGATTCGCTCCATAAGCAGATCTAAGTTGAAGCCTCCTTTACTGAACGGTACTTGAAACTAAAGAAAAGACTAAGCGGGAAGAGAGTTATTTACGATTAAAAAGTGTGTGCTTACTTTGGGACACCCCCTGTGCAACAGCTTTGCTCAAAGATTCTCGTACTTCACTTTGAAAGTTTATGATTTGTCGTTAGACTTGCGAAAATTGTATTGAGAAGATGTTTTCTGCCTTTACAAAAGCTTTTTGACGAGTTTTTACCGTGAGAAGGTAACAGAGAAACAAGCGGAACGAGATTTGTTACTCTGAATTATGTCCAAAAACCTGAATGTTGCGGAAATTATGAAATTGTCAGTAAAAATAGATGTCATTTGCCCTTTCCGGATAAGAAAAGCGTGTAATAGCCGAACGTCTTCACAAAAAGTCACGATTTTTGGAAAAAAGCCACTAATAAACTTCTCTGTTCCTTATTGTTTAAATTATACCTTTCATCTTGACAACGGAAGAATTTCCGTGCCAACCTACAATACCACCCGTAATTTGTGAAAAAAATGGCGGCGGCACTTAACTTACGCGGCGCCGCCGCAGTTAGGTGACAAACGCCGCGTCGCGCGACAAAAGTCGGCGGAAAAGCGGCATTTGTCGCCTAACTTTGTCGCGCAACGCCTAACTTTTTATAAAAAAAGACCTTATCTTGAATCAAAATTTATGAATTCTATATATAAGAGTAGCATTCAACTCAGCTAGGCGAGGCACGTCTTCCAGTATACAGATGTGCCTAGTTGTAGGATACAAGTTTTTTCCTGGAATTTTAGTGTAAATGGATCTTTCAGTGTACTGATTCCACAGGCTACATACACACTGTGTTGAACACTGCAGAAATAGGGCAGGTATAGTTTAAGAGTTCATTTTGCATGGATGTGTGTGAAACTGGGCTTTTTTCGGCGAAGTATGACGGGTCCCAAAATGCAGGAAGACAAAGGGAAATGGTTGGAAGTCGCATGAGAAGCACATATCGCGGAATGCCGCGCGTGCTGTGCAATGTACAATACCACCCACAGAACGGGAATTTCGCGAAATTCCAGAAATTTCGCGATTCCGGAATATCGCAAATTATGCAGCGCCACAGGTGCGATAGTGTGGGAATTTTCTCACCCTCCCTTCACCCCTGAGTCGGGATCAAGATGACCCCCTTCACCAAAAGCCGAGAAAAATAATCAACAGTGAGGTAAGGTTAGGCAAAGAAGATATTTGTACGTGTGAATTGTTTATGTATAGGAAAGGAGGAGTCTGTTGAAAAAAGGGCTTGGTGACGGGTGTGAGTAATGACTTTTGGAGATTTTCGAGTTTTTAACATAAAAAAAAATTCATAACTTCTGAAGATGAACATCTTGTACGCCGAGATGGTCACCATTAGAACCGTCTCGTCCTCCGCTTTCAGAAAATATATAGAATGTCCGATATCCATTCAAGAAAGTGCAGTGAACGGTTTGCCTAATGATTTTTGAGGATTTTCGATTTTTTAACATAAAATTAATAAGTTCTGCTGATGAACATATTGCACGGCGATATGGTCGCCGTTGGAACCGCCTCATCCTCCGCTTTCAGAAAATATATAGTATGTTTGGGATCGGTTGAAAAAAAATGCCTGGGTGAAGGGTGTCCTAGTGAATTTTGGAGATTTTCGAGTTTTTAACATAAAAAAATTCATAACTTCTGTAGATGAACATCTTGTACGCCGAGATAGTCACCATTGGAACCGTCTTGTCCTCCGCTTTCAGAAAATATATACTTTGCCTAAGGTCCGTTAGAAAAAGTGCCGGGTGAAGGTGGGTGAGAATTATAATGGGAATGCTCAAGTAGACGTCTTTTTAGAATGGTAAAAAAGCCTGTACTTGAGCACTCCCATTATAAAAGTCTCACCCACCCTTCACCCGGCACTTTTTCTAACGGACCCCAGCCAAAGTATATATTTTCTGAAAGCGGAGGACGAGGTGCTTCTAATGGTGACCATCTCGGCGTACAAGATGCTCATCTTCAGAAGTTATGAATTTTTTATGTTAAAAACTTGAAAAACTCCAGCAATCACTAGGACACCCTTCACCCAGGCACTTTTTTCATCGGACCCCAGGCAAAGTATATATTTTCTAAAAGCGGATAATGAGACGGTTCCAAAGGTAACCATCACGGCGTATAAGGTGTTCATCTACAGAAGTTACGGATTTTTCTAACCTAAAAACTCGTAAATATCCAGAAATCACTACCCACACTCTTCACCAGACACTTTTTCAACAGACTCCATGCAAGTTATATATTCTCTAAAAGCGGAAGACAAGATAGTTGTAAAAACCTTTTCATTGCTGACGTTGCTGTTCATCTACAGAAGTTACGAATTTCTTCTTCTAAAAGTTCGTAAATGCTCAAAAATTGTACCTCTTTCACGAAACAGATGTTCTCGCATAGACATCTTCCATGGCATTTTTAAAAACATATAGGGTTGTTCCAATCCTATCAGTCTTCACATTTTGGTAAAAAGACAACCAATGATGGCAGAGAATTCAAAATGATAAACTTTTATTTGGAAAATAAGAAAACACCATCACCTTCTCCTCCCCCCCCCCCCCCGGGTCGGCATTTTATGATTTCTCGATCAACTGAAATAGCCTTCACCATGGAGGGGCTGCGGCCACTGTGACCCCCTTCACCCTGGAGGAGTCATTCTCACCTTATCGCATCTGTGTGCAGCGCCATAACTTCCTTCGGAATGAATATATTCTAAATCCGAAAGCAGCATTGTGTTCAGCTCGTCAAGGCGAATCTTCCTACGTACGTCATGTCGTCTATATCTTGTTTTCAGTTTTCTTAAATTTTTCTGAGGAGGTCCTTTTGCAAGTATGTAGCGCAGCGCCTATGCAACTTGAAAGTTTCCAGTAAGCACCATTCGATAGTGCTCTTCTTGTATATTATAGTGCGCTAGAAAGCTGCCGCAAACTTCTTTTCAAAAGAGAAAAAAGCGTTGGTAAAGGAAAAATCACTCGTTTCCAGATTCTACTTGCCGTAACTTTCTTTGGAGTGGATATTTTCTGAATACGGAACATACATTGTGCTCAGCTCATCAAGGCAAATCTTTCGGTATGCAGAATGTCCTTGATATCTCGATTTCAGTATTCTCAAAACTTACTGCGGGCGTCTCTTCGCAAAGGTGTGAAGCAGCGCGTACCAGTAGATTCAGAGAGAAATTTTCGATAGTACTTCTTCTGTAGATTATGGGGCGCTAGAAATTAGCCGCACACTTCTTTCCAAAGGAGATAGAAGGGCTGGTGAATTCTGGAAAAATCATGTCGTTCTAAATTCTTCTCAACGTAACTCTAAAATATGAAGCTCTCTTGCTAAACAGATGTGACTTTCGTGATCAGCAGGTCGGTTAACCCTTATGAGCAAGTTTTCCAAGATGTTCGAGTAATTTCATTTTTTCTCGTTTTACGCTCTGAAGCTGGCCGATGATTTTGGTCAAAATGTTCATGCTCTTAAATTGTAAGGAAACTTCGCTTATAGAGGTGTTCGAACACGCTCTTTACGAAAATCAAGGTCTTTGAGGATTACAGGTTTTTTTTGGTGAAATGCGGTGAGGTGACTGTAACTGAATTACGAAAGTGCGTAACTTTGCCCGCACTTCTCGCGTATCTGTCAGCAACCTTGCCTGCTTGCTTTTTTCATCAAAGTTACTAGAAACTGTGCTACCGAATGGTGCATAACTCAGGCTCCGGTCTATAAAAATCGTCGAGTTACGAGCCTACGAAAACACATCCTCACAAATTTTGCCCAAAATGTAAAGATCGCATATTTCGTCGAAATTCCACCGTGAGTGCTTGTGTGACACGCTAATCAAAATCTTTTCACTTCCTTAATGGATCTTATTGTGTTAGATTTCGTAGTTTGAGTTCTAGCCGCCAAAATAGCTTTGATATTCAACTGAGCAGCTGAAGCATACGCAAGTACCATATTCAATACAGTGGGAGTCTTTGGGCGAAGCGAACCAATATCCGCAATGCGAGTGTCGTATAAGCACTCACGGTGGAATTTCGACGAAATATGCGATCTTTACATTTGGGCAAAATTCATGAGGATGTTTTTCGTAGGCTCGTAACTCGGCTATTTCTGTAGAGTGGAGTCCCTACTAACTTTGACTTGGACAAGCAAGCAAGCAAGTTTTTTGACAGATACGCGAGAAGTGCGGGCAAAGTTACGCACTTTCGTAATTCAGTTACAGTCACCTCACCGCATTTCACCAAAAAAAACCTGTAATCCTCAAAGACCTTGATTTTCGTAAAGAGCGTGTTCGAAAACCTCTATAAGCGAAGTTTCCTTACAATTTAAGAGCATGAACATTTTGACCAAATTCATCGGCCAGCTTTAGAGCGCAAAACGAGAAAAAATGAAATTACTCGAAGATCTTGGAAAACTTGCTCATAAGGGTTAACCGACCGCTGATCACGAAAGTCACATCTGCTTAGCAAGAGAGCTTTATATTTTAGAGTTACGTTGAGAAGAATTTAGAACGACATGATTTTTCAGAATTCACCAGCCCTTCCATCTCCTTTGGAAAGAAGTGTGCGGCTAATTTTTAGCGCCCCATAATCTACAGAAGAAGTACTATCGAAAATTTCTCTCCGAATCTACTGGGGCAATACGCGCTGCTTCACACCTTTGCGAATAGACGCCCGCAGAAAGTTTTGAGAATACTGAAATCGAGATATAAGGACATTCTGCATACCGAAAGATTTGCCTTGATGAGCTGAGCACAATGCATGTTCCGTATTCAGAAAATATCCACTCCAAAGAAAGTTACGGCGAGTAGAATCTGGAAACGAGTGATTTTTCCTTTACCAACGCTTTTTTCTCTTTTGAAAAGAAGTCTGTGGCAGCTTTCTAGCGCACTATAATATACAAGAAGAGCACTATCGAATGGTGCTTACTGGAAACTTTCAAGTTGCATAGGCGCTGCGTTACATACTTGCAAAGGGACCTCCCCTCAGAAAAATTTAAGAAAACTGAAAACAAGATATAGGCGACATGACGTACGTAGAAGATTCGCCTTGACGAGCTGAACACAATGCTGCTTTCGGATTTAGAATATATTCATTCCGAAGGAAGTTATGGCGCTGCATAATTTGCGATATTCCGGAATCGCGAAATTTCTGAAATTTCGCGAAATTCCCGTTCTGTGGGTGGTATTGTACATTGCACAGCACGCGCGGCATTCCGCGACATGTGCTTCTCATGCGACTTCCAACCGACTTCCCTTTGTCTTCCTGCATTTTGGGACCCGTCATACTTCGCCGAGAAAAGCCCAGTTTCACACACATCCATGCAGAATGAACTCTTAAACTATACCTGCCCTATTTCTGCAGTGTTCAACACAATGTGTATGTAGCCTCTGGAATCAGTACACTGAAAGATCCATTTACACTAAAATTCCAGGAAAAAAACTTGTATCCCACAACTAGGCACATCTGTATACTGGAAGACGTGCCTCGCCGAGCTGAGTTGAATGCTACTCTTATATATAGAATTCATAAATTTTGATTCAAGATAAGGCCTTTTTTTATAAAAAGTTAGGCGTTGCGCGACAAAGTTAGGCGACAAATGCCGCTTTTCCGCCGACTTTTGTCGCGCGACGCGGCGTTTGTCACCTAAGGGAGCTTCCAGACCGCGCCGGGACCGCGCCGATTGTCGTTTTTGCAGCCAGTAGCTGCTTTCGCGCCGGTTGCCGCTAATGCAGCTAAAGCGCACCGTGTCGGATTTTGTCCTTGGAGCGTCGCAAGGGCCTATTGGTATTAAATACCAAGCTTTTCAATTCTTTTGCCACAACTCTTTTGTTTCCAAGGTCCTCTTCTTTCTGTAAGTATTCATTGCAGGTTCTGCGATGCTGGAGTAATCGACTCATTGTCGAGTATTTAATCTACCTTCCATGTAGAGCCGTTTCTAGGCAAAAAAGGTGATGAACGGCGTTTTGTCTTTCATTCATTTCCAGGCTATTCTTTTACGGTAGTTGATGATTTCGTAAAAGCTATGTTACTTCCATCAAGGAGTCATCGGGTTGCGGACTTTCCTTGAATGTAACTGTGGACTTGTTGGAACTTCATGCAGCATTGTTTTTCGTACTTTCGCGTTAAGTTTATGATTAAAATCATTGAAAGCCCGCAACCCGCCTCCGCACAAGAGCTCGGAGGGGAGCTCGTACATCTTTGCGGAACGCTGTTTTTTTTGCACAGCTTTCGTTTTGATGATATTGCTCTACTGTGTGGTTGCGCAGGCAAGGTTTTTCGATGTCTTTTCCAATTTGAGGTTGGTCCACTATGCTGAGTGGACGATATCGTCGCAAAACGCTGTTTTTGCACTTTCTAATTTTGAAGCTACTTTACTATGTTTGAAGGTACACTTACTGATCTAAGTTACGATAGTGTAGTTACGATCCTACGGCATGATGGAATAACTCCAAAAACAAAGAAAGTACATTCGCAACATTCTCATCCAGCATAGTAAACCAGTTCCAAAACGAGAATGACGTTGAAAAGGCCTTGCCTTGCAATAGCTCTACAGCGGGATTTGGAGTGAAAGGGTTTCACTCAACAATGAATCGATTTTTCCAGCAGTAGACAATCGAAAAAACGAAATCCAGATCAAACAAACCATATCTGCAATCATTTACTACAGCAAAGAAGAGAACTTTGGAAACAAAGGAGTGATGACAAAGGAATCGAAAAGCCTAGCATCTAGTGCCAATAGGCTCTCGCTACGCTCCAAGGACAAGATCTGACACAGTGCGCTTCAGCTGCAATAGCGGCAACCGACGCGAAAGCAGCTACCGGCTGCAAAAGCGACAACCGGTGCGGTCCCGGCGCGGTCTGGAGGCTCCCTAACTGCGGCAGCGCCGCGTAAGTTAAGTGCCGCCGCCATTTTTTTTTCACAAATTACGGGTGGTATTGTATCATAAACGTCAATATAACCTTCTTGATTAATATCATTCACTTTTTTGCGAATATCGTAGTATTTTCTCAATGAATAGTCATCTCAATCGTTTGCTAATTTCCGCCCTATTAATTGTGCATCCGAAGTCGGTAACTTTGATTGATTTTGAACAATTCCTCTGGCATTCAAAAATTCCACTATAATATGTTGTGAATATAACAAATGCTAAGCAAAGAAATGCTTAATATTTATTTATAATCGTGAGAATACTTTGTTGTTTATACGTTTTAGCTATGAATATAAAGATGTTTAGGAAACCATGATAGCTATCAGCACGGCTGAAACGACGCATATCCCGGCACAAAGCAGCATCCACGGAATAGAGACGGCGGAGTACTGTAATAGAATCGTGATAGAATAGTTTAGAGCAATCTTCTTATTTTCAGTGGTTGCTTATAAAGGTTTAATACATTAAGTAAAATTGAATTTGAATCCGAAAATAGACCGGTGGCATTCTGCTCCTCACCTCATCTTCAGTTATGCGTTCATGAGGAAGCTGATCGCAGCGTGGTACAATGCAGTTCTGCGAGATGCAGCTGGCACTTACCCAAGAATGGTGAGAAGAAAACTAAAACGTACATTTAACATACTTCGAAAAGTTTCGACAAGTATTTTGTTTCCGAGGCACAACAAAAAACTGGCCGCTATTCGCAGTAAACTGAAGACGTGTGAGATTGCACACAAAATGCGCATGCGTCGTATCGTATTTGTTACTAAAATGCTCATATTTTCTAGATCCTTCTGTGAATGTGCGCTCTTTTCGAAACCGAGCTTTATTTTAACTTTGCAGGAACGAAAACTGATCCAAATTGCGAAAGTTGCGCGATAAGTTCAAGTCATGTGCAATTGCACAAGTAGGTCACAATTGACTGTAAACAGCATTTTAATCACTGTCACCATTGTTCTCAGAATTTCCCTACTCTCTGGTTTCAGAACATTGTTGTCGATAAGAGTTTTCCAGGCATTATTGATCGCCAACCTAAAAGAGCCGCTTTTCAGTGAAGAAATATTTACGGCAGAATCCGTCATTATACAACAATTCTATGATCAGTGTTTATCTATAGAAAAACTCTACAGCTTTTTTTAGAGTTTTTTCTGTCTACAAGCCATTCACTTTTTTCAACTTCTTTACTGTCTACAAAAACTCTTACCCATCATAAGGATCTTTTTCATTTTCTGGAAGCATTCGTAGTATTTCATTGAAAAGATAGTCAGCAATCTACAATGATAACTTATACTTGGAGTGTTTATTCTATAAAAGTAAACTAATCTATGACTGACAGTGTTGGACGTGAACTAATTGAAGATTTTGAATTGATTTGAAACATAATTACAAGGCCAAAAAAATCGTAAAGCCAGCTACTCGTAGGAAATCCGTCTCCATAAATCTCTTTCAAAAAAAACTCATAAAACAGCAACAAAAATAATTTGTGAAATTTCCTCTTTGCATTTAGTAAGAGCAAACTCCTTTTGTAAAAGTCTGTTTTTGTAAAGCTGTTCCAAATGGCTAATCGAACGCATTACTGCCATCTCTAACAGTGCAGAGAACGAAATTCTGACTAATAAAACTTTTCTTGAACGCAATAATTTTTAAGCGTGCATACCTGTAAACCAAGCACATCATTACCGTTGACATCTTCAGCAAAAGTCATGATTTCCTTGAGTTTCTTTCGCAGTTGTTTTGCTACACTGACATCTCGGCGCAATTTCATCTTCAAAAAAAATTATGTTCAAAAACAAAACATGTTTTACCACCTACCTCGGTTGAAACTGACTTATGACATAGCTGCAAAACCTCGCTGTTTTTGCCTCCAACAATGTTATCAAAACTTGGATACTCACTAAATTAAAATGTACGCTGAGTGTCTAAACTCAAAGACAAAAAGTTAGGTTGCCAAAGGGAAAATCATGATTTTGCGTGAAGAAGCTGTCAATTTATAAGTCTGTGTCACGATAAACCACCCTGACATAAAACTTCAGTTTGCTATCACCCGAACTCTCAACATTTCTAGCCTTTGAGATGGGGCTTCTAAAAAAGATGGTAGATTAGTTTTTTTAGCTGCTTCTTACTCAAGCAATCCAAGTTCCGTCTGCGTAACATAATGTAGATACAATACCACGCTTATTTCTACAGAATCAAGAAAGCCAATCCGCGTTTTTGCACTATCTTGAACTTAGTCCATGAGATTTTTCTGGGTTATTTTTACAGCATCAGATTTCTTTCGGAAATCTCTACCTAATTGATATATAACTTAAGATTCGAGCAGATAAATGCTGAAGCGTGTATTCTTCTCAAAAATGTTATCGTAAAATCTTGTATTTCATCAGAATGCTGTATATATTGTGCTGTACACATGAAAAGATCAACCAATTTCCTTCAAATTTCTTTCCACTAAAGTATGAGAAGTTCATAACTCTGCTTTGGGAAATTGCGCTTTCTTAACTCATCACCCACTTCAGCATCGCAATACGTCGATCCACTTCATTGGCAATACGCTGTGAAGCTTCAAGTTCACCCAGCTGTTGTTCTTCCAATGGATTCTAAATATTAGATAAAGGAAACGAAGAGTGGCACTGAATTTTGACTTGTATGCTAGTGTCCATAAGGCGATGTTCCATATCATGATGCATAGTTTGCATTTTCCAGTTATGTTGCCAATCCCCGGGTGACTAAATTTATAGTATTCGTACATATTGAAGGACAGGACCCCTAACCTCCGTGGCAGTAGAAGCAGCACTTTCACTGCTGAAGCCACTTAGCGTATCCAAAGATGGAGCTCTTTTTGGTGATTTCTCAAAGGTGATCGTCAGCGGCTCCACAAAATCTGTAGCTCAAATACTATTAAGCAATTTTTGAGATTTATAGCCACCTCGAGAACTTTCATAAGTAGTTACAGCCCCTGGACCGTACTCATACCGTGTTGGGCGAACTCGCAAAGGTATTCGGGCATTTTTGACTACCTAAATCAGTATGTAAAACAAACGAGAAAGTCACTCCACTTCACATTAATGTGGAAAACATCGCACAATTCTAAAAAGCACAAAATGTTCAGATAGTGTGGATAAAATAGGTAACAAAAATGTGCATTTCAAAATTCTTTCCGTGAATTTCGGTAAACTAACTAATCAGCTAATGGATTTCAATATATTCAATTCAATTTATTTTCCAAATTTGATTCACTTTCAACATAATTTACGGTTATATGGAAAAATTTGTGGATGCTATTTACAATGTAAACTATGATTTTTTGATAATTACTGACCTTCCTCACAATTTCTTCTTTACCAATGATCAAGCTTAGATCTTTCAGTGCTCTGCAAAGAAATGTCGAGTGTCCCAGAGATGGAGTGAATTCGTGCAGCTCACTGGCCAGATGATAAACAGATTTGATTGGCCGATCTCGATTAAAAGCCCTAGAAAATAATTGTGCTTTCCTCTTCATTGAACCATAATTTCGTTTCAAACACCACCTAATACAGTTCTTCTTTACTATAACTTGTTTGTTCATTTCGGCACACTTCATACGTTCGTCTATCCAGTCTTTGTTGAGATTTTTGAAGTGCTCAACAAACTTGACTTAAATTGTCTTCAAATCTGCACTTTTATTCACCTTGAAATTTTCGTGCCCACTAAATCTCAGTATATTCTCAAAGTACAAGATCCTATTGAGTACAGATTTTTTGATGTCATCAGCAGCCTCAGCAATCATCATCGGCCAAATTTTGAAGTTCTTTTTCTGTAATTCTTCAATGATTAATTAAAAAGTTTTATGAACTTAATTCGAAAAAGCATGTGCTTGAGAAATAATAAGAGTACCCTTTGATTCAACTGGATTTGCGGCTGGAGGGCGGGGCTCCGTGACCTAGTTAAGGCCTAGAGAACGATCAGAGATCGCGCGCGCGAAAGAGACGCAGACTGTGTCGCGGGCGCGATCGGCCTTAATTGGGTTACAAAGTTACAAAGCCCGCCTCTCAGCCGCGATTCAGTTGAATCAAAGGTTAGAAGGTAGCAGTGCTACTTTTCTATGTAATGATTTAAGTATCAGGAATATTTTTCAATCCCAAAACATAAATTGACCGACCTCCTCTTTCGCTATCGCCTTGCGATGCGTATGCTGAAGTGGCGAAATCTTGAAATTCGTCATTGTCAAACGTTTTCCCCTTCCAAAAGTTGCGATGCCATTTCGACGCCGCTCCAATTCGTTTCTCATTATGTAAGCTATGCTAAACAAAGTTTGAGCTTGTCACCGTTGTAAAGTAGGAATGTGGTTTGAAACGCCGTACAACAATTGCATTCGATTTGACTTTCCAACAAAAAAGGCCTCCTTTATGGTCGACTATCATTGCTTGAGTATGCGACTGACTGCAAACATCAGCTAGGTCCCACAGAAAGGGCAAAATCTAGTAAAGGGTCGATTAGTGAAACACAGCAAAGAACTTGAAAAATCTTGCAACATCTGATTGAATTAGATCGTAGGCTGGATCAAAGAAGAGTCACGTGATATTTTTTTACCAGTGCGTCACCTATATGACGCACTGGCTCCGCTATGTGTAAGGCTCCCGCCAGAGTGCCGAAGCCATGCTAGCGCTACGCCAGCGCCGAGCTAGCGTTTCGATCGATACACGTGTATTTCGTTGGGGCGGGGCTAGCTGACCTAGTTCTCAGCAGGTAGATGTCCCTAACGAAATACACGTGTATCGATCGAAACGCTGGCTCGGCGCTGGCGTAGCGCTGGCATGGCTTCGGCACTCTGGCGGAAGCCTAAGCCTTTCTCATGTTCGCATAATGATGACTCTGAAACTCACCGCGCGATGCTGAACATCATAAATGATTTGTAAACAACTGTTCATTCTTGAACACCTCTATGTAAGATCGGTATTTGAGAAAGAAAAGTTTTTTTGGAAGAAAAAACGCGAATTTGAGTGAATTACTGAGTTATTTTGGTTTGGTAATCGCCATAAGGATAATACTTATTTTAGGCTACATTTCCGTGCAAAAATCTTTCCGGTTTTCTAAGATAAAAGTTGTCAAAGCCCATCTGGTCGATCACCTCTTTTTGGCGCTGTTTTCGCAGAAAAGCAAACTTTAGTTACTTTTTGGCTAGAATTTATGGGGCGCAGATATACTTGTCAGGCAAATCATGACTTTGCGAAAGGTCAAACTAGCGATCTATTTTTGTGTGCTAAAGCCGCGTGGGTCCTTAGACGCGCAAATTTTGAGGGCCTGCTTATCAAACTGGCTCGTTGTTGTGCAAGGTGGACCTACATGCTAGTACGGTATATTATGTAAATTTGCAGCTCGATAGCTTCGCTGCAGCTTCCTCTATAAATTTCGTGACAGACATACACATACACACAAAAAGACAGACGCTCAGCGCTTTATTATAACTTTAGTCTACACCATCGGTAAATGTCTCAACAAAAAATAACCATCGTGTCTAGTCTCGTGTTCTCATTCGGGTTATTGTTGTGTGGCCAACTTTTTTTGTAAATGGTGGATATTTGCAAACTTTTAGCTTATATGCATTGTCTCGGCAAATTCTGCATTTTCATCTTGCCGCATATTTTGAGCTTTCTCGTCATGTAAAACTCGAATCCGAGCTTCAAACTGGGTAAACGACTCAGGTACTTCACACACTTTTCAAAAAGGAAGGTCGCTGTAAGTTTACTTTGGAAAGTTGGGAGCAGTTGGCACAATCTGCAGCCTATATTTTCGCGTTGGATGGCATGCATGACACGGATGCGGTGGTTTCACGCAACTTCAAGTGAAAGCAAGATCTTGATTTCGTGTACATTAGTTTCAACCCAGTTTAGGCGGAAATTGGACTGGCGGAAGCCCGCTTCGCAACGATTCGCGCCGCTTTAGGCCCCGGTCAGACTTCACGCGACTTACAAGGGAAGTTCGCCGAATCGAAATGGCCGCTTGATGTGTGGTATACACCCGGACGCGGGGCTCGGGAGGTTAGTATTAAATGTGCGCCCATTAGCTGCGACGCGTTATTGTGAAGCAAGTTATGGCCCTCCGAAGTTTTTGGCGTGTGCATGTCTAGAGAACGCACAAATGCTCCGATTGTGGTCGTGTGGTGTAGTGGTTAGCGTCTCGGACTCACAGATGACCGGTGAGGGTTCGAATCCTGTTGCTGTCCACATGTTTTGCGATCTTCTCAAAATTCATTCTTTACCTGTTTTATGCATTGCTGACGTAAAAAATGACACATACGGGTGGTTAAACTCTACTAATTATAGATCCTGCCGTGTCATTCTCACAAGGTAGCCCATTAGCAACAATCAATAGTACGACGTGATACAACTTGGAGATTGTCACGTAAATACTACGTGCAATCGAAGAAAGTATGTGGGAGTGAGGATTTAGCAAATCTTCAAAGTCAAGTGAGAAGCCTTCGCTAAAAAGTCGTTGCTATGTTCTACGAAAATCTTACATATGAAGCATTGGTCGAATTTTCGTGAGAAAAATTATCCCGTAACCCGTGTGTGTCATTTTTTGCCTTGATAATACATAAAACAGGTAAAAAATGATTTTTGAGAAGAACGCAAAACATGTGGACAGCAACAGGATTCGAACCCTCACTGGTCACCTGTGAGTCCGAGACGCTAACCACTACACCAGACGACCACAACCGGAGCATTTGTGCGTTCTCTAGACATGCACACGCCAAAAACTTTAGAGGGCCATAACTTGCTTCACAATAACGCGTCGCAGCTAATGGGCGCACATTTGATACTAACCTTCCGAGCCCCGCGTCCGGGTATATACCACGTATCAATCGGCCATTTCGATTTGGCGAACTTCCCTTGTTAGTCGTCGCGATCTAATCGCCAAGATTTCCATTCATTTTCATTTCACATTCAAAAATGTCGGGCTGGAAAAGTATCACAACCGAATGCAAGTTGATCGGCATGGAATGATGCTGTAACAGTTTTCTAGTCGCGACTCAGTCGCGACGATCAAATCGCGTGAAGTCTGCCCGGGGCCTTACAGTCTGCGTCTCTTCATTCTAATCTATCGCGCTGAGCCAGTGGCATTGCGGACGCGCTGGTCCGCTTGGAATGTTTCGCCTACTCCGGGTGGAAACAGGCTGTAAACCAAGCCGTCCCCCGATTCGAGGGCAATTTTCTCAGGTAGGCAACATCATGCAGCAGAGTAGCGCGCTGCGGTAATCCTTGCTAATATTCTCTTCACGCAAACTTTTGCAAAGACCTGTAAATTTATTCAAGGCAATTTAACCGGAATCAGGCCGCGCATCCTTCTATAAACAAGAGCACTTCATCAAAACTTATGTTATTACGACGCCTTTCCTGATTTTGGGAAAGCTATATTTTGAGAAACGCGCTTGCCATTACAGGCGAAAACTTTCTTGGTTTACCTAAGCCAGTCGGTAATGTACTGCAGTGACGAATCTTTTTCTTCTGTAAGAAGCTCTTGATGCATGTATTGTAAATAATACATTTTGGTTTCTTTGTAGTCCAAGACTGTCAGCTATAAACACTCTGCTAGAAATATCTTGCATCTTTTCATGCCGCTCACCTCGTCTGCTCTATTGTTGGCCCTATATAGCATCCATGGACCTTGATTTTGAGCTTTTTTGAGAACGCATTGCACATTCGGTCCAGTCCCGAAAGTACTAAAATACCTCCCCTCACAACCTACAATACCCCTCACAGAGTGTGCGAAATTTTCGTGAATGTCGGGGCAGTACGCAAAATTCCCGGAACCTCCGCGACACGGGAATTTCGCGAATCACGTTAATCACGCAAAATTACGTAGCGCTATAACCTATTTCGAAAGGAATATATTCTAAAATTAAAAAAAAAACACTTGCTCAGCGCATCAAGGCGAGTCTTTCGATGCACAGAATGTCCTCGTTGTTCGCTAGTTTGCGTGATTCGCGTGATCCCGCAAAGTTTACGGAATATCGCGAATTTCCGGTATTCCTTGACACGGAAATTTTGCACGTTCTGTGAGCGGCATTGTATATGGAGTAAATACTGTAGCAGTTTGATTTTTGAGCACTAGCTGATCCGATATGTTCGCTACTAGGACAGAAGTTCACTTACTATTCTCTATTTACAAATTTTTCCGATGGTAAGCCAATCCTCATGAATTCCCGCCAATGTGTAGCATTGCTGTGTGCCACAGCTAATGAGAACTGCAAATTAAAATAAAGGAAACGAAAGTGAAAGATGTTCCAAAAAGGGACATGAGATGCACAAGACAGTTCCGAACTACCTTCCGAGCATCCATTAATTGCACATCGCCAATCTCTAGCTGTAACTCGGGGAACGGTTCGCGTATGTCTCGTTTTGGCATCTAAACATATTACTTGTGCAAAACAGACGGCATGATCAAACTAACTTACATATATGATCTGTTTCTCCGGAGAAACTAGGATGGCACGCTAAAATTAAGCTTATTGAGGCAATCACTTCAATGTACACTTTGGTTGACTACAAATGAGAGCAATTGGGGCAAAACATACAGAATTTAAAAAAATGAAAACCTTGTAATCCAAGCGTTTCCTTGTCGCTTTTGTCGGTTATGCGCAAAATCCAATCCGCAGTCCTAATTCAAGTTTTATCGCTATGGGAAGACAGGCAGTTCAAAAAGAAAGTTGTCAGAGGAAAAAACTTCAAACTTCCACAATTCACGAATTTTTTTGTCACACAACGGCAGGCTCGTTACTGTAGTTCAAAGAGGTTGATTATATCAGTGCTAATTCTCAGGAATTCGCGCCGTGCGAGCGGTCCTCCTACAAGGGCTAACATAGAAGGGGTCGACATAAGCCTGAAGCTTTCGTGTGTGCGGCAGACAGCTAAAGTTCCGTTCAAGCGGCAGCAAACCGTACAACCGGCAGGCAATGCATTTGCTCGAGAGAGCGGTCAGCAATGTGTCCGTCTTATCGGCCGGCAATACTCATTGCCGTACAAGCGGCCAACAATGACCTGTATCTTCTTCTTAAATTTCACACATTGCGAGCGTAAATGCTGCCTGCGAGAGGTACGGATGCAGCGTTTAGGCTACCTTGAGCTTAACAAGTTGTATTATATTATCAACATCTCCCTTCAGCAGCGAGGCTGGAATGAAGCTGTGTGAGGTTACAGTTATCAAAAGTAATGGTGTAAGCTTTGCTATGAAAGAATTGGGCAATACTGCGGGCATCGCTCTAGGTTCCCAGAATGTACAGGACCACCATATCCATTGGTCAAGGTCCAATACAATCCCATACAAAATTACCCCAACAGCAAGCGAGCGGCCGATCTTCCCCGCGCAAGCAGCGAACATTAGAAATCGTGCGGGCACCCCGCATCAAAAGCAGTGGATCGGCAAAATCCAACGACTCAGGATTTTAACGCGGTAGGTTCCTTATCGCTCAAGTATGAAAATAGTGCATTCTCGGAAGCACAGCATGCTTTCCCCTAAAAATCGCTCTCAAACGTACACGCGAAGGCCAATCTTACACGCATCTGGGCGAGATGGCAGTTTCCTGTTCACCTTTGGAGGCTGCCCACCGCAACGCTATAACCATTGGGTCCTGCAACGATTTAGCGTCATCGGCCTTTCTCCACTCGTCCAATTGCAAAGGGAAGGGCATTAAACGCTTATTTTCGCCGTTTTCAAGCTTTCGAAAGTGGATTTTCGGGATCGGCGTATTGAAAAACTCCAGGTGAGCGAGAATTTGACTAGGTTGAGATTGCCGAGCCACTGCCTTTAAACGCATCACCGACCCTTGGCGAATGTACAATCGCACACACCAACGAGCGTTTGTAAGGTCGTCGCTGGCCACCCGCACGACGCGAGTCCTTAGCTAGTGATGGTCCGAAATATTTTTGGAAAGAAAGGAAGAAACTTTTTTCGAGTAAAAAACGTTGGCCACATCGTTCAAAAAAATTTCTGAATGCTTTCAGAAATTTTGCAGCTACCCAGGTGAGCGCGGGCCCTTCCCCGGTCCGGCGCTGCTGCTAGGGAACCTAACACTTGAGATGTCCTGCGTAAGCCCCGAGGCTTGCCTGCTACTGTGCTAAATCTAAAATTGAAAGCCACCTAGTGACCATAGATATAATTGCTGCTTGTATTAGAGAAGCACTTGTACGTTGCAAAACAAGCTTAGCTTTACAACCAAACAAAAAGACAAAAAAGGCAAAAAAGGTAAATGTAGCATGTACGCACTAATCGTACATTCTAGGCAGCAAAAGGTGTCACTGAATTTACAGCGTCCGAAATGGGGCCTTTAGATGTGAGATTTGAAGTTTGTGACGTTCAATCATCGTAAAGTTTGCAAGAAAGAATGCTGAGCTTAAGCAATGCTTTAGGGTAACTGAAATAATTTTCGTCATATTACTTACGGAGCCATCAGGTTTCCTCTTTCTTTTTGATCTGGAATAAAATCCCGGTTAAATGGGCTTTTGCATGCGTTCAGATCCTGCCTCTTCTTCTTTCCGCCCACTCCGCCAAGTTGCATTTGACCGCCTTGCAGTGTCGTTGTAAAGGAAATGGAAGATGTTGCTCTGGATTAGATTAAGTTAGGTTGAATTAGGTTTGCCGCAGTCAGCTCCCACGTTTCATCGTTACGAACATAACTGAATGTCGGTTAGATTCTACTTCGCAGCTATACTTTCAGTGAATCCTATTTCAGGTTACATGCCGCAGAATCTCTGGAGTCAAGAGTCTAAGCGCATCCTGCTCGCGTGCTGCCTTCGCGAAGCGTTCTCTCTCGCATTTCTGCTAGCTAATACTCGTTCGACAAGGTACCGCTTAGAAATTAGCAAACAAAAACCAATTTCTGTTAATATTTGTATAACACTCCATATACGATACACTGTTTCACTGAGGATAGTCAACTAGAAGTCAGGGTGGTGAAAGACAGGCTTTTGAGGGTAGCCGTAATCTTCCACAATCCAGAAAATGATGTGGACTACGATGCAGCCCGAATTAGAACGAGGCAACCAATGCAATTACTCATAGGCAGTTGAAGAGAGCACCACTGACCTTCAATGTCAAAATCTATACAAGAGTAATGATGATTGTGGAATGATCGCCGGCATTCATATCACTGCCGGCGCGCTGAGCGGTCGGATTTCCTTTAGCGGTCACAGCGCCCCTCGTTCCTCAGTAGTTTTTTCTGATTTTGTCGTGTTTCTTCTTCATTTTTCGCTTCCACTCCTTCCTCTCTTCTCACTGTTGTTTCTGGCACCACCCTCTCATATTC
The DNA here is from genome assembly GCA_958299035.1 of Cylicocyclus nassatus. Lineage (NCBI taxonomy): Eukaryota > Metazoa > Nematoda > Chromadorea > Rhabditida > Strongylidae > Cylicocyclus > Cylicocyclus nassatus. Next base: position 75,811,992 of record CATQJL010000001.1, read on the forward strand.
CGCCATTTTTGTTTTGTTTAATTTTATCTTCTTCCTACTTGTGGTGGTTGCCAATCGATTTTGTGACTCTTTCGCGCGTGGGGTAGGTCGATTATCTATCTAATCATATATCCTGCCTATCATTCCTCTCAATCCTTCCTCTCCTTTTTTATCCTCTGTGGTGTTTCTCTTATTTGCTTGTTGGTGATTTTGTAGCACACGTTGCTGCTCACTGCATTTCTGCTCATTTTCTTGTGATCGTTTAATTTTTCAATCTTTTTGTTGAATCAGTCATGACCAGAAGTACGCGTACCTCTAAAAAGACTTCGTCTACTAGTCCATCTTCATCTTCCCAAAGGGATTATGCCGATGCTAGTAGTCAAACGGTCATGTCTGACTTCAGCGAAATGTCGATTGAAAATTTGATCGATTGCATACGTGAGAGGAATAGTGATCCATTGATTGACAAGTTGCTTGCCCTCCTTTGTGAAAAAGTGTCGGGGGTGACCACTATTGATCCGAGCGCCGAGAAAAGGGCTCGGAGTGTGGTCTTCAGCGGGGTCAGCGAGGCTGAGGGGGATGTCGGCTACCAGGAGAGGCAACATGATCTTGAGCAAAAGGTGTGCAATATCCTGGAGGCGCTCAGGGTCGAATGCCGTCCGGTAGAGATCTATCGTATGGGCAGCTTCAACTCCGCTAGGCCAAGGCTGGTCAAGGTTGTGCTGCCATCGAGGTCCCACTGGCGCACAGCCTTGACCAATTCCAGGCTGTTGCGTCGCTCTGCTTTTCCTAACGTGTACGTTAGGAAAAGTATGACTCCAGAGGAGCGTAAGAGGGATTACGAGCTCAGAATCGAAGCTCGTCAACGCAACAGGGGTAAATTGAAAAAAGAGTGGGTAGTCTACCGTGATGAAGTGGTACACATCTCCGCGCTTCCTCACGCTTTTCAGGGAAACGCTTAGGTGTGCATGGTCTCCCTCTATCTAAAATATGCCTAATTAATGCTCGTAGTCTCTGCAACAAAATACATCTCTTGCAAAGCTTCATCTGCCATCACAAGCCCGATTTAATTTTTATCAATGAAACCTGGCTCAATTCTCATATTTTGGATTCTGAAATTGTTGGAGGTTTACCATACTTGATCTACCGAGCTGATCGACGTAGACGCAAAGGTGGTGGAGTTTGTTGCATTATTAAAAGCCATTTTCTCGCCACATGTGTTGATTTGAACGTTGAAATCAAAGCTGATTTACTCGGAATTAAAGTTTTTGACATTGACCGAGGGTGCCAAATGCAGTTTATCACGGTTTACCGCCCACCTAATTCGAATAGTAATGATGATGATGAATTACTGGAGATTCTTAGCAATTTTGCTTCTGAGAACATTCCAACTATCATACTCGGAGATTTCAATTTGCAAATTGATTGGATGGCCAAGAAATCCCTCAATGCTGCCTCTTGCCCTTTTCTGGAGTTTGTAAACAACTGGGGACTAAAGCAATATGTGACCTCACCGACTCATGATAGCAATACTCTCGACATTGTGCTCTCGGCCTTTCCACTCATCTCGCATGTGGGCACACTTCAGCCACTTGGGTCCTCGGATCATAGGATTGTCACCTTCGAGATCGAATTTTCGAATTCCTCTGCTTCCACATTACCCTTGCCTGATTTTCTCAGTGTTGACTATTCCTCTCTTGATTCTTACTTCTTTAGTGTAGATTGGCTCTCCTTATTCAATAATTATACCTCATGTTCTGAAGTCTACAAAAGATTTTGCCTAACAGTTTATGAAGCCTTTAGCAAATTTGTTCCGATTAGGGTCAAAGTTTCTGGTATTCATAAGATCGACCTGCCACCACACATTCGTGCCTTAACATCTCAAAAACAACGTCTTTTTGATACTCTGCCCAATCCTTTGAGTTGCCCATTGTATAAAAAAGTTTGTGCTGATATAGACTATCACATAAAAAAATATTTGTCATATCGTGAACGAATGCTTGCTAGAAGGAAGTCGTCTAAATATCTTTTTTCGTATTTGAAGAATAAAATGAAGCCCTCCCAACATTTCTCTACTTTAACAAATTCTTCTGGTACCTCCTATGTTAGCGATAAAGATAAGGCAGATGCTCTTGGTGCCTATTTTGCCAGCGTTTACTCTCCTGTCGCTATTAATGACAGTGATAGTGATGCTGACAGAATAGGCGCTGATGCAGTGCTGCCTCGCCATTTTTGCAATAATGTTCATTTTCATCCCGCAAATGTCTACCAGTTCCTTATCAAACTTAAACCTTCCATAACTGAAACATTTGATGGCATCCCTCAGATAGTATACTTAAAATGCGCCTCGTCGCTTGCGGCTCCGCTTGCACATATATTCAACATTTCGATGTTGTGGGGGGAGGTCCCTGACTTGTGGAAAGAAGCTTTGGTTACAGCAATTCCAAAAACTGACGGAGCGTGTCGAATTGATAAGTTCCGTCCGATTAGCTTGCTTCCCACTCCTGTTAAGATCATGGAAAGAATCATACGTGAAAAACTTTTGGAATGGCTAAAGGTTTCGGATTTGATCCCCGATGAACAACATGGCTTTTTGAATGGAGCTTCCACCACAACAAATCTGGTTGATAGTGTGTTCGAGTGGAGCTTAGCAATCAACGAGGGCAAATCGGTTGACATTGTTTATGTTGATCTCTCGAAAGCGTTTGATAAGGTCTGTCATGCCAAATTACTAACTAAAATGAACAAATTAGGGATTAAAGGAAATCTTCTTTCATGGTTGACCTCTTATTTGCATGATCGGTATATGACTGTGAGAGTTGGTCATCGTTACTCCAAGAAGTATTTCTGCACTAGTGGTGTTCCACTGGGTGGTGTCTTAGCCCCCTTGCTTTTCCTGATTTACACCCTTGACCTACCTTCTACTTTGAAGACTTCCGCTAGCGTACACATCCGGATGTATGCTGATGACATAAAGATCTTTGCAGTCTATGATCCGGAAGTAGCTCCAGAAATTCAAATGGACTTGCAAAGGTCTCTTGATAATTTGACCAATTGGAGTGAGGTCTGGGAATTAGCGTTAAATTTTGACAAATGCTCAGTGCTTCATCTTGGAGGTGGAAATACTACCTCGTATCACATCAAAGGCTCTATATTGAAGAGTTGTGATACTGTTAGAGATTTGGGTGTCGTGATTGATACAAATCTTAACTTCACTGAGCATATCAATACGCTAGTCGAAAAAGCTTATTCTTCACTCTTTCTGCTTTTCCGCAATACTAATGCTAGTTCTCCGAAGATACTTATACCGCTTTATAAAGCATTAGTTCTTCCTCATTTAGAATACTGTTCTCAGGTCTGGTCCCCTTTTCGTAAAAAGGATATTCGCAGAATTGAAAAGGTTCAACAGCTTTTTACACGACTGTTGTATAGACGTTTATCGCCCGGAACCACCCCTCCCGATTACCAGACCCGGCTTGAGAGGTTTCATATGAAATCCTTAACAAACCGTCGTGCCTTCTTGGATCTTGTATTCTGTTTTCAAGTTCTGAGAAGAGAGAACAAGCTAAAAGCCAGTAAATACTGGGTTTTTGTTCCTACAAGCGAAAGGTCAGGCTCTTTTAACTTGCAATATCCAAGAATCCGGCGCAAGAGATACTTGCTCATGTTCAACAACGTGTTCTACAGGTCGGCTAGGTGGCTTTCGCACCTCCCGGTTGAGACCACTAGTGCAGAGAGTAGTCATATTTTCAGGAGTAGACTGAGAAGGCTTGACTTGTCAAGTATCGCTAATACTGATTAGTGTTGCATGACAGGGCGAGCCTTCTGCATTAGACCTTTTGGGCTTCCATTGGGTGCTTTGGACGTGCTATGATGGCGGATGGAATCGCTTTGGGCTTCGTTTTCTATCACCTTTCTTCTCCATTTTACCTCTAAAACCTGTCTTTTCAGGTGCTCGGTGATCTTGCATTGACTTGCGGGTTCAGTTGTGGCTGTAAATTATTTCTTTGACGCCTCTTGTGTATCTCCTCACGTTGCGTCAAACTTTTATTTTTGGTGTACTCGTTTTGTTCTAGTTACTAACACAGTTTCATCAGCATCTCAGTCCGAGTTTTTTTCGTTCAGCTATCTATTAGTCAATCGTACAGCTTGCTATTTCAACAAATGGATCCAAGGAGAATCGTTTCACCTTTGGGGTCATTGGGCCTCCCCAGCATTCCGGCTAGGTTGGGTTATGGTTATTATACCTGAGCCAGTAGACCTGCCTTATAAACCGCCGGATTGCTTTTAAGAGTAACTAAAGATCGTTCCGCTGGCAACGAGGGGGCATGCGTCCCATCTCCATGGATTCAAAGTTTTGGAGTTATAAATCTCATGCCTACATCTGCATACTTATCTATTAGCCTACCAACATATTCAGTGCAAGCTGCTTTATCTTCTCACATTAGTCTGATTAGGATCAGACTCGGACTGACATGATGATGTCTGCATTTGTTTACATGTCTTGTTCGTTTCCGCTGTATTACTAACTTCTTGATGTGTCTTTTTTTTATGGAACGCCTTGAGCGTACAAATGAAATGAAATGAAATGAAATGATATGCACAGCATTCCAAGCATAAAAATCAGCATATCAAAGAAGGCTGTAAACATCTCCAGTATAAAGAGCTGTAATTCTGGAGTTTGTTTCATTTTTACCAGAGCAGATCATGGGCTTCGAACTAAGCACAGATCCGTCAAGATGTGATATTGGAGTTGGTGGCGGAACGAAGAAGTACAAGCTCGTCAACCACTGTGATCGCATGCTTGCTTATCATGTGAGCTTCCTTGTGATGCAAAACCGAGGTTTGCCAAAGACTCGCATTGTTACAGATAGTGATCAACCCTGGTTCCAATTACTCAGTCCCTGAAAACCAACTCTATGGCCTTATACAGATTGGCTATACCGTCGACATAGATATTACAAGGAAGGTAGGCACAAAGGAGTAAATTCTAGATGACTAAGAGAAGGACTTTCAGCCTGGCAAACCTCGACCAGACAAGATGATAATACAGTACGCATCTGTTGGACAAGATTGTCGTGATCCAAAAAAGCCATTTGCAAGCGGTGGCCCCGTTGGTGAAATCACTGGCGAGACTATGGTGAAGCTGATTGCTGCCGAATAGATTTTCTTGACCACTATACTAGCTGCTTAAATACTTCCTCATCGTCTGTCCATACTATTTACACAATAAAGCGGCTACGTATGTGCGTCTGAGATTTTATTAATAAAAAGGAACATATGTTTAACCGCCACTACTCTTGGAGCAGGTGGAACAAGGCCCACTTTGCCACACGTTGGCTGGGCAACTGATGCATAGAGCTAGCACATTTGAATAACTGACCAAGTAAACTATTGTTTCTGATGACAGAATATCGGGTTTTCGATTGAATAGCATTTGAGGCATTGGACTTTTTATTAAATTTCAACGCTCCTTATCCCCCTCCTATCGTTACCGTAGAAATTTAACTCGGACTTCAAGTGAAAGCAAGATCTCGATTTCGTGCATAAATTTGTCTCCAGAGTTCGTCTCTTAGAAGCATTACTCCTGCAGACATTGATCACCTATCATCAATTACAATTTGGATTCAGTCGTTTTGCAATTCCGCATCGGCAAATCGCTTTGGATTGATGAATAGTTTTCGACCAGGTGATGCCGTTCAAAGTGATTACAGTAAGCTATCGTCAGTTCGTCAGACACGCACGAAATATGACTTTGTTCCACGTCCTGTTGGTCTCGACGCAATTACAGCACTACTGCATAATCAACCAACAAATATGTGTACACTCTACCACATTGGTAGCCTACATCTTCTAGTGACAATTCGCCTCGCATTGGCCACTAAAGGGTGAGCAAATTCACGAGCATTCAACTCAAACAGAGCATTCATTAATCGGAACCACGCGAGGCTCCTGCGCTGCGAATGCAGCCGCATGCAGTAGGGACACGAAGATAGACTGTACTTTCATCGACTGTTAGATTGCTTAATGACATGCAAATATTTGAAAGCGTTGATCTGTTGCACCTTCATTCTGGGTGTGTTTCGGGATTTCTTCTGTCAGTAAAAACTAGATAGTTTGTATAACTACGATCAGTTAGCATTAATCAATCCACAACTGGATAGCTTTTTGGTTTGAGTTCTAAAATGAGTCTGAGACAAGCGGCATGATTCGTGGTCGTCTAATTAAGGAGAGGTCTTCGAATGTTGTACTAAATCGCTATAGACCTTTCATCTTCGCGTCTTCATCTTATATGTGGATCTCATTGAGAATGTTCAAAGTAGCTCTTCAACGAAATCGCATAACACCACCATTTCAAGAAAAGGAAATCATAAAGAAGGTAACTCCAGTTGAATTAAATCGAGTCCAGATGTGATATGAAGGTTGAAATAAACAAGGTCAGTATAAATAACCTTCTTTCCAAGTCACTTTTATTTATACTAACGTCCATTATGGGATACGAACTCAGCACGAATCCGTCCAGATGTGATATCGGAGTAGGCGGCGGAACCAAGAAGTTCAAACTCGTCAACCATTGCGATCGTGTGCTTGCTTACCATGTAAGCTCCTATGTAAAGCTATGAGATTCACCGAAGATTGCCACAAATTGACCACAGTTCAGGTAGTAATCAACCCCGGCTCCAACTACTCAGTTCCTGAAGGCCAACTATATGGACTCATCAAAGTTGGTTACACTGTTGATATAGACATTACCAGAAGGGTAAGCAGAGGTTTATAAGATTAGTTTGCGTCTAAGAAAGCATATTTTAGCCTGGCAAACCTCGACCAGACAAAATGATAATCCAATACGCATCCGTGGCAGACGATGCAACAGATCCGAAGAAGCCATTCGCTAGCGGTGGACCTACTGGTGAAATCACCGGCGAAACCATGCTGAAGCTGATTGCGGCCGAATAAATAATCTTGACGTCCTGTATCGAAGCTGCGTGACTACTTTCTCATCGCTTGTCCATACTATTCTTGCACAATAAAGCAGCTTACATTGTTTTGGAGAGTAGTGAAAAAGACGAGGAAGACCCCATTGAGCCTCCTCCAGCGTTTTGGTGATGACAGAGGAGAACTGCACTAGCGAAGCAGCTCCAGTCACTTAGGAGCAAAGTGACAAACAGTTTAAAAAATAGTACGCAACCGTTAATGGGAGAAGGCTTACCCAGAGTAGGAAAGGCACGACTGCTTGAAGGCAATGTCTCCTTGTACATTTCTAAGTACTGGTTCACGATAAAGCGCATAACGGATCTCTGTTTGAAGGCACAGATCCAGGCAATTAAAGGTTTGGAATTTTGGCCTTGTGGCGAAGAAACTCCCTGACTGATTCATCGCTTGAAGACGGCGTCTAGGCAGCTTTGGACGCAAAATATTGTACCCTTTGATTCATCGGGAGTGGCGGGTGGAAGGCGGTCGCTCGCGAGTAAGACATGAGAGCGTCTCACTCGCGAAGGTGCTCTCTTTCAATAAAATTGATTAGGCCCCAAAGCCGCCCTTCTCCCGCCGCTCCCGTTGAATCAAAGAGTACGTGGAAAGTGATTTTTGGAGCCTAATCAAAACACTTGTCAACCAGTGCACCGTCGTTGAGATACTCTGCCCACTACTGCATGATATTTGTCATACTGCGAGGGGTCTCCCCGCGAAAACTTAGGAGTGACCCTCCCGGGGCAGAATAGCGCACTTATTTTTGATTTGCGGACAGCTGGTCCTCATGCGACTTCAACCCTTGAATACGTTTACAAAAAACCAGTCCGGGAAAACAACCCAAAACATCGTTAAATTCGTTGCTCTAGCCATTCTGCAGTAAAGCGTTGCAACGCAAAACCTCCGCAGCGATCTTCTAACTTTCGGCGTTGCGATTTGATTTTGAACTAATCGGAGGTTCAGTTAGGAGGCCTGCCATAAGACAGAGGCCCTTTCCTACAAGTGTAAGTGTACGACCTCTACAAGGCAGTGTCCGGGCAGGAAACCGATTTTGAGATTTTCTGCTTACTTGAGCTTATTCGCTATGTTGAATTTGAAAAACACTAGACAGCGCAAAAGGATTTAAGGCAGAAGGAGAATCAGCAGATAGGAGGAGCCTTCCACTCCGCAAAAGTTCTCTCCCTCTTGCCAGGGAACTAAGCCCACCTTTGCATAATGCATGGCATCCGCAGGCAGGTCCAACATGCCGAAGCACAAGCGGACCGCGGATCCTTGGAGTAGTACGCCCCAAGGGGATACATGTGACCTTTGCCGAAAAAAGGATTCTGTTTTACGACTTTTTGCATAGCTATGGATTTGATTGACAAGTATATGCGCAAGCCTTGATATGTAGCCCAAAAAGTAAGCAAAAATTCTGTTTTTATGCAAAATCAGCGCCAAAATGTAATGAATGTATGGATGGTCATTTGTCAAGTAACTTAAAAGTTTCATAAGATTTTTGCTTAGAGATATGGCCTACGGTTGTCATTTCCTTATGGCGAATATCACCGTAATAGGTTCAGTCCCTGATTTAGATTCGCACTTGTTCTTCTACAAGAGAGTTTTTTCCTCCAAAAATGACCGATCTTACATGAGATAAACTACGTAGTTGTTTGAAAAGTTCGTGATGGCCAGCATCGCATGCTGAGTTTCAAAGCCGACACCGGAAAGACAAATAGATAATCGAATCAGTGCCAGCCTCTGCGAAGCAGAGAAACAGAGGTGATTCACTGGTTACATAACAACGTGCCATACAGCAGTCGCTAACTCTTTTGTGAGAAGCTTGAATCTTGATTAAATTTTGATTAATCTCCCAAGTAGATCGAACGACTTCTGACACATCACAGAGAATTCCTATGGGAAGTATGTTGACTGTTTGAACTTTTGAACAACTTGATGTAAATTTTTTGAAAAAATGGGCAAATTTATAAATGGATTCATTTTGACAGGTCGCATGTGTGCGCAATTGTAATAGTTATAGTTCTTTGTGTTCTGCGCTGTATCAGTCTCTCTTCTTTGTGTGTATTGATGTAATATTTACACTACTTGTCACTATCACTCAATTTGTAAGTTTGGTTCCATGAAATGATTTTAGCTAATGTTCACCGTTGCGAACTGCTCAAGCTTTACTCTTAGTAATCTATTAGGTTGTGTAATATAGTTTTTTCTCAATATTTCGCAAAGCATTTTGGCGTGATGTGTTTGTATGCGTTCGGAAGATCTATATCTGCTCACCAGTTGCAACTGCTATCATTTGTTTCTCAACTTTCAAGAAATTGATCAAAAATTTCGACTTTGCCGTAAAATCCGAGAAGGCGAAAATTTTATTTTCGACATTTTTTTCTTAGCTTTTCCCGTTGAGCATTGATAAAATTATTCAGAAAGCCTGTCAACAGTTGAAAATAACAGACCAATACTTATGCACTTATTGCCACTGTTTCTGCTCGCTCACTTCTTTCCACTGACGGTTTAATGCCATTGCAAAAACTAGCGGAGCAAATATTTTCCGCAAAAACGTTTGTCCTTTCGCGCACTTAACTTGTGTCGCCCTCCCCCCCCAAGAAACCTGAATTCTGGAGTAAGTAACTCATGGATTCGATTATTTCATGTTCAAAGACCTCCTTGTCTGCCATTTCGTATTGTTGGTGAACATCTTCTTTCAAAGTGCCCTCAGATATTTGAGGCTGACGCCGAAGAGACAAAAAATTAGAGCTTTTAGCTCGTGATATGAACTTTCTAGAAATTTTAGCAATTATAAGTAGTTTGCGGGAGGTACAGCATTCTATCAATACTCATCGCAAATTTCTGGAGTTGTTTTTTGGCATTCAAAGCCATTTGAAACGCCGTAACAAGTGTCGAAAATGAATTTTAGCTCTCTCGGTTCCAGTTTCTAGTCGAATATTTCATACAACATTTCAAGATATAAGAAAAGAGCTTTCGAATGTATATACATTTTGGCAGATGCTACGCAAAATCTTGATAAAAAACTAAAACAAAAAACGCGAGTGGACATATTAGGCAGCCCAATACATTGGAAAATTTTCTAAGTTGACTACTGCTGACAAATTTGAAATTCAGGCTCTGAAGAATTTAGATATGATTTTGTTGATACTTGCTACCCTGATACTCTACACAGCCTTTTATCATCTTTACTGGAAACGACGTAATTTACCGCCAGGTTTGCTTGTTTTCAACGCTTCGAACTTAGAAGTACCATTTGATTCAAAGGGTACTTGACGGCTGAGAGGCGGGACTTCATGGCCTATTTAACACATTGACGACAACGTGACCCACATGGTGGGTCATGCAATGACTGCCACGTGGGACAATGTGACCCACATGGTGGGTCACTGCATAAATTTTTCTGAAATAATAACAATTACTGGGTACATCCGTTTCCTGAAATCTTTTACGCTCTAACTTTAGAGGATAACTTGACGTTTCTTGGCCGCTTTCAAGAATTTGTATAGGTATAGTTAATATGACGATCTGCTTGATTTTAGCTAGAAATTTTCGACTCGTTCGTGGAAGGCATTGTCCCACAAGGCAAACAACTAAAAATGCGCGTTGTCGTCAACGTGTTAACGCTAGATAATGACCAGAGAGCACGCGCGCGAGAGAGACGCAGACTGCGTTGCGGGCGCGAGCGGCCTTGATCAGGTCACAAAGCTTTCAGCTGCCAAGCCAGTTGAATAATTTGAGTTCATGTTATACAGGTCCCACTCCTTTGCCTATTGCTGGAAATCTCCTCTCTCTGTATTTCTATGAACCAGGCTATGAAGCCTTCCGTATTTGGACCAAGAAATACGGGCCATGTTTTACGTTCTGGATGGTCAATAGACCAGCGATCGTTGTAACAGACTATGAGCTTCTCAAAGAGACTGTAGTAAAAGATGGTGCTGCTTATACTGGAAGAATGGAAAATCCTTTTTCACGCTTGGTAAGAGGTAAGAAAATTTTAATTACTTCCTTATTAGATAGTGCAAAGCTACAGTATGTTTACAGGTGGTGATTACGGTATCATAGAGGTAACAGGTGCATTATGGCAGCAGCAGCGAAGATTTGTTCTACATGTGTTGCGAGATTTCGGTATGGGAAAGAATCTCATGGAAGAGAGAGTAGGTATTCTCAAATCATTCACTTAAAATGCTTATTGCACACCATGCGCACTACTTGACGAACTGTAAGTTTAGAACCTGTCCATTTCCATTGATTTTTTCTTGTTTCCTTCTCAGTTTCACTTTAATTGCATATTTACTAGTTAGTAGTGCACAATTTTACTAATTTTTACGCTGGAAAAGGTCACTGATGAGAAGTCACTATCGAGGTAGTAGCCATTTGCCGCGCAGAGTCTGTAGACTCACACATTAAGTTACGAATGAAATTATATTTATGTAGAACAGGCGTTCTCGAAAAAATTTTGAGTGGGGGAGCCAAGTTTCTAACAAGCTTACCAACCTGGAATTTAAACAAAGGGGCATCGAAAATTCATCGCAATAATTTGAATTTCCACATAGAACTGATAGAATAATTTTATACAATGGAAAAAAAGCACATAACCTGTGATTCAACATGCTTGGCCGCTGAAAGGCGAGGGTTTGTGACCAGATTGAGGCCGCTCGCACCCACGACGCAGTCTGCGTCTCTCCTGATCATTACCTAGCCTTAATTAGGTCACGAGGCCCCGCCCCCTAGCCGCCAAGCCAATTGAATCAAAGGGTATCTTACAATTCAGATACAGACTTCTTTTGAAAATTCGAAAAAGGGTTTGACGTTTCAAAATAATTCAAATTTTCATACTTGTGGAAATGCATTCCACATCGTACTTTCACATTATTTCATCATTTGAATTCATAACAAGTCACTTCCTTAACCGATTCATGCAGGCAGAAAGTCTTTTATTTTCTCAAAAATCTTCTGATCCTTCCTTTTAGCCCGCTACTAACATCTAGATGGTGATATATTAAATAACTTCAGATCCTTGCCGAAGTGACAGAATTACTGAGAAAATGTGACAAATTTGTTGAAAAAGAACTGGATCTACGAGATTTCATTGACACTGCCGTTGGTTCGGTCATCAATAGCCTATTGTTCGGATTTCGCTTTGATGAAGTAAGCTTTGGCCTATTATTTACCTAAAGTCTAGGTAAGAATCGATTCCAGAGCAACACTGACATTTTCTTGCATCGCAAAGCTGTAGTCAAACAGATGATGGAAATATCCGGTAGACCAGCATTTATATTGTGGATGTTTTACCCATGGTTAAGCTATCTCCCATGGTATTGGAAATACGACCGAGGTAAGAGCCGTTGGGGTCCTACTTCAGGAAGTGAGAAGAAGCTTTCAGAGACTAAGGAGAAGAAAACAAACTTATATGATCTCTTCGATTCTCAAATTGAGGCTCATAAAGCAAAAATTGATTTTGACTCTGAGGGAAGCACTGACTATGTGGAAGCCTTTTTGAAAGAGCAAAAAAAGCACGAAGATGAACCCGAATTTGGAGGATTTTCGTAAGTTACTCACTCTATTTAGGCTCAAGATGTGTGAAATTATGCTGATTTCAACTACTTACTAAAAACAATCGCAAAGCTTTCGGAATTGGGAGAAATGGGAGGCAACAGAATTTATTCGGAATCGGGAGGGGGGGGGGCGGATGAAGTTAGCAATGATCCATCTGAGAACTTGTGGGGATGCTTCTTGTTAAATTTAAATAACAAGTTCATAAAATACTTAAGAATAGACACTCCTGAATTCTTTAAACATAAGAAACACTTTCGAAACTCACCTCTTAAAGTCCCTGACCATTTTTACCCTTTATTTGCTCTCTCAAAGTATCTACTGTTAATCTGAACTAGTATTTTCGAGTTTTTTTTTGTAACAAATGTGTACAAAAAATCACAATTTTCGTTCTTATAGGAATGATCAACTTCGCAACATGTGTTTCGATTTATGGATGGGTGGAATGGAAACGACAGCGAACACTTTGTATTGGGGAGTTTGCTACTTGCTACAGGATCCCGAAGTGCAGAAGAGAATCCATGAAGAGATGGATAAGGAAATCGGATCGGATAGGCTGGTTACCATCTCAGACAAAAATCAACTGCACTACATGAATGCTGTGATCAGCGTGAGTTACTCAGATTAGGCAAATTTTTGCAATGGGGGAGGGGGGGGGGGAGTTGAAAGGAAGAGGAAAAGATGAGAACTACATTGTAAAAATTGTAAAAATTGAATGTTTCGCTAGTTATTGGATTCAAGTAGGTGCTATAACTTTTACATTACCGTATTGATTTAGAACAAATGTGAGTAATAGAAAAGAGATAAGATGAGGGGAGGAGGGGAGAGACAAAGAGTAAAATTTCCTCCGTTTCAGGAAGTTCAACGTCTTACCAACCTCCTTCCAATGAATGTCTTCCGCGAAACAACAACTGAAGTAACGATTCAAGGCTACCGTATACCACCAAAAACTCTGTTTTTACCCCAAATCTCTACCGTTATGTACAACGAAAAAGTAAGTTTATCTCTTCAAAGATAAGTCATACTATATGTCACTATCCTGCAGTTCTTCCCCGATCCTTACAAATTTGATCCAAGCAGACATTTGAACAGCGATGGAACTTATGTAAAAATTGAGCAAGTGGTACCATTTTCCATGGGTAAACGTCAGTGTGCTGGAGAAGGTCTAGCAAGGATGGAGCTATTCTTGTTCTTTGCTAATTTATTCAACAAATATGAGGTTGGTCCGCACATTTAGATTTTTACATACTGCACTTGTGCTCCCGCAAATTTGTCAACAATGGAGCGCGGCATTGGTTTTTCCAAATAGTTGCAACTCTACATTAAAAAAACGAAGGCAAGACGTGGAAACTTTTTGCAAAAACGGTCTAAATTTCTTTAATTCGTGAAAAGAAAACGATTCAAGTGTAGTAGTATTTGAAACTGAAATAACCGTGTCTCTAACTGAAAATAGTCATTGCTTCGAGCTTGTTTATAACAGCTCAAAGCCACACAGAGCCCATCTAAAGCCCTCGGAAAGTTCTGTAATGAGCCTTGGGGAAGTTCCCATTTCCTGCAAACTTCCCGACGACTTATTTGCAGAAGTTTCCGAGCTTGATGGGGACTTTCCCAGGTAATCCTCTGGAAATTTCCATGAATTGTCTGAGTACCTTATGATCACAGGCACGATAACTTTGTGGACCACAGGCACCATAAAAAAGATTTCTCATAAATCAAAATAGCTTTCATTCAGATCTCCCCTTACCAAGGCAAAATACCGTCCACTAAGAAAAGTTTCGGAGGTAGCGTTCGAGCAAAGGATTTCTCCGTAACACTGCACAACCGACATGCAAAATCATTTTAGAACAAACTGTTCATGTTTTCCATGTATTTTTATCATAATTATATATACATTCATAGTTGAAAATTATTTACAACAGATCGTGTGATAAAGTAGCAAAAATTACAATTTGTTCACACTTATTCATAAGAAACATCAATACTATGAGAGCGCAAACGTCCCAGCGGAGGAAGCGTAGGAAGCGATGTTGGTGTTATCGCTTCGGGCTAAAAAAGGCTTATGAATGGAGGACCAGAAAAGAAAAACATGATTATAATTAGAACTGCACGGGCTCTGAGGCTAAATTTCAGACAATTATGAGGTGGAGGGGGAAGAGGGGTGCGAGCAAGTGTTACCCAGGCAGCCGCCTGGTGCTGCAGCCAGCCGCCAGAGCTGGCACCAACGCCGCGGCTGAGCTACCGTAAGCGCGCTCTCGTCGTCCGCAATCTCTCGCAGAGAGATTTTCGCAGCAGCCTCGCACCTCTCGCGCTGAGGTGCGAGAATTCCCTCAGAGGTCGAGCTACTGCCACATATTATTAGGTTGGCCCTTTCGCACCATTTTCAAAAATTCATAACTTCTAATTTTTTGAACCGATTTGACTGCGTTTATTTTTATATGAAAGAGTAAGTCATGCTCTTTATAATGACGTTTTAGCTGCTAACTAATGATCATATATTGCACAGATAGGAGCAATAGAAGAAAATTGGTCAAAATTTGAATTTTCTGTGTAGGGTCATAAAAAATCGGAAACTTGCAACAAAAATCGGAGCAGTAGGTATTGTAGGTTATTTCACCAGCTCTTCCTAATTGCGCAAAGTTTACGCTGATTGAGCGCCTTTACGAAAAGTTATGATTTTTGAGCAAGCAATACAAAAGGGCAAATTTAATTTATTTTGGCATTTTTCAGGGAATAACTTTTCATAGAGACGCTCAAACGGCGCAAACTTTTCACCGTTAAAAAGAGCTGGTAAAAGAACCTACAATACCGACTGCTCCAATTTTTATTGCAAGTTTCCGATTTTTTATGACCCTACACGATAAATTCAAATTTTGAGTGATTTTGATTTTGAGCTTCTATCTTCTTCATCTGTACACATTAACAAACAATTCAGCTACATTTGCAAAGAGCATGAGTTTCTCTCTTAGGTGTAATTTTGTGAGAGCGGGCTATGCAAGCACAAGGTGTTCATTTACTGGGTAATTCCTTGTTTCTTTTTTCATTTGATGATTAATTGTGAATTGTTGAATTTTTGGATTTTTTGCGGATTTTTTTAGAGCTGCATCCTCTCAAGTAAATAGGATAGAAATGAACAGCATCCCCGAAGAGTGAAGAATTTTACCGGATGGGGAGGATTTCTTACAAATTCAGTTGCCAAATATTCATATCTATTATTCCGATGTAATTAATGAGGTAAATGCCCACAAAATTGTCGAAATTTGTCACAGAGAAAACCATTTGACAGCAGTGCGGATGTAAAATTTTAAATTTGATTGTGTTTTTCATTTGTGATTTTTTGTGTTGTTTATTTATAACTTTTTTTTGTTTTTGCATATTTTTTGTAATGTATATTACTAATAAACTACAAATTTTCCGCTGTGTTAATCGATATATAATATGTGGCAGTAGCTCGACCTCTTAGGGAATTCTCGCACCTCAGCGCGATGCGAGGCTGCGGCGGCGCCGCGTTATGGAGCAAAACTACGCCGCATTTGCCTGTGGTATATCTTGAGGGCCCATTGCGTTTCGTCGCTCCTAATTGCGTCGCAGAGGAGCTAGCGCTGCCGAGCGAATTGAGCCATTTTCCTCACTCTCCATAGATAAAGAGGTCAAAATGTGAATGATAAAGGGCGAATCAAATATAGAGATGAGGAGGAAGAGTCTGCAAAGCAAGCCAAGAGAAAGTAAGAAAGTAAAAGATGAGTGAGTTAATTTCTCTTGGAAACTCATGACGGAAAATTTCTATCCTTTTTCTTTACTAATCCTCGTGTTCCACTTCTCTTGAACATTTTTAGCTCAAATCAAGCATTGGATTCTCAGATTCAGCCCTTCATTCATCCCTAGATTCATTTATTTTTCAGTTTTCTAAATTGCCGTCTTCTTTGTTTTCCTAACGGCATCTATACAGTTTCGACATATCAGGTCGTAGTAATAGGGAATGGCTCGCTACTCCTGCGCAATTAAGAGCGACGCAAGGCAAATGGCCCTCAGGATATACCGCAGGGAAATGCGGCGTAGCTTTGCTCCATAACGCCTGCCCCCCCGAGGCTGCTGCGAAAATCTCTCTGCGAGAGATTGCGGACGACGAGAGCGCGCTTACGGTAGCTCAGCCGCGGCGTTTGGTGCCAGCTCTGGCGGCTGGCTGCGGCACCAGGCGGCTGCCTGGGTAACACTTGCACGCCTCCCGGGGAAGAGGGCCAATGATTCTTCCAGAATTGTCCATAACTAAGATAGTTTCAAATTTTTTAGAAAATTAGCATCGTAGAACAACCATTCAGGGGTTGCAAATTCAAGCTTACGAAAATCTCAAGGGCACTCCATTTTTTTGGAAAAGGATGGCCAAGTTTTTCCCAGAATTGTCGATAACCAGAATAGTTGCGAAGTTTTCAGAAAAATAGGTTCGTTAGAAAAATATTTAGGGGTTGCAAATTTGGGCTTATGAAATTCTAAAAGGCATCTCCAAAAAATTTTCTTTGAGAGCGTGACATTTGAATTCAGCATTATTTCCTTTCCCAGGTAATCTCTAAAAATTAGACACAACTCGAGAATTATCTGGAAGTTTGCACTTCAGCAAGTATGTGCATGCGTCAATAAGTGGTTAATACTTACCTCAATAAATTGTTCGAATGGCACTGGATTTTCATATGCATTCAAATCCGTCTCCACTCTATGCATTTTTTGTTGAGGGATGCCTCTTGCCGCTACCACGACATCGTCAATAATAATATCGTCTTCTGTAATAAATCACTGTCATACAATGGCGGAAGCACTGTGTTTTTCCTTCAAAAAAAGTGTGAAAGAGGAATAGGGTGTGCGGTCTTCTGAGAAACCTCATGAGGTTCGGTTGCTCGAAGGACTACAGAGACACCTTTTGGGACCAGTTCTCGCAATTACTACAACAGAAACTTCCATCATACGGTACAATAATTAAGGGTATCGATCTAGCATAGCTAACTCTGGTCCTAAAAAAGAAATGGAAGAAGTTGTATAACCAACCGTCTTCTTTACGAAGGCGCCTTCCGAGCGATGGATGAGTTGAGATAAATTTGAATGAGGCAGATGTGATCAGACTACTGCAGAAAGCAGGGCAATCAATCATCCATCTAAATCGCAATAGATCTGATACAAACCAAAAAATTTTTATTGAATTATAGATTGTTCCCAAACTATTTTTGAAGTGAAAAAGAAGGAGTTCTTGGTCAATGGCATGAATTTGCGAACTTGATTTTCTGCTCAAATGAAGCAAAACAGCCAAACACTGTTTAGTGTTAGCAATCCCACTCACTTGCATAACATGCATCCACAACAGAAACAACACCAGCAGCCAAAAAAGAATGTCATTGTGAATATTCCCAGGAAGAGAGTCAACCTTTCACGCAGTTCACCTGAAACTCGTGGTGGAACCACAATTTCTGTGAGTCTCCCTCATTGCGCTTACCTTTTATGATTGGCTCATTTATTTCATCCTCGCTATCGAGTAGAATTCGGATTGTCATAACTCCTATGAAATTCGCTATTGTCACCTAAACATCTGTTGCAAATTATGAAATTGTCTCAGGAGAAGAAAGTATTTTATACTTGTGTAAATTCTCACCAGTTGTATGAATCTTATTGACTGCGAATATAGCGAGCGCTTACGAGTGGTTATACTCATCCACTGATCCGTTATTAAGGTCGGATCCAAATAGCTAAACTGCGCTAACATATAAATTTGAGGGTCAACTTCTTGATGCAAATCAAAGCAGTATCCTATCTCCTTTAGAATAGGAACCATCACTCTTCCATTTTCTTGCGCAAGCAGGGCTCGGCACGAGGTGGCTAGATGAAAATGCAAAAAACGAAGTCCCCCTTGACTTTTGGGTATTTTTACGAAGTCCCCTTTGACCCTCAACCAAATTTCCTCTAAAAACCTGAAAAATTCCCCAAAATCCCCCAAAAAACGAAACGTCGACTAAAAAAAAAGGTCGCCGTCGCCAATTTTCCGTGTCTCTTCGGTCACAAAAACGAAACCCCCTTTGCTTTTCGTCCCAAAAACGACATCCAGCTCGCTTGTAAGCCACCTCGTGCCGAGCCCTGTGCGCAAGTGAAGTTTCAAAGAACAATCTGGGTGGGACTTGATTTGGTACTTCCCCTCCTCCAGGTACCCAAAAGAGAAGAGCGAGTATAAAGACAACTCGCAGCACTTGATCATGGTTTCTGCATGACGAGTTATGTACCAGTGAACTTATCCGATCTAAATTATCTACTTTAAAGGAAATCCAGACTATGTCGTAAATTTTCAAACCCTCAGTAGCGAATGAAAAAATTCGATAATTAAAATAATTTTCATAGCTTTAATACGTAACAGCTTTGCTCCATTGAACAATTATCCGGAATTTTTGTGTGGTGTCTTCCAATTGTTGAAGAGTATCTAAAACTTTTTCAAACTTAATGACAAATTTTTTGCAGAATTTTCAGTAACTACCACACTTGGTGAGCAGTGGATGGTCCGACTTTAGAGAGGAAACAATTTTTCTGTTACCTTTACTCTTGAAAGGTAGTATGGTTTATAATGGTCGCTGTGTATGGGCTACACCTTCATGTATATTTTCAAATAGATTTTTCTTGAGATGTGAGAAGTGCTTTTACCCCGGCAATCGTGTCAAAATTACCAAAAACGGAGGTTCACGGCGAACTTCGGGCCTTTGAAAGGGCCATACCTTACTTGTGTATTCGTATGTTGTTCTATTCTCGTAACTTCCAATTGGAAAATAACATCTTAATCGGATCCGAACCACCCTGCGATAACTACCTTCACAGATTGCTACTGATTTTTTTTTAAATAAATTTTATGACAGAGGACTCATACAAAAAATGAGATTGGGCAGGTACAGAGAGTAAGTGTTTGAAAAATCCACAGATTCTTTCCACAACTGATAATTTTGTCTTTTCTTGTGGGGAAGGAACTGGTACGTAAGGCTAAGGGAGGTCAGGAATATGGTAAGGCTCTATAACGCACAACCTTATCTTCATCTGCATTGTCAAAGAAAAGCTAGAATATGACAATCATTTAGAAGATGACTTAGCTTTTATCGACTGTTTTGATTATATGCGACTACAAGACTTGCGTCCAAAATAAGGGGGTGGAAGGGGGAAATTGAGAAAAAGCATGTTGGTATCTATCACTTTTATCATTTGCAGCACTAATCTTTGAAAGCTGTTTGGCTGAAGGTCGACGGGACAAAAATGTGAGATTATGTGTCAGTAATATATCAGGAATCATTCTCAGAAAAAGGACCCAAAGTCGAAGTGGGCTTCTCACTTGAAATGTATACCATTCCGCTGGCTTTGAACTAATACCAAATCCGTGTCCCCTAGCTGCTTAATGGTCTTCTAGAAGAAGTTATAAGCTGTTGTTTCCTGAGGATCATTACTTACGTTGAGTTAGCGATTTATAAAGAGAGTTTGTTTGCCCTGGAAAGCTTTTGAGGATTTATACTGAATAATTTGCAAAAACTGCAGAAAGGCTTCATACAGGATACGAAACCTGAACCAGCTACTCCATGGATTCCTCACCTATCCACTCGACTACCTAGCCGCTCGTGTGTACCACTTGGCTCCTCTAACTTGACTTAAGTGATAACCTTAGGAAACAACCGCTGACAAACTTCTCCGAAACATCATTGAGCATTTGCACGGGTTTGCCACTAGTGACCCAAGATCAGCAAAATGCATCTCAGAAAGCCTTCGAGCGAGATAGAAAATTAAAAAACAAAAAAAAATTCACATACCGCCCATACTATAAAAATCAGACATCCCCAACTTTCTGGTTCGCCAGATTCTCTCTCTTGAAACATGCATGAACAATAAAAATAGCAGTAGTACTTTCCTCAGTAGAATACACACTAATATGCCGTTCAAATAGACAGCGATTGGGGTGCCACTGTACAAACACAACCGAATCGTACACGATCAATGCAGTATTATGTTAATTTGAACTTTAATCGCTGTTTAATCTTGTGCGAGGAGAGTATGTACGTGTCTCTGCTATCACGATTCTTCTGACATATGACATTTATTCCAAAAATATCTCAGAAAAAAAAGGCAGCGAACAAAGAATGTACACAATCGCTAGATAACAACATCTAGAAGAAAAACTACCTATACTCTTCTAATCTTCCGCGGTCGAGGGCCCAGCTCTTTGAGCGGGGTATGGTCTGTTATACTCACTACCCGTACACCAGCTACTGTGAGTCCTTTGACGCAAGTCATTCGTCCAGGACCGAGTCCTTTGACCTTCAAAAATAAATTTTTGAATTTGGAGAAAAAAATTGCTGAAACCGCACCTGCACCCTCACTGTTCTCACGCCTCTTCGCACTAATCGCTGCCCAGCCGCGACACCAGTGGTTTGTCCGGCGATCGTGGTCTTTTTACGTGCATGCTTGAAACCTTCCAGTCGACACGAAGTATAGGTAATCACGTGATTTTTCTTATCCATAACTGTCACCAGAGTGTTATTTTTTGTCGCTTTGATGTAAACAATCGGCAAGTCGCAATATGGAATTCCATCAAATTCGGTTTTCATCGTCTCTGCCGTTGGGAATCGCGAGTCCAACCCATGTGTGCTGACTGTTGTAAATCGACCAGCGCCTGCCGTGCCTTCCATAACTTCCTAAACGCACTTTTTCTTTATTTACATTTCTCTGATCGGATTCATGAACTAGTTATCGACTCGCCAAATAATCGGAAAAAGGCGACCAATCAAATGCGTCGGCACTCACCTGTGCAGCTCCTGAGATTTTGGTTCCTGCTCGATGAGCATCTCTGATACTGTCGAGAAGTGAGGGACTGATGGACAAAGAACGAGAATGAAGCTGAACTAATGCTGGAGATCGTCCTACCATTAGTCGAGAAAAATCTCCAACTAGTTTTCGAAAGGCACCAGCCATTGTTTACCTATACAATTGAAAAAGATCATTTTGTTGGGGCAAGCGAATGCAAAAAGCACGAAGGAGACTACGCATTCCCATTTTCGCATATGCGCATATGATAAAATTGCACCGCATGAGCGACTCTTCCTGCTGCAGAACTTGCTATCACGTATTGAAGCTATGCAATGTTAAAATTCTCAGTACCCCAATCGTAAAGCATCAAAAAACTCAACGCATTGTAAATCCTAACTTTCTGCTGATAAAGTTTGGAGATAAAGTACAATTATGACTGGAAGTTTCCCGAAAAAAGCTTCAACATGGTCAGCAAGCACTGCATAAAAGCGATGCAAATTTTCGAAAAAAAATAATGCCATGCCGTGAGAAATCAAAATTATGTCAATATACTTGCGAGATATGACTCACATTTAAATTTTTATCTAACGCCACTCCCCTTTCAAACAGAATCTGACACCATATTACTGCAGTGACCGCCATAGAATTTTTTGAAAATCATAAAAAAACGCAGCTCAAATCTCCCCTTCTCTTTCAAACAAACGGCACAGCAACAGGAAGTGATGGGAATAAACCATAAAGTGACGCATAATGTGAAGAATTTGATAAAATTTATTAGTAAGTGATAGCTTCAAGAAAAGAATGAGATCATAAGAAAAGATGGCGAACATCACAATGATAAGGCATACTGGTTTACATACACACCAGAAAACATAGTTGTATCACCTCCATATGAAATCATTGAAGTGCAGCGGGGCTCCACTGGACAACACAATATCTTCGTCGTCGCTCATTACCTAGATAGACAATCTATTCATGCAAAAGTGATAGATAGAGGAAAAAAACGGATTTACATCGTAAATGCCAGTTGTGCCTTGATCACCGTTAGTGTGACAAACGCCTGACAAGCCATTACCTATATACTAAAATTAGGTGCTGAACGAAGGAAAACAGCAATTACCAAGCCGTCCCTCCCGATACTTCGCTGTACTTTGCCGGTATTGCGACGATGTAGGCTGCTCAACCACCGGTCGCAACGCCTTCACCCGCAATAGCAGATAGTGCAGGCTGATCGCAGATACCGAAGACGCAGAATTCTCAACTCAATAAATAAAGACAAATGCTCAAAATACACAAAATCCCACATACAATGACGTGATCTCGGAGCAGATCGATTTCATAGAGCAGCTTTTGTAAAACTTCCTCTTTAGACATTGTCGTTCCTTTCGGCACATAATTTCTTCTTTGGACATTTTCTGAACCGAAATATATAAGTAATACATAGATAAAATAAAAAAGAATACGTACCTCGAGTGCCCGATGAGGTCGTAGGTACTTCAACAACTCCATCGACATCAATGTACTCTTCTGCAATAATGAGCGATGACTTAGAAAGTCATCAGCAACATCAGGTCAGGAAGATCTTAATAATAACCCCCAAAAAAACAAAAGTCTTCACCAAGAATCTTGGAAATTAGTCGAAAAATGTATAAGTCCGTCTCACTACATAACTTCGTTTGCAGATAATATATCGTTGGAGATTTTATGTCCAAAAAAATTTGAAAACAAAAATATACGTTCTTTATAGAAACCGACTAGCTGGCAAACCCGGCTCCGCCCGGCCCTGTCATTATTATATTCGTAATCAGCATGCTCGATTACCCTCCTGTGCCAACTCCCAGCCCCGTAGCTCAAATTTTGCAAAAAATCGATAAAATCGATATCGATCGATAACGAAAAGTAGCCTATGACACGCTCCCTGCCCCGAAGTATATGTGTGCCAAGTTTGGTCCAAATCGGTTCAGAAATAAAATTTCTATTCCGCACATACGTACAGACAGACAGACATACAGACAGACATACAGACATTCAGCTTTATATATAAGATCAAGAGATTTTAGTCGGAAAAATAAGACAGAACCGTAAAGTAACATTTCTGACTGAATCTAACTTTAAACAAACCACGAGTGTTCGCCTTTATTAGCTTTCACCACAAAATAATAGCAATGATCTTTGCTTCAAGCAGTACTAGAAAAGACACGGTTTCCTCCACCGAACTTTCATATTGTTTTATTGTAGCTGGATATACCAAGGAGTTTTCAGTGATATTGTACAAGACTTATAAACAATAAAACAACATGAAGCGAAGAGATAGAAGTACCTGGACTTTCCACAATCTGCCTTACAGCATCTGTAGGCATCGCTTTCTTTGCTGGAGGTTCACTGTCGTCCAAAAAGCTTTCTGGCGACAACTAGAAGGAACTAATATACAGTAAGTAGACCTTAGGGTACATAAATCTCCCACCTTGGGTTCCTCCTGATACTGCACTTCTCGCCCCATTCGTTCCGCATCCGACAAGGAGTCAACAGGCACAAACTCGCCGGTTTTGAGTCGAACTTTAGCAGTAAATACTTGAGGTTTTGGCCAGTTCTGAACGCCGAAGATGCAGCAAAAGCGCAAACCGATAGGACTGCATACCTCTTCGATAGCAATCTCTTCAGTGGTCTTCTCATGCAACTCCCTCACACGTGGAACACCTTCCCTAACGATACCAACGAGGTCAAGCAGCTCTTCTTCCCAAATTTCACACGTAGTCGGTATACCTTCAGCTTCCCATCTAAACATCATATTTATCACACAGAAAATGATATGAAAACGAGCGCAAAAGCGTTCACTTCTTAGTGGCCGTTACACTGATTGTACGTAGCTCCTCATGATCAACAAGGCAAGCTCGTTGAGCGTAAATATTGTCAGCAGCATATGGAAGGAAGTGTTCTAAAACAAAAATAATAGATCTAAACTAGAAGGTGATAAAACTCTAGAAAATAACAACGAAGTCATAACATATATCCATAAAAATACGCGAGAAACATAGGTGAGGCACAACTTACGCCTTAAATAAGCTATGATATCCGCGCTGCTTTCTCCTTCCATCTGTTTTTGAGCTATAATTGATTTTATGATGGGCGGTAGTCTCATCCGAACATCGTGACCATAGTGGTCACCGCACATCTCGATTGATACGCGACTGAAGGAATTATGTGTTTCTAATTTGCGTTAAAAGCAGCTCCGATGCAGTTAAAAATTCAGACGGATTCAGAAAAATTAATGAGCCTACCCATCTGCATGCTGTGTTCCATGTATGTAAGCAGTGCATGTATGCCCCATGCGATAGGGCCCAACGCGGTCGCGTTCACTTCCCGTAGCACTATTTGAATTTACAAAACCACTCCTGTAAGTTAAGAATGAAAATGTCAACAAGAAAGAAAGCGTACAAATTTTACAGGTGTAACTGGAACAAGAATTGGAATTTTATACTCAAAATTAATGCGTGGAAATAAAACAGGATATGTAACAATGATTAAAAAAATGCTCTTTAACTGCTAAATGCTTTAGAAAGTAATCCTTCGAAGGATGACGAACCTGTTGCAGGCCATAAAAATCCCTCTCCCACGTTGGCGTCTTTTCGAACCGGATTTGTGACGAAAATGCGCACCACCTTTGAGTTCGAGCCAACGAACAAAGCGCTGAAATATTCCACGTAGGTTTACATACGAAACAAAATTACGCATGGACAACAACTGAGATCAGAACCGAAAGATATAAACAACCTTGAAATCGTCGATGTTGTCAAACACTAGTTCATTGATTTCTGGATGGACGTCATGTTCAATACTTAAATGCTCGTGAAATGCGGTCCTTGTGACGAATTCCATGAAGCACACTCCACAGCAGTAGTAACGCTTCTTGCTAGTATCACCAAATGTTTCATCTTTCGACTGACCTGGACGACACTGAAGAATTGAAAAGTTTTGAAAGTCAGTACAAAACGCAAGCTATGAGTGTGTCAAAGGGTTTGTCCACCTGTAACTTTGCCTAAGGCAATGAACTAGCATAAACTGAGTTCTTTGTACGAAAACACGACCTAAGCATATAAAAATACCAAGATGCAGAGAATGCAGAAATTTAGGTGAATTAGCTGTTTAGATTTTGAGAATACTTGCCAAAATAGAGAACACTGCCATAATTACGATGACAAGTTCTAGGGCCTATTCATTCTATTCAAGCTATTATATGCACGATTGATGACACGCAAAGACTAGGCGTCGTTGCGTCTGGCCAAGATAGTTCGTGCATGGGGAAAGAAGACGGAAGAGAAAAGGAAGAGGGCTTGATCAGAGAGACGCCGATGTCTTTGCGTGCTATGAGTCCCTACCTGATATTTCGATCGAATCCAGAAAACAGTACTAAACTGATTCGGAAAACAATACAGACACCGAAACTGATTTCTTAATTATCTTCATAACTTGATCAATGAAATCCATAATCCTCATTAAGGAGATTTTCACAAACTTGCTTGAAGTAAAGCACAAGTGATCTTCTTCTGGATGCAAACTAGTACTCTTATTTTGAAGCCCCAGACACCAATTACAAACCTCAATCATTTTTACACGACTGAGAGCATAAGAATTTGCAAATTTGATACAAGCTAATAATTTGATGTACCACTTACTCCATTGGTTCTGTGATAATCAATCGTGCGTAGGGCGATCATCTTTCCGCAGCCATATGGGCAGCGACTTCTGATGCCTGCAGTCGGATGGCGACGAGGTGGTGTAGGATCAGGTTCATTCTGGAAAGTTGCATTTTAGTCACCTACCCGCCAAAAGAAAAGAGTTAAGACAAGTTATTGCAGAGAAAAACTTGGAGAATGATAAAATATCTGGTTGATTCTTAAATTTCTACTTTTTATCTTTTTTCAAAAACTAATGCAATAAATGCATTAGAGCTCAAAGGAACTTATTAAAAATGTCGAGGCATCTCTAATTGCATAGTTCCTTCAACTTAAAAGGCATCATTAAAACTGTTCATTTACCCAGACTTTCAATCTTGCAAAATTCTAGAACTCACCTTAACGTTGACCAGATAATGTCCAACGTCCACCTCTTCAAAAGCGCCGATATCTTCGAGTTGATGTGCGGCCATTGCGTTGTATTGCTATGCGCTTGTTGCGGTTGATCATGAAAACTGTGCCCTGAGCAAGTGGACCGAGGGCGAAAGGCAGCAACCGCTGCGCTTCGGAAGCAATTTTGGAAGTCGATAATCTATCGCCGCAAAGTAGAGGAGAAATGCTTGGTCTACTGGAGATTTTCTTCCTTTTTTAGTGGGATACAGATGCACAGAGTCAAATGTCGAAGTCCAAATACTTTTTTCCTAGAAGTGTTGTACCTTTCATAGCTTCAAATATTGTTCCTATAAACCTTCATTGCTTTGCCTTGTCATGCCAAAATAAAGAATTATCCGGAAAGATTAAGTACAATCACATTGACTGCTGCATTTAGGCAGTGCTCGTTTAGCCCACAGTTGAAACGCCCCAATGCGAACGCAACGCGTTTACGTTTGCTGCCTCTCGAGCATCTGCCACTTACAAAAACCGATGGCGGTCCAGCGCCAGGGATTGACGCATATGCGGTTATCGACTTTTTCTTCTCTCGAGCATCACATCGTCAAGCACCTCGTCATTTCCGCATTTTGTGGTTTCCAAACCAGATTCCTTCGCATTTTTCAATTTGCAGTTCATATTCCTGTCCAGCCGGTGTCAGCGTTTTGTTTTCTTTTGTTTGGTCCTTATATTCGCTTAGCATTTTCTTATTTGCCTCTCTTTTACATCCGCACTTCTCTCATTCTTTCCAGTTCTTCTGTCTTGCTCTTGTGCCTGTAAAATCTCAATATATTGTTGGTGTTTACAGTTCATCTTCCGCAATTTCTCACCATAATTATCAAGTCGTCATTGATCATTCTCCATTGAGATTCTGATGTCAACCGCTAAAGAACTTCAACGATGGGTACTGGCTTTGATGGAAAAAAAAGCATAGTTGTGCCTTCGTAGGCATTTTGTATTAGTGTCAATTTCCAGTTATAAGAGCTCCCTAGTTTGTTACATATATACCAAACAAATTTTGAGCGTTGAGTGAAGATTTGCTGCTCATGGAAATTGCATTCATATTCATCATTTATACGAGGCGACTTCGAAAATCACGGTAGATACCCTGAATTCCTGTAGATAAGTCCGCTTTTAATATAGATTTGTTGAAAGTCTGTGTTTCTAACTTTAAAATATGTAGCCTCATTGATATAATAAGGTAGGGCTTGCCGTATATCAAACCTTATAAACCTTATAAAATTTCAAATTCCCTCAAAATTCTTCAAGTCTTTCATCTTCTTTCTTTCAGTCTCTATCGAATGATTTTGGAAAGTTAATCATGCGCAAACCTCACTGGTGAGAATGTCTGAAGATGCTTAGTGATAAGTAGTGTTGTTAAGTGCTGAGGCGAAAATAAACAAACTTGAAAATATGAGGCGCAGTAGAAGGAACTTTCCAACGACTTTAGCCGTACGGAAGTGTCTTCTTGGTTTGCACGAACAAACTTTTTTAGAATAGAAAATCCGAGTATTCCAAGAAGAGGACTTATCTGCCAATCTCAGCCTATATAGCTTTGTGTCTTTTTCCACACTTCTACTTCTCCGTAGGAAGTCGGTGATATTCGTGACGATTACCGTGAACCATACAGGCTAATTGAGTCTCCACATACCCTCGATACATAGAGCCACATACTCTGGTAACCTTCACTTTGAGGGCTATGAGGGGACACAACCTTCACCTGGGAAAAAAACAGAAGTTATCCGGGGCGAAGCACCGGATGTTATGATCCTGACTTCGGAAGAATGTGAATGAACCAAATATAGGAAAGAATGTTTGAAGAATGCCTCAGCGAAACCGAGAAATTGCTTTTTTAAAGCCTTTTTTGCGCTGAAAAGAGGATTTCTGTAAAAATTTCCTCAGAATTCAGGACAACGTTCCTCATTTAGCCTCCCACTTGACCAAAAATGAGTTTCAAAAGTTTGGAAAGCTGTTGGAGTTGAATTAAAATGAGAAACTGCGCTTAATTGTGCACAGAGAGTCGCGCACGAAAATGCTGGTCTATCTCGTTAGTGAGTGACTTTTAAAGCTTGGGACGTTGTCAGCTCTCCTCGTCGTGTCATGACAGTCAGAATGATATATAATGTTACAGGGTTTCGTTGAGACCCCGCGGAGATCTACGACCAGAGCCAAATGCCCCGTCGGCTCTGGTCTGTCTCCGCTGCTCGTCTGCGTCTCCGCGCGCTGCGCTCTACCTCGCTACCCCAAACGCGGGGCGCGGGGCATTTGGCTCTGGTACCCTTTTTTTCGCTGTTTCGCACCCAATTTTAGCAAGCTATATATCATTTTGAAGCTCTTGATCTATATTTTTACGCTGACAACGTCCCAAAATCACATTCCTTGATTTGGACGAGAAATCCGGCAAAAACCTTGTTTTCGAAAATCTCTTGTTTTTCTTCTAGTTTACCTCTTTTTACCCGGTTTTTTCGTGCATTCTATAGATCTTGCTTCTGTTCATAATGCAGACAACCACCCAGCCTTTACCTCTTCGATTATTGTGGATTTTCTTGCGAAAAATCGTAAAAAGTGCGTTTTTCTTTACCTTGTTCTGTTTCAATGCCTTCGCATCGATTTTTTTCCAGCTTGGGCGATTGTTGCTCAGAACAATAAGCGCAACAATCCAGACAACGTCCCAGGAAACAGGAACGTCAATGCGGGGGTAAAAATTCAAAGGACGCATTAAAAATCAAAACCCCGTGTTGCGAATTGCTGGCCCTGAAGCGAAAACTTGCACTTTGAAAAGCCGCCAAATGAAAGATTTCAAGCCTCATTGCAGCGTTTTTATCCTATTTTCAGCACTTTCTTTTGCTTTTTGTATCTGTTTTGTGTCATTTTCTCTTCTCTGATCATCTTTAAACAACCTTCACTATTTATGACGTCAGATGTTCAAACAACCTTCACTTTTGAAGCCCTGTCTCTAGACTATCGAAGGTATGGTCTCCAGGTAACGTTTTCGTGATCATTATGGTCGCCTTAAGCAACAACCTCAGCAATTGCGAAATCTCTGGAATTTGAGACGTATTGCTTTATAGTGCAGTTTCAGTCCTATTGCCCTTTAGCGAGAATCAATGGATTTGTTCAAACTGCTTTGTATTACTTGGGGTTGATGCGATTGTGTACTAGCTTCATGTCAAAATATGTTTGAACAGTCTGACAGATCTTTCAGCTATTCAGCTTACAAGGATATGGTTAGGCGAAGCGCAATCCAAATAAGCTGCCTATCATTGGATGCCGCATAAAACATAAAGCGCTGACTGCGAGTCTGTCTTCCTTATTTGCTAAACGCCTCTGTGGACGAAGTTATGAACAGTTTCTAAAAAATCGTACTTATAAAGTGCAAATTGGGGCATGTCCGTGTTTTGTTCTAATACGGTTCAAAAAACAGCTAGGTGAATTTTTGTAGTACGATCAAAATTAAACTTGAAAGGCACTAGCCTAATTTCTCAATTTATGTGCACGATTTTCTTGCAACAGAGTGTTCAAATCGTCCACAAAGGCGATTAGCAGATAACGAAGACAGATTCGGAGTCAGCTTTTTATGATGATCCAGTGGTATGCTGTTTGTTTGGATTGGCCGCTTCGCTTTCGACTTCCTTGTTAGAGTGTAGAAAGCTAACAGATGGCCAGAACAGGCCAGACTTCCGGGGATGTTCTTCTAATTAGCGAGAGCAGTTAGCAATTATGAATGTTTTCTCTATTGTCTCAATGCATCTGATTGTCACTCCATGAAGGCGTAATTTTTTTTTTCGGAGAAAAATTGATGTTGCTTTATGCTGAATATGAATGACTTTTAAAATTCGGAAAACATCCTGTACTATGCATAGCTAATTCATTATCATTTCACCTGCTTTCACATCGAAGTTATGGACACATACACAACTGGATTCGGACTTTATATGTCCAAATTTATTCAGACACCTCTTCCTTCAATATTTCTACGCATGAGAATATGGTGTTACTCTTGAGAGTATAATCTTTTGATACTTCTTTCGAGTTGTATTTTATGTTTTTGATTTCCTGCTGATGCAATAAATTCATGTCCGAAAGGGCAATAAATTCGAAAAGGACTGATTCCATTAGCGGGCAGGGCAGCCTTTTTAGACTGTACAAAAAAACATATTTCCCGCTAATGGAATGAGTGTTAATCTGAATTTCCACATTCTCGATATTTCTTGTGTGAAAATAAACGCTGGAAATACTGATTAGATTGCTGAGAAAGTGGCATCAAAGATCTTTCATAGATGTTCTATTCAGGTTCAGTCCTATTTGCGGCTGAGTAATTGTTTTGTTTGTGTTGAATGAGGCTGATTTGAACTAGATACTTCTTTTTAGAACTGAATGAGGGCTGTTTTGAACCAGTCGGCGTTGCGGTTTGTGCAAACGCGGCGAAGCGTACTTTTTGTAAGCTTCGGAAATCGATGGATACGTGTTGTTGCCCATTTCATTTGCTTCCCCCACCTCCACGAGACTATTGACGCGTACGTGGTGTTTTCGAATATTTTGCCAATTCGCGAGACCTTCGGACAGAATTTGTTTGAACAAAACAGTTCTCATTTGGTGTGTTCGCGTGCTGTGAGCGCGGTTGCTTTTTCGTGTTCTCAGATTTTATTATTAAATGCCTAAGTTTTCTGTATAAACCCAGTGAAAGCCTCTTCTTAGGCATGACAAAAAGTTTTTCGATTTTTTACTCGACCACCATTTTCTAAATTGCTTCCCCTAGCCCTTAATCTTTTCCTTGAGTGGCTCTTCATCTCTTCTGTCATGGTAGTGATTTATTGAGTCTCCATTAGCGTTCCGTCCTGCTCAATGACGTCGCGGCCTACTCCATTCCCTTTTGATGAGGTTTTTGCAGATCTGCTCTAATTGAATCCATTGAATCGCTCTCGCCTCGAATTGACTGTGCAGTGCAACAATGGCGTTCCCTCCGCGGTTCCCAATGCCGCCATTTGGTAAGTGCAATCTTTTATGATCAATCTTGACAAGACTTTTCTTTGAAAATGCTTCACTTTTTGAGGTCAGTGTTGATAAAACCATTCTCTGTGACCATTTGTTTTTTTTTTCAAAGCGGACACTTACCATTATTGTGGCTCATCGAGAACAGGACTCGGCATGGTTCGCACCTAGGCTTTTTTAAAATGAAGTCCCCCTGATTTTCGCAAAATTTTAGAAGTCCCTTTTGACTATTTTCGAAACGACGACGACTAAAATCCTAACACGACTTATGTTTTTTCGGACCCACAAAAACGATATACGTTTTGCTTTTTGCCCGAAAACGAAGTCCAGCCTTCCAAACGATCTGCGCCGGGCCCTGATCGAGAAAGTCCTGTTTAATGTTACTGAAAATATGCAAGCTGATGTAACATCTGGAAGTTCACCTTTATGCATCTGGGATGAGTAAACCCTGCGCTCTTTGCTTTCATCCAAATTGTACTTGGGCCATGAACAGTAATGTAGTACTTACGATTCACAATGTGCTATGCTCGCGTAGGGAGTGAGATTTAATTACAATACGGTTTTCCTTATATGGATGCAGGCTACATCTCATTGAAAGAATATTCACTACGGCGTATGCATTCGAGCATATGTTGCCCTCAAAGACAAAAAATATTATGTTGTATGAGATTTGGTTGGCGGTTATCAATCATTTTTCTTGCCTCTCCCCACTGCAGAATCCGTTAGTAGAAGTTTTTATAAGCGCGAGAGATCTATCCTTGGTTGTTTATAGAACGGCAAATGAGGTTTGATTTCATAGAGTAATCACAAATGACAATGGAGGCGTTTGCCTAATTGTAAGTCGCATACGTAGTACTAGAATCACTATAGATACTAGTATTAGACTAATTAAATGGTCTTGAGCACCACAGTGGTGTTTGGCAGTGTGAAGTCTTCCGTCGATCCAAAGGCGCAGTGTCGAGATTCTTGGCACATGGAAGTCCTCTATTTACCCGGATTATCATGTTTCCGCCACGTCCAATTGGCAAAGTCTCTTGTTTGAGGAAGTTTTTGCTTGAGTGCTTGAACTTATAGCACTCTTGAGCGTCGAGAGATTCAGCTGTTTAACTTATTTTGATCCTATTTTTGGCCACACAGGTGGAATTTTACATACAGGGTGTCCCAAAATAATGTGCACACTGTTTGATTTTGAATAACTCTCTTATTATGAGGTCTTTCGAGAAGCGGTGAGCGCCATTTTGTAGAGCTGGTTTCAACTTAGATTCGTATAGAGCGGATCACCGACCGCTCTTCGTTACTGTAGGATTACGGTAGAAATTTGAAAGAGAATTTTGGGCCATGAAAGGCCATATTTTGCTCCAGAAAGGAATCAAAACAGCCTGAAAACTTTTACACTAGGCCGATTAGAGTTGCTGATTCTAACTGTAAAGTTCCCAACTTATTATGATGCTTGACTGAAGAGTTATGCGAGGTAAGCAGTAGCGGCCATTTTCTCAATGTTCCTAAAAAGTGCGAGTTACACCGTTTAGAAAGCTTCGCAATCTTGAGAATAGTTGGGTATTGAACTCAGCGTCCCTAAAAACCCTATTACTCAAGCTTTCACATCTTTTTGAAAATTTTTGAAACGGCAGCTTTTTCCACAGTGACGCCATATGTTCCAAGTTTCTACCGTAATCCTACAGTAATGAAGAGCGGTCGGTGATTCGCTCTATACTGTAAATCTAAGCTGAAGCCAGCTCTACAAAATGGCGCTTACCGCTTCTCGAAAGACCTCATAATAAGAGAGATATTCAAAATCAAACAGTGTGCACATTATTTTGGGACACCCTGTATATTAGACGTGCTCGTAGTCTTACTCATTTTGACATCATCCCTATAATTTTCATACGATTCTTACATCAGTTAAGATCGAAGTTCAAAAGTGCGTTGGAATTAGTGCTTCGCTGGCGATTATCTTGCTTCACTTCTCTCCTCTGCCTTCTGATATATTTCGAGAGAAAGTACGTGCGTTTTCGATAACCACCTGGGTTCAACGAAGAGAAGATTATAAACAGTCTGTATATCATACATTAATCATCATTCACGCTAGCGTAACTTATAACTCTGAAGTAGCGCTCATTCCTACATCATATCTTCGGCAGCATTCTGCTGTCTGACTTTTAAGCATAGGTGCGATAAGGTGAGAATGACCTCTCCAGGGTGAAGGGGGTCACGGTGGTCGCAGCCCCTCCAGGGTGAAGGGGGTCAGAGGGGGTGCGGGGGGGGGGTTGGGGGGGGGGGGGTGAGTGCGTGTGTGAATGTGGGTGTGCAATTACACACACACGCGCCGCCAGGAACGGCATTCCTTTCACAACCTCATTTTATGAGGACCGATTTTATAAACGGTCTGAAAAAGTGAGTGTGGTCAAAATTATTGGATGGTACACAAGTGCAAAACTGAGGTTTTTGCAGGCGTAATGTTCGAGAAGGAAAGGTTACACAACGCCTGTCACTTGCTTCATACGAATATGGGATGAAGGACCGGACCGACCGATGACTATATTCTTGTCTTAATGTTGCCGTTTTATGCTTTGTAATTTAATGAAAATATTGAAAGATGACGACTATCAACTATTGTGAGGCCATCAGAAGTTGTAATAGAAAGTGGTTCTGAGAAGTGTGATGATAGGAAGTATCAAAAATTATGAATGATGAAGCACGTAGAAAGAAGTAAAATATTGTCTGCCCAGGAAACTCTGAAAGATACAGTAAAATTATTGCATGTATAAATGGCCATTCTTGGTAAATGGGCACGTAAATGATAAGAAGGAAACACACGGGAGCAGGATTGGAACCTTCTCGTTATCTTCTAAAGAAGGCATTGGATGACAATGGAAGAAACAAGGACAGGAAAATCGGAACGCCTGACTGCCACGAAAAATTTATTCCGCTGAAGACTACTGGACACTGCGTAATACTGAACTTGTTAAATTCGGCAATTGGAAAAATTAGGGTTGTTGGAACAAAGTGAGGTTGTAACTACTTCTTGTTTAAATTTAGATTTAGCATAGGAGATATTTGTACGAAAATTGTTTGTGTATCGGAAAGGAGGGAGAAGATTTATAGGCAAAATTTGAAAAAATTCAATTAAAAATTCATAACGTTTGTAGATGAACAGCTAGTACAAGGAAATGCTCACCATTGAAACCGTTTCTTCCTCTGCTTTCAGAAAATATATGGTTTGTCTGGGATCCGTTGAAAAAAGTGCGTGGTGAAGGGGGTGCCTAGTGATTTTTGGAGATTTTCGAGTTTTCAACATAAAAAAATTCATAACTTCTGTAGATGAACAGCTAGTACAAGGAGATGCTCACCATTAGAACCGTCTCATTCTCCGCTTTCAGAAAATATATAGTTTGTAAGGGATCCCTTGCAAAAAGTGCCTGGTGAAGGGGGGGTGAGAATTTTATAACGGGAGTTCTCAGGCAGAGGCCTTTTCACCATTGTAAAAAGACGTCTGCCTGAGAACTCCCGTTATAAAATTCTCACCCCCCCTTCACCAGGCACTTTTTGCAAGGGATCCCTTACAAACTATATATTTTCTGAAAGCGGAGAATGAGACGGTTCTAATGGTGAGCATCTCCTTGTACTAGCTGTTCATCTACAGAAGTTATGAATTTTTTTATGTTGAAAACTCGAAAATCTCCAAAATTCACTAGGCACCCCCTTCACCACGCACTTTTTTCAACGGATCCCAGACAAACTATATATTTTCTGAAAGCAGAGGAAGAAACGGTTTCAATGGTGAGCATTTCCTTGTACTAGCTGTTCATCTACAAACGTTATGAATTTTTAATTGAATTTTTTCAAATTTTGCCTATAAATCTTCTCCCTCCTTTCCGATACACAAACAATTTTCGTACAAATATCTCCTATGCTAAATCTAAATTTAAACAAGAAGTAGTTACAACCTCACTTTGTTCCAACAACCCTAATTTTTCCAATTGCCGAATTTAACAAGTTCAGTATTACGCAGTGTCCAGTAGTCTTCAGCGGAATAAATTTTTCGTGGCAGTCAGGCGTTCCGATTTTCCTGTCCTTGTTTCTTCCATTGTCATCCAATGCCTTCTTTAGAAGATAACGAGAAGGTTCCAATCCTGCTCCCGTGTGTTTCCTTCTTATCATTTACGTGCACATTTACCAAGAATGGCCATTTATACATGCAATAATTTTACTGTATCTTTCAGAGTTTCCTGGGCAGACAATATTTTACTTCTTTCTACGTGCTTCATCATTCATAATTTTTGATACTTCCTATCATCACACTTCTCAGAACCACTTTCTATTACAACTTCTGATGGCCTCACAATAGTTGATAGTCGTCATCTTTCAATATTTTCATTAAATTACAAAGCATGAAACGGCAACATTAAGACAAGAATATAGTCATGGTCGGTCCGGACCTTCATCCCATATTCGTATGAAGCAAGTGACAAGCGTTGTATAACCTTTCCTTCTCGAACATTACGCCTGCAAAAACCTCAGTCTTGCGCTTGTGTACCATCCAATTTTTGACCACACTCACTTTTTCAGACCGTTTATAAAATCGGTCCTCATAAAATCGGTCTAAGGACATAGCTGGAAGAATGCCACGATTGCCCTTCACTTGCTTCTTGACTGTAGAGTCTACAAATAGGTTGATAGCGTGGTCATTTTATCAGGCATAACCTTACCTCACTGTTGATTTTTTTTGTCGTTTTGGTGAAGGGGGTCACCTTGGTTTCCGGCTCAGGGGTGAAGGGGGGGGTGAGCAAATTCTCACACTATCGCACCTATGCTTTTAAGGCATCGACATTAGTGAATTTTTCCAGGAAGTAATCAAGCGTTAGTCGTTTCCAGTGGTTTCGGTCAGGGCTCGGCAGCAGGGTAGCTCTCCGAATATGTAAATATGCAAAAAACGAAGTTTCCTCTGACTTTCGCGAAATTTCGACGTCCATTTTGACCCAAAACGGAAACGTCGACTTAAAAACTAACCTGACTTATGTTTTTTTAGGCCGCAAAAACGATATACCCTTTGCTTTTTGTCCCAAAACGGCATCCAAATTGATTGTAAGCCACCTCAGGCCCTTGTTACGGTCCTATTTTTTTGCGGTGAAATTATTCACGCAGCACGTCGCTTTTTTCATAGTGTTCTAAAAAATCCCATACTATTGATGAAAATGTTTTTTTTTGTTTTGGGTGGGTGCTGCGAAATAGCCAAAATTGTGGCGCAATTAGTCTATAGGGTATCGGTTACATTTACATCTGCAGCTCACAAAGACATTCGACGGATGTCAAGTTGGCATGCGCTAGCAAAGGGCCAGATGTTTCCAATGTAGTCACTTGGATGCTTTTGAATGCATTTGCCCCTTATGATGCAAACATCTTGAAGGTTTCCTACTCGCGTATGTGCTGCCGAAGAAGGATCAATCACTTTATTCATCCGGCTCAATTTTCAAAAAGTCTTGCCGGAAATCTATAATAGAAGTTTCTTCTTGAAAAAGGTTCCTTGTCATTTGGAGATCTCATATGGATCACTTTTGGATAGGATTAAGAAACCTTGAGACTGTAGAAGTCACAGCTCAACTCAATAAAAAATTTTTCGTACTGGTGTTAGATTTATATCGTTTTGATTTTCCGTATAGCGGTTTTTGCCACCGGTTTTGATAGATAGGAAAATAGATTTTTTTAAAATTGAGATTAGCGAGATCATTGGGTAGCTACCCTGCAGATTATCAAATCAAGTTAGTCTTTTCGCAGGAAAGTGTCGTCTGGAAGTAAGTCAATATCAGATGTTTTGGGAATAATCTGAACAGATGTTTAGATTCATTTTTGATTCAGTAACATATGTGAGCAAACAGCTGTTTGATTAGGCATGCTATGGAAGATGCTTCGGAGAGTTTTCATAGGTTTTTATAGTAAAGTTCATCTCAACGCTTCGTTACAAATCAAGTTTCTCCCAACTTGGAGTTGAATTTAGTGTTTATTTGGGCATTGCAAGTGAAGTTCTATTAATGGCAGCCTTTTCCGAACTGCATAGGTCATATGCTAATGGCGCTCGTTTTTCTCCTTTTCTCGCTAATCGCTCAGCTCTGACTCCGAAGTATAGGCGCACTGTCGCCTCTCGATGGCCACATCTCACCATCGCACTCATCAATTATTCAATTTTGTCGTTCGTCTGCACATGTCCTCTAAGCCTGAGCGGCAAACCGACAAGTGTCACGGCGTGTTCTGTTCCAGTCAGTCGGGCGATCACTTCTGTGGTTGCCGCTGTTGCTGTCGATGGCTGCAGTTGTCATCAGTCTTCGCTCGTAGATGAAGAACTAGAAAGTATCGATTTTCGCTATCTCATTCCCCTCCCCCAAAACATCACTAAAACATCCGGAAGACACGGACACATACACGCCCTAGTCAATCCCGCCCACTTGTTTTCGGGGTGAAGGCGCAATTCAGCGTGATATATCGTGGAGCCTAATACGATTGATCAGCTGAGATGTTACCCTTTCTGGGATTAGAGAATATCTTGTTAACGGGTGAGGACTATGTTGATTTCAAGGTCATTTTCGAGAACCATTAGTGTTTGATCTGCTTATGTGCATGTTTAGGCTTTCCACCGCAACCGCAGATCTTCTTTAACCCGATCGGAAGGGGATATATCCCTCCTCAGGTATGATCTGGCTGCTGTTTTTTTAATTTTTGAACCTATAATGTTTTTGAGCTATTTTTTATCTGTATTTTTTTATCTGCACAGAAATCTTTTATGATTACCTTTACTATTGAAAGCGCTTTTACGCTTTCTTGCTTTGTAATGTAGATTGCTCTAGCTGTAGCTGTCGTGTTTGTGATTGCACAGCTGCGGATATGCTCATCAATCTATGCGTTTTGTTGTACGACAGCTGACTGCACATCTTTATCGCGTTTTTTTTTTTGCTACGATGTATGATTATGATCAAATAAGCAGCTTGCTGCTTTTTTCTCAACAAAAATATGATGGATCGGCGCATATTACAGATTCAGATTGCTCCAGTGAAGCAGAAACCGGTGACTACTGTGTTTGTTGGAAATATATCAGAAAAATGTAGTAATGATTTCATGCAGCAGATGTTACAGGTACTTTTGGAACTGAAGTTGGAGGTAGGACAGCTCTGATAAGTTTTTCTAGGAGTGTGGAACCGTAACAACATGGAAACGAATACAAGGATCCAACGGCAAATTTCAAGCGTTTGGATTTTGCGACTTCGAGGAGCCACTCGGCACATTGAGAGCCTTGCGAGTTCTCAACGACTTTCAAATAGGCGACAAAAAGCTGGTCGTAAAAGTGAGGAAGATAATTTTTTTGCTTGAAACTTGACTTTGAAGTGTCTTCGCACTTACTGAGTCGTTTGAGTGGCACATAAAAACCTTATGTTCACACTAAGCTCTGTTTGCTATTATTTGCAATTGCGGCAATCAGGGATTAGCGAATGTTTTTTGTCAACCTAGAATAAGAAATTCATAAATAACCTTTCTCATCGGAAATTCATTGCTCTTGCTTTTCTCAGTGCATTCCAAATGATGGATTTTCTCATCAA
Organism: Cylicocyclus nassatus; assembly: GCA_958299035.1. Taxonomy (NCBI): domain Eukaryota; kingdom Metazoa; phylum Nematoda; class Chromadorea; order Rhabditida; family Strongylidae; genus Cylicocyclus; species Cylicocyclus nassatus. The sequence goes on from CATQJL010000001.1 coordinate 75,850,978, forward strand.
TGTAAAGTGGGTGTCGTGCTTTCCTGGACTTTTTGCTTTGGGTTTAGGCTAATGTCTTATCCGGAATGATGTCATGCGTGCTAACGTTACTTCTCAGAGAATTCCCACAGGGGGCATAAATCTGTTCGAGCGTGGCGTAATGGAAATCCTCTGGGCTTTCAGGCTGAAAGCATGCTAGGATTTGTCAATCACGGCAAATGTAGCCCTGCCAAGGAAAACTCTGAAAAAGAATACACGTAGATCTCCTAGAAGGCTTTGGGAGGGGTTATTTTTGAAGTGTTTGTTATAGGAGAAGGAGCGTAATCGTTCTAAAGAGGGGTGGAGAATTACCGTAGTGCATAAATACGTGTAAGAAGAATTGATACGTTTGGGCTGCGAATTTGAATGATGTTTTGTTCCAGATTCCCATTCGATTGTCCTATCTGTGTTCATTTCAGGCAGAGCCTAAAGTACGAGAAGAATTGCGCTCTTGGGCCATACAACATCGAAAAGACATTGGTATGTTTCCTCTTACGGCGTATTTTTGATTTTCTTCATATCCTTTAACGAGGAAACTAAGCACATCAGATTTGATGGATTTTGAGAGAGAAGCTCTTGTCCAGTCTAGTGTTTCGCTAATTAGCCAAATTTCAGCCGCCAACAGCAATTTTGCTGCGCGTGATGCTGTGAAATGCGTTTAGTGCACGCGAAGATTAGATATATTGCATTTCTTGCAACATTTGCGTCTTGAGCGATGTACTAATTGATTCCGCAGCTCTAGCTGCAATCTCTCAACTCCTTTCGCTTTCTTGCGAATGGGTTGAAGCTGCGAAGAAAATTAATTGTATGACTCGGGGTTCGGTGCTGCAGTAACAGTTGGTCGTTACAAAAACTTGTAGAGCTTGCACTTTTCGGATAGAAGTTCAAAGTTTAGGCCAAAATTCAGCTCATTAGGGAAGGATGCCAACCGCGCTGCACATCTGGAATGAAATGCATATCATTAGACGCGCCTTGGTGAGCTGATTCCAAATCTGCCTTCCCTTTCCGTTGAGCGAGTATCTGAATGATTATAAGCGTTTAAAAGTCGAATTTTTTGAAGTTTAAAAATCATATGCTTTGAAGTCCAAATGGGGAAAACGTAAGTGGCATGTTGTTGAATGTATTGTCTACAAGAAAGACATACATTCACAAGAAGCGTAAGGCCGCCGATTTTTGACCACTCACTGTTTGTCACTTTTGAACTTTCGGACGCTCGTATTTCCTTGAGAAAATCATTAAGCGGAAATGGAAGTCAAAATGGAATCAGCTCATCGAGACGCATTCAATAATAAGCACTTCATTACAGATCGCCAGCGTGAATTGAGAATCTCCCCGATCAGCATTTTGTCATGTTTACGTTTTTTCTTCTCAGAGGATGTCAAGCCCTCTTCAGCCTTGTTGATTGAGTGAGAAAGACAAGTCAACCATCAGCAATGCATGGCTGAATGGAATTGACTGCCACAAAGTGTTTTCCATCTTGGGCACTGGGGCGGAAGTCTTTGCTGCGATGAGGACAAAGAAGCGAGCTGCGCTCGAGTGTCGTTAGATTTAATGAAATTCTATAAAGCTCTGAAATGGTGTGGCTCAAGTTACACCGTTGTCTTTTTCCCTAATAGGGCAGCAGAACTATGTCAACAGTCTGAAAGGCTTGCTAAGAATAAGGTCATGTTTCTGCAGAAATGAAATCTGAGCTGCATTCTATCTTTTTGAGCTGTTTGAGCAGTCGCTGTTAGAGGCCTGGATGTGACGGGGTTTACAATTTGACTTTTCGCAAAGCATAAGCTCTGTATAAGAATCCTGTCCAGTTCAAAGGGATTATTATTGAACATATGTTGGTATGCTGAAATCATGCGACTTGCACATGTGACATATGTGTTACATTAGTTATTAGTGCATTCTGCGATCAGACGATGACCACAAAGAGCTAATGTTGCATAGCTTTGATCGCGATGTAAATTTTCTAAAAACTCTAGGGTTGTTATACAGCAGATTATGTTGCAGGCAAGCCAGAACTGCAGCTTAAAGAAGATGAATTGCCGGCTGATGAAGATGACTTGAGAAAGGATGAAGAAGTCAGGCTGAAAATTCTGAATTGGATCGATACAGATCATCCACAACTTGTTACCTTGGCTGAAGGTTAGCTAGAAAGCTTTTTCATTTTGTTTCGCCTTTACCTATGTTTCACCTATTCTACCTATTTTGTTCAAACTAACGAGGAAAGGAAGTTTATCGAAGTGGCCTTTCTGTATAAGGTTTATACTGATGAAGAGTACGAAACGCTGTTCCAAATATACTTTTCTTATCTGCTGCTGTTTCTTAACAAGGAGTTTTGAAGGTTTTCATGCACAAAAAATTTAATCCCCTATCAGAGTAAAATCAGTCGTTGACTTTTCTTAGCGTTCCGAAGTGGCAGAATTAAGTGGATATGTTTGAATTAAGAAAATTTATTGCACAGAGTAACTCGAAAATCATTTGGGCCATAGGAAAAATGTGACGACTATTTTGTCTTAGCTGCGCATGCGAGTTTTTGCTAATAAAAACCTTCGTAATTACTCGTTAACCCGCAGCAGTAAGGTAGGTAGATTTGGAATCAGCGTTTCGCGCACAAGGCAGTAATCATCTCATATCAAAAGGCCACTTTGACTAACATTCCCTTCCTTGTAAGTATAATATACAACATTTAAAAGAAATAGACTTTAGGTAGCGTCACTCTGAGTTTTGTGAGTTTATGCTTGCCTGGCTTTTTCCTTTCGAAACTGTAGAATGTTCTTTCTGTCGTTGATCATAGTCCCTTATTTATGTGTTTATTACAGATGGAGAGCTGTCAGAGAAGGAAGGAAAGGATGCTAAGGTCAGTTGATTACTTCAGCACTTTAACGTGAAGCAAACATTTCTGTTATAGAAGGAGAAAGAGAAAAAGAAAGAAGAGAAGAAACGCGAGGAGACCGCGGAAAGTAAAAAGGTGGGTAAAGAGAAAAGGAGATATGGTTTTGGCAACTGCTTCATTCAATGTAGGCAACCTTTTGCCATTTGCCCCTCGTAGTTAGAAATTTATCCAGCGCTTTTTTTGCCTCAGACTGTTTGTTTGATTGTTCGAAGAGCTCGTGAGAGAGACATAGATTATTCAAAAAGTCAAATTCTTGCTAATAGTATTAGAAAGGCCCGAATTGAGCCTAATCTACCATCACTTGTCATTATTTTGGATATTTGTGGTTTAGTCAGTTCTCGCGCGAGCTGTTATACATATCTATAGGTGGCAAGACGGATTTGCCCTAGACGAAGGTAAGTTGCCCGATTCAAATCTCCTTTGTTTCTACCATAATCATTGACTTAATACTATTCATGCTACTACTGTAACTACTTATGTCTGTCGTCCGTGCTGCCTTACTCTCACGAATATATGAGAAGAAAGTAGAAACGCACATAAAATGTCTCGCTGCTCTTGCTCTCATTGTTTTCCTTGTCTGTCTGTCCCTGCTTCTATATAAGTGTATGATCCAGCAACGGCCGTATATGCTTTGGGACCGATTTATCATTAGGAATTTTTTGCTGTGTTATGTGATGCATGCTAAATGGAATTCGGCATGGTGACTAGACAAGAGGATGAGAAAAAGGAAAGAGTGACATGGCTATGCTTTGGGAAGTTTCGTATGAAAATTTTTTGCTGGCTTCTTGATTGGATTTGGTTGTTTTTCGCGCAGGAAAACTGGCCATCGAAAATGAACGTATCTTGTCAAATACAGCTACTGCCTAATAGCGGGGATGGCTTACGAAATTTTGTAAGCTTTACATTCTTGAGGTAAAGGCTATTCTCAAGCGAAGATTACTCCCTTATAAGCGGGACGAGCGCTAGTGTACGTGTCTTATTGTTAAAAGATTCTTGAACTCGGCCTTTGCACCGCTTTGTGAGATAAATACCGCATTCATCAGGGACTTTACAAAATTAAGCAGATAATATCATATAACTTATAAATTTTCAGAGTCATACTAACTCTTGGAAAGGTTTGCTTTTTTTCTCAAAATTTTCCCGCATAACAAAGAATATCAAAAATTTTTGAGGGCTGGGAACTCCATACTTTTCCGTGATTCCCCCCCCCCTTTCCCTTTCGAAATCTTTGTGGCGCACTTTCCTTGTGGCTCAAGCGTACTTCAGATAGTTCCTAATTAAATCTTATCTACTTGGCCACCAAGCCTGCTATGGTTCCCTCCTTTCCATCCTTTTGACTGGGGTAGAGCCGTGCCGAATCTCATGCTGAAACACTGCTTGTTCCGTATGTTCTACCATGAGTTTATTTTTATTTTTAATCGATTTCAAATTCAGGTTAATGTCGTCAGTACGAACTCCCATAAATGGTATGTGATGTGCTTAGTTTGCGAGACCATTGTGTGCTAAAGATGTTGATTAAGCCCAAATTTCTCCTCATGCTATGCTAAGAGTTTCCTTTCACACCTTCTCTCCTTTCTTTTCGATAGCAGAGCAGCTATTTTGCTGTCTATTGTTGTGTTGATGAGTAATGGTTAAGTTAGCTCAGTCATTATCATCATCAACATTGACACATCTCTGAACAGCCTCGCACGCGAACGCATATGCACGCATGGCAAACCTACCGTATAAACCGCTTGTTGCACCACCTACACTAATACGCTAGTCGTCCGTACCGCAACCACTGTTACTCAGTCTCTCGTACTCGAACAACTACGCTCAACACTTTCAGATACCCATGAATCGCAGCGTTTGTTACGATAGCAGGTCGGTGTGAGTGTACATATCATATTATCACAATATCTGTATATATATAATCGAGTTGGCGTTGTCAAACCTATGTTCTCGTTGTGCGGTTAGCCTCAGCATCTCACCGATTTATATGTAGAGAAACGGTGAGAAGGCGGGTACGTCCCACCACGGGGTGCTCTGTCGGCGTTGACAAAGTCCGTAGCGTGTTTTAATATTGACTGTGCTTCTATTCACACCGTACCCAATATTTGCATGCTGGTTCTAACGTTTTCTCTGGTTTTTTATTTTTATTTTTATAATTTCCGTGTACATCTACGTGTATGCATCAAGCATTCCGTTTCAGGGCGACATGAACTCGTTTAATAAGAACAGGCTGGTTTACCCAACATAACTCGTACTTGTCTCGGTTTAGGCGATGGTGTTTATATTTTGAAATTGATATCGCGCGCATAAATGATATGCGTATACTTTGTTGTAGAGACGAACGAGTAGGAAGCATCTGTATATAATATGTTATAGGAAGCGGAGAGAGAACGACGACATCGATCACGACATAGATCACGTTCCGAATCGCGTTCACATTCACGAAATGATAGACGATCGTCGCGACGCAGCAAATCGCCAAAACATAAGTGAGTTTGCTTCATCTCTCTTCTTTTAGAACTTCTGCGTAACCAATTTTGGGTCACATTTTTACAATCATTCTTTCTTGGGTTGCTTGTATAAGAGTGGACTCTTTCATAACCAACTTTTTAATTTAGCTCAGCTCTCTTATTTTTAGACGAAGACGTCGTTCTGCATCTTATTCGGGTTCATCTGAAAGCAGTAGCTCTAGCGAGTCATCTGAATCCCGCAGTCGATCGAGGTCTCGTACTCCTAAGAGAAAACGGGAAAGAGAACGGTCGCTTAGCAGGTAATTATCGCTTCAGAAGGCTTCTTATGCCTACATGTAAATATTTGTCATCTAGAAGCTCTGAGGATAGCGAGGAAGCCCGTGAAAGGCGTAATTTGAAGAAACAAATCAAAGAAAAAGAGCAGGCTTATGTGGCTCGTTTGACAAAATGGGAAGCCCGTGAGCGGCAAAAAGCTAAGCAATATGAGAGGGAAGAACGAAGGGAGAAGGACAGGTGCGTCAAAAAAATTCTAAGGAATCCATTGTTAGTATCTGCTTTTTTCAGAAGACGGGATATCCTGAAAGAGGCGAAAAAACTAAAGCATTTCTTGGAAGATTATGATGATGAGAAGGATGATCCAAAGTACTATAAGTAAGCCTAGCGATACGGATAGTAACATTTTGATAACTACTCTATATTTTGAAGGAGCTCATCTCTGTTCCAACGTAAGCGAGACTTTGAACGCGAGCGTGAAGCCGACTCCAAGGATAGGCTCAGAGAACAGCAAGAAATCGAAGAGTTGCGAAAACAAATTCTTGCTGAAAACAAGGACATAAAAGATGTGGATGAAGAAGCGCGAAGGAGACATCTCGAAAAGGTGTCTTTGGTAATTTTTTCTGGATTAGACAAGCTCATCTGCAAGATTCTTGTTCAATATAGGAAGAGGAAGCCATGCGACGCCTACGGGAAGATAGCGGAAGCCCTAACCCTCATCAGCCTCTTGGACAAAGAGATGGTGATGGTGATAGTTCGAGTAGTAGCGATGAAAGTGAAGAAGATGAAGAGGAAGGAAAGTCTGATGTTGATGGAAAGTCGGTTGCCGATGATGACCGGGATGATGCCGATACTAAAACGCCCAAAAGCGATGCTCCAGCTCCTACAACTAGTCATGAAGATCGATGGAAGAGCGGTAAATGTTACTTCATACTCATTCTTTTAATTCGTTTTGTTTGAAAAAAGCACATAGCTAATGTTTTTGCGCCTTTTTCCAAGTTTTTTTAGTTGCTGGAACGGAATGAAAATGCAGTGTTTCTTTCGCATGTTTGCCTTTAGAAATGACCCTTGGTAGCTTTGGCATATTTTTATTATATTATTTATTGATCGAACATTTTTGTCTTTTCTTGTAATTTACTGGTATTGATTTCAGTCGACGTTACCTCCCAATCTACACCTCTCAGTATAGCATCGCCAACGATAACTATGAAAGGAGCAACTTCTAGTACATCATTGCATACCTTGCCACGCCCTGAGCTCAGTGCCAAACTTAATGGAGTTTTTGGTGAGGCTCTGCATAAGCCACATTTTTATTGCTCCTCCATTTGGTGGATCGTTTTTAGGAGTTGATGATGATGAAGAAGAGGGAGTTGCTCGTAAACATATGCGTCCATTCGAAATTACGCAAGAAGACCGAATGGAAACATTGACAACAGATGAAAAGAAGCGTATGGTAAAGGATCTCATCAATAACATTCCTACAACTAAAGGTAGAATTTTCAACTGAATTGCTTTTTCTTTATCGTGATCTCGATTAGTTGTCGAAATCGTAATTTAGATGAATTGTTTGCGCATACTATCGACTGGCGATTTGTTGATCGATCTCTTATTGAACAAAGAGTTCGTCCATGGGTAGCGAAGAAAATCCTTGAGTTTTTGGGTGAGTGCACTTTAAATTCCTATGATTGTTATTTGTCAGTTCGAACAAACTTCTTTTTCAGGGGAAGAGGAAAGCGCACTTGTTGATTTTGTTTGTGAAAAAGTAGCGACGAAGACGCCACCGGATCGAATTCTCAGTGATATCGCGATGGTGAGTAAATGTTTCATTCCTATAAAGTTTGTTTTATTCTTTTTTTACTTTTTTTTTCGAGTAACGGCTCTATCGCACAGGAAAATATTTTGCAATTACCTTTCATCAGATCAATATTCAAAACTCAGATCCTCGACGAGGATGCCGAAGTGTTCGTCGTCAAAATGTGGAGGCTTTTGATTTATGAGAGTGAAGCAAAGAAACTTGGCCTTGTGGTCCCTCGAAGTAATCAGTAGGCTTTTGATTGATCCGATTAGCTCTTATGTGACATGCCGTTGAATTGTTTATTATCGTGTTAAATGTATTGCAGGTCTTTGATTACAATGAGTTAATATATACAAATAATTTAAGATTTTTCTTTTGTATGAAACTTTGTGTTCAGCATATGCATTCGTCCCTCTTTCTTTCATTATGTGGTTGAGCCAAAGTGGGTTTGTACTCGTTTGTGTTTGATTTGAATTTTTTGTTAACCTCAGCATGATGTGCAGTCGTTTTGTCAGCAGAATTCTCTCCCCATTGTTCCGACTAGAAATCGTTTTGATTGGTTGAGATGATGTTGTTACGGCGTAATAATGCCAATAAGCTCGTACAATGTAGTCAAGGACAGAAATGTGACGCATAGGGGTTGCTAGCTATGTCACATCCTATCCTATGTTTTGTTGCTACTTTTCTTTTGTGTTATGATACTCTTTTTCTCGAGAAGGTGAAATGTAAGATTGAATGTACTGCTATTAAATTGTCAGCAATGATAAATGTCTATGTGGGTAATTATATTTTTGTAGAATAGTCTAGTACTTGATTCTTTCATAACATTTGTAGACAAGAGTTTGTCCTATTATAAAGACGGTAATCGACTATCGATGGGATTTGGGGGGGGGGGGGGAGGGGGGGGGGAGGAGGGGGACGGATGACTAGAAAATGGATTGTTTTTTTCTTACAATTTCGCTTTTATTTTCTATTTACAACACTCAATTTAGAAATATCAGGCTGTTAACTATGTTATGCAACTTTTTTGAAAACTTTTCTCTTCGAGCATGACAAACATTTTGCGATTATGTAAGCTTTAACTCATACTACAAGTGCAGCTGTGACTGTGCTGAATTCTGACGTCATGGTGAGGGCTACGGTAGGTATACGGTAAATGGGAAGATATTTAATCACCACAGATTTGGCTGGGATTGGCATAGGGGGTTATCCGACATACTGATATTGAAAACAATGCCAAATTCGCGTGGTAAGACCTTTTTGCAAGCTACGGTAAGTTTACGGTATGGGGTTTCACCCTAAACACGAAAGGAGGGGTTAATGGAACAAATAAACATGATTCTTGTGTTCAGGTCAAGTAACACTCTTATGCCAAGTTTCGGCGAATACTGAGACTCGGCATCATTTCTTGACGGTTGCCCCTCGTTTGTTGAGTGTAATAAGACAACCTGGCTACAATCTATGTACGATTTCGGATCGGTGCATGGTCTAGGTTGCAAACGGCTTTATTTTTGCTTATAACCCCAGAAGTCCTCGAATACTAATTTTTGAAAAGACCTGGAATTTTTTCTGTTTTGTCACCAAAAAGAGCGGTTTTTTCCAGTGTAGCCTACTTTCTATTGTATAATTCGCAAGAAAAAGCGCTCAAGATCAAAAGGGGAAAGTTACAGGAAGTTGCAAAACTTAGTTAGCAGCCCAATGTTCAAAGATAAAACGGGTTGTTTCTGTCCATGCCCTAATTCTTACTGTTCGACACCATTTTCAATCCAGTGTAGAACATTTAGCTAGGAAAAGTTAGACTTTGTATGCGTAATGACAACCGTAGGAGTACAGTATGCTTATTTCCAGCTACCGTCCATCTTGGCATACACCCCGGCCAGCTTTCCATAGGTGCCTCCGCTGCGCAGGCGCAGCGCACGCATGGCTTGATGCTTCTCATCTCCCATATGAGCGGTAAAGCATTTTTACGCTCACTTATGAGTGAAATGAGGAGTGGCAAACTTCAGCCACACCTCGGTAGAGGCCCCTGCTAAAACAAAACATATGCAAATTTCGCGAACACCTAAATTTTATCCATCCCAATGGTCACGGATTCTAGACTTTCAATGATGCATGAAAGGCAATGAGTAGAAGCAGAAGAGGAACGAGCATCATTCTTGAAGCGTTCCTCTTCTTTTCCAATAATTTGAGCTCGAAAATACATGCACATTTGTACAATCAAAATTTGAAGGCTCCCCGTTGACGAACGCCCATAATCGGCCGCGGAACTGGTGGGCAAACTGAATCGCGCCCCAGTGCAAATCGACTGGAGCACGGTATTTTCTCGAATCGCGCACGTAGCAAGCAAAGTGAATATGGTGACTACGATAGGGCATCGTTTTTGCTTTTACTCCACATGAGATTTCTAGTACCATCACTATTATTGACTGTAGTCAATAACTTAAGAAGTTTTTCAACAAGTTTACAGCTTGCCAAACTTGGGCGAACCATGACATTTTGCATTCTGGGTTTGTGCTGGTGTTAACGTTGAGAAGTTCTTTTGGAGCTAGCTACTTCTCTACATAACTTTTACGGGTAAAAGCACAATCTAGTGGCAAAAGGTATGAGGCGCTGAGAAAAGCTAGCGCTTGTACGTGAGTCAAAAAACCACTGCAATTTGTGAACTGAGCATGGTTTGTGGCTTTGAACATCCAATCCTAGTTCAGCATTAGTACCACAGTTGATCCGAGAAATCAAGGCATCAGATCTTGCGATGCTGTAAAATAAGGTTCTGGTGGATGCTTATCTTGCAAAATATCTATATGTTGTGACTCTATAAATGTCCGCCGGGTTTAGAAAAGGTTGAAGAGTATGCTTACTCATCGAGTAAGAACGACATCCTTGAGTACTGTGAGCACCTAGTACAGAATCGAACACAACATCTACGAATTCGATCCGCTTCCTATGTGCTATCTCCAAACATCTTTTCAAGAATTATTGCTGGCACTTTTCCCACTTTTCTGGTAGCTAGTCAGTCATTTCAAGATAAGATAGCTAACTGAGCAAGGATCATCAGAACTTTTCCACAATGGAGATTTATAAATCATCATATCTGCTGTGTTAGTGCCAGCACATACTATTGCTCAAGACACTATAGATAGAACCCCCAGATCAACCCCCAAGAAAGTTCGTCTCCTGCGTTTCAAATTGGACCCGGTTACCGTCATACAATAGTCATGACGTTTGCGGTTGATGTTTGTCTACTGCAGATACTAAGTTCATCCTCCAGTGACAACTGCGTGCCTTAGCAGCATGAGCACGCCGGTGCTGCAGGCCAGTGACACCTGCAGTACTGGCGTGCTCAATTTCGTTGCTTTATGCTAAGATCGTTCTTGAACAATTTACTCCGAATATCAAAGAAGTGGAAAAGTATGTTCAGTCCTACGTTATGTTGAAGTGGCAACTGCCATTGACCGAGCTAAAATGGTACGTCAGATGTATGGTAAACATAAACAAAATTATCTGAAAACGTGATGTAAGCCGCGCAACAATGACGATTCTACGACGCTACAATACAACCGTCCTTTTTGAGGAGGAGGTGATCCAAACCCGACCTTTTCAAGCTGAAGAAGCCCTATGAGGCTGCGACGAACGCAGCAATTTTGCCTCTATGATCTCTGAAGAGTGAACAAGACTGTTGAAGCGCATAACAGTCATCAGTACAGTTGAAGCTATTGATTATACAAAATTATCAGAACAAGCTGAAGTCGCGCTACAATGTGCACATTCCGAAGTGATTAGTTAGTCATCAACCTCAATGTGCTGTATCGTAGCCGCACAACAATGCAGATAAGAGGACACTTACTGCGAAGGACTGCTACGTCCAGATCTCTAAGTGCACGAAGGATAACATGCTCCAATCGATTAGCGCTGGGGCGCGACTCAGTTTCCCCACCAGTTCCGCGGCCGATTATGGGCGTTCCCCGTTGACTTAAACCACCTTCACTCTGCATCGAGCCGAGAGATATGCCTATCTTGTTAAGAAGAAAAGTTCTTTCAGCGATCACTCAGGTATAAATAATATAAGAAAAACAAAACGGGAAACTGGTAGAAGCTCGGACCACTGCGGCAACAAAAACTCATCATCGGCTATCGTTGTAGTTTACACCTAAAATATAAAGTTTATAGGGCAACGAGATTAAAGAAGAAGGAAAAACATGGAGTCCTTCAGTAAAAGCTACAAGAGGCGCATTGAAGGCATGCGCTGCGTGCGCGGCGCGGAGGTACATATGGGAAGCTGGCCGGGTTCACACGACACTAAGGGCTGCATGCACTAACCTCCCCGCTGGGGAAGGGATCGCAGCTTAAAAGAAAGCTTTATATTTCGAAGCTCCAGATACCTGGATTTCATGTTGTGTACCTATCCGTAAGTATTTCACTACCCTTAACTAAGAACATGTTGAAGAGGAGCGAGAAGCTGTACGAACCGCATTTTCCAGCTTTTGTATGATCCCTGATGATCCCCAGCGCTTTTTTTAAAGTCATTTTTCTTTCTCCGAAGTTAACGAAAACTTTCCAAAGCTATACTGAACATCTAACACAACAATGCTAAGCATGTGCTGATGAGAACAAAAGAGTTTTTGAAAAGTCGAATTTTTCGGTAAACCTCAAATTTAGACCTGTGGATCATCGAAAATTTCATGACTTCAAAACATCATTTGTTCTTATCACGAACATGCTTAGCACTGTCGGGTTCGATAATCTGCACAACTTTGGAGGTTTTTCGTTAACTTCGGAGGAAGATAAATGACTCTAAAGAAAAGCGCCGGGGATCATCAGGGTTCATACAAAAGCTGGAAAATGCGGTTCGTACAGCTTCTCGCTCCTCTTCAACATGTTCATAGTGAAGGATAGTAGGAATACTTACGGATAGGTACACAACGTGAAATTCAGGTTTCTGGAGTTTCGAAATATAAAGCTTTCTTTTAAGCTGCGATCCCCTCCCCGCGGGGATGTTAGTGCATGCGGCCCTAAGCCTTGTGTTTTCTACATAACACAAAGGAACACCGCCACAAAATCTAAGGCGTAATTGTGCATTCTCGTCAGCCTAAGGGATGAGGAAGGGGATGGAGGTTTTCGTATGGTGCTTGGAGGTTTTCGTATGGTGCTTGCGACTGGCAAATGTCAAGCTACATAGATTTTGTAGCTATAGCTACAAAATCTTTTGGTGGAGATAGCAAAGCTGTAGCGTCAAACACCTCTACATATGGACAAAAATCCCGCGCTTCGTGACGAGAAGCTTTTGCACTGCTGATGTGCTCAATTACGATCTCTTGAATTGCGTTCCTGAAGAACTACGCTTTTTTTGTATTAACAACAAGTAGCAAGCATTGAAGTAGTTTACAGCGCGCTAAAACCAACAAAGTACGAAAAATTGTGTGCTTGAAAGGTGTCACAAGGTCTTTCCCCTAGACGCATTACTGAGAAAAGAAAATGCCTCTTGTGCAACACACAAGCTTGTCAGAGGCAACCTACAAATTTTTACTCTTATCTGTACGTTATGCAGCTTTGATTTCAGAAACTATCTGTAAAATACTCGCATCACTATCCAATTCAGTTACAACTCAAGAATGTTATTCATTGGAAAATATTGTTAAAGCTTTTCATAACGAACTTTAACGTTTGCAGTCATTGTTATGCTCACAAAATGCACAGTCTGATTCCATTTCAGCTCTACAATAAATGGTTGGCCATGAACTAATGCGATGACAAGAAGTGTGATGAGCTCTCTACGTTGGGCAGTTTCTCTCACCGAGGTATCAGTTACTTATTTCATCTGCAGCTATATTACCGAAGAATGTGCGCAGCATTGTGGGCAAGTTTGGGTTGTGAGTCAGTTGAGTTAGTTTGAGTTGTGCAAGCGTCAATTTGTACGAAGCATGCGTCATACTGACTACCACCATCGTAATCGTATAGGTAATTTCGTCGTACAATAACGAAGTGAAATGAAAAAAGAAATCGCCGTTACCATAAATTTTTACCGGGTTAGATAGCTGCAAAACTTTCTTTGAAAAATCGGTATTTCTATGAGAGTGTTAAAAACTACATGGAGTTCCTATTTAGTCTTGAAATTTGCTGATGCACGGCCGTCCCGAACAGCTTTTTTATGCTGCAAGAAGGAGATACGGCGCTTACATTTTCTGGATCTTGATGTGTAAAGGCGTCGGTCTACTTATCGTTCATGGCTGTTTGGGTTGCAAAAGCTCATTTCTGGGTTTATTTGCTTGAAAAGGCCGTTCTAGTGCCGTCTGCATCCCCTTTACTTTCATCATAAAATCATTATCGAAAGCGGTTTGCATCAAAGCATATCAGAACGGAGTTAGGTTCATAGTTGAAGCTCCATGGCGTACCTTCTGCAAGGTCTCGAGACTTCCTAAGGCATCATATTTCCTCCTCTTTTTAGCAGCTGTCCTTGAGGACGTCTCAACTGTGAACACTGGGATTTATCATCCGTCATATTTTTACAAAAAAAGATAATGTAGTGGTCGTTCTAATTGGGATTACGTCATATAGGTGCACCTCGAAACGCGTATTTCAAATTTGCTCTTGCTATCTGCGAAACCATTTTTCAGGGGAACCATAAAAATTTTTTTCAAAGATTTTGTATTGATGGGCAAGTTGGAATCATTATTGTCAATCTAAATTTGTCTGAATATACTGAAGAAAATATGATAGTAGACATAGTAATATTGTCTTTGGACTGACTAATTTTTGTGAGGCTGTAAAAACAAGGAAGTCTTTTATTGATAACTTTCAATTGGAAAAATAGTTACGCTTCTTTCATTTTGTAATTTCCTTATATGGAAGAAAGTTTTTGAAGCAGCATTCAAAGGCACATCTATCAGTGTACTCCTTATTATGATTGACCACGATTCAAGTATCTTTTCCTTGTTTTCTGTATTCTAATAATTTTGAATTAGACAATTTCTAGTTTAAAGAGATGTCATATTAAGCTTCTGATTCTAAACACGCACCGTGATATACTCAGTAGGCATTTTTTAATGACGTTCAGATTCTTCGCTGCGTCCCTTTGTATAATAAGATGCACCAGTCTTGTCTAATGAAGGTGGCGCATCATTTTGCTCGCGTATTCGTAACATTGCTATGTGTTGTATCTTTGCCTATTCATCTGTATTTTACTACTGGTACTGCTACAGCTTATTTGGCTGTCTATTCGATATCCATATTATGCTACTGACATTGTTCGCTGCTACACCTTTAGCTGGAAAACTGCTTTGGCTTCTGCTCCTAAGATGCATACTTTTAAATAATAGATAGTTGCACAACATATACCACAACGGGAGCACATGAGACTTCCAGCGCTACACATCATCCCGTAACTTGCCCTTCTCTATATTGCCAAAAGACTCAGCAAAGCAAAAATTGCTTATACCTCACTATGGTCTTGAGCGGGATTCCGCTTAAACAACAGTATTGGCAAACGTAACTCATTGTCGACAGTGATGACACTGCATTGTATCAAATCATGTCGCAACTCATTTGGCATCACAACATCACTTGGACTCGAGGCTCCAGGGAAACGGCAAGAATTTGGCTACCACAAAGATGTGATGTCTATCAGAGCAATTATTTTATTAGAAGGCCACTGGACAATTTCGAATTTACGAGGTTATTACGCTGAGAGTTGGCCGTCAAATCAACAATGATCTGGAAACTCAGTGAAAAAGCGTGGACTTCCTTGTGTCTAGTTGTGATTGCATCGCTTGCGATGTATGAGGCTTCATGTGCCGGCCAAAACCTATCAAATCTACATCAGGCCAGCAGGCTTTCTGTCAAAATCATCAATTTGGAACGTACTAAAATTTGGCTATCTATATGTGAGTTGGGTCCCGGGTACTAAAGGGGGAGAGCGAGGGGGACCCCGTACTCAAAATTGACCAAAAAACTCGGAAAGAAGAGAAAAGAAAAGTGAAAGGATTACTGGAATCCCACCTTTCACCGGCTGCGTAGAACTGGGGCTTCGGATGTTTGAGAGCTTCGTTGCCACGCGGGTCTTTCTGAGCTTGGGGCGGAAACGCTGAATGAATTGTGAACGAATAACAGAACTAGGAATAACAGATCGGCTTGAAGTAGTCGCGGATAGCCACCGCCGTGGACACACACCTCAAACTTGGGTAATTAAACCCTATTTATTCAATACAAAATTAACAAAACACACGCGAAACAAAACTACTAAGTGAATATAATGAGAATCATGAGCTTCGGATATGAGGATCAAAATCGGATTATCGAAAATGAGGCAAAAGAGTAACACGTATAGGAAGGCAAATCAAAACAAGAACAACTAAACCGGCTAACAGATAAAAGTATGGCAAAAGTAAAGAACCGACATACAAATGAGATACAAAAGATCCGACCAATAGCTATCATCGATTTGTCCCTTCGTGTGACGCCGGCGCCCTGAAATACCCCACTTTGGCGCGCAAAAGATCAAAACGGAGTGCTGAGGCCGGGGATCAATCCGGCCTCAGCACACTCCGGGGGGGGGCCTTTTAGTGATGGTACATGGCGATTTGCTCTTCGAGGGCGCTACGTTCTTCTGGAAGTGGGCATAAGGCGTAGTGATGCGACTTGCTTTTACAGTAATTACATGCGATTCGGTCCGGGCAGGGTTTCACGCAGGAGTTGCCGAGGCAATGGATGCAGAGGTTGCGGCTCCGTACGACGGCTCTTCTTTCTTCGACTGTTTTGAAGGCGACACAGGCATCTTCGTTATGTATAGCGAAGCAGAAGGTACATTTGTGGGGTGTCGATGGCTGCGGAGCGTCCAATCCGTACAATCTCTTCTCACATTGTGCTAGGTGATCGAGTTTACGATGCAGAAGAGCCAATTCGGGGTCTCGAGGTGGTCTTTTGGCGGGTTGTCTCGAGCGGCTTCTTCGAGGCGTCTGCCTTCTGGCGACTGGTGAACTGCTATTATGACGGTGACGGTCGGGTGACTTGGGCTGGTGGCCTGTGCGTAGGAGTTCCGAAACCTGGGTCAGTAAATTGATGATGGAGTTCACGATAAGTTCGGTGTTGTTGTTTATCTTATTTTCCAAATTCGTGGACGTCTGTTGAAGTAGCTCCGTCAGCTGAACTAGTTGCTGAGACAATGTATCCTCGGTGCGTCTTGCTTTGTCTTCGATAAGGATGGTTTCGATTCGATGTAGCTTCCTGAGCATTGATTCCGTGTCCGGTGATCTTTTAGTAATAGATGTGTCATCAATCCGTTTTTGGATCAGCTTTTCGATGTTGTCCAGCTTGGCGTGAATGTCGGCATCGGAGACTTCACTGATGTATGGTTTCTTTTCGTCGCTATCAATATACGGATTGAGGAAAGGGTCGATTGTAAGTATTTCAAGCTGTGCTTGGAGGCCGTTGAGCTGATGCTGCTCTTCGCGAATGGTGGTTATGCTGTCATCCTTGGTATAGTGTCCTCTTGGCCTTGGTCGTTGTTCGAACGCTACCCTATTGAAGAATGTTGGTGGATTCAGGTGAACTAACATGTCGTATGCGTCCCAGAGAAGTATAGAGACTACGTGAACGTGTTCCCATCGCTGTTTGAGAAGATGAATGGATGCAAGTAGCTCGTTCTTCCTGTCGTAAAGTGGCTTTGACTTTTCCGGAACTGGTTCGTAATTGGCGGCTTCGTTCTTCAGGTCTGTAGCCTTCGTGACTATTTGCTGTCCTTGTGCCATAAGCTTAGTAGTTTCTTCGTACACGATGTCCAAGCGTCTCTGTAGTTCTTTCTCATTGAACATCGACCGGCGTTGATTCAGAGTCTGAAGAAAGGAGTCGAGGGATTCGTAACCTTGTCCTTGTTCCTGCATTCTGAAAATATACGTATTTGGCTGTGTAATTGATTTTTCGTCTGTGGTAATCGAATTGATTTCGTACTCTTCGAGGCTGTACGGGTAGTATCTAGAGGGGCTTCGTTTTGGACGCCTTGGGGTTTCGGGTGAAGGTTCGCTTGGAAGTTCGGGTTGGGTGGGTGCGCTCGGGTGTTCGTGAGTTGATAGTTGTTCGTGACCGGGATCCGAATCCATTAACTCAAGTGGTATGAGACTGTTTACTGGCCTCTTCGTCACTTTTCCGTTTGGCATTCTGAGCTCGACTTGGCGTATTTGATTTGGATTCTCCGTCCCTAAATTCGTTATTAACCCCATTTTCCACGCGTTTCTCGATAAAAATGGATCCTGTATGAGTACTACTTGTCCAACCCGGGGAAGCTTCGGGGAACTACGACCTTGATGTAGATGTTTGCGATGCTGCTCCCTTAATGACGTCAAATAGCTGTCTTTCCACAGCTTCCAAAACCCGTCCGTCAGCGCTTGCGAGGCGTGTAGGGCTGACTTTGCTTCGTATTGGGTCCTGAGCTGGGCGGTTTCTTCAGGAGGTAGAAAGTTGGGATCTTCCCTATCGCTGAGGTCATCGTTTTCGACTGAATACGTGATGAGTAGCCTATTCTGTACAAAGTCTATGGGCCTTATAGGGACAATTTCGTCCGGGTTTTCCTCCTGATACGTCAACGGTCTGTTATTCAAGGTGCCTTCAATCTCTACCAGTACCGTCCTGAGGGCATCTTCGTTGACGATTTTCCTGCTAAGGGTTTTGTGGAGTGACTGTTTGACGTCTTTTATAAGACGCTCGTAAAACCCTCCTTGCCAAGGAGCATATGGCGTGATCTTCTTCCATGTTATGTGCGCATTCGCCATGACTTGATCCACTTCGTCGTTTTTTAGACAATCCGTGGTTATTCGCTCTGCTAATGCGAAATTCGTGGCGTTGTCGCAGGTGATCGAGTCCGGGACTCCTCGACGTGACATAAATCGACGTAGGGCGTTTATGAACGCCGTCGCCGAGTTATCTCGGATGAGCTCAATGTGCATTAGTCGGGTTGTTGCACATGTGAATATGCATCCGTACGCTTTCGAGACAATGTTTTCGTTGTTTCGTATCTTCATGGGTCCGAACAGGTCTAGACCAATGTTTTGAAAGGGTCGTGACCTGACTACTCTTCTAGTGGGTAGATTCGCTAAAGGTGGGTACCGGAAAGGTAAATTGTTGAATTTCTGACACGGTACGCATCTCTGGATCTCCTTCTTCGTCTGTTGTCTCAACTTCGGTATCCAGTATTTCTTTCGGACCTCCGCCATGGTTAACCCGACTCCACAGTGGAGCTTACTGTGCGCTTCTCTGATTATAAGCTTCGCTAAATGCGTGTTCGGCGCGATGAAAATGGGGTTTTTGGCGTCTTTTTGCAGGCAGCTATTGCCTAATCTTCCGAAGCATCTCCAGATACCTTTCTCGTCTCTGGTAATGTTGAGTTTTCGTTGTTCGTTGGCTGTTATCAGAGCTTCGTGTTCTTTCTGGTGGAGCTTAATAATAGTCCTTTCTGCTTGCATAAGATCTGCTCCTTGGAGTTTATCCGTAGCTTCCTGAATTCCACTGGCTCTTCTAATTTTCTGCTTCGATTCCTCTGGTAAGTTCTTCGCCAATTTGTTCAGGAATATGCCAACGTACGCTACGGTTCTTTTCAGTCTTCGAAGCGAGCTAAATCGTTCCACATGTATGAGTGGGTGGCTCGCATTCGAGATCTGCAATACTTCAGCAGGATCAGGGGGCAATTGGAATCGTTCTAGCCCTTCGTAAGTGGCATTTTCGTCCGTGAGCGAGGTCGGAGGGCCATCCCACCATATATGATTTTGCAATTCCTCGGCTGTAAGACCTCGTGTGGCGCAGTCTGCTGGGTTTACCTTCGTGTTAATGTAGCCGAAATAGGTGTTTACCCCTTCCTGCTCTAGTTTCTTCGCTATTTTCTTAATTTCTTTGATTCTATTCGTTACTAAGACTCCTGTAGCCTTCTGTGGGCTTTCGTTCTTCAGCCAACTCAAGGCTATTTCTGAGTCTGATAGGAGATAAACTGTTTTTATGCTGATGGTTTTCTTCAATTCTTCGAAAGTGGATAACAACAGCCTTCCTGCTATCGTCAAGGCGTTGATTTCCAGCTTCGGGATTGTATGTGGCATTTTTAACGAAGGTAATTTCAACTTCGCAATCAGCAGGTGCTGTTCGGTTCCTTGCCTAATGTAAACAGCTGCTGCTAACGCGTAGGTGCTGGCGTCACTGCAGGCTATTAGTTGGTAGTTTCCTTGCTTCGTCCCTAGTTTTCTCGGTAGCTGCTTCGAGAAGCCTGCAATGGATTCCCACAACTTCTTCCACCGCTCCTGGTCCTCTTCAGAGAGCAAGTCGTCCCATCCGTATGGTTTTAGCCACAGCTGTTGGAAGAAGTGTTTGTTTCGCACCATAAGCGGTGTGAGCCAGCCTAATGGATCGAAAACTGATGCGTTGACGTGTAGTACCGCACGTTTCGTTACTCTTGTCAGCGGTTCTCCGTCGCATCTGGCTACTAATATGTCGTCTTTAGTGAGCCATTCGATCCCCAAGACCTTACACTTCGTTGAAGTGCTTCGGTCTCTTTCTGCGAAGTGCCTTCTGACCTCTGCATCGTTCGTAGTGAATTCCCTCATGTTCATATTGATATCTTCGAAGATTCGCTTGACTTCTCTATATTGTCTGACGGCTTCGTCTCTATCATCCGTTGTTATGAAGAGGTTGTCCACGTACAGATTATCCTTCACTTGTGAGGCAACATCGTTCCCGCTTTCTGTGGTATCCAAGTGAAAGTTGATGGTGGCTCCCAACAGAAAGGGTGACGATATAAGACCGAATGTCACTCGTGTGAAGCGGAAAGTGACAATGTTTTCTTCGCTCACTGGTTCGTTTAGGTTCTTGAGCCATAAGAATCTTGTTGCATCTCGGTCTTGTTCATGTAACCTCACTTGTAGGAAGGCCTTTTCTATATCTGCGGTCATAGCGATCTTTCCCATTCGGAATCGCATAAGCATTCCGCAGATATTAGGTATCGTCAAGGGTCCTTGGTGAAGGACATCGTTGAGTGACGGCTTCCCAGCATAATGAGCTGATGCGTCGAAGACGATACGCTTTGGAGTTGTTCGTTTTTCTGGGTTAACCACTGCTTGATGTGCCAGATAGTGAATGATCTTGCCTTTAGGTCGAGGTTTGCCGGCCTCTTCTTCCACTACTTCAATGATCCCTTTCTGGAGTTGATCTTTGAAGATGTTATCGAACTCCTGTAGGAATTCTTTGCGGTCTTCGTACTGTCGGAGCAGTGACTTCAATCTGGCTAGTGCAATGGATCTATTATCTGGTAGGTATTCGTGAGGCTCCTTCCAAGGAAGCCGTACATAATATCCGTCTGGTTTTCGTACAATTGTTTCCTTGAATTTCTTGAGAATTTGATCCTCTTGGATCTTTTTAGCTTCTTTCTCGGTTCCTGTGTATTCTTCGATCCCTGTGGATTCCATCTTCCAGTAGTTATCATATATGTCTAACTCGTTATCTTCGCAACTGGTTTGTAATGTAGTGGATGCTGTTTTCGTCACAGGTTTTTTCTTTTTCCCTGAGAGCATGAATCCAAACTTCGTCCCAATGAGATGCATGCCCGAGGGTAAGTTGTGCTTCTCGTTCTCCATCAATTCCCATAGGTAATCGCATCCTAAGAGAACGCGTGGTTGAATGTCTTTGCTGGTCTTTGTTGATAGATGTAGACCACGTTCTTTGATGTAGCTCAAATCTTCGTCCGTGAGCTGTGGTTCCGCCGTCTTGTATGTTAGAATTGCACAGTCGTATAGTTTGCATGGATGTGTGTCGCCCATTCTGTCCACTAGATCCACGTGTACTATACGGTGCTTTTCTTCCTTTGCCAGTTTAGTTCCAAACGTCTTGAGACGTAAAGTGGAATTTCCTTCTACCTTTAGTTGAAGTTCGTCCACTAGTTTGCTATCTATGAATGATAGCTCTGATCCTGTGTCCATGAGTACTTGGACTTGTCTGGACTGTGTGGGTCCTTGTATGGTGGCGGTTCCTGTTAAGAGGAGTGCTCCTGTTTTCTGGATATTGCTGTCCCCTACATGGTTAACTCTGCTCTCGTCTTGGGAATCGCTCATCCTTTCTGGTTCACTATCTTCTTCTATAGTGACCAGGTTTTGTCTGGTTTGCCTATGTGTGGCTTGTGTTGTTCCTTTCTGCTGCATTCGTGCAACGTTGGGTGTGGGAACTATTCGAGCTGGCTGATTGATTTGTTGGGGTTTCGTTGTCGTCCCTGTGGATTGTTCGTGGTTCGGCGGCGGTAATAGTCTTCGGCATGTGGATGAATGGTGCTTGAGTCCACATCTGAAGCATCCTTGACTCCTACAGTTCTGTGCAGTGTGGTTCGGCCTTCCACAATTTGTGCACAGCTGATTCCTCGCCAAGAACGCTGCTCGCTCCGATATTGGAACAGTCCTGCACTCCACTGATCGATGATTACTTCGTTTGCAATAGATGCAGGCTGGTATCGGGCGTCTCTCCTGACTTTCTCCCTTTAGGGGAGAGAGTGGCGTATGAGGCTTCGTGATCAGTTCTTGACTCCTTTCTATCCTTTCTTTGGTAGTGATAATGTCTTGTAAGTCCTTTTGGAGAACTGACCACGTCCACTGTTGCGAATCTGTGAGCCTCTCTCGCCTTTCGAATGCCTTTGCTTGGATTTCGGCACTGAATTTTCGTAAGACTAGGTTGAGCACTAGTCTTTGATTGACATCCTGGCCTTTCGCGGCTAGTTGCGTCAGGATGGCTGTAATTCGTTCTAGTAGATTAGCCTGTAGCTTAGTGGACAGTCCCTCCGCCTTGGTGGTTTCGAGCTGCATCAACAAGTCTTCGATGATGGATGCGTCTTCGCCATACTTCTTTTTGAGAGCTTCTATGACTAGTTGATAGCTTGCTTCTACCACCTGAAACTGTGCTGCCGTCTGCCTTGCCTCTCCTACTAGCGACTGGAGAAGGTAGTTGAATTTGATCATCGTGGGGATTGGCTGTTCGTCCACGGTGACTTGGAATATGGCCCAAAAGGACCCCTATTCCTCGCGTCTTCCGCTAAACTTGGGAAGTTGCAGCCTGGACAGCAATGATTGCAGCTGGGACGGTGGCGGGGTTGTCCATCTTGACGACTCGTTGGATGCCTGAGGTGTGTTGACGGTTTCGAGTTGTCTCTCTCTTCTTCTTGCCGCTTGGGCGAAGTTATCCAGTCTGGAAGAAAGTTCTGTCTCCTTTTCGTCCAGTTTGTTAAGAAGGGAGAGTGCCGTCGCTGTTAAATCCCAAGCACGGTCAACATACGTCTCTTGGGATGTTCGTTCTTCTTGCTGAGAGTTGTTGTCCAACGAGTTGAAGGCTTCCTGATAACTAGAGACCGCTGTCTCTAGTGCTGCTTTGGTTGTGGTGATGTTGGTGTGGCGGTGCTGTATCGATTTTATCCTAGTTCGTAGGAGATCCATTGACTCTTCTTCGTTCTCCGTGATGGGGATTTCGAAAGCTACCATATGTTGGGAGCTTTCTATCAGCTCCTCCAGTGTGTTCCCCAACTTCGTAATCCTTGTTTTGTGCGGCTTTAACGATGGCCCCATCCTTTCTTCGTTTATTCGAGGCGTCTTCGTTTACTCCTATCGATTTCGTTCGGCCTGGACTTCGTGAACGGCCGATGCACCAGAAAAATTTTGAGTTGGGTCCCGGGTACTAAAGGGGGAGAGCGAGGGGGACCCCGTACTCAAAATTGACCAAAAAACTCGGAAAGAAGAGAAAAGAAAAGTGAAAGGATTACTGGAATCCCACCTTTCACCGGCTGCGTAGAACTGGGGCTTCGGATGTTTGAGAGCTTCGTTGCCACGCGGGTCTTTCTGAGCTTGGGGCGGAAGCGCTGAATGAATTGTGAACGAATAACAGAACTAGGAATAACAGATCGGCTTGAAGTAGTCGCGGATAGCCACCGCCGTGGACACACACCTCAAACTTGGGTAATTAAACCCTATTTATTCAATACAAAATTAACAAAACACACGCGAAACAAAACTACTAAGTGAATATAATGAGAATCATGAGCTTCGGATATGAGGATCAAAATCGGAGTATCGAAAATGAGGCAAAAGAGCAACACGTATAGGAAGGCAAATCAAAACAAGAACAACTAAACCGGCTAACAGATAAAAGTATGGCAAAAGTAAAGAACCGACATACAAATGAGATACAAAAGATCCGACCAATAGCTATCATCGATTTGTCCCTTCGTGTGACGCCGGCGCCCTGAAATACCCCACTTTGGCGCGCAAAAGATCAAAACGGAGTGCTGAGGCCGGGGATCAATCCGGCCTCAGCACAATATGACATCTTAGAGAAGTACAATTTGCAACGTAGGTTGTTGTTGAGAGCTGAGTGCCAGGCTGTCACACAATGAGTACGCACATTACAAATTGTTACATGGCTCAAAAAAAGTAAGCGTACTATTATATGCGTCCATGTTCACGGCTTGAGATTCAAGGCCTATTGCACCTGTACAAAGTAAGCTAATGTATGCCTTTTTATAAAATAGAAAATGCTGTCAAGCGCTTTCATGTGCACGAAGGAATGAGAATTTTCAAAAAATTCTTTAGTAACTGCATAAAAGAAGATAATATGAATCAGCTGTACATCCCGCAATCTTGCTAATAGCTTTGCTTGGTGCTTCGTCAATGCACTGCCACGCTGTCGCTTATTGATATGCAAGCATTACCCAACTCTCAGTGCTTCTACAAGTAGCTAACAGTAGCATCAAGTCTATCAAGCTCTTAACTGTAGCATGAAGAATTGTAATGGGCTCTCCTCGCTTTTCACGAGCTCTTCTCTGGCACCCGATACAAGAAGCTGCCGTTTTCTCATCATGGGTTCATCATGGTATCTATCGAATAAACGTCTACTCGCGACTCCTCGTTGCGCAACCAAACGGTCCGTCCCAAACAAGTGTCGACCCTGTCAGGACTCGAACCTGCGCATTTCAAAAAGTGTCTATGGACGGACAGTATTGTAGCCTTGTACTAGACGAAGAACAGCAAAAATCTACCGATTTTTGTTAAAAATCGAGTAAAATGATTCTTGACAATACTTCCGACGTGATGATCCTGCACGTACCCACTGAAGTAAACCCAGCTGACTTGGGAATTCGAGGATGTACGATCGAAGAGTTGATAAAAGAGGACCTGTGGTGGTTCGGACCTTCCTTCCTTCGAGAAGAACAAGACAAATGGCCGGAACATGCTCGCAACATTCTACAAGAGCCTCTTGAGAATATTCAAGAACTGGACGCACTGGAAAAACATTTAACAGTTGCGAATTTTTCTCAGCATCCTAAGCTCAAAGCGCTTCTCAAAGCGGAAATCAATCCACTCTTAGACTTGAAAAAATTCAGTACTTGGACTAACAAGGAAACGATACTTGGTGTCCGTGGCCTTTTGAGATGAAACGTATACCATCACATTCGTCTTGGGACGCTAATTCCGAATCTGACTTCCGTTTCTACTAATCTTTTTTTTAGAAGAAGTTATGAAGGATTTTTGCGTCAATGGTCGCCTAAAGAAATACGGTCGAGGATGCCTAATTTTTGAGAAGAAGCTTGATTGAGGCAATACAAAACTGAAAAACACAAAAGGACTCAAGCCTAAACCTGCATTAACTTTCGAGGCTATCGCACTAGCCACTACACCACATCTTAGCGGCGCTTTTGGCATTTCGATCACATTTCCTTTGGCGCAAAAATCCTTTATAACTTTTTTTCCGAGAAAAGATTAGCAAAAAAGGAAGCCAGATTCGGAATCAGCGCTCCAAGACGAGTCTAATGGTATGCATCTCATCTCAAAAGGCCACGGACACCAAGTATTGTTTCCTTGTAAGTTACTCCAAACGATGATGCTTGTGTTCAAATTTCTCATAAAGGAATCAAACAAGCAACAGAACTTTTCGGTATTACCAAGGTCATACTGCTCCAACGAAGCGAGGCGAGACCATACTGTTTCGTCTGGCACAATCATCTTATCCTCCTTCTAGCGAATCCAAGAAGCAATATTGACTTTTCATTTGTGTAAAAACGTTGC
This sequence comes from Cylicocyclus nassatus, assembly GCA_958299035.1. NCBI lineage: Eukaryota > Metazoa > Nematoda > Chromadorea > Rhabditida > Strongylidae > Cylicocyclus > Cylicocyclus nassatus. The sequence goes on from CATQJL010000001.1 coordinate 75,876,469, forward strand.
TGTGGAAATCTCATGGACGTATCGAGCATGCAAACTCACCATCATCGGCCATCACACCAGTCTTCCTTCTTCGTGAAAGTCGAATAACCACTTTTTACATACTACATGTCCATGAGATGAACAATCATAGCGGAGTAAATCACACCCTCACTCTTTTCAGACAGAGAGTTTGGGTACCCAAAGGAAAAGGACGCGCAACAGTGAAAAGGGTTATCACGAATGCTTTTGCTGCAAGAGATTTCATCCAAACCGTTTACTCTTCCTCCTTTTCCCGCACATCCGGAACGAAGAGTAACTCCTCCGCAATACCCTTTCGAAAACGTCGGGATGGATATCTTTGGTCCTTTGACTTACCGTATACCAACGCCAACACTGACGGAAAATACTGGATGTTACTTCTCACCTGTCTAAACTGTCGAGCAGTTTACGTGGACATGATACTAGACATGACAGCTGCCACAGTAATGCACATGTTGAGGCGTTTCATCGCCATTATCGGGTGTCCAAGATGGATCCTGTGTGACAACGCACAAACCTTCAAGACAATCAACCGATGCTATTCTTCACTGCCAGTGCCCGACATTGACGAACACATCGCAGATGACTTTTATCAAATACAGATGAAATTCATACCCAGCCTCAGTCCTTGGCAAGGTGGAGTTTACGGAAAAATGGTGGACATCTTCAAAAAATCATACCGGCACGCTATAGCCAATCGCCGACTCGACATTGAAGAAATCCGAACTCTGGCAAAGGAAGCCGAAGCTATAGTTAATACGAGACCACTCACATACTACAGTAACGAAATTTCCTTCCAGCCTCTGCGCCCAATCGACTTTCTACGTTCGCATGTTCGACTCTGTGGTCTTTATCCAACCAAATCACAAGACCAGTGGTCACCTTTCTAGACTATCAGAAACACTCTGCTCGCCGATTGGAATCGAACATCTAACTTAGTCTCCACGTTTTAGACTCGATGGAACACAGAATATCTTGCGACTATACGAGAACAGTACAAAACGGGACATGCGGCTCCCAGATCACATACAAAAGGGATCCAAGGTACGGAGAAGTCGCGTTGATTCAAGATTTGACATTGGATCGCGGACAATGGAAAATGGGAAGAGTGATCGGGTAACAGGACGAGTATCAGCGATCATCCCAAATACAACTCCCTTGCGACGCATCATCACTCGCCCCAACTCGTTGATACACGAGATGGAGATACCGGTGGACACCGAATCACAGACACATAGCAGGACTAAGACGACTTCCTCAAGGAATGCACCCCGCCATCACGTCACCGATGATTACTCGATCACGAGCACAGGCTCACGTCTACATAGCTATGCTCTTCTGCCTTTTTGCTGTTTTAGGAACTGCATCCTCATCCGCGCTCAGATGCCCAGACGAACTCAACACACCCAAACCCATCCTATATGCCACTAACTGCAGGTCCGATGGCATTGCCGTTGCAAGGTGTAACAGGAGATTTTGCTACTATCAGTTTCCTGTCCTATCGGACACATACGTTTCGAGAAGCCATACTCCAGCACATTGAACTCCGAGACAACACTCTGCGGTAAAAAAAATGCAGTTGCCCCGACTGGACATCGTTGTGTTCATTTCATACCGGCCCTATCACGACCAAATCGAGAAAACAAGCGCTACCACGTCACCTTCTCGACTACCATCCAGGTTTCGTCTGCTGTTTTAACGCAACGAAAGTTGTAGTCCCATCAAAAGAGTAGGGACATTCAATCAAGTGCAACTATTTGATAACACTCTACTCCTGGTTGAAAACTTGACAGTCACTTTAAAGGACTATCTGATCCACGAAGACTTTTGTGCATTGACCGCAAAGGAACAAAACAACCTGTTAGCAGTGACACTACCGGCACCTCCCAGTTATGCAAGAAACACAAATGCAAAAAAAAACGTGCAAGATTCTTTTGCCTTTACGACAACCCAATCGCCCTACTACTCATCAACGTAGATTCAGAACGTGGTGCAATACCGCTCAAAGCCTGGGGCCCCACCACGAAGATTTACTATGGATTTCCTTCTAATTATACATCCACGACCATATCATCGGAAACTCCTACGATGCAATCCGTTGAAAAGGCTCAACCTAGCGACGCGACAGCCTCCTCTGCTTCTTGCGCAAAGGGAGGACTAACTTTCAGTAAAAGCAGCAGCAAAGGGGCCGCAGAGGCATGTATCGATCAGTACTGCGTCTTCGAGCGAGACGAAGATTCATCACATATCCCCTTTCCAACTCTCTCACCATGTACGATTACAAGGTTACCATCAAAATTTGGTCTGGAAAGAAATTCGTTGAAGAACTACAACTCTTCTGCCTCGCTCAACCCATCTGTGAAACGATAAAAAAACCGTCCCAAACACTAGTGTTGGTGACGTGGTCGTTAAAAATAGATCAATACCGAACTCAATCAACGCACATTCTTGCCTATCGAAAAGAGGACAATCAGATAGCAAATCCGACAAATCTTAAGGACCTCTGCGAATTTGTTAGTTTCTTATGGAAACTGGAATTGATTGGGGTAGTCGATGACACCAACGAACAAGATGATGAAGAATGCCTTGGCATCAACGACACCATTTATTGAAAAAGGTACGTCTCTTCTTCCTTTCGAAACGGACCCTGCATACCAGACAGGTACTCGCTCGCTTATTCTAATCTATGTAATCAGCTGAAAAAATAGCAACAATTCATCATATCCGAACAGATACCACGCTCAGGACGAATAAGAAAGAAACATGCATAAAATGATACCAGATAAAGAGCACCACAAACCATGCCATCACTCATTATGTTTATGAAGAAGGGCGACAAACAATTGAAGACCAGATTCGTTTACAATTTGGCAAAAGGAAAGGCAAGGTTATCCTTAAAAGTTTTGCACAAAAGGCCAACTCTTCTGCTCAATCTCGTCAGCATAATCCTCCGCACTAGATTGTGCAAAATCTCATCTTCGGCGACATTAAAAGGCCTATTTGATGGCTAAACCGAAATACCTATGGTGGTAACGTTTTCTGTGGGGCTAAAAGTGTCGAGGATGGCATCATCTCCAATAAAAAATCGAAAGAAATTTTTTGAAAATCCGGAATAAATCTCAGAACTTTCGCTTGTAACACGGATAAGTTAAACGAGTACATTGAAATGAGAGAATTAGATCCCATATTTGATGTAAGGAAGCTTCTTCGCTTACCTGGGAACTTGTAAGTGACAATATTATCTTTTTCCAGTATTTATGCATAGAAAATTAACCGTGGAACAATGAAATCTTTGCAGAAAAGCAGAAATGGAAAAACTATGGGAAAACATCCTGTCCACCTGGATAATTTCCGCTATGTCAAGTCCACGATTTGTAGTGGATGTTCCAGAAGAGACATATTATGAAAACGATCTCCACGTGTTCGCTGACGCCTCTCAACGGCCTACTGTACCACGGCTTACCTCGTGCAGAGGATAAAAGGCAAACCAGGCCAAATGATAATTAAGCAGAGGAATTTGTGCACACCTCAAATTTCTGTGAAGAGACAGTGTCGTAGCTCTTCACTGAAAAGTAACTGTACATAAACCAATATTTATTAAAAATCGAGTGAAAAATTCAAATACCACCGTCGTTACCAATGTGCATGTCGCTGCCGAAATGAACTCAGCAGACATTGGCCTGCGGCTGTCTACTGAAGAGCTCTTGGAGCAAGGAATCATGGTGAAACGGGCCATCGTTCCTTCGCGAAAATAGGGCAAGTGTTTGGAGAATGCTCGGAATGTCCTACTAAGGAAAATTTCTGAATTTTCGCACAAAGTAAGAATGCGATAGTACGAAGCCTAACAGCTGTCAATCCTTCTCCAACATCAACAAGATCTGAAAAGATTGCGACTAACACTTTGTTGGACGTGAACTGAATCAGTTCATTAAAAAAACTACTCTTGACAATGATATTGTGTTCACTTTCATCATAAAGAAGTCCAATGAATCAGTTCAGTTTTTGGCGTTAACAAAGGCAGTTTGATGCAAAGGTGCGAAAAGATTTTGTTCAGATCGGCACAGTTGTCGTACCCTCCTCCTGGCGACTCCAAAAAGTGTATAAATTTTAGCTGTGAGAAAATCCCTTGTGTAAATGTAGAGGACGAATCAAACATTCAAGTTTGCTTTTTAGAGCCAGAGAAATCTTTATTTCCCGAAAAATTCGCATCATATTCTCTACATATTTGCATGCGTTTGTTCTATTTGCATTTGCGTGTGATAATCATTGCGGAGCTAATCACCACCGGAGTCTCCTGATATAGGGAGTAAGAATTTCAGCAGTTGTTAAGCAGACGCTGTGCAACGGATCCTTCCACTGTAGAAGTACCGATTCAAATCGTTTGCTTTCCCACCCTTTCCAACACATCCAGTAAGAAGGGTCCCACCTCGATATTCGTTCGAAAATGTTGACATAGACTTTGGCCCCATGCGACATCGAAGAGAACCCATCATTACCGGAAAATATTGGAGTACTACTTAACTATAATGATTTGTGCTGTATAGACCACGAAGAGAGGAATCGACCTGTTAACAACAGTATCGATAAATTCTTCTTTTACTAAGAGAAAGGGAATATTGTATTATTTAACACAACGTTTACAGCATCCTTCACGCTTACACTAATTTACAAATGTCATTTTCGTTCTTTTTGTCTTAAATTTTTGTGATTCTGCAAAATATCAATTTCTAAAAACTGTTTGATGCAGTTAAGAGGTTTACACTTTTGAAATCTCAGTGTAGATTGTTTTTGTTCTAGAAATTAACTACTAAGTTGTTCTTATTCACCTATACCTAGCTGAAGACTGAGTGCCTCAATGATAGTACTAGCAGTTTGAGAGGCACTAATTCTACATTACTCAGTGATCATATCCGTCAAAAGAGTGTATCCCCTGATATAACTGGTCTTTTCCCCATGGAATCAATCAGGATCTAACTATAACCTCTTCTACCACACCGAGGAAGACCGATTCGGGTTGCACTTATTCACTGATTCTGTTCTATCCGAAGACGGCTCTTCGCAGTTGTCTTTGGTTCAAATCTGTCGAACCTTGCAGAGCTCTAATCCGCAGTCCCAGTTTGAGTGACCTCTCATCCATCCAAAGTCAAGTCGGATTCTTCACGGCACAAATCTAGAGACTTCTCTGACAGAACTATTTTGTAGCTTACGTGTCCACACGCTCCCTGTTTCCAAGGAGTTTATTCTATTAGACTGTATTCATCTTTATCATCTCCAATGGTTCGTCCAATGGCATTGAACGACCATTATAAAACTTTCTTATCCACAAACAGTTCGTCTACATTCCGCGCGTTCTGTCAAACAAGCTTCCTCATCGCGATAGACACATCGAACAGCACAGCACGAATTCTATCCGAAAGAAAAGACTCAACACTACAAATTTACAGGAAGAATTGTATAAAATCCCAAGCAATCTCAACTTTCAAGAGCGGACCTTCTTAATAAGTAATGCACAGGCATTGGTGTATTACATCCCATCATCCAGATAAGGCAGTTATTCAGAACTTGCAACTGTATCATTTCTGATATTTAGTGCGAAGCAGGCTCAGCGTTTGAGTCTCTATTCCGTCGAGCGTTACAATGCCTTCCGAGCGAAGATGTCGAGCGGCAACGACGATTCCGATTTCGAGATGATAGTCTGGCGTGTGTGGTGGGGCGGCTGTTGATTAGGTACGTTTGCAAAGATAGGCAGTATCGTCAAGTATTGGGCGCGACGGGGAAGGGGGGGGGGGAGGCGCGGAGGGGAAGCTGATGTCACTCAAGCAACGGTCACATCTATTGACACCCTTTTTCGAGAAAAAAGGAGGGGATGAGAGCTGAAGGGGAAGTGGGGGGGGGGCAAGGGAGAATGGTTACATTCTTTCTTGCAGCACATATCTACATTTGGTTGCGACTGTTTGACTACGATCAAGTTTTGATATATCAAAACTTGATCGTAGTCATCAAAGAGCAGTGGCCTATCAAGCCTCTCCCTCTCCTCTTCCCTCCGAGAATGGGTCTCGAAATTCTGAAAGAAGTTACTTCAATTAGTTACAAAAATGCAAGTGACTTGTTAATAGCTTGTGAATGACTGAAACAATTTGAAAAATTCACATTAGCCTTGTAAAAAACTTTTCTTCGGGGTGTGGCTGCCGTTACGCCCCTTTCTCACAGAATTTTGGGTGACGACGAGGGGAGACAGGGTACGAGGACCCCCTTTAACTCCGAAGAATGGTCGCTAATTTTTTGAAAGTTACTAACTTGAGTCATGAGTACATGCAAGTAAATTTAGCTTGTAAATGATTGGAGCAAGCTTAAGATTTTGTTTAAATTGAAATATGTAGCTTTGGAAGATTTTTTGTCGGCGTATCTGCCGCCACGCTCACTCTCTCGAAAATTTGCGGTTACGAGCCCATGAAAAGTTCGGACATCCCGAAATGTTTTTTTGTAGGGCTCTAATAATGCTATTCCTCCATTCTATAATTTTATTGTTGCCTTTCCCCGTCCTTTCGGAGAAATTTCTCTACAATGTTAAATAGTAATTATCTCATTATTTTCAGACAAGCTGTTAGAACCGCATGCTCTCTACCTTGGCATGCAATTGACATTGCTAAGACAGAAAGAGGCAAACCATATTTGATAAATGAAAGGTCTCATTTGAACTTCAACGTATCCCATCAAGGAGATCTCGTAGTGCTTGCAAGCAGTGAAAAAGAGGAAATCGGTGGGGCATCCACTTTCGTCGCTCACTTAAGAATTCGAATAATTTTGTCTAGGTGTTGATGTGATGCGGATAGATGACTATAGAGCTGATACAGCTTTGGAGCACATCGAGCGCATGTCGAAACTGTTTACTATGGGCGAGCTGCGGATGATGCGCAGCAAAAAGACGGAGAAGGACAGGTTAGTCCTCACCTTTCTTTCAACAGTTCGACACTAAACGCAGCAGTTTCCCCTATGAAAAATTCATAAGTAGACTTGGACTTGATTTTGTTTTGCACTTTGAACTTGTCTTTTTTGAAATGTAATCAACTGTGTTAACCAATAATTACTGTGTACCCAATCAATCTCATAAACGTTTCAGATGGACTGCGTTCTACCGTATATGGTGCCTCAAAGAATCAGTCTTGAAAGCAACCGGTACTGGGCTAGTTAACGACTTGCGTACTCTCGATTTTCACACTAGCGACGAACAACATAAACCTGGTAAAAAATCCAAATTTTTCAAACAGTAGATGTCCAGAGGTTCCACCGCTTTTTTCATTTTCACGCCTTGGAATTTTTCAGGCTGTTTCATCACCTCTACGACTTGGGCGGAGAATAGTGTGAAGCAGCCCAACTGGTTGTTTGAAGAAAGCTTCATAAATGACGATCATTGCGTAGCTGTTGGCAGGTAATGCACCAAAACCAATGATTTGAAATTATAAAATAAATCAGCGATCTTCAATAAAAATACCAAAATGTTTTCTAAAATTTGGTCATCTTTGTACAAACATGATTTTCAATAAAATTTTGGTATTATCAAAAAGGTTCCGAACCCGGGATCGCCAAGAAGGACGCAATACTGGCCTAGTTCTTAGCCCCGAAACCAGTATGTGTAAGTTCTTATCACTTTTACTTTCTTGCTAGATGTTCTCAGACAAGCCTACTCTAATAGTGCTTGTGTTATGTTTTGGAAAGTATCCTTAGTCTAAGTTTTAGAACCATCATAAAGTATGGGTGTAATTCTAATTTTCAATGAAATGAATATGATTCGTTAAGCTTTTGTCAGGGAAGGAATTTTTGTGCGAATTTTCAAAATGAGCTTTTCATTCACTTAACAGTTAGAGATACTCACTTGGAGCTTATCATTCAAATTTATAACATCAAATTCTAGGATTCTACCTGATGAAAAGAGTGTTTCGTTGGAAAGGGAACAAGCTCAATTGACAAAGAACTTTTTCCACTTCGTGTCCTTCGATGAGTTACTGGCTGGAAGCACTGTGGTCAATCCAATCGACGATGGTGGTGCAGACGATTTTGCGGAGTACATGGCTAAGTCGAAAAAGACATGGTGAACTGGTGCCGTTTGTGTCCAAAATATTTTTTCCATGTTATCAACTAATCTAATACACTGTTTTCGTCTTTGATTTGAAACATCCCATCTCACTCAGGTTACGGTAGAAGTTTGCCTGCCCGCATTATTTTTAACTTTCTTATATAACTGTTTCTCAGAAATGCATTGTTGATATAAATCTGGAACTTTTATGCTGTCTTCTTTATCTTCATCTTGTAGTAAATGATTCTCATGCTTCACTTCTGTTTCTCCCTGGCTGTTCCGGCTTCACCTTTTCACTTCAGTGAACTTTTTTAATTTCATTAAAAATCAAGCTGTATGCTGTAATAATCTATCGACGGACTCCTATAGTAGGTTACAAAAATATTGACATACAGTAATTTAGTGCACGCAATCATCTTTCTTTTGAAATTGAACTGCTGTATGTTTTTGGTGCAATTACACACAAGTTATTTTACCAGGATATACTGTGAGACAACTTGATATTGCACAATGTTTATTTTACCTTGGACAACACCATTTAAGACACTGGTATCGTTTTGATATTCGTTGGATGTTCTAGGTACAATACGGATAGATGTGCAATCAACTACTTGCCAGGCCTCAATCCATCTCCTCGGCCAATAGCGATGTTTCGTTTCAGCAGGGTCAGGGGATCGACATCTTGCAGATACTAAAATCAACAATTTCAATAAGATGAAAAAAAATTTTTTTTAACTCGCTCTTCATCCGCCTTCTACAATGATGAAAGTATCATAAATCTGGTTCATTTTATGTAAAAACTTTTTGCAGAGTCTTGATCAAGCCACTGTTCACGTGGTAGCTCACATCATTTGTTTGTAGCCGAGAAACTCAACTTAGAAATCTCGCCCAGACCGCGCCGTTGACCCCAGTCGGCGTCCTCAAAAATGAAAAGGGGTGCATAGCAAGTGTTACCCAGGCAGCCGCCTGGTGCCGCAGCCAGCCGCCAGGACTGGCACCAACGCTGCGGCAGCTACCGTAAGCGCGCTCTCGTTGTCCGCAATCTTTCGCTGAGAGATTTTCGCAGCAGCCTCACAACTCTCGCGCTGAGGTGCGAGAATTCCCTCAGAGGTCGAGCTACTGCCACATATTATATATCGATCAACACAGCAGAAAATTTGTAGTTTATTAGTAATAAATATTACAAAAAATATAAACAAACAAAAAAGTTAAATAATTAAATTGATGGAATGATTACAAAATTAAATTGAAACCATAATATCGTGGAATAAGTTCATAAAAAATATCATTACGAAAGAAGGATGTGTTGCGCCGAAATAAAATTATTGATGCGATGCGCAGCTTTAAAGAAGCCTATGAGACAGGAAATTACATACCAACAGCTTCTATAAATATTAGGTTGTTGCAAAAGTTCTGTCGTTTCATTTTCAAAAGTTTGTAACTCCGCGAAATTTCAGCGGATTTGCTTGCTTGTAATTTTATTAAAAAGATTAAGTCTTTCGCTTTCAAATGCTGTTCCGTGGAGCTTCTGTTTCATACTGGGTGCGGAGATAAAAATGGAAAACTAAGACCATATAAGCTTTGACCATTTTAAGTTAGCTCACCAAAAATCTGGAATGCTGCAGAAAAATCTGAAATCCTCAGTACATATGTTTTTTGGCCTACCCTTTGCATCTGTGAAAAGTTTGCGCTGTTTGGACGTCTCTGTGAGAAGTTATGAATATCGAGTTTACTATGGAAAACGCCAAAATCAATTAATTTGTGAATTTTCGCGAAAATCATAATTTCTCACAGAGACGTCCAAACAGCGCAAACTTTTCACAGATGCAAAGGGTAGGCCAAAAAACATATGTACTGAGGATTTCAGATTTTTCTGCAGCATTCCAGATTTTTGGTGACCTAACTTAAAATGGTCAAAGTTTACATGGTCTTAGTTTTCCATTTTTATCTTTGCACTCAGTGTGAAACAGAAGCTCCTCAAAACAGCGATTGAAAGCGGAAGTTTTATTCTTTCTAATAAAAATATACCCAAGCAAATCCGTTAAAATCTGGCGAAATTACAAATTTTTGAAAATGAAACGACAGAACTTTTGCAACAACCTAATAGTTTTTGTATTAAAATGCCGAAATTTGTCACAGAGAAAACCATTTGACAGCAGTGCGGATGTAAAATTGTAAATTTGATTGTAATTTCCATTTGTGAATTTTTTGTGTAGTTTTTTATTTATTTAACTTTTTTGTTTTGTATTCTTTTTGTAATGTATATTACTAATGAACTACAAATTTTCCGATGTGTTGATCGATATATAATATGTGGCAGTAGTTCGACCTCTGAGGGAATTCTCGCACCTCAGCGCGATGAGGTGCGAGGCTGCTGCGAAAATCTCTCTGCGAGAGATTGCGGACGACGAGAGCACGCTTACGGTAGCTCAGCCGTGACGCTGGTGCCAGCTCTGGCGGCTTGCGGCACCAGCGGCTGCCTGGGTAACACTTGCACGCCTCCCAATGAAAAGGTATGGTATGGGCTAAAGTCTCTAGTAAATTTCCTCGGCCACAAGTGAATCATATGATCTGCCGCTTAGGCAATAACTTAGCCATGGTTTCCTAATTAGTATTCAAGTGGTAAGTCTAAGTGCCATTTTCACCCGGGCACTGCCTTCAAATGGATTACCCTTACAAAAAATCAAACTCACATCTATTCGTGGTTCTTGGTGAACTCTGGTGTCAGCGTCCAACCACAACAACGGCAATGCCATTGAAAGACCAAATAAGATGAAGAGAACCAAAGTACGGGCGTAGCCTACCAGCGTCATATATGTGATCGCCTGGAATTCGTGGTTCAGCTGTCGCTATAGTAAGGATACTGTAGGATTCACGAAATCAATGAAAGGAATGCACGGAATGGTAAATGGATATTACCAAACAACAATTTTCATTATGGAAAAGCACAAAAAATTAACATATGTACAAAATGCGTGAAATGTGAATTCATACTAGCAGTGAGATTGTTATAAATATATACTAGAAAGATTCTGTACGAAGAGCAGCATTTTTCAGAAAGAGTGGTCAGAGGGGAACCTTATTTAAGAGGGTATTGAATATACAGAAACAAATAATTGAACTCTCAGCAGTTTTATTTCTTAGCGCACACTTCTGAAAAATGAATAGACAAAATTGCGACAGTGAAAGCTAATCAAAGTACAATAACATTGCTCAAGAATAAATAATTTAGAAATGGTATGTACTGCTGTCATATGAAATTCATGAGGTACAAAATCGAAGCGCTAAGGTTCAAAGTCCCGAGTGATATGACTGTCTGTTTCACTATCAGAAAATTTACTGAAAAGTATTTTTAGATTTGTAGCTGTTTACATGACAGCTTGATTTGTTTTTGTTCAAGGGGCGTGATTTACCAAAGAATTGTCGAAAAGTTTATCATAATGCAAAATTTTAATGTTCTCAAAGCATTCTGAGTACTCGAAATAAGTTTTGAGATCTTGCAAATCCAAAAACATCGTGCTCTCTTCGAACGAGGCCTTTTTCCAAAAATCCTGCAATTTTTCTAATATTGTGAATCCATCCCATAACGGGTTTTAGGATATTTGTACACACATATTTCTACACATATTTCTTGAATTCGATGTATTTGCACGGCTTTGAAAAAATAGAAAATTTAATTGTAAAACACCTACAGTTTTGTTCAAGGACAACGTTGAAGCAGTATTTTGTTCTACGGGGTCTAGAATATAAATTTTCCCTATTTTAATTTTCTTTAATTTTCTTTACTTTAGTTTTATTTTTATGTTTGTGTTTGGACAGGAACTGGTGGCTAATCGAAAACTATTCGAAAGACTCATTTGCTTCATGCATTTGATTCGTTAGCTATTTCAGTTTCAAAATAGTAGAGAATCTGCCTGTGAAAAGGTAAATACTAAATTTGCTAACGACAAGTAAAGAAATGGACAGATTTATGATCTTACAATCTAACTCGGTTATTTCTTGCATGTATGTATTCCAAGAAACAACAAAATAAAAATATCTATTCTAACAATAAATACAAAGAGTGTGACATACAAAGTACAGAGCACAAATTACGAGCTAAACGTAACATGTTTGTTTAACAGTAACAGTCAGAAATAAATAAGATGAATAAGTTAAACATAAAGCTTTTTCTACTGAGTTGGCTTACGGGATGAGACTCCAGAATTTTCCTACTAAGATAAAGCCCAAAAAAATTTACGAGATATCATAGAGCTTTTCCGCTAACAGCACAACCAATTTCAGCCTTCGAAGACTTTATACTTAACCTGAACTCAAGAAATTTTAGAAGTAATACCCCCCTGACCTGAACTGTGTATGGGTACTACTGTTACAGTAACCAGATAGTCTATGTCGCAATCAGATTGAGTAAACTTTCAAACATTGTTTTATCATTGCAATTGCGATTAGTCAGTTATTTACCTACAATTGAGGATATGCTGGTTCAAACATTTTGTTGCACTCTGTATTTCCTCTAGAAAACCATAGAGAATTCTAGTAAATTCTTAGAAACATTACCACGTATGTGGAAGGGACATTAGACTATGCAAAAATGACCCTCACCTTGTCTGTAAAACCTTCAGCAAACGGTAGTAATGCAAGGATAGTTCAAGGTTTTTACTTTCCTGAATGGTTGGATGTACTAGCTCATACTCGAAAGAAAGTGTCGAATTATTGGGCAGAGAATGCACAAAAATTTTGCTTTTATGTGCGGTTATAATCAAAAGTTCAATTATTCAGTTCAATTCACAAGTGACGTGATATAATCCCTGAAGAACTATGCACTCATTTTTGACTACTGTTCTGACTCTTTAACGCCTTCCTCATCACAAATTTGGATCGAGGAAGAAGAATGGAAGAGCAATTAAGTGATTGCAAACTAATAGTTTCAAGGAAAACGATTGCTTACAAAATTTAAAATAGACAGCCGTTAATTTCTGCTCAGACAATTTAGAGTGACAGATTTGTACTCCATCTACACCTTTTAGTGTTCCTTTGGTGTAGTTCTTAGCTTATTTAAGCAATACGCATCAGCTTTTTGCCCTTTTCTAAAAACTGAACCAAAACAGTTGAATCCTGTTATGAAGCCTCAAAATAAGTAGGTACTAAGAAAAGCTCACAAAGCAGGTGTAAACGGCGACTTGCACCAAAAATAGTCGAACGAATAAATACTTGGTAGTCTGCACATAAGAAGTGAAATTTCTTTTATTGGAGTCATTATAATATGCACAGATGTGATATTCATGACGAAATTATTTGCAGTTTAAGATTTACAGAAAGTACACACGATCGAGTAGAAAATAATGTCACGTCTCTACGTCATCAGCTAGAATTAGATTTCTTATTCAATAATGCACAAACCTGACTTTGACAACCGGAAATCGTTATTTTTAGTTCGAGAATGACTGAAAATGAAAGTCGGGCTAGAATGACTAAAGCGTGCAGTGATCAAAATTAATTTTTCGACTATGCACATTTTACGATAAAATGTAGCCAATCTTATTTTTTTTCAAGTTTTCAACGTTAAGCTTGGAGGGGGGGGGGGGGGAGGGAGGAGTGAGAGCATTCAAACTATTTCCATTTTGAACAATGAAATTTTCGCCTAGTGCATTGAACGTACTACCGTCTAGGAAGTGACCTGCAGTTGGATCGTTATTACATTCGTCTCTATCGGTAATGGTCCAAAAAAGTTTTTTTAGAGAGTAGGGGGGGGGGGGGGATCTGGAGGCAGGGCTCTGCACAGTTGGCTTGTAAGCAACAAGAAGCAAAGGGAGTACAAAAAGAGTACAAAAAGGGTTTGGGTACAGGGTTATAGGGGTAAATCCAAAAAGGGTTTGGTACAAAAAAGCAAAGGGAGTATCGTGTTTGAGGTCGAAAAGAACACACTGTAAAGTTTTTGATTTTTTCAACGTTTCGTTTTTTGAAGATTTTTTACGTTTAAGGTTTGGGGTCAATTTCCAAAAGCCACCTTGTGCCGAGCCCTGAATGGAGGGCAAGAGCCTTCAGAAATGAAAGGATGTAACATTATGTAGAGTGTTCGAGTTTTTTGAGAAGATTTTTGGAGAAATTTATGAATTTTGTTCCAAATTCTGATCGTTCAAAAAGGAGAGCCACTGTGACTTTTGGGGTTTCTGAACACCTCAAATTTCAAAAAAATAAATAAAAGTTACTTAGTTACATGATTTACTGCTTAGATATACCACTTCTTAATTCTAGGTTCGTCACTGGCATGTACGTAAACTGAGATAGTAAAAATTGACTTTACGAAATCCTCTCCAAATACAAATTTTTAGATAACTTTTGACTGAACTTATGATATATTAATTTAGATAAAAACTGGCTTTTACGTTATTATATCACCAAATAGGCCACAGTTATTGCTTGTAATGAAAGTTCAAATGAAGTAAAGACCTACCATTTGACGTAGGGAGCCAAAATAAGAATAGATTTGACGGAAAAAATAAATTAGGGTTTTTATTGCAAATCAGGTGATCAATTGTATCAAAGAAACAAGCGGAGGTAAGATTACTTGTACATTGCTTACTACTGAAAATTGAGACTTATAGAGCTTAGTCAGTGTACGAAAAAAATTTTGGGCTTCTATTCCTATATAAGTAATATTTCTATATTTTCTATAATCTCTCTATGTTTCTCGCGGTAATTAATTGAAATTTTGAGATCAAAAATTTCTGAACTTCGTAAGATAAATGGTCAGAGTGACAAGGACACACATTGAGATTCAGAACGTTGGTGTCGTCTGCGCGGTTTGTAAATAATTTTCTTAATATGGAAAATTATAGACTAAATGCCAGGATAAGATTTCGGCATTACCTCCTCTAGCTATTTTCCCAGTCAAGAAGTTTGTTTTGGTCTCCGTGGAGGCTGATGTTGTTGCGATCTTTAGATGCAAGATTGAAGGGGTAAAGAGGAGAAAAATAGAAAAAGAAACGTGACTTTATATTAATTATCTAGCTTGCACTCGAAAGAGTGACAGTAAATCACTTTAATATGGAATTGCTGCTTTATTACAAGTTAATTATGGTAACTATGATATGAACTGAAAAAGCAGGTGCGACGCAGATGTTGCGAATGTCCTAATTGCTTCCGTTTGAACAAAAATAACGGGTCTCATGAAAAAGTACTAAGTAAAAAATAAGTGTTTTTTGAAAGTTGAGAACTTTGACGTTGGGCAGACTGTAGATCAAATTGTGCCAATTCGTGAGATATACTGATGACTTATACACAAATGTCATATGCTTCTTTGGCTAGGTCAGGCTTCTTCCGAACTGAAGCCTTAGTTAAGTCATAAGCTGGCTAACATCACTCAGTCTGAAGTATGTAATAATCATACTTGAACCCAGCCTCAATTCTACGATCTTGGGACCAAAACTACGAGGGATAAAAAGCGTATCTTTCGAATAATCTGGAGTGGTAGGTATTTGGTCGAAATCAGTGAATGATGTGATGGTTTAATCATGACCACATCGTGGTGAACATGGTCATCTTATTACGGCCATTCAGTTCAATCGGCCACACATCAACTAACTCAACTAACTTGATGATTTCGACCAAATTACTATCGCTCCTGGCAAAATCTTATCCATTACCTTTGCGCTGTCAAGTAAGATTTAGAGGGTGCTTCGAAGAATTTTATCCAAAAATAATGAAATCGAGAAATTTCTGGCGATGCCACAGAGCATTCGTTCCAAAACTACTAAACCAACTCATTAGGTTGTTTCATGAGTTCGTAGCGTTTTAAGGCAGCGTCTCGGCAGATCTTGCACTTCCACCTTCCTGCATGTTTTGAGCCTTTTCCACGTAGAACCCGATTCTGAGCTCCAACGGTGCGAAAAGACCGTTTCTGGGGGCGAGAGTGGTCTTGGGGTCCCGCGGCGAACAGGCAAGCAAACCAGTCCGTGCGCACGCCGATTGGAGTTGCGCGCGCAGGTTCGAGGGCTATTTTCTCGGCCCAGGGGAGTACCAATCAGCCCGACAGGACTTGGAGGTTAGTGGGGTAACCAGGAACCCTACCACAGCTATATGCCCCAGGACACGAATCTGCTGGGACACTGCATTCAAGGAGCGGTGAATTTGCGGCAAGGTGCGTCTATCATTGGAGAGCTGATAATGCTTTTCGAAATGAATTTGATGATCTCGATAGAAAGCTAACCACGACTTCTCAGCTTCCAAAAATGAAATTCTCAAAGTTAGCAAGAAGGCTCTCGACACTTTGCAATTCTTATGAAAAAAAAGATTTCTTGCAAGTTGTTGCTGATTATGGAGAATGACGTTTGCTTGTCAACGGAGACGAAACAGAATTGGCGATAGAGAGACCGAGAGCTGAGTAGAGCGTCTCCTGGAAAAGACCTTTCGTGGAATAGGTAAAGTTCCGCACTGGAAATTGCTGGCCATTAACAGACAATGCCGACCATGCCGTGGTAACGCAAATGGATCGTTGAAGGAAAACTCTACTGTATCCAATAGATAGTCCACTGGGTCCATTGGGTCCAGTGGGTTTCCGCGCGACAAAGGCTTCATAAGAAAGTCATCAAAACAGTCCTGCATGACTTGACAGGAAAGTACTATAATATCATTAGACTTCGTCCCAGCAGAATCATTTATTACGCTGTCTAGCGAAGTATTTGAGCTGTATGGCTGCATTCATACTGATCGCAAAGCTCGGAAACGGTTTTAGCGCAGCGCCCAATTTAAGCGCTGTGTTAGAACTGTTCCCGAACTTTCAGATCAGTATGAACGCAGCATATTGTCCAAGTTCGACACTCGCTTAATCTCGACATATTGAAAATGCATATGGCCCTTTGGGCTGTACACCGGGACTGGTAAACCTTTATTCTTCTGACGTTTCGGTTGCATCGCCATCTTAAAGGCAATGGCTCGGCAAATCCTCAACTTGCCGTTTTCGCTTACCTGGGGTGATTCGACGCGCTGATTCCAAAAAATCCACCCTGAACAGCACGAAAATGGCAAAAACCAGCGTTTTCCAAGGCCATTCATTTTGATTTGGACGAGTGAGACGCTTCCAGCCATGGTTAGAGACGTAGAATTGTTGTAGGACCCTCATGTTTATAGCATTGCGGCATGCCGCCTCTGACGATGTGAGAGATATCGTAGCTCGTCCGAGCGCGTGTAAGAATGGCTTGCGCGCTCGGATTTAAGGCCATGTTTCTAGACAAGGGCAGCATACTATGCGCTCGGACCTGCTCCGTTCTCATGATTGGGATGCAAGCAACTTTCGCACAAACGTCTCGCGATGCGTGGTTCCGCCGAGCCACTGCAAAATTATAATTTGTCGAATGCGTGAGTGAATTGTCTTACTGTAAAGCGCCTCAAGACTCAGAAAGATGCCCAAAGCTTAGTACCAAGATCTCAAAAGTGTAAGCAGCATCAAACTGATGTTTAGAGTCCAATAGTAACATATGATAATGTGTGCATTGCACACACCCTCCACTGGCGCCCTCATCCTGGATTTGCAATCGCAAAAACGCGAGATTTTCATCGCTTACACCATTTGAGATAAATAGCACCTAAAAAGGAGAGAAAACATTACAAACACTTTAAAAAGCTTATATGAAGGGTTGACAGCTCCAGAAATTCGAGATAGGGACGTATGATGGACATTGTGTGCAAAAATGATTCGACTGTACCTAAACTATCGTCAAAGTGGTGTTGCAGCTTTTCGCAGAAGCAGTGTACAATTCGATTAGATCTGTATCCTCCAATTTTTGAACGAATAATGTGGAGAGCGCGTCAATCGATATAGTCCCTTGAAGATTAGGCAAACGAGGTCATGCGGTCCGGTTCGTGCCAAAGAAGAACTCGCATGTTTCATATGGAGTTTCCTATATGAGCGCGACGTATGTAGGTAAGTCTGCTACCTCACCTTTCAGAGAAACTGATACTGCCAGGATACGGTTTTTATGCGAATCATGTTTGGATGAAAAATATAGGACGATCGAAAGTATTGGGGCACCTAGAGACTAATTGCTTTTTCAAGCAGAAAACCTAGTCGGAAGTCCAAGTTTTAGTAGTGATACTTAGCAAAACCTCTTGATCGAGATTTATAGATGGGCATTGTCACATAGCGTTATTTTTATAAGCGCTCAATATCAAAGTTCATCAGTTGTTGGATTGATAGCACGCCGAAGTGCGTATGAATAAATAGAATAAATAAATGAATTCAAGTAATTTTGGACTTGAAGCAGCACCGCCACAGTAAATGAGTGAGCCTAGCAAGGATATCGGCGCATCTACGGGTGAGAGAACTATCACCACCCATGCTAGCCTGGTGGTCCCACCGCTTTAAAACAGCTAATATAGCACTGGGTATTCGGAGATGTATTACTTATTCTCTCATTAAGCCAATGGATGGAAATCACCTTTGAAAGCTGTTATCTATAAAGCTTTTCATGCTCTATTCGAACATATGCAACTTATAAGCTCCTGCAAGACGAAGGCGGTCGGTTCGATGTGCGACGTGGCTGTGACGCGGCTGTAGCCGCGTTGCACATCGAACCGACCGCCTTCGTCCTGCAGGAGCTTATACCTCGATTTTCTTCCATTTTAAAAAATTGTGGACCAAAACATGATTTTTAGTTTGAAAATCCACGCCAAAGACTTTTTAGAGTAAACTTCCTCTTTTATACGAAATAATGGAGAATTGTTGCACATTCAAGTGATCATTAGAGAGAGTTTGGAAAGCTCTTTCGGCTGACATGCCACATATCTAGAGATTTTGGGGTACGGCAGCACAAATTCGGATGACGTTCAAAAAAGTCTGTTCAGTTTTACTGCAGCGTTGCTCGAGGATTGTGGGTGAGGTGCTGCAAGATGCTGTCAGGGTAACCTCCAAAGATCACTTTACACAAACTCGTTTAAATTCCTGATAGTTAATAGTTAATCAAAAAGGGACCATGTATAATGTTCAAAGAGAAGTGCCCCATTACTTTTGGATTACTCTAATCCAACTTCTCGCAGTTTTTAATGCTCTACTTTAATCTAGCGAGCATGTCCATAGATGTAATGTTCACACTCTCATGCTCGTTCCCCCGGTTCTGCTATCCTCTTAGGTTATTTAATAATTTGCCTCGGTCATTTGTGCGACCTATGAGATCTTACGTATTTACTGTGGGATTTGTCATCTATCGTGCGCAAGTTTTCTGATTTTTATTGTTGTAAATTCAGAAAACTGAGCTTTCCATCTCGTTTACAGTGGTATTTTGACAAAGTACACCAAAATATTGCTAAACTTTGAGCTGCGTTGGTCCTGATCACTGATATCTTCGAATAACAAAGTTCCTGTCGTGCAAAGGTAATTTCTTGAAAAACTATGCATCGCAGATTGTCTCTCAAAGACAATGCATGGATGTGACTGGTCATCTGTTACACGAGTAAGGTGCTTATGAAGTTTCTCAATAGCGATTTCATCAAAGCTGAGGATGAATGAAGGGCAAGGGAGTTTAGAAGACAATGCGAAATGAATATAAGTTTGCCGAAAGGTGAAAAGCGCAAAGTACTGCGTACTTTCTTGAAAATATCTATAACCGCAGATTTTTTGATATTGAGTGAATTTATTGAGATACACCTTAGGAAATTTGTGGCAAAATTTCCAGCAAGTGAAAGCCTGCTCTTCCATGAAGGACTTCAGATCAAAGAACAGATCAAGGTTGGGAAAGATTATCATGCGCTCTGTTCTATAGTTGCGATATAACAACGATCGTCTTTGAAACGAAATAATAATTTGTAGAAAAGAATTTTCAGTAGCTTTGGAATCAGCTCAAGAGCGTAGCCCATGAAGCCACTGATGAATGTGCTTGAGCAGTCTAGGACCGCCCACATATTATGTGGTAACTGTAGTTATACTCAAATCATTTTAAACCGAAATTAATTAGCAGTACATCATCCAGAATTCGTCATCTAGTCTAGCTTCCTCCTGTAGTAGACAATCGAAAATGTGAAATGACGAGATTCCGGGTCGAAAATGGCACGCAACAAGAAAATTCAGAATTAGTAGAATTCCATTCCTGTAGCACTATGGTGATTGCTCTTAAGGTTATTCAAGTGTGAAGCAATGAGAATGCTCGTGACCGTAGCCCACACCCTGTCACAAAAAATCTTAACACCAGATTGAGAATGCTTGGAAAATGTTCAAAGAACTATCAAACAGTAGAGCAAAACAAGTATTCATAATTCGCATAAGAGCACATGGATTACTAAATCCTCAATCACTCTCAATTTACAGAAACGTACCCTATCTCTTTAGACCAAATCCAACTATAATTCTGACAAGACAAGTGTAAGAGCAAGCATACAACAAAGCAGTTCAATCATCTGTTAGGCTTGAGGAACCTGACCGTCAAAAATTGAAGCATACAGTGTGTACCACATTTAACAAGTTTGTGATACACAAAGTCGAGAGAGAGAGCTGATAACTATGAGATGCACTAATCCAACCTCTTTGATGCAATTAAGAAGCAATTAGATTAAAGTGCTCAAAATGACGATGAATTTACGCCCTACCAACTTTTCCAGCTTGGGTGTGGTAGGTATTTGTAAAGCCTTTAAAAAGCGCAGCAAAGATCTCTAAAGTGCAAAGTTGTGAACCGTGTTACTTCCAAGAGTGGTGACGCGATGCCACAACAAACCAGTAGTTCCTATGATCGGTAGTCTATAAAAGGGTATTGCTTGCAAGGAAATGACATTTCGTACATTATAAAGATGACGCGGAGCAAGATAACAAAAACAGAAAGACATAAACTTTTCCCTTCGCGGAAGCCTTCTGTACCAAATTTAGAAGGGCAGAGACAGCTAAAAATTCTGGTGCGACTTCAGCAAATGTGGGGATATAAATCAGTCCACATTGATGATTGGACAAAAAATATTTTCTGATGAAGGTGCACCCCCCTCCCCCCCGGATCGGAATTCCTGGGTACGCCACTGATTCCAAAGTATAATTTGACCGAGCGTGGAATTCAATCACTCGAAAATTTTCAATAAATAACCGCTTAGAAGGTTGCGGAAGAAGCACTGCTATCTTTTTGGCGAATCTTCTTTCGGAAAGAGGAAACAAAAATGTGAAAAGACAAAACTTTACACACCACAAGCGAAATTAAATAGCAGTTTTCAAAACCAGTTCACAACCAGTCTGAAACTGTAGGATGGAAAGGAGAAGAAGATGCTTCGAATCATCAGTGCTTAATATCTTAGCGCGTAATTATTGTAGGCAAGAAAACAGGAATTTTGGAACGATAATAGTTGCGCACAACATAAATAGACGAGTTGTACGCAGTTTCATAATGAGATCATGAGATAAAATCTTGTCTAATGTCACTAAAAACTTGAAAAGTTGAATAATTAAGAGAGTGGTTGACGCATTCTATGGTGATTATTGCCCAATTAAATCCTTAGTGGACTAGAAGCAGTATACGGTAGAAGAGGTCGAATAATTTCATATTAGAAACAATCCATTTTGATTGTGAGAAGTACATTATCTTATATATAAAGCTGAATGTCTGTTTGTATGTCTGTATGTATGTCTGTATGTACGTATGTTCCGAATAGAAAATTCCATTTCTGAACCGCGGGACCAAACTTAGCACACATACACTTCGGGCCCCGGCGGGTGTCACAGTCCACTTTTCGTCATCGATCGATATCGATTTTATCTTTTTTTTGCAAAGTTTGAGCTACTGGGCTGGGAGTTGGCACAGGGGGGTAATCGAGCATGTTGATCACCCCCGCCGGGGCCCAAAGTGTATGTGTGCCAAGTTGGTCCGGATCGGTTAAGAAATGGAATTTTCTATTCGGAACATACGGCGGAGCCGGGTAAGCCAGCTAGTCTAAAATAATCAAATTCATGATTGTTAATACGTGATTATTCACTGTCATTTTTACTATTTATGCATTCTTACTATCCTTTGGATGTATGTTTAACGATGCAGTAATCCGTGATAGTTTTCCTGGGGCACATCTAAATAATGTTTACTCACAACTCTACTTACTGCATAAGATTACTACCATGGATTGAGACATCGTAGTTTATCATACATTTACACCCACCTTCCGATTTTTTACCACAAAATCGCGTTGGAGTAGTTTGCAGCATTGACTAGATGTGTGAATTTTCCTAGAATAGAGCATGTCTGTCCAATGACACTTTACACATTGTGTGCAAATGACAACTACATACTTAGAACAAGCGTAGGTGCAAGTGAAGCATACTGTTGCAGGGCGTCTCTACGGCGAAAGAATTTGCAGGCAAAGACAAAAATCAGAATATATGTCATAAAAAAAACTTCTACTTGTTTAACTTCAATGATTTTTCTTCTGCCGTATACAGGTTGTTATTGGTAACACTTTATTGCCTTACGTTTCGGCTACACGCCGTCGTCGAAGGCTAAAAGGTATCAGTCACTTTGATTCACAACCTCGGCCGTCAAATACTTCCCGCTAGCCCACTCGATTCGTTCCAAGTGAAAGTAGAGAGTTTGTGGGTAGAGGAAGTGTTACTCACCAGAGTGTCACCAGTGTGTTGCAGTGCAAGCTGCTTCAAGTATGCTCGATTGACTGCTGTCGGAAATGAGCGGTCGTGGTGTCAACGGGCCGTTTAAATAGGACAGACAATCTTATAGTTTGCAATGCGTTAGATAAGGCATCAGATCTGTAGTGATAGATAACTGTTCATTCTTGCTGTTGAGCATGGGGTCGCGGGCAAGAATGTAGGCCGCCTCAAGCATTTTTCTGAAAAATGCTTGAGGCGGCCTACATTCTTGCCCGCGACCCCATGCTCAACAGCAAGAATGAACAGTTATCTATCACTACAGATCTGATGCCTTATCTAACGCATTGCAAACTATAAGATTGTCTGTCCTATTTAAACGGCCCGTTGACACCACGACCGCTCATTTCCGACAGCAGTCAATCGAGCATACTTGAAGCAGCTTGCACTGCAACACACTGGTGACACTCTGGTGAGTAACACTCCCTCTACCCACAAACTCTCTACTTTCACTTGGAATGAATCGAGTGGGCTAGCGGGAAGAGGTATTTGACGGCCGAGGTTGTGAATCAAAGTGACTGATACCTTTTAGCCTCCGACGACGGCGTGTAGCCGAAACGTAAGGCAATAAAGTGTTACCAATAACAACCTGTATACGGCAGAAGAAAAATCATTGAAGTTAATTACCTCATACAATGCCCAGGTTTCAAGATAAGAGGACATATGAGATAGTATCAAACTTCTACTTGTTTTTTCTTAACTTTTGAAACGAAGTCCTCTCTAAATATCCGAAATTTTCACAAAGTCCCTTTTGACGTTTCTAGAGTCTCTTCACTCCTTATTTTCTTATATCTGGATTTTGGCTCAACCCAGAAAAAATCGCAAAACCCAAGAAACTCCTCAATTCGTCTTCGCCCTCCACTTTCCCTCCCACTCTCTTAGTACAACTCCACCTCCGCTCCCATTCCTTTGCGAATGAAACATAGAGATGAATAGCATAAAAGAGAGAAAGAAAAACAATGCAAGCTTGATAGACACCCTATGCCCAGCGTTAAAATATTTGAGCTTCGGTTGCTTAGAGAAGAGTTTGGAATCCGAAGCAGATTGCGCCGCCATTTAGAATTTTTGAAGGCTATAAAAAGCTCGGAGAAAAGATTATGAAAATGTTTTTTTGTTTGTAGGAAAACTTTTACAATGAAGGTACAGCATATGTAAAATTTATAAAACTTATGTAAGCAAAGGGCCCAGCTCAGCTGCCCCCCGCTGGAATGGTTCAAGTTAACTCGTAAAAAAATAGGGCACGGCTTCTATTCAACCAGTTCCCATAAGTTGAGCCATAGTTTGATTCACAAGTTAGGTCATCGTTCGATTAATAAGTTATTAGGTATTAAGTTAGCGCACATAAAATTCGGTACCAACCACTGCATTTTTTGTATACAACTTTTTGTTTGTTTAGGATAGGGCATGCAGTAGTGTCGCGGGCATGCTTGCGGCTCTTCTTCGTTTCGGATCCTGCAAAAACTTCCCTTTGCTTTCTCTTAAAAAACGATATCCAGCTTGATCCGCATTACAGCTGTGCCCTGTTTTCGCACATTCAGATAGTTTTGAAAAAGGGTTTACCAGGCCGCGGATGAGACAACGAGTCGTGGCTTATAGATTGCTATCCTGACATGTCAAGAAATTGTTTTTTGAATGCGAACAAAATTAAGACATTAAAAAACACGAGAAATTTGTGGAAGAATTTACGAACATAAAAACGTGTAAGTAATGGCAAAGGAAAAGACGCGTAAGCTACAACTTTAATACTTACGGGAAGGAAATGGAATAGGATAGTGAAAGTGTGTCAGTAATGAATACGTGACAGTGTACATCTGAATTATCATTGCAGAAGAATGGGCTTTTGTTGAAAAGGGAATTTTATAGAAGGGAATTTTATAGAAGTTAACTTTCACTATATAAATGACAAGTAACGAAAATGTTGTGAATTTACTTCCGCTATAATTACATTCCTCTTTAGTAGCATGTGGCCGCCATCGCACTGGGAAGTGGGTCTTGGAGCGTAAAAATAAACTGTTAGTTGTAAGAGGCACGGTTGCACTAAAAATGTCCAATTTGGTACTAAGACTTTCTTTGAGCACTGATTAAGATGAAATGAGCAAGCGCTTGCTCGGACAGCAACCCATATGGTTTCTAATTGGTCGAGTATTCAGCTCAAGACCGACGCAGAATGTACTTTTCACGTTGTCCAATCAGCTTCTTGAAGTAAAGTTATGTATTATGAAGTTCAATTTGTTAATTGAAAAAGAACCATACGCTAGCTTGGACAAAGGCATACTTGGGGCCCGTTCGGATGGTGTCCACACAACGAAAAACTATGAGTTGGAGCCGGAAAAGTGGGGAAACGTTTCAGAAAGCAAAGCGATTGCAAGATGGCAAGTTTTCATGTAGCAAATTGCCACCCACTGATCAGGTCTTTATGGACTTCAGAAGAAGGAAAGACTCTAGTACGGGGCCAGTCTATTAGTGATGAAACATGGGCTTTATTGTATCATGGTAGATTCCTGGGTCGGTAGTAATCTGGTCGAAACTCCGAGTTTAGAGCTTCACGTTAGTCAGAAATAAGCTCCGAATTTTGCAGTTTGAGGAGCTTTGCACTTTGCTGCAAAAGTGACTTCAAAATGGGACTCAAACCTGTTCTAATGTAACAATTTCATCAACCGCTAGGCCATGATATACCCTTCAAATTGGAAATTATTTTGCCATAATCTACTCATTCCATTGAGACAAAGCATGTCAAAACATGTTATATCAAAGCCTCACTCACTTTCATTTGTTGAGAAGTGGTGATTTATCGCACGAATTGGTCTTTTGCATAGCTGAAAGCTTCAAACAATAGAGAGAGCGGATGGCATATGCAATGGTAAGAATGGACTATCAGGGTTTGCGCACATATTTACTCAGAACAAACTTGCTTTTATTCTATGATTCGGCCCTCGTACAGTATGCCTACCATAATCGCAAAATGACATCAGTGTACGGAGCAGATAACAGTCCGTGGTCGGCGCCCCGAACAACCCCAACGGTCAAAAGTTTCGATTATTTTTATGGCCTTCTCAACTCTACCGTACAGCTACCGTAACTCCGCCATATGGACCCGCAGCCAAAAATGCGTACCATATTCGAGACCAGCGCCCCGAATAACCCCAGTGTACCAAGTTTCGACCAATTTTGTTATTTTCTTCCACCTACCGTAAACCTGCCGCAACCTTGCCAGATATCTCCGCAGTATAAATTGCATGCGTAATTCGTGATCAGCGTCCCAAATAACAATAACCCACCGGCGTTTGTTTGGATCAATTTTGTGGTTTTCTCCTGTCTAGCGTAAGCCTACTGTAGGCTGGCTATATGACCCCATGGCGAAAAATGAGTATTCGTTATCAGCGCACCGAATAACCCCCTGGGTCAAGATTTTACAAAGTTTCAGAAATTTGTAAATTACACGTTACCCCCGTCATGCCTGCTGAAACTACGAGCAAAATGTACTTCGGAGGACTTTTTGGCTGCTCCTCTTTTTTTGTGCACTATTTCTCTTTCTCTGACCAAGCTCAGAGTTATATCTTAGTTCCACGATAGATCGGAACGCCATCAAACTCAGAGTTATCGCAGAGCTCTGCGCGTTTGGTGGCACTGCTTCATGTGCAGTACGATTCGGAAAATGTTGCGCTACTAGGAATAACTACCATTTACGGAGTATCCTGCCATATCGTCTGTCAAGCACCTGTTAAGGGAGTCAAAAAAGTGCGTCCGAAGTTACCTCCGAGCTAACTTAGAGTTAACTCTGACAAGAGAATGGTCAGAAATCGAAGTGGCCAATTCGAGCAAGCTACATACCGTTGGATGCAGCATAAAACGCTGACCCTGAATTTGCTTTTCTTATCTGCAGAACGCTTGTAGATGAAATTATGAGCCGTTGAATGCCATCATTCTGCTAAGAAATCGTGCGTATAATGTGCAAACTTGGCCGTACAGAGCCACTCTCGGCTCAATGTTGGACGAAAACATGCAACTACTTCATATGGCCTATATTTAAAGGTGAGCTAAAGTAGCAATAGTGTGCCTAATCTCGCAATTTTCGTGAAGATTTTTCGCAATAAAGCTGCTCATAACTTCGCCTACAAAGGCGCTCTGCAGATACGGAAGGCAGATTTGAAAACAGCGTTCTATGCTGCATCGAATGGGATGCAGTTTGTTTGGATTGGCCACTTCGACTTCTGACCATTCCCTTGTGAGTTATAACTCTGAGTTTCGACAGGTTTAATACCGACCCTCATTTTCATTTCTCTGTCACTTGAACCGCCTGCATGAGTGTGAAACTGTCTGCAAACATTTGAAGATCATTTGAAGATCCTGTTCACCGATTTTGGAAGTGGGAACTGTTGAATGCCTATTGACAGTCCATTGAAGAGCGATGGCCGGTTGAGTCCACCGTAGAGGCGTGTGCCCTTTTATCTTCGTTCCTTAAAAGAAGACCAAGTGTGCGCGTCATCAATAGCCCAGTTAAAATGCTAATTTATCTAATCAGCGAAGTGGTTTGAGCGGCTAAGCGGCTCAGCGAATAAATCTGGCACCTGCCAAAGAAGCCGCGGTTCTACCCACATACTTGCATGAAAGAGGAATGAAGGACTTATTCCCACAATTATCCGTCCATTCTAGAAAACGTGTAAATAATGAAAAGTCCATGTCCAGTCACTACTATCAGCTGAAACCTTAGATAAAGAAGTAACCATTATGATAAACGTTTATGATAAAAAACATAAAGGCAAAACTTTTATTTCTCTTCAAAATAAACAAATCTACTGAGATCGAATTTCAAACCCAGAAAGAAAAAGCTCTTGTAGCTCAAAAGACTTGAATTTGCGATGATTGTGGACGACAGTTTTTGGCAAGTTCTTCTGTTCATGCATCACTCAATAAAAAATAACCTATTCTATGATTAGATAGAACAAAAAGCTCAGAATTTAGGTAGAAGCACATAATAAGGAAAACTTGACAGACCTGTTAAAACGGGAAGCACGAGCCTTGTTTCCACTGATGTGCGAAGTCATCGAGAATGTATGTTGCTGTATATTCAGGACCCAGCCTGAGGTTGGCAAAGGATCAATTGGAAATCGTTTTGGTGGGAAAATTTTTTTACACGCCTGTCGTGCTCAATTGCGATATTCTAAAAGGTGTGAGTTCCGAAATAAAATCCCTCCGCAGCAAATTAAACGACTGACTCATTTAATGTGAACACATAATGACATGGCATCAAATTTGGTATACAGACGGAAGAAAATGACCTGCTTGTAAAGCACAGGCAACAATATGGCTTTCCGATCCACGATTTAGATGGCGCGTGAACTGCGAAAGCAATCCTTCCCCAAAGTTCTGCAATTTGATCTTGGAAAAGTGCTCACAGGGAGGGTAAATGTCAATCTCCCATTCGCTATTCGGGTCATTAATAATGAGAACCCGAACAAACGATAGCGTCATACCGTGATTTATGAGTTTGGGGAGCGTGGCCCAAATGGGTAGCAGAGCCCCACCTGTCAAAATCAGGTGCAATCGGGTACCTACCGTTCCCAACATGGCCATGCTTGCCAGAACCATACCTTCAAACAGGCAGGTGCCCGATCACCAGCTTGTCTTCGCATATCGCGGGCGCCAGTGCCCGCGCCTGTACGGGAACCCTCCCCCCCCCATAGAAAATTGACAAATACCGCTCCAGGGCTGAGCGCAGAGTCGCTGCGGGACTCTACGACTCGAATTGTGACGGCGGTGCGTACTGTGCAGAGCAGGAAGTCTATGGTGGAGAGCCCTGTCAAAGCGCAAGTTTTCCAGCTTTCCGACCGTATTTCTTATTTCAATCAAACGTTATTACTCCGCACTTGCAAAATGGCGTGTCCAAGGGGGCCCACTTTTGCATGGAAGTAAAATTCCATAATCCGAGTAGGGGACTACATGTCGTCGATAGGCTCCGCCTGTCACGGACAGCTGGTACAAGTTTTATAATTTAAAAAGCGCGCTCTAACGGAATACGCAGTTGACGCGATCAAGAGAGAATCTTCAAAGTTGAAAGTTCGCAAACGCAAGTCAAACAAATTCCCTTGCCAAAATCGTGCTGAATTTTGTATTTAATTCGGTAGATTGGTAGAGAATTGCTCATACCCAAGAACATTCTCATTGAAGTAGTTTTTTGAAAAGCTTAGATTCCACTCGAAGATATAAGCTTTGCGGAGCTGTGGATTAATTAGGCTTCAAAAAAATTTGTCGGAAGCCCTTAAAGGAATTTTTTTTCCAAATCTCCTCCTTGCTGGACAACTCAAAAATTTCCTTTTTGTTGGATAACTCATCTTTGCACGATTTTTTTCACATTTGCTCTCTGTCTAATACTTCCAGCAGTGTTGAATCATCAGCAGTTCTTTTAAACATTCCAAAAATCAAGAGGCTTTAAAGGACTCCATTCTTGTACGATAAATCCTTGTTCTTGCCTCTAAATCAATTTTGAAGAACAGTATTCAAGCAGACCTGTCTACCAAATGTAGTATGAATTAGCAATGAATTAAAAAACAAAAAAAATGGAAATTAATATATTGCAGATTTTAACTGCATCGCACTTTCTCATTATCAAGGATATTCTGAAGTCAGTGAATATAACTTTTGCAAAACGTGGCTCACAAGAGCGAATGTCCAGATTTATCCCGATCATCGCATTCTGGGCTTTGCGTCTTGAAAATTATGAAGAATGGAGGAGAGAAAAATATCGTGCAAATTTTATCTATACAGCTTATGAAACGAAAGGCATGGCAAGCAGTCATAATTGCATAAACAGAGTCATGCTGTATGCCTCAGGGGAATGCGAAGCACCAATTATCTCGTTGATACTTTCAGTACAACAAACACAAAGCAGAAAATCTAGTCTATGGTATTATACCACTTATAGTGATTCGAAATGATAGAACAAACCTCTGAAAACGTTTTTACTATATAGGCAGGGCTCTGCTGAGTTCAGTGTTTGTAGATGGAATGTGAAAAACAAAAACAGGCATTATAATAAGTGGAGAATATAATTGTAGCCAAGTGATTATTACAATTTTCACAGCTACTATGTCAGGAGTTAGCTGCCGGAATAACTTCCACTACTACTCAAAATAAAAATGAAAGTATTAGATTGTCCCAAAAGTTAGCTCCTTTCTAAATAATTCAAGCTGTTTTTGTTTTTTTAGTAAACTTAGGGCATCATTTCATTTTCAGATCAAGCTCTACAAAATAACTATCAAAAGTTTGAAGCCAAAATCAGAAAAACTTTGGTTACCTGAAAATTGGATTTCTGCGATAAAGAATCCTACAGACTTCCAACTTCATCATTATGTAGTAAGCACATAGCACTCAAATATGCCTTTACCGAATTTTTTCCAAGCATAGAAAGCGAGAAACAAAAACTGTCCAAAAATGGCAAACTCCGCCCCCAGCCCCTCCCACATATGTCATTGTATACTACAAGCCTTACTAAGTATATTTTAATCAAACCTCTGTGTGTGTTCTTATAAGCGAGAATACCAAGATTTTGGCATTTTTGGACCATCTTTGTCTCTCAATTTTGAGCCCCGGAAAAAATCCTCCAAACACATGTTTGTGTGCTACGATATATACTATATAAACTGATATATCTACTATATAAAGACTAAGTTGGAAGTCGGTAGGAATTCTCTGGAAGGAGATCCGATTTTTAGGATAGCTGAAAAATCTTGATTTTTGGCCCCAAATTTTTTCTGGATTACGACTTAGGTGGATCTTTGGTGGTCTTTTTGTAGAGCTTGCTCCGCTCTATCGAATGGTACCTCAAGTCTGTTAGAAGAACAAGAACAGCTCAATTTATTTGAAAATGGAGTTTACTTTTGGGTCAACCTTATATATATATATATATATATATATATATATATATATCAGCGGCGTACCCAGGATTTCGGCTCGGGGGGGGGGGGGCGCGACAAAAATTTTTTTCTAAAGAAGGTGCGTGGCGTTAGCCACGCACTCCGAAAAATTTTTTGGGGTGCTTCTCAAAACTTTTGCGGGTCCCCGACCCCTAAAATCTGGAAAAAGGGGGCGTGGCGTTAGCCACGCCCCCGAAAAAAATTTTTTTATAAGGCCAATTTGATTTTTTAAAAATTTTTAAAAATTATTTTAATTATTTACAAAAATAAACAAGTCACTTGCACATTTTTATAACCCATATAAGTAACTTTCAAAAATTTCGCGACCCATTCTCGGGGGGAGGGGGCGCGCGCCCCCCCCCCCCCCCCGCCCCCCCCCCTCGGTACGCCACTAATATATATACAGGGTGCGGCAAAAGTCTGGGAGCCTAGTACTTTTTCGTACAAAACGAGAAGGGAAGTACCTAGAAACGAAAAATTTGGCGCACACATAATTCGAACCATTGCAGATACAGCCCAGTTCTTGGATTGCAAAACTGCCTCTTTTGGCTTCCACGCAGCCCTACAAAATCTTAGCAAGTCCACTTGTCATGGCACGCAGGTAGTCGTAATGCAATTCGCCCCACGCCTTCACAGTAACTGCTTCTTCTACCTTGGCAAATGCGCAGCGTGATAGAGCAGACTTTTGTCTACAACATACTTTCAGGAGAATTTTTTGCATTGCTTAGGAATAAAAATATTGGATTTTCAATTAGAAGCATATGCACGTCGCATGCCGGAATTTTGGCTACAATTGCGCGAATAAAAACTCAAAAATATCGTTAAAAAAGTATAAAAAGTGTTCCCATGGCCGAATTTCAATAGATTCTAATTTAGAAGACGTATGCAAAAAATACAGCCTTGGTCCTAGTGCCTGTTGAGCATTCTATAGCTTTTGAATTTGTTCTGAAGACGGATTTCCACTGGCACCTAGGTAACATTCGCGAACTTTTATTTTCCGTTCATGCATGAATAGCTCCTGGCAAAAGCAAAACTAGGATACAAAAGCGCAAAGCCTCTTCCATGTTGTGTGCATCGAAGTTTTGTAAAATATCAACAGTATTTCTAGCTATAGCAAAAATTGCAAATACCAAAAATTTGGGTTTTTCGCTTTGCAAAAGTACTAGTTTGGTAATTTCCATTCTTACAACAACATATGGCAGTCATTTCCAGCCAAATAAAGTGTATTCTGTAGAGGATGACCGCAGCATCATGTGGTATAAAATTGAAATCAAAACCATCAGTATCTTTGTAATTGCAGTAATGCAAATTTAGGCTCCCAGACTTTTGCCGCACCCTGTATATGTTTTCGAAATCTCGTTTATGAAGATGTTTTCTCTTTCTACTTTTTGAAGAAGAATGGGCTTCCTAAGGGTTTCTGGTATTTTCTTGAAGTGTTTAATTTCTACACTCTTTGCAAGCCGTTATGGAGATGTAGACGTTTGTTCAAATATACAGTGCTGGCCATAATTGTAAGAACATTCTTAGTGCAAAAGTTTTGTCAGTTTTTTCAATCCATTGGCAAGCACGCTAGAATGAAGATAAACAAACGCTTCAAAAAGTATCCGATGCAGAATTTCTTCCCGTTTCCAGCTGCCAAAGTTTCATTGTGTTTCGTTGAGAGAATGACGAGATATTTGCCGAAAATTACAACCACTTGTTTTTACCATGTCCAACTTTCACTAATTTTTAAAATTTCTGTATGAGATTTTCGGAGGAGCCTCAATAATCACCAGATAGCGCAAACCTTTTGCCAACAGAAGCAATTTTTGTAGCCCTACGCCTTGTCTTTCAGAATTTCTACGAAATTTGTAAGGAAAATCATAGTATTTCTCAATTTCATGAGTGCGCACTGACGTGACCTATCTTTCAAAATCTTCATAATTTATAGCGAAAATCGCTCATTTACTTTGTAATGGAGCGGTAGTAATACTCGAGTTTCGAAGCCTCAGTATTCTGTAGGTCTTGCAGTGTTTGGTGCAATAACAGGTTATGCGATTTTTCCAAAACACAAGACTTTTAGAAAATTGATCAGCAAAATTCTGAAAAAGCAGCTGAAAAAAAGAAAAAAATTGCTTCTGTTGGCAAAAAATGCGCAAGATTTCGAAGATTTTATGGTTATAGATCAAAGTAACGGAAAGAGAGGAAAAAGAGCAAGAACGAGTTAAAAGGGGAAGAACGGAAGACGAAAATATGGTATTGGAGCAATTGAACCGCAAAAACTACAGGTTTCATTAGAAATTTTAGAAAAATTGTCATCAAAGCTCAATAGGGGACTTCTTCGGAATGCATTGTCTACTGCATTCCTATGCGTGTATAGAGAAAACAACAAATTCATTTCGCTTCTTTTACGATGACTCATGAATAGAAAAGTTATAGCGAGGGAAATGATGTCAGGAAGAATCAGGAAGTTCAGGACAAAAACAATTTTCATGACGTCTCGGGCGCCAATATTCATGAGGTGTAAATGATCTAGAGTAAGGAAGCGTGCCTTCCAGGAAAAGTGAATATTTTTTAGGCAACCACAAGCGATGGTATGAACAAAGTGAGCAAACGCCTAAGTTACTCGTTCTCATTGTAGGTACTTGAACTTATTTTTGAAGATTCCCAAAAATTCGACTCTGAAGAAATTTTGCGACTTCTCCTCTTTTCAAATTCTAGGACCGCTAGAACTCAAACAATTTTGAGAGCATTCCAAAAAAATTGCAAAAGCCTGGCTTACGCATCTCCCTTCAACCACAAAAAAATAAACCGTTGGTTCTCCCTAAAGTATTAGTTCAAAACATAAGTCCCTTAAAAATGTGAAAAAATCGTCCGCAAAAGAATACTATGAAATATTCAGAGAAATTCATGAATTTCTGATATTATAATATATATTTTCTAACATAGATTTGTTATGATTTATTATTAATTTTTCAACTTTATTCGATTGAAATCAGAAAGTTAGATTCAAAGGTTAATCATGATTCATAAAGGCCGATAAACACAAATGTTTCTGAGTAAAGGAGGCAATTCTTAAAATTAGATTCAGATCAAAATCCAATCACAGGCAATGTTCTAGTATTGATAGTGCTGAAATTCAAAAAAAAAGCTAGGTTTCAAACGTTTCTTTGAGCAGTTTTCAAGACATGCCAAAAATAAATGCTGTCTTAAATGTTGAGAAGCGCAAGACTTCTTTATTCTATTGCTCATTAACCGAATACTGAAAGTAGAGAGAATTACAAACCTTCAAAAAATTATTTGAAGGTATCAACCAAATACGTATAAGAGACTAGAAAAGACGTTTTGTGTTTTCCTAGAACGTATGATTCAGATCAAACTAAAAGCTGAAGCTGTATGAAACTGACAAATCCTAGTCAACTAGTTAAGCACACTTCATCGCAAACAGATTTTGTTTGCAGAAAATCAGAACAACAACTCCAAAGCATTTGTAGTAACTCATACAAAACTACCTGATTTAGTATTATTGTAGCTTCTGATTCAAACATCTGCCGCCATAGACAGGTGTTAGACTAGGACATAACTTGTGGAAAGTGCTTTGTTGATTACAAAATGACATTAGAGTGCTAATGGTAAAATCATCAAGTAGGTTGATCTACGTTTTGTTCGCACTTTCTTTGAGCTGAATTTAGACTGATTAGTGTACTTGAGTACATAAGACGTGCGAGGCTTATCCATTCATGGTTAGTAGTGAAGTTTCTTGGATTAGTTCCACCGGTATATAGTTTGCAATCTTGTGCATTTTATGAGCTTTTTATTCGGATAATTAGGAAAATATGAGGCAGATGAAGACATTACTTCTAGACGCGGAAATAGATGGCGAGTTATGGAAGAAGCGGACATTCGGTTGAAGCTAGAACGCCCCCTTTGTTGAATTACCCATTCTGAAATGTATTTACCTTGTGGAATAAAATGATAAAATAAAACGACTTGATTTCACAGAATAATATCAAAATAGCCACTTCACTTTTTTATTATTGTGAAGAGTTATAAACGCTGATATTGAATCTTTAATATCCTATGGAACTAGATCTTTTTTTGAGTCAAAAAATCATCGGACTAGGTAGGTATTAGGTATTTGGGTCATTTGCATCATCACGGGTCCTCCAGCGCTCAAGCAGAACAGTATTAAATAAGAGTTTGTCAACAAGAATGTATCCATTGCACAAAGCGCTTTGGCAAGCAACCAGGTTCAATCGAACGGGTCCAAATATTACTGTTCCGGCTGTGCGTTCACGTTTTAGCCTCAAAAACGATCTTAGTTTAGAATCATCGTTTTGTGTTCTCTAACTTCAAATTTCATTTGATAACGGCCACTTCGATCAAAAGTCTTTATTTATCAGTGTCTTTGTATGATTTACACTTGCACATTTTATCATTGCGAGACGAAACTTGAATGAATAGAATGTGCTGCGGTTGCGTCAGGAAGTCTTCTTCTAGGGGTGCAATTTTTCTGCTAATATCAAGTATGTAGATGCTGGAACTTCCAAATTTAATGTTCATTCTCAAGTGAGCCATGAATCCGAAACCGTAAGCGCACATGGCTCTGACTTGGAACTGAATTTAGTTCAAGTTACCTCTTCAACTTATTTAGTGATGGGTGCACTCAGAGAAATTAAGTCGAATAGCGCTTTTTCCATATATAGTCTGGACAATTTTGTGATCAAGATCCACTGTTACCTTGTTTGAGCGGATTGAAATTAGGTGCTCCAGCTTGAATTTTTGAATGAAAATTCAATCATCTTTGCCAGTACCTAATGCTGACAATCAGTTTTGTATCAGAACAATTTTGATTCAATGGGCTACCACTACCTTGCGGACGAGCTTGCAAAATCTGGAAAGTTTGCAGAATATGGTTTTGATAAGTGTGCTAAATTTCCTACTAGCACTAGGAAATTTAGCCAACTCTTTTATATCTCAGCATTCGACAAATGTATTATGTTGGATTAACTCAAAAATATGCACAGAGTGAATGATACATTGAATTGTTCCTACAAAGGCGAAACGGAATCTGTTGTTGCTTTAGACAATGCTTGCTGATCACTTCTTCTCGCCAATGTTATAGCCTCCGTGATCAACATGAACGGTCGGAAGTAGCGCAGAGTAAAGAGTATATTCAAAGTGGGAAGAGGGATGCTCGATTACGTATTCATACTACATCACTTGATCATAATGAAATTGTCTCTCGACGTAGACGAGCGAGTTGCAAGCACATCATCGAGTTAAGCATTTATGTGTGCGCTAATTGGGACCCCTACTCCTTTGTTCTTGAAAGTCACATATCAATTCCCGGAGGACGTAGTCTGCTAGTAGATGACAGTATGAAAATTGAAAGCAGATTCTTTGAGATGTATTCTTTGCATCCATATTCTGAAGAAATCGTCTTTCGAAAAATTATAAGGCTGGCACAAACGTTTTGTGCACCATTTTCAACAACTCATAACTGCTTATTTTTCCAACCAATCTGCTTGTTTTTTTTTTCTCTGCAGTAGTTAGATGCTCTTCATAACAGTGCTTTATGGCTTCCTAGTGGTATACACTGCTCAGACATCTAACATTACCATAAGCCTTTTTTAGTTCGTTCTCTAGACAGCTGTATGTGTGAATGTCTCAATGGGTGAGAGTACTTTGTAAGGTGAACGATGTCAATCTTTCTACTCCATTGAGAAAAAGTCGCTTCAGTTCTATTTCCTTATGGCGAACCGTAATCTATACAGTGCTGGACATAATTATACAGCCACTCTAGAAATCGTCGTAATTTTTGTTCTTGTCAATGAATCTGTCTGAAACTTTGCTGTATTGTGCGCATGTCAACCTACCATAACCCCTCAAAACGGCTTCCAGTCTTGTTGAGTTTGAACGGAGAAAAACGAAAAAAATCGAAATAGCCCTCTTTGAAAGCTGGACAAAATTATACAGCCACCTGGTTTTTCTAATCACTATCGCATACTGTTGACTCTCAAAATTTTTTGTACAATTACATCCCAAAATATGAAACATTTGCGACACTTGCGGCCTGTCGTCCTACTCAAGTAGAAGCGATCACTGCATTTTTTGCTTTCAAAAGCACCAAAAATCAGTTTGCTTCAACAAACAACTGGTTTGAAGAATTTTCAAGCTCTTGTTCATTCCAAATGATAATCATGGAATCTACTGACCCTTTTGGATAGATGAGGTGAAGAGCGCTTTCGTAAACTCTGCGTAATCGCTGATTTTGACGGACAGACTCTAACCTCAACATAGGCTTGGAACGCTTTTAAACCACAAAACTCAGTTTGCAATGTCCACAAAGTGCTGAAATTGATTTATCACATTGTCTACATGGGGATACAGCTTTCGCAACAACTTTCAGGTTTTTCCTAATGATGCGGTAGCGATTTAGACCTGGAATACTTTCCACAAAAATTCCCTGCGAGCGGAAGATTCGATATAACCCTGGATCTCCTTATTTCCGTCTGTGTTTCATGTCATATTTCACCCGATGAATGAGATTAGCTAAGGTATTGAAGTGTTAAGCGTCTCCGATTTTATCTCGTGATCTGAGTTGGCTTTGATTGTATAGGGTGCTCCACTCAACATCAAGTGAATGTCAACTGCGGCTGAATCAGAGTGCTCAGTCCCGAAATTTCTTCCCAGTCATGCACATGAGTTCACTGTTGTATGGCTGTCGTAATGGCTACATTACAGTATTTTCTGTCGCTTGAAAATCGAGTTTTGTGGTGCAAAAGTGCGTCAACCCTATGGTGAGGTTGGAGTCTGTTCGCGAAAATCAGCGATTACGCAGAGTTTACGAAAGCGCTCTTCACCTCATCTATCCAGAAGGGTCAGTAGATTCCATGATTATCATTTGGAATGAACAAGAGCTTGAAAACTTTTTAAAGCAGTTGTTTGTTGAAGGAGATTGACTTTTAATGCTTTTAAAAGCAAGAAATGCAGCGATTGCTTCTATTTGAGTAGGAAGACAGGCCGTAAGTGTCGCATATGTTTCATATTTTGGGATGTATTTGTACAAAAAAATTTGAGAGTCAACGAATGCGATAGTGATTAGAAAAACCAGGTGGCTGTATAATTTTGTCCAGCTTTCAAAGAGGGCTTTTTCGATTTTTTCGTTTTTCTCCGTTCAAACTCAACAAGACTGGAAGCCGTTTTGAGAGGTTATGGTAGGTTGACATGCGTACAATACAGCAGAGTTTCAGACAGATTCATTGACAAGAACAAAAATTACGACGATTTCTAGAGTGGCTGTATAATTATGTCCAGCACTGTATATAAATATTAGGTTGTCCGGAAAATAATGTCGCATGGCATCCTACCGTAGCAGAATGACCACAAAAAACATCGAATGGGGTATCGTTTGATAGAGCAGAGCAAGCCCTACAAGGTAGTTTACAAAACTCCGCAAAAATCTTGCTCCACCTGAAGTTCGAAACCAAAATATAAAAAATTTCAGATACCCAAAAAATTGTATATCCGTTCATAGACGTCTTAGAGAACTCCAATTTGCACGGGCATGTACTTTCCACACTAGACATTCACCTGCTTAGTTTGTGGTAATTTTCCACGGCTACAGTACGGCAAACAAAAATAGGTCAAAAGTGAGAATATGTCGGGTTTTTCGGGTTTCAAACAAGTTGATTTTTCTCGAAATGTACTGCTTATCTAAAGCTGAAAATTCATTATTATACTTCTAAAGGTCCATACTACAGAATCACCCATGTGAGAGAAGCTCAGGATTGCATTGGCAAAAATATGCCGAATTTCGTTTTCTCAATTCTCAGCCATGAAGAAACGCGAAAATGTGCATACGAGTTGTCTGGTATAGTATCCATATGTGAGCAAGTTAGGGGTTCCCAGAAATTTTCTAGACGGATATACGATTTTTTTCGTTTTTTAGACCTTTAGTGCCTTATGAAATTTGGCTCCAAACTTCAATCCCTGGCGCGAACATTCGAGCTTTATTTTGTATTGCTTGCTTCAATCTATCGGTTGGTACCTCATTTACTTGCTTTCCTGCTCACTCTGCCGCGATATTACATGATAAAACACGATGCGACATTATTTCCCGGACAACCTAATAGAACCGAAACTCTGTAAATTTGTTCGTTAGTAAGTATATGGCTTATGGACTCTTTTATGCGTGGACCGAAGGGGCTAAAATTCGTCCCCTTGAAAGTAAGGCATGGCGCACAAGATAGGCTACATTTTGCGACGATTTGTTGAACCCTTCAACTTATTTATTGATTTGTTTACTTAAATCGACGGTTCACCAACCATTGTTGAATCATTTCCCCATAGTCATATAAGTTGAGCGGTGAAGTTCATTTACATTTCTCGATGAAAAGGATCCGGTGTTCCAGCAAGGAAGACAACACATTTTGTCGCGGTATGAAGAAGGACGGTAAGTTTCAACGCGTTTGGGATTGAGTAACCCAATTTCCGGGCGGGACCGGGGGCCATCTAGTGTCAATATATACAAGAACGGTTGTAGAGTTGGTTGAATACACAAGCCTCACAAACACATTATTCGCATTAAGATAATCTTGCATACTCATAATCAAACTTTATGCTTGCAATTCACATGCCTTAACAACTTCTAGCATTTTAACTTCATTTTCAACTTACAAGAAAAGCCTTCTCAGAGCCTTTCCACATTACTGTTACAATCCTTTAGAGAGCATTGAATTGTGATTCTAAACCTGTCTTCGCTCCGTCAAACGCTTCTGGACGCCGAGTTATGAGAGCATTTTGGGCTGAAAAGTTGAAAGCGAAGTGGAACAAATTCGCCCAGATATACACAAACGGTCCATTGTCGTTTATCAGAGCACTTGGTTCAATGAATAATTTTATCCAAAGCAAATTCTACTCGAAACAGTTCTGTTTGAGCGCCCAAAAGGCCGTAACAATTCATTTCACTTAGATTCTACGTTCATCTTTCGCCCAAAAAAGTCATAATTATGATGACAAGTTAACTCGGCTCCAGAGCAGAGGTGCGATAGGTGGAGCCGGGCCCCCCAAAAGTGAAGGTGGTTCCAGCTACCACTGGCCAGCAAAAGTGAAGGTGGTAGTGCTGGACACTCATCACTCAAAAACGTTGACCAGGGGTGTGGGTAGAGGGGGGGGGGAGCACAGGACGGACTTTGGGGTTTGGGTTTTTTTGGTTTTTTTTGGTTCGGGTTTTTTTTCGACTTTTGGGTATTGATTTTTTTGGTGAAACTGAAAAAAGGAAATTAAGCAAAACGAAAGCAGAAGAAAGTATTAAGAGCATATTCTATGTATTTATTTTTACGAAGTCGCCGTCGCCTACTGGGAGCACCTGGAGGCCATCACCGGCATGGATGCATATACATCTCAGCTCTTTCTACGATATGAGAATGAAGGAATGGAGTGGAATGAGCAATGCTTCATGATGACTTAGGTCAACTGAAGAGCTCGAACCCAACGGCCCTCTTTAGGGCCAATAACTGTGACCCAACGGCCCTCTTTAGGGCCACAAATACGATGAGTACAACTGCATAAATATTTTGAATAAAGGTGTTAATGAAATAATGTATTTGTGAGCGATACTCAGCTAGACTTTGTGTGTTTCATCAAGTACATTTTATTATGACCTAAGGCGAAGAAAGTAGGTCGATCCAGGCAGTAACCGCCGAGAACCAGAATTTCGAATGATAAAATAATGAAAAATCGTGAAAAATCATTCCACTTTTACAAATCTGCTGGCTGAAGACCTCCGCAGTTGCGATTTTATAGGTTCTGAAGGGTAGGTGTTGTTCTACCAGACAGTGAATAAATCAGTTTGGTTTGAGGAGTGGCCGGCGAGAACGAGAATCTTGAAAAACCTTAAAAATCTTCTCAATTTTAGGTTGCTTAATGACAACTGACATTTAAACTCTTATAAATCCGGACTTCGAAGGTGTGTGATGTTGCGACTTCATAGGTTTTATAGGGTGAGGCTTGCCATATCAGAATATGTTTTAGCTGTACCGATCCATTGAAACATCGCCGAGATCCAGGCTCTTGAAAAAGCGGGTGAAAAACCGTTTTTCAGCTTATAACTTCTTCAGAATTGCATAATTCATGTTGCGACTTCATAGGTTGGATTCTCCTCATCAAGAGCTTTCAGATGATATATAATTTGTTGGGGATTCACACCTCCCACGGCATATGCCCGGGGGTGGAGTACCTCTTCACTAATTCTCCACTGGCGGCCTCCCGCCAATACATTGAAATGGGCGGGGTGGAGAATTAGTGAAGAGGAGTACTCCACCCCGGGTTAGAGCCGCAAGAAACATTGAATTCCCTACATATTTTATATCATCTGAAAGCTCTTGATGAGGAGAATCCAACCTATGAAGTAGCAACATGAATTATGCAATTACGAAGAAGTTATAAGCTGAAAAACGGTTTTTCACCTGCTTTTTTAAAAGCCTGGATCTCGG
The DNA here is from genome assembly GCA_958299035.1 of Cylicocyclus nassatus. Classification (NCBI taxonomy): domain Eukaryota; kingdom Metazoa; phylum Nematoda; class Chromadorea; order Rhabditida; family Strongylidae; genus Cylicocyclus; species Cylicocyclus nassatus. The sequence goes on from CATQJL010000001.1 coordinate 75,917,566, forward strand.
CGATGTTTCAATGGATCGGTACAGTTAAAACAAATTCTGATATGGCAAACCTCACCCTACAAAACCTATGAAGTCGCAATATCACACCCCTTCAAAGTCCGGAATTATAAGAGTTTAAATATCAGTTGCCATTAAGCGACCTAAAATTGAGAAGATTTTTAAGGTTTTTCAAAACTCTCGTTCTCGGCGGCCACTCCTCAAATCAAACTGATTTTTTCACTATCTGGTAGAAAAACACTCACCCTTCAAAACCTATGAAGTCTCAACTGCTGAGATCTTCAGCCAGCAGATTTGTAACAGTGGAATGATTTTTCACGATTTTTCATTATTTTTTCATTCGAAATTCTGGTTCTCGGCGGTTACCGCCTGGATCGACCTACTACATAGATATATGTTTTTAATACTTTCTTTTACATTCCCTTTGCTTATTTTCCTTCTTTTGAGCCTTAGCAAAAAAAATTTCAAACCTAAAAGTGAAGGTGGTCACCCTGTACCAGCTCAAAATTGAAGGTAGGCGGAAAATCGGCTCCGACTATCGCACCTTTGCTCCAGAGGCGCTTGGCAGATATTGAATAGAAATTTCGAATCAGCGTTTGAAACTCTACAGAATTTATAGAACTCAGTCGTAACGGATATTTTGACCACACTTTCCTTCTGTCAGTGCTCTTGGCGCAACTTCGGAGAGTTCATAACACATCTTGCGATTGTATCTGGATATTACAGCTAGATATTTCTGAACCTTAATTACTGACAGCTCCGTCGTTAGATTAGCGGTGCAATTTGCCAAGAGTTGTTATTTTATCAGCATGAATAAATGATAGCTGAAGTCTATATGCATGAAACTTCATGTAATTATTGTGGTCCTCATAAAATAGACACTTGGTGTAGGATTTCATATTCTGGTAGGATTTTATATATTGACATGGGGCAAGTATAATAGTTTGGCGTAAAACACGGTACCGTTAACACGGATAAGACCGAGAACTGAGGCAGCTATGCTGCCATGCACTAAGGCAATCACTCTGTTTCAGTATTCGTTTGTTCGTTTCATTTTCAAAAATTTGTAACTTCGCGAGATTTCAACGGATTTGCTTGCTTGTAATTTTATTAGAAAGATTAGGTCTTCCGCTTTTAAAAGATATGTGGAGTTTCTGCTTCAGACTGAGTGCAGAGATAAAAATGGAAAACTAAGACCATGTAAGCTTTGACCATTTTAAGTTAGGTCACCAAAAATCTAAAATGCTGCAGAAAAATCTGAAATCGTCAGTACATATGTTTTTTGGCCTACTCTTTGCAATTGCGAAGAGCTTGTGCTGTTTGGACGTTTCCCTGAGAAGTCATAATTTTCGCGAAAATTGACAAATTAATTAATTTTGGCGTTTTCCATAGTAAACTCGATATTCATAACTTCTCACAGAGACGTCCAAACAGCGCAAACTTTTCACAGATGCAAGGGTAGGCCAAAAAACATATGTACTGACGATTTCAGATTTTTCTGCAGCAGTCCAGATTTTTGGTGACCTAACTTAAAACGGTCAAAGTTTACATTGTCTTAGTTTTCCATTTCTATCTCCGCACCCAATGTAAAACAGAAGCTCCTCAAAACAGCGTTTGAAAGCGAAGATCTTTCTAATAAAATTAAAAGCAAGCAAATCCGTTGAAATCTCGCGAATTTACAAATTTTTGAAAATGAAACGACAGAACTTTCAGTTCAACCTAATATAAATTCCAGAGATTAGTAAGCAAAAAATTATAGGCCTTACCTTAGCGAGTTTGCGAAAGCGTTTATTTATTGACCTTGACGGGTTGTCATGAAAAAGGCATCTAAAAAGTAATACAGCCTCTTTGATTTATTTATTTGTACGCTATACTATATCTTCTATAAATGTACGCTCTCAATGAAAGTTCTTTGCAATTGAATGGTGACATCTTTATACCATACATGCATCTACATCACTTCAAACCATTTTCTTTAAAAGCGCTAGTTCAATTTTTTGAACGTCATGAAACTGCTTCAGCTGAATCTTAACAATGGGCTTACAAGTCGTGTCAATACTTCAAAACTTGCCTTTCTCTACTTCCGGCGCTTCTACTCCACGAAGTAACCTAAGTCGAGGAGAGGCATTCTTGTCTTCGTTTTGGTTACGGGCAATATGGAATTTAGAATATGGCAAAAGCATTCTTCCTCACAAAACAATAACATTTATTCGAAAGCTATCTACATTGTTGTTTTACACTTTCTCCTGATATTCGAAAAGACAAAATTTTCATCGATTTTGCCAAAGCAGCGCTGAGCTGTTTCTACACTGTTAACCATTAGTTTGTTAACTAAGTTTGGCAATTCTTCCTAAATCTTTTCCCTTTCAGTGTGACGCACTCACATTTTGTGATCATATAGGCTATGCCGTGAACTAAAAGTGTAGCAACTGTTCTGCCATATTCTGACTTCGCAGTGAGGGTTGCGATAGGCGTATGGCACAAGGGAAAAATATAAAAGACAATTACAGACGATAGATACGCATCAAGAGGTTATAGGACATGCTGACTGCGGAACGGTACTAAATTTTCATGTAAGGCCTTTCTTGTGAGATTACGGTACTTTTGCGGTATAAAGTCATTTTAAACACGAAAAAAAACGTTAAATCAACGAATGAACATCATATCCATGTTTGGTAGGTCAAGTAGCCTCATTATGCAAAGTCTCCATGGATTCTGATTTCTGCGCTTTAGTCATTGCCGGTTATTTCCCACTCCTTGCATACAGCGTCGTATACAACTTCGTAAGGGCACCAATGCTCTATCTCTCTTAAAACCCCTTTTACTGACAGATGAGTGAGTGAGTGAGTTGAGTCGACCTCTGGCAACAGTCTATGTACATTTTCGTATCGGTGTGTATGATCTTGGTTGCTGACGGCTTCTCTTTTTGCTTATAGCCTTACAGATCCTCGACTTTCACTAATTTTTGAAAAATACTGAGGTTTCTTCTACGTTTGTCCCAGTGTGCAGTCCACACTGCAATCCACGCAATATCGAAAAATGCGTGCACCGGCATCAAAAAGCGGGAAATTACGGAATCGGCTGCAAAACTCAGACTTACAAGACAACTTAACATATGCTATTAGGTTGTCCCATAAGTCCTTTTCAAATCTACTTTTCATAGCAAGCCCTATTGGCATTCAAAAGTTTGCGTCAATCTTGATAGCATCAAGTTTCAAGCCAAAAATTGAAGAAATTTCGAGTTTCCGAAAAAAAAACAAACAAATAATCATGTCTCAGTTCAGAACAATTCTGCGAACTTTCCACTCGCTCACGCATAGACTCATCCCATAAAATATTTAAAAATACACTTGCCATTTTTTCAATGGCTAGAAAAAAAAGAGTGCGCTAAATTTTCAAACTTTGCCTGCAGCAAAACTGTTTTCCTCCCAAATATGTGATTGAATAATTCACTCAAAAGTACTGTTACTAATTTGCGGCCGTTTGGCTACCTTAGTTCTTGAAAAATATCAGTCTGAAGGTTTGAATATCGAAAAAGAAAAAGAACTACGTGACCTAATACAAACCTTCAGAAATACAAGCACAATTTTTTTTACCGTCTACAACAGCTAGTTCTTGAGGAATATGTTAGTTCCAATGACAAAGATTGCCATTGTTTTATTCTTTACAACACTCTCTAAAAAGTGATTAATGCAAATTTCTTCATCTTTCTAGCATTCAATCGTTTTTGATGATTCGTTCTTGAATAATATAATAGTCAGATTAGGACTTTAGTTATTTTTTTGAAGTTTTTTGTTCTATAGTTTTGGAAGAGCTTTGACAACTTAGAGCAAAAACATAATAAAACGCATTTCTTTTGGCATTCATAACTGGCTTTCAGCATCTTATTATTATTTCAAAACTGCCAACTTTCATATTTGGACATCTCGGACCTGAATTTGTGATGGCTTTGAGGATATCATGATCATGACTTATAATAAGCCGCTTATTTGTCGGTCTGTAAGTCTGTCTGTTACGAAAATACAGTGAGGAATGATTTACAATACTTTGCAGCATGTGAGGTTAGCGAGTATAGTTCATTTTCAATTAGGACTCTCTCACTGCAGTCAACCTGGCAATAATCTAAAAGAAAGCCTTCATATCGTAAGTTTATCATCGTTTCTTAATGGCCAGTGCGAGCCTCTGCGAAGCAGAGGTGAAGCACAGGTAATCATCATAATTCTTGGCTTTGAACCACCCAAGCAGTACCCGGAAAAATCAAAACTGCTACGGTGAACGCTCAGGCGCTTGTCAAAATTATTTGTTGGGTGTTTCAGATTTTAAGGATATGTCAGTGTTGAAGGCGCTTTTGCATTTTTGCAACTTCGCAAAAGTTGAGACTTTCAGAAAAAATACTGCGAAGCCAGCTGACACAAGTAATTCGTTGCATGCATATTATTTACTTTACCCAACGTTTTCAAAGCTTTCTCAGAAGTTTGAAATGAATATAACCTGAAAATAGCTGAATTTAAGTATGTAAAAACCATAGGATCGAGATTCTAACGATTACTTGAAGTTTACTGAATGGCTTCGAAAGGAAACATTGTTGCTAGGAAGAATAAGGATCTGTGCATCGAACACTATTCAAAGCGTTTCTCATCATTATTCTAAGTGATTTGAGAACAGATCTATAAACGGTGCGAACTTTTGCACCACCTTGATAACTTGGTGCACGACTTGTGTTCTAATATAACGTTTATGTCACTCCCTTGGAATTTGTCCAATTTTTCCAATGTGGGATACACAATCCGATGAAAAGGAACACAAGGTAGATAACTGCAAGGCACGAAAAATAACTCCGCCACCGAGTGTGCAACTCATTGACCCATATGGAATGCATTCGACCGTTGCTGCATTGTGAGACGTCTGTGATTGTGAGGAGAGAGGCATTGCACATGATGACCCCTGTTTGTGCTTAGTGTTGACGTTTTCGAAAGAGGAGTAACAGGTAAGTTAAAGAGCCTTGCACATGGACTGAGCAGACAGAAATGAAAAGTGTAACACATTATCCTCATCTTCCTATTCACCTTGCGTAGCAGAATTACAGCTTGCAAGGAGCAACAAAGTGTACTAGCAGCTATGTGATCCTCCAATGGCAGCTCCTGCTTTTAAACAAGAAAGTTTCCCTTCTGTGAATTTTGCGACCGGTTCTAAAAGGCACAATAATCTTGGACAGCATGAACCCACCTTGGGCACCCAGGTGCGAAAATCATAACCTTCCTCAGTAAATTGTTTCACGAACATGTCTGCCTTTCACTGGAGGTCTTTCTCGGGGACGTTATGCTTCGCGAGATATATCGTCTGTTCTCTCATGATGTGACCGTCCCATCGATGATTCGCTTTCGCAAAGTATTTCGCTGGGTCACGAAGGCGGGGCATTTGCTTTATATTCGTATCGCACAATCCAAGAAGAAGTCGTGTCTAGTCATCTTCAGAAGACTACGCTCAAGCGCTTTTTAAGTGGTCTGTAGAGCTTTCGACGGTAACTGCAGGGTGGGCACAAGTCATAGCTGCGTGAAAAAGAAGGATTCAGTCAAACAGGTGAGCTCAAAGCTTAGAGAGCTTTTGTACCGCGCCGGTTGCCGCTTTTGCAGCCGATAGCCGCTTTCGCGCAGGTTACCGCTTGCAGCCAAAGCGCAGTGGGTCAAGACATTGTCTCAATAGGCATGCGGCGCGAAAACTCACTTATCAATTCATTTTTCTGTGCGTATATCTTTTTCTTGATTTTTCTGTTATAGGCTGGTTTCGAGGTACAAGTCTCTGGATAGTGGCTTTTCTAAAACTTGTAATATTTTCATTAGGGACAAATGCGCTAAGTACTTCTTGCATTCACATGGAGTTATAAATAGGACTGTTATAGATTTTATCAAGCTGAAATCTTATGCTCTTGTGAATGCGGTTGAAAAGCTGGAAGCGATATTGAAGAGTATCTTTATTGAGTTTTTCCCTCAAGTACTTCTCCATGTTCATCGAACGTCTAAGATACAAGTAGGAAGACATCACCATGATGTTGTGCCTTCCAAATCCATTTCCACATCGCAAAGGAGGTTATTCAAAATAAAATCTCCTTCCAACTTGTTCGCATTTCGTCATTTCTTTACTTCATTTAGTCTCCTCAACATCGTCTCTGCTTCAGTGGTGATAATGCTCGAAACAAAAACGATGTCGTTTCGAAGGTACGGGAGAAATTTTCTACCAATTCGTATGCCTGTCTCGTCCCATTCCAGCGACTTCATCACCCACAGCAAGCGGCCATGGACAGCTGGCAAGATTGTGTCGCCGTGTGGCACTTTCAAGCTGGGCTAGTCAGGAGCGATCGAATAGCTGCATCGTCGTCGCTGCACAGTACTAGTAGCAGTCGGCTAACTTAAGCTGAGGTTCACTCCTTGTCGACTAGCGTTGACAGGGCGGCATTGGTTTCATCACTTTTGAAGGCTTTCTCGCAGTTGACAAAGGTTAGGACGACAGGCAGTCGGTACTCCCGGCAGACTTCTATGACCCTCGAAACCGTCTGTAATCCATGCAGCTGAATCTTTTGCGAAATTCAACCTACACGGGGGGGGTCTGGATTTATCCATTATCATAAATATGCGAGCGAGGAAAAGTGAAATGAGTGAAAAGCTTGTACAACATACCCAGACATAATAGACTAGCTCCAGAAAACCTTTTGCCCTCTTCAAAGTTCTAGTGTTTAGAAATTCTTTCTTTTGAAAGTAAAATGAGGTCTTGGTACCTCATTTTCAGCTGGCTAGAGCGTTCTTCACCGATCGGCACCTCAAACTTTAGTAATTAAACCTTTATTGATAAAGTATATATTACATTAAAAACACAATATGCAAGAGGAACGGCAATACAGTTGAGATACGCGGAAAATTAAAAGTGAGATTGTTTAAAATATAAAAAAATAAAAAGTATACAGGGTGCGTCAAAAGTCTGGGAGCCAAACTGACCATCTACTCATCCAATTGACCTTGTTGTAAATTACAGAAGTACTCATGATTTTGATGAAGTTTTGTGCCACATAATGTTGCGATCATCCTCTTCAAATCACAAGTTAAGCTGAAAATGCTGGACATACGCTTTTGTAAGAATTGGAATTATTACACAAGTGTAAAGCGGAGCGAGCAAATCAAAAATTTTTAGTACTTTCATTTCATCTTAGCTATTGAATACTTGGATATTTACAATCCTTTGATGCACACATTGTAGAAGAGGCTTTGCGTTATCACATCGTAGAATTCTGCGTTTGCTAAAAGTTGTTTTTTTGGAAACAAAAAAAGGGTTTGCAAATGTCGCCTGGGTGCCATTGGTCATCCGTCTTCAAAACAAATTTAGAAGCTATAGAAGCGCAGCAAGCACTGAGTCTTAGGCAAAGTTTCTCTAAGTCTTATATATAAGCATCCAGTTGAACTCCGTACACGGAGCAATTTCAATACTTCTTACATTATGATTTTCGGCTTTCCTTCGCGCAATGTCATCCGAATTTTTATATGCGAGTGACCTGCCTTCACTTAAAATTATAAAACTTTCATTTTCAAACAATGTGAAAAATTTTCCTGCAAGTATGTTGTAGACAAAAGCTGGTTCTATTGTGCTGCAAATTTGCTTAGTGAAAGAACAGTTATTTTGAAGGCGTTAAACAAATCTTATTATGATTACCTGCGTGCCAAGACAGCTGGATCGCTACGATTCTGAAGGGCTGCTTCAAAGGCAAAAGAGGTTCTTTTCTTCTAATTTTATCTAGAAAAGTACTAGGCTCCCAGACCTTTGACGCACCCTGTAAATACAAAATGCGAAGAAATACATAAAAGACATAACAATCGCCAGCCAACAACCATAACTAAGTGTTCTTGTCCCACATAAATGCTACATCACATTACTTTATCGATGAGATCTATGCTTCGAGAGAGCTGCGTCGATACCATTTAACAACTTTACTCTCCCTTTTTTCATAGAGAATCGTGAATCTTTCTCGCAGTCATGTTTTGAGAAACTCGATGCATCCCCTTAATCAGTTACACTGCCTTACCGTACTTTGAGTTAGTCGCGCAACCGCGATAGGAGATATTGTTAGATGCGACGCGAAAACATCATGTAGACGTCTTAAGCTCCGCGTCCAGCCAAGCAGAATGGTGTCCTTGGATTCAGGATTCGTCCACTTTAAAGCAAGATATGGCCACGCGAAGGTGATATTACATAAATCAGCGATCGTCACATAACTCACGCGACCATCGCCCGATTCACACTGATCTCGCGGGAATATACTTTGACCCGCGTCTTTTTTCCCAAAATTCGAGCGATATTGTAAGCTACAAGCATTATGCTGTTTTACAAAATGTTGGCCGTTGCAGTGAGAATTATAATCCAAAGAAAATAAGTTATATTAGTACAGATTTGGCTAAAACTCAGCGTAAAAGGGGGTGTACTACGCTAATCACGAAAACAATACTGAAGGTTGCATGGTTGGAATTTTTTTTCGGTGTAGCTTGTTTTCTGGCATGGGATTCTCATCACGAAGGTTTAATTTGATTCAACAAATGTTTGACATATATTTGTTCGGCAGGTGATAGCCCCATATGCATGTCTCAGCTAATTTTGAGGTTCCGACTAGGATCAAGCAAAAGGTGTGGCACGAGGGTTGAGACTAAAACTGATTCTTTCTAAGCTTCTTAGCATTTTTAGCAACCAATTTCCAATAATATTTGAAGGTTTTTTCACTACCTTTTTTGCGTCATATGGCAAACTAAATTTGCTTTTAGCAGAAGGCATTATTTTTGGCTTTTTAGCTGCAGTAACAAATCTGCAAAACTAATAAAAATGAATTTGAGAATTTGGGAGAACGTAAGGTGGTCATTGTTGAAGACTGGTTGTTGAATTTTGCTCCAAATTTGACAAAGTAAGTTTTCTTCCTGTGATTGCTTACACTCTCCTATGTGCCAGATATGAATGCTTTATCTATCCGTCACGCATTGTTAGTTTCAGTTGCCAAGAAATTTCCAATGGCATTTACCCACTGGTGTGCTCCAGACACCAGCAGGAAGTTGTTTTGCATTATCACAGAAGTCTCTGACTACTTCATTTTCATCCAGCGGTTTGTTGCTCCATGTCGGACGTGGGCCTAGATGTTGAAGAGATGGACCTGTATAAACTTGTGTACCTTCAAAGCCTAAATCAGATGACCGTTACCTATTAGCTCAGAGACGACGGAAATTATCTGAAAGTCCTGCTTCATATGCGCCAAGTAAGAAGCTGTAGGACGACTTACCGCAAAAACAGCGCAGAAAAATTCCATTTAGCAGATCCTGTCTGAGCCTTCAAATAGAGATGTTATTTCACTAGTAAAACCCGCTGAAAGAAGAGCTTCAAATCGACGACTAATAGAGCAGCTGAAATTTTTTTACAAAATGCAGCTCTTTTTGAATTGTAGCTTAAATAGAAGTTGGTGCGATTATTGTTTCGGGCAAGCTTGAGAATAATAATAAGCAATAACGAATCATGTAAAACGGTAAAACATGTGTTATGTCTTTTCAGAGCGTCAATAAAAATAGAATTCGCAGTCATAGGATTTTCTTCTAAAATACCTTTTGTCCTACGCTTGTGCGGAAAATGGCTGATATTCAGTTTACGATTTTGTATGAAATCAAAAGGAACGATATTATTGAAAATGCGCATAAAGCGAAAAAGGAAAATAAAATATCCTCCTTTGAAGCTTCAAGTTTGTTCTAGAACAGTTATATAACTGATCCAGTTCTCTACTTGTTGTCTTGTAATCACTTTGCGAAACTTTCTAAACTATACTTTGAAAACTGTAGATGATAAGATGCTGCGATGGTCTCAAGATGAATGTCAATGTCCTGCAGACAAAGAAGTGTACGCCACACGTTCACATGTTTGCCAAAATGTTTGAAATGTTTCCTTTTTCATTTTAATCAGCTTGCTTATTCTGAAAAAAACACTTGGTGAAGTATGCAAACTTTTCCATGAGGTAAATTGCAATTGTTACCCTTTGCCAAAGTATGGCTACGCTATGGTTGTGATGTGGTTGCGCTATGTTTGAATCAAACCTTTACCTCCTCTGCAACCTGGAACATCCTTGACGTATTCAAAAAAAATCACTCGTAGTATGAAAGCACTTTAAGGTTATACGAATGAAGGGTTTGCACAAGTGTCGCAAACAACATATAATCATCTTATTCTCTCTTTGACTTGTTTGATAGTAAGTCATGTAACTACGGAATGTGATTCAAAACAACTTCATTGAGTCCTTTTTCTGATTGCCTTGAGGGAGGTTGAAGTGAATTATAACGCGAACTTGTTCACAGATGCGGCCGAAAATCGCTGAAGCTCGTAAGATTTTGAAAAACGCATTAAAAGATATGTTACTGGCTGAAAGGCAATGTTTCTCAGCTTTTGAAAAGAAAACAGACGTTTGCCTCTATTTGAGTGTTTCGTGTATTACTTAGACTAAAGGGTGCCAGTTATTCCAATTGCAAAAGTATGCCTGTCTTAAGCTAGTACATTGCAGAATCATGCCCTTCCGAGGATGCATATTTGAGGGGTACATAAGCCTTCCAATTACCCTAATTTCACGCGTACAAGGCGCAATTTTCGATTTTTCAACCAAGCCCCTCAGCCGCTCCAAAGTATTTCAGAAAGCAATCCTTATGCCGTACGATTCTCTTAAGCAATATACAGCACCGCACAGGGTCCTTTGGTTGCGAAGTTCCTTGGCGTATTGGGGCTATTCAATTTTGGAAAAAAATCCCTGCGCCTTGTACGCGTAAAATTAGGGTACTATTCAACTGACATGGTAGTGTTTGCACGAAGGAGAAATTTGAATGTAGAGACCCTTTTTGAAAAAAAGCACCAAAAGTGGAACTACACGATGAAGAGACCTTCTTTTTTGCTTTTTATTCCACTACTATTTGTTTCACTCACACCACTTGTATACCACTTTGTCAAAGAAGGGGACATCTGCACGGAAGATACCAAAGTTCTCTGCTGCTTCAGTCGCTCACGATCTTCTTGTTTGTTGTCGGTGGCTGAGTCTACGACCTTCAGGTCGAGAAACGCCAATTTCTTAACTGGCCCATCCGTTCCACAAACATATCTGCTCATCCGTTGGTGGTCTTCTTAGGACTTTTCCGCGAGGAATCCATGAAGCTCGTGGTGTCTGTCCGTCGTCTGTTCTTCACATAATGTGATTTGCCTATCGTGTTTCCAACGTATTCCGCTATGACGCGCCATAATTGATCCGCTTATTCCACTTGATCCCTTGATCCGCTTCGTCAATGGTCATTTCAATGAACAGGCCAGGTGAAAGGATGATGTTGATCAAGCGGATCAAGTGGACTGCTCGCTATCGGTCAGTTCACTAAATCGACCAATAACGAAGCGGATTAAGCGAATCAAGTGGACTATGCGGATCAAGTATGGTGCCTACCTATAACAGGAAGACGAGACGTCCTTTCCATATCCTCATTGCGAAATCTGACAAACGCTTGTTTGTGTCGGATGGTCTTCATAAGACAACTCTAGCTAAGTTTCAAGCAAGTGTGCAAGATCAACAAATCAAAAGCTTGGTAAACTAATAATAACGTGCAGCTCAGAATTCTTCACCTGCAAGGCCTTTGTACTTATGTACAATACATCATCATCGACAACTTTCAAGGTAAGGTCTACAAACATTTTACGATGTGTCTACAAGAGAATAGTAGAAAACTGAAGCAAGCCTTTTATGCCCAGCGCAGTTATAAATAGGGACCTCAAAAGTTGTTCGATTTTTTGCTGCTTCTGTAGTTTTTCTGCTGGTACCCCTATCAGCCGTTTTTCGTTCAAAAACAACAAGTAAAACCTTAAACAAAAAACTCAAAGAATGTGATTAAGGTTACTGCCGAAACACATTGTTGATGCTCCTTGTTGATATCATAATTTTTTTCTTGCTGCATCCAAGTGGCACCCACGGTATAGTGTTTTGAAAATGTGGGACAGTGCAGATGATCTTCATCATGTTTAAACTATGGCAAGTTTGATGTGGGTCCTGAAGGCACACAAGCTCTTATACCTCTAAATTAAGTGACATAAAGAACTTAGGGTGCATGACATTTGACAGATGGACCTATATAAGCTCATGTCTCTTCAGAACCCAAATTAAGCTTGACCATGATCAGCTAGCGCAACATTGCCTCAATGCCGTGCATTATCTGCATACTCGAAAAGCTGTAAATCGAACTACCGCGAAATTATCGAATAGGTAATTCAAGTTGTAGTTGTCTAACCCCTAAAGTGATACAAATTTGGAAGATTGTTTCTACTTATGGACCAACACTAAAACAAGCAACTTTTTGCGCCGCTTGACTTCAAGTCTGCCGAAAAACTTGAGAGAAGCAACAAGCAATAACAATACGTAAATGATGTCGAAAAGGGAAATATCTGTTTTGAGAGTCAACCAAAACTGGATACACTATTTAAGAATTTTTCGTTTAAGGAGGCCCTTCTTTTTACTTTCGTACGAAAATAACCGATAGTGAATTCAAGTATGTGTGAGGAAGTGCAAGGTAAGATAGGGTGAAAAGGTAGCGGATACCACCAGAAACTACCCCAATTTTACAAGTACAAGCACCTTTTTTATGTTTCAATCAAGCAGCTCAGCCCCACCACCGCGCTCCGAGAGATGGTCGCTTTCTCATACAGTTTTCACTCAGATAGTCGAAGGGATATATCCGAAGGGCAAATGGCGGGGGTCTGCCACTTCGTGCTCCGGAGCCCTCCCATTTCACCCATTTTGGTGCTCCGTAGGTCCTCCAAATCTGGCGCACGCCCGGAGCAGTGATTTGCGAGCCCGGGAAGGGGTCCATTCGGGGGGAGCGGAGAAGGCTCGCAAATCTCTGCTCCGGGGCGCGCCAGATTTGGAGAATCCCCGGAACACCAAAATGGGTGAAATGGGAGGGCTGCGGAGCACGAGTGGCAAACCCCCGTTGGGCAGAGCGGGGAACCCTTCTGTTTTCGCTCCGGAAATATCCCTTCGACTGTCTGAGTTGGTAGAGGACTCTTTGGTTGCGAAAATTTTTGGTGTGTTCAGGCTGGTTGGGTTAAAGAGAAAAAAAACAGGTGCTCGTAAAACTAAGGCAAAAAAGCAGCAAAAAGGCGAGACAGTTTTTTTGAAGTCTCTTGTGCATATCTGCGCAGGCAGTGAGAGACTTGTTTGGGATTTTATTCTTTTGTGAAAACACCATAAAATGTTTGTAGCCATACCTTACAGCTTGTAGACGGCGATGTACTGCTTGGAAGAAAAACCTTGCTACACGTTATTATCACTTTACCGAGCGTTTATTTCGTTGATCTTGGTTAGCTTGTTTGATTTAAAAAGAAAACATCTGACGTGGTGCAGCCCCCCCCCCTCCTCGAACCTTTCAAACAAAAAAAAATATAAAATGGAATGGCCGCCTTTTGTCAAGATTTGCATTATGGTCGGTATGTGGTTTCAACATAGTCGGAAGCGGTTGCATGGTCGGAGCGTGGTTGCATCGGATAAGCATAAAAGCTTCTTATGAAAGGCGACAACTTCCTTATATAGCGACTGCGTTTTATCTTCCGAGTTTGAGAGGAGTATCGAGTAGAAACGAATTATATGCCATTTTTTGCTTCACTTTTCCACTTTAGAAATCTGCGATTTTTGAGTGGATTGAGAATATGCTTTGGGTTTAGTAAGGGATCTCCATACCTTCCTCCGCTGGTGGCGGGAGGGCCTTGAGTGTTAAGAGATTTCGTGTTTACTGGAATTTAGATATGTTAAATTTGCTGCATTTCTGATAGGAAAGCTAAAGACTGTTCAAGAAATTTCGTACACTTTCAAAGAAAAGCCGAATCCATCTTGGAAGTAAAAAATTTCAAGGTACTTTGGTAGGCGAACTGAATAGTATCAACGGGTACTGCGCATTTCCCTATGGAAAATAATTGATGAAGTTTGCCTGCACTCTATAGACCTCTACAGACCTCCCACAAAACGCTTGAGTGCAATCTTTTGTATCGTGCTTCGCATTACGGATATGGGTAGAATGCCCTATCTTCATGAGCTTAATGGAATACGTTGCGAAAGCGAAGGATCGATGGACCGATCACTAAAAGAACAGACGATAGATAGACACCCAGAGCATCAGTGTTGTTCATCGCAGAACAAAAACCGAAAAAGCCCACCAGCGAGATGGGCAGACATGTTCGTGGAATAACCGAGTTATCTGCTGGTACGCTTCTCGCAGCTTCAACTTTTAGAAGCAACCAACAACAACCAAGAAGTAGTGGATGTTTGAAGCGAGAGAAAGGAACTTTTGGAAGTGTGCTGAGGTCCGCGCGCCGCGTAAAGACGGCCTATCTAAATATCTCAGTAGGGAGGATTATCAGTGACGAGTTAGGGAACTATAGCAATTATTGCATTTTCACAAGTACAAGTGGCTTCAAAAAGAAAGTGGCTTTTTTTTCGCTGTCAAAGCAATTTTCTCCTGGTAATCGCGATATCAACAATATCGTGCCTCGTGCTTTCCCATATTTCTAAATTTTATATCAGCTATTTTTCATGCAAGCGTCAAACCAAAAACCCTTTAGAACAAAATGTCTTGAAAAGCATGAATTCTTTTCATTGACGCTCAAAACAGGCATAATACATATCATTTAGGACTCGTTACTGCTTGCTATTGTTCTCAGGCTTGCCTAAGATATCGGCAAACTTGTATATAAGTTACCATTCCCAAAAATTGCATTTTGTAAGAAAACTCTGCCCCTCTAAAAGTGGTAAGCATGGAGTCCTTCTTTGCGATGGGTTTTTTGTGAATCATGAAACTTTACCATTTGAGGATTCAGGCAGGGACTGCAAAATGAAGTTTTTCTGCATTATTTTTGCGGTAAGTGGCATTACAGCTTTTAGTTAGCACAGATAATGCAGGGCATTGCAGATGATTCTCATCCTCTCTGATCTGACCGGTAATGGTTAGGCTTGATTTAAGCTTTGAAGATACACAAGCTCAAACAGGTCCATCCCTTCAAAAGGTGATAGAAGAACCATGGGAACGAGTGCTAACAGAGCATGATGTCAGAGGCTTTTGTGACACTTCGAATTTACCCAATGTTGGTGGTGTTTGGCGGACACCAGTAGGTAAATGCGAATGGACAAAAATTGGGAAGAAGAAGTAACATTGTGCAATTCGAACTAATAAAGCATTTGATTGTGGCGAGAAGGGGAGTGCAAGCAAGCAAAGCAGTAAGTTTATCCTGTCATACTCGAAGCGAGATTCATTCAACATTTATTTTTGACACTGATGAACAAGCAGTCTAACCTTACGTTCTTTCTTTATTTAGAAGTCTCAAACAGTCGTTATTTACATTATTTTCAACAGACTCACTGCAGGTTGAAGAGCAATCATGCACAAAGCAATCATGCATCGACAAAATTTATTTTGTCCTTTTACAGAGACACTACTTAACAAAAGGAAAAAAAATCTTGTTTTGTAGCTGGTTGCTAAATATGCTAAAAAGCCTAAGAATATTTACTTTGAGGTCTATTTATGGTTTTGGTCATATCAAAAAAGCATTATTTGCTGCTGAAGTCAAATACTGCATAATGTTTAGAGCTAGAGCCGAGCTAAACTCAATCATTGACATCACTATCCTACGAATTAAAGGAGTGATTGTCGGTTAATATAAATTTAAGATACAGTAAAGCGTACTCGTAAAAGTGAACATGGCGACTTTTTCCCTGAGTGCATGTGCAGCAATGAAATTATAACTTAAAAAAAAGGGAGAATGATCCATTGAATGTTGCCTTGATTGATAACTATTTTAGGTTTCACGAGGATAGACAGATGATTGAACTTACTTTTCGAAAACTTGACTTCTATGTTTGAACCAGTGGCTTACAGCTAACAAAACAATTTTATGAGCCATAAAAGACATTTTTTCTAAGAATTGGCGGAACTTGGACATGACAAAACTAACCATCTTACAGGGAAGTACTATCAATGGCCGTGGCCTTTTGATATGAGATGCATATCATCTGAAGCAGCTTCGAACGCTGATTTCAAATCTGCTTTCCATTTCTGCGGAACGCTCTTCTGAAGAGAGTTATAGAAGCCTGAACATTCTATTTTGGGGGCGCTCCTTGAATTTGAGGGCGCTGCTATGTGCATTGGTGGTGCAGTAATGTAGTGGTTAGTTTGAATTGAAAGCGAGAGGTTGATGGTTCGAATCCAGTGGAGAGCGAACTAGTTTGCTTATTGAATGTGAGTTTGAAAGCACTCTAAATTGCCTGCAGACACTTACTGTAATGCCTTTGGCATAAGTGACCTAGAAAAAGAATTGCTTCTGGCAAAGCTGCTTGTAATGAAAGTCTGAAATTCTATTTGACTTCCTTACTAGTGAAACAGGGCCAAACATGGCCTAGCACGTTTGTCACCATATAGTGCTCAAAAAATGCACACTGTCATTAGTCGAAAAGATGTTCCCTCCTGTTTGTGCGAAGGCACTACAGTAAGTGTCTGCAGACGATTTAGAGTGCTTTCAAACTCACATTCGAAATGCAAAATGGCTCGCTCTCCACTGGATTCGAACCATTAACCTCTCGCTTTCAATGTCAGCAACTAACCACTACATTACTGCACCACCAATGCACATAGCAGCACCCTTAAACTCAAGGAGCGCCCCCAAAATAGAATGTTCAGGCTTCTATAACTCTCTTCAGAAGAGCATTTCGCAGAAACGGAAGGCAGATTTGAAACCAGCGTTCGAAGCTGCTTCAGATGGTGTGCATCTCATATCAAACAGCCACGGCCATTGAAAGTACTTCTTAATGTCAGTGCTAGTTGAAACAGTCTCATGGAGGAACGAATGCACCATTGAAATCTTGTATCCTTACTTCACAGGATTTGTGGATAGGACCAAAAACAGAAGTCCTTCGCACCGACCCTCAAATGATAAGCAGCGCTTGAATACTTTTGAAACAAATTTCCGATATTTTTAGGACATAAAGCAACAACTCCGCAATTACGCAAGATAGCTGGGTGGTGATGATAGCTACAGCCCTACTATCCGTGCACATGAAAAGAGAGAAAATGGTAGAAAGTACTTTGCAAGATTTACAATCATATTAAATCCGCGCCGAATTCGATGGTAACAATGCCCGCGGACTTCTTCGTAAGTCCGTAATTACACTCCGTTTCTTTCTAAGTATTCAGACGTTTGTAGACAAAGGCAGACCAAAAAATTCTAGAGTTGAAAAGACGTACAGTTATAATGTTACAATACCGCATTTTTGTTACCGTATGAGCTCTGGAAGTGATATTTTCGCTCGATACACGACAGCAGGAAAACAGAGTCAACAGTGACACAAATTTTTCAGCTTCTTTCGATCATAGACATTTGGTGATGTACTTTTCTTCTTTCATTAAAGTAGCAATCGAGATGGGCTAAAGAAAGAGATACAAATTTAGCAGTGGAGAAAAGCTACACTTTGCAGCACCATCTTTTGACAATTAAATTCAAAAAATTTTTTTTGCCAACGGTGATTTGACCCTTTTTCTCTTGCTAGAACATGAAACATGACCAGCAGTTTACGACTGTATTGTGCAGATCTCTGACCTAATCAGCTCATATATGCTTATGCGCCAACGAAATGGCAGGATTCGTTTCGAAAAACATAAACAAAGCATAATTTTCCAGTCGACAGTCATTTAATCATACATGGTGACACAAAAGTTAAAGCAAGTATTCTATGTTGAATAAATCTGTGAATCAGTCTCGTTTGATGACCTGAACTGCTAGTTGCAAAATTGCCTCAAAAAATTTGCTTCTGCGTCAAATATCTGTGATCTGCTTTTTGAATAGGAAAAACTGAGTGATTTTCAAAATTACTGTGCTGTTTTTGTGCCACAACAACCAAATCAACACATTGCTAATTGAATGAATAAATGTCTGCAGCTTTGTCTAACAAATCACTCAACGTTTCAAACATTATTCAACGCAGCGTCTCCTCTTTTAGGTGGTTAGTTTTATAATCAAAATGCAGAAATTTCGAGCTTTTACCATGTTTAACTTAGAGGCACCGTCCACTAAAATTGATTGGCTCCCTTTTGAATAGGCGTACGTTCGTTCCGCCTATCCGTGCGCACCTAACCAATCACCGCTTGAAGAGCTCGCCCTGCTGCAGGTTCTGCGAAATGGGGATTTTTGGGTTTCTTCATACTACGCCGCAGGACGCGGCAGCCTGCCTCGTGCGCCGCGTACGCCGCAGCGTGCCGCGTGCGCCGCAGCACGCAGCGAGAATACGCTCATGGCAGCACATGCTGTCTATCGATGTATTTCTGTATCTGCTACTCTTCGTGTTCTCCGAGTGTTCACAGCGAAACTTTGCTTCCATGGGCGTATTTTCTGCGAGCAGCGCACGCTGCGTGCTGCGGCGTAGTATGAACGAACCCTTTGGGATTTTCGCGCGTTCTCGACTTAATCCTGGAACCATGGACATGAGAAGGCCCCGGAACAACAAAAACATGGAAGTCGAGAATTGGATGGGCGTTGCTTTCAAGCAATCTTTCGCTTATTCGTTTCGCATTTATGTGCACTGATAACACATGAATAGAGAAAAATGCGAGGTGATGAAATCTCATTGATTTTCTAGTCAGCTTCTCGTACTTCCTGGGCATAATTTTGTGTGAGATGAACACAAATATCATAAAAATATCATACTATCAAATATCATGCAAATATCAATTCAAATTCATAAATTGGTGAAAGGTAAGTAAATCAGAAATCCTTTGATGCAGTTTTCCCTTTTTATGGAAAGTGTCTTCTCCTACTAGTGTCAATTCTTCGCGTTGAATTATTAGGCTATCTTTTATCTTCTCCGATATTGACAATGGAATTCATATCTGAGCTGCATTAGAAAGTGAAAACTTCTTTGGACCAGGATAATGTCAGATTGAGCGAGCCATGCACGTTTATGCAGTAAATTGCGCCAGCTGTTTGCGTAAGTGGCGCACCGGAACATAGCGTCTTAACTTGAAAAATGTGGTGATCAAATCAAACGTTAGAAAAATCACCACAAAAAAGGAAGCATTCTTCAACCTTTTAGAGGGTTCATCAAATTAAACCCAAAATCTAAGGTATGATGGATTTATTCGATTACTTTGAGCTGGGCAAAAAAGAGCAAATAATCACTGGCTTGACTTCAGCAGCCATATGTTGAATACATCATCAGCTAAATTAAAAACAGTGAGGACTGCAAATTCAATAAAGCCACAAAAATTCTATAAAGCTGCCTAATGCAGCAGCACGCATAGATCTTCACTTTTCTGGTTTTGCTCAAAAAGTAAGATGGCAAAGCTGTCACATGCTTTCCTTGCAGCATTGTTTCTTTGGTGGGAACCAAGTGTCGTAGGCAATAGTGGTGTCGATAATAATCTATCCACAGACGAACCCGGTGTTGAACCGGGAGGAGCAACCTATAATACAATCGGGGGCTCCTTATATAGGTAGTAAGGCGGAGCTGACCCGTGCACAATCAGACTGTCCAAGAAATATATGCAAGAAAGAGGATGCCGCGGCTTGGTGCGGCCCCTGGAAGATAGGTGCCACTCACTGGTGAGTGATTCGGCACTTAAATATAAGCGACTAGCTGGCTTACCCGGCTCCGCCGTATCCGGACCAAACTTGGCACACATACACTTCGGGCCCCGGCGGGTGTCACAGTCCACTTTTCGTTATCGATCGATGTCGATTTTACCGATTTTTATCGTTTTCTTTGCAGAGTTCACCTACAGGGCTAGGAGTTGGCACAGGGGGGGGGGAAGTGAGCATGGGGATTCCGAATACAATATTAGTTTCCAGAATTATCGATTACTTTTATTGATTTTATCGATTTTTTGTAAATTTTGACATGCGAGGCTGGGATTTTGCAGGGTAATCGAGCATGCTGATTATGAACACAATATTAGTTTTCAAGATCGTCCATTACTTTTCATTTTATCGATTTTTTTGTAAAGTTTGACCTGCGGGGCTGGGAGTTTGCACAGGGGGTAATCGAGCATGCAGATTACGAATACAATATCAGTTTTCAAGATCGTCCATTACTTTTATCGATTTTATCGATTTTTTGAAAATTTGAGCTAGGGGGCTGGAATTTGGCACAGGGTGTAATCGAGCATGCTGATCACCCCCCTTGGAGATGATCAGCATGCTCGATTACCCCCCTGTGCGAACTCCCAGCCCCGTAGCTCAAACTTTGCAAAAAAAATCGATAAAATCGATAAAAGTAATCGATAATCCTGAAAACCAATATTGTATTCGGAATCCCCATGCTCGACTACCCCCCTGTGCCAACTCCCAGCCCCGTAGGTGAACTCAGCAAAAAAATCGATAAAATCGATATCGATCGATGACGAAAAGTAGCCTATGACACCCGCCGGGGCCCGTAGTGTATGTGTGCCAAGTTTGGTCCGGATCGGTCCAGAAATGGAATTTTCTATTCGGAACATACGTACACACAGACAGACAGACAGACATACAGACATACATACAAACAGACATTCAGCTTTATATATAAGATTGGGGAATGTAGCCTGTGGGGAGTACCTGTAAGCTATTAGGATTATAGAATTGTTGAGGTTGATGATACATAAATCATCAACAGTTTCTGTAGATATATCGGCTTGCTTATTGAGTTAGCTGTACTTGATACAAGCAGACTGCAAGTGTGGAAAGCAAGGTTGAATAAAAGCAGCATGTAGTAATAACATCAATATTTATATAATGTGATAGAAAAAATCGAGGTAATTTTACCAAATTTCGCACTCATAATGAGGCGGAGCGTATGTTAGTAAGTCTTTCCGCCAAAAATTATTGATCGGCATTATCAGGGCCCGGCACGAGTCGGTTTCTAGGGTTTCTGTAAACGAAGTCTCCCCTGACTTTCGGAAGTTTTACGAAGTCCCCTTTGACCTACCTGCTTAGGAGATGATGAAAACAAGAAAGATTTACTAGTTTGGAAGAAAAGAATTGAGATAAGAGTGAAAATACAAATTGGAGCTGAATACTACGCATGCACAAGACTTTGGCATTAGAGCGCAATATTTAACGAAGCGAGAAAAATGAAGGCAAAAAACAAAGGAAAGGCAATGATATGAAAATGTCTTCATGCTCAGGGATAGATTTTTGAACGGGGAATCCGTCCATGCTAAAAAGGCCCGAAACTTATGTGAAGTGACGAGAATATATGCTCCAGACGAACTCAGATCGTCTGATGGCCGTCTGGGGCCGATCTAATTTTGGAAAAGGTATTACTTCACATAAGTTTCCAAATCTTTTTACATAATCCTTTCCCAAATAATTTTCTACACATACAGTTCGATTTTGGTGTCACATGATTGTGTGTGCGCTGTAAACAAACAATTTGTTTATCTAAGCATTGCTTTTAAATCGCGCGCACTTTTCGCCATGCACGATAGAGCATGTGAATTGTGTGATAACCGGTCCAAAAAGCTTGTGTTCGACTAAATGGCGCTTCTTGGTACTCGGTTCCGACTCGTCAAAACTATATCCCCTTTGCCGTTTGCTTCAACAACGAAATCCAGCCTGCTTCAAGACGATCTGTGCCGGGCCCTGAGCATTATCGATTTTTCTTTTTTACTTATAAGGAAAGCTACCTGACATAGCTCAGCCTTTTGGCTAGAGACATACATGTTTCGAATCAGCTTTGAACGCTGATCACAAATATGCTATTCCTAGCTGCCACGCACTATTTCGAAGCAGTTACGGCTTTTTTCTATGCAAAATTCGCATACGTGAGAACGTGAGAAGACTGCTTGTGAATAAAAATCTGCGAAAAAAGGTGCTGAGGTACCGAAATAGTGCAAATCCAATCTTTCCTCACTAAAAAAAAGCTTGACGCAGGTGTATCAGCACTTAAATGATGATGACGTGATGCCCATGAGTCGACAAGCATGCCAATTTTGCGCAGGAAGAAGCCCATAACTCGCTTCGGAATGGTGCGTGGCAGCTAGGAATAGCATATTTGGAATCAGCTTTGAAGCTGACAGACTATATAGGTCCCTTACCGAAAGGCCGAGCTAAGTTAGGTAGCTTCTCTTGTTAGCATTTTTGTTATGACCGGCCCAAACTGTTGATGGTAGCAAGCTATTCTAACAAATGAGTAATATGTCACTCTATCAGATTAACCTATTATATTTTGTAGTTAATGAACTGGCAAGCTAAAAATTGGCAGAGGTAGGTGAGCATGCTTATTACAAATGGAAGATTTTCATCAATTCTCTTATTGACCCTTTCTATTAAATTATGATTTCCATACTCATTCCGATGTCAACGCCGCGTAGCCGCTCACAGCGGCTGGTTCTGTAATTTTATAACTCAGGGCATCAATCAAAGCGGAACTCTTGCTCAAAAAGATGAGTTGTATGCTATAGTGATAAGCCATGATGATTGCATTTGTTCACAGGCTAGTACTATTGACTAAATCTTCAAGTTCTTACTAAAAAGACCGTCAGTTGCTCACACAGGGGGGGGGGCACAGAAATGGCAAATTTACTGTGCGGCGGCACGCCGGTAAGGTAACCAAATAAGTAGTAATGAGGAGGAACAATTTCGTACAATGCAAATAATCCATGTCACTGTTGTGCTGCTGAGCTTTTTTGTGACCTTCAGGTTATGTGTTTTAAGATAAAATTCTGACAAGCACGCATCAGTTTGGTAATTTTCAAAGACATTGTTTGAACTCATTGTGGGAATTTGAATATGACGACAGATGAACAGATATGAAAGCTTACAGGGCATACCAAAGGTAAAAGATGATGTTTACATAAAATCAACTTCAGCCTGCATCTGAAATTTTTCGTCAATTCAGCGTAGTGGAAAGTGAGAGGATTCACTTTATGGTTACTGACGCATTCCACGATTTCAACAAGATGGATATGTTAATTAAATTGAATAGGTACATGTTTTGATGCAAACCTCAGCTTGTCTCCTAAAAAGAACTCACAAAAGTTTCACATGAACAAAGTATATTAAGCATATTAAGTACTAGCTTGCTTACCCGGCTCCGCTCGGAACTACTAAAACACTGTAATAAAGTTCCCATCCCTATCCCTGTAAAGCCTTTCCATGTGCTCACTTCCACACTTCATTTCCCGATCCCTGTGTTGTTTTCGAAATCAGCATGCCCACTTACCCCTTTGTGCCAACTCCCAGCCCTGTAGCTCAAACTTTGAAAAAATCTATAAAATCGATAAAAGTAATAGGTAATACCAAAAACTAATATCGAACTCGTAACTAGCATGCTCGATTACTCCACTGTGCAAACTCCCAGCCCCGTAGGTCAAACTTTGCAAAAAATCGATAAAATCGAAAAAAGTAATCGATAATCGTGAAAACTAATATTGTATTCGGAATCCCCATGCTCGACTACCCACCTGTGCAAACTCCCAGCCCCGTAGCTCAGACTTTGCAAAAAATCGATAAAATCGATATCGATCGATGACGAAAAGTAGCCTATGACACCTGCCGGGGCCCAAAGTGTATGTGTGCCAAGTTTGGTCCGGATCGGTTCAGAAATGGAATTTTCTGTTCGGAACATACGTACAGACATACAGACATACAAACAGACAGACAAACAGACATTCAGCTTTATATATAAGATTAAGTACATTATTAAGCGTTCTTCAACACTTTGTGTCATTCACTGACTTTAGGCACAACAGCTACGGCAGTGTTTCCTGCATATTCATAAACAGCAGCAAATTTCTAAGAAACTATAAGCAAAAGAACTCCTTTCCTTGGCTTCGGTGTTCTTGTTATAAAAAAGCTCCTTCAGTCTTATGCAGTAGTGTGCTGATAAAATTCTGACTTGTATATAGCTTCAAAGGGGTGGCGTTGGCCATTCCTTCGCAAGTCTATTGAGGCTTTAGCTACACAAGGACTAATTTTTTTTACTAGCAGAAGCTTGTACTGTCTTTTTTACCCATATGCCTTTTTCTTGCTCATAGATGCTAACTCAGAAACTCACCGTGCATGCTGAACATCACGAATGAAGTGTAAAAAACTACTCATTTCAATAGTTTTCCCATGTAAGAGCGGTAGTTTTGGGAGGAAAAAGCTTTGTGTAGAGAATTGAAAGCGAATTTAGTCATATACTAAAGTTATTATAATTCAGTAAATTTTTATAAAGAACAATTCATTGCATGATTCCCAATTCTGGGCAAAAATCTCCACGAAAACCTTGACAAGTCGACAACCTAAGCATTTATTCTTTTTTGGTGCTGATTTTGAGTAAAATTAGAATTTTTGCTCACTTCTGAAATCCGTGGTTTGCCAGCTCACTTGTTGAACAAATCAATGACTTTGCAAAAAGTACAATTACCCACAGACTTTGGTGGGCCAAAAGTCGTTGGCCTTTTGACGCACAGTTTTCAAAGGTTCTATTCATCATATCCGCTACTGCTTTTACACAGTTTACCTATTTATTTTATTCGCCTACCAGACCGAAGTGCCGCTTCGCGGCAAGTGGGAGGCGTAGAAATTTGGCATATTGCCACTTCTTAAGGCTAGTCAAGAAGTGGGTGTCTGCAAACATCTGCTGATAGCAAAAACGGGGAAAGTGAAATTTCTATAGGTTTTACATGTTGAGGTGAATGAAATATAACAGCAGAGCTGTGCTTAGCTCCCCAAATTTTGGCATATGGAAGGTACACAGCTTTAGGAGCATCAGCTTGCTGGGTCTAAAATAGTGCCATCTAAGTCATCTGGAAAACTTTTTGGAAGAAATTGAAAGCTCTTCTGTGACACTGTGCTGCAATCCCCATTTCTGTTTTCAATCTCCCCCCCCCCCCTGCCCTGTAGGCTTGTCAGCATAAGCATATTTTTCTTTCCGAAAAGTCCCCTTCAAAAGCTCTTCACATTTTCCTAATTCCTTATTTTTTCAAAATTGTGCCACACTATTCATATTCTTGAGTTTTTGAATTTTTAGATTAGATTTTCAAAAAATCTAATCTAAAAATTTGTATATCCAGCGAGAGTGATCTCAACCTTCTAACGCATTTTCGTTTTTCTATTACTTATTTTCCCCCAAATGAATGCTTTTCGAAAAACCGTGCGGAAAGGTCCCCGGCCCCTTTGAGATAGGGAAAAATCTGACACTCATTCTTTTCATACAAAATGTCCGAATGTCCCTAATATCAATATCAGTGTGTAAATTTAGCAATATCAAATGTTTGCGCCACATTTGCTAGTATTCATTAACTTTCGACTACATCTTAAAAACCATTCTTGAGCTTCTCCTGTCAGGACCGCTCAAAACTTTGATCTTTGATTTGCTTGGAAACGTGCGTATACCGTTGCCTTTGCTGTAGTCAAAGTGCAAATCTTTCCAAGTTTGCCCACTCCCCCCTGCCCCCCCCCTCCTCTCTTTCGTATCAACTTCCTCTACTCTACCTCAAATCTCAATTTTGTAGTACTCAAACCACATTTTTCGTACTTCCAGCATTGGAGACTTCCATCTTGCTTTCCTGCAGCTCACAATGATTTATGTACCTCATCCAGTATGCTTTCCATATTTTAACTGATGTTTTTCGAAACTCCAAAACCTTGCTAGCGGAAGCTGGTAATGCTGCTCGCTACCTGATATAGTAATCTAATGCATAACGAAAATAGGACTAAGTAACCTTCCCCCTTTCCAGCATTTAGCTTGTCTACCAAGTCACTTTGCTGGTTAGGCTTCTCGATTAACATCATCTAAGACAGGCGCCACTATCATCATGAGCAGCAGCTCGGTGCATCTGCACCGGCACATAACGACAAAGTTGATCAAACATCCGAATCGCGACCACAAAGGGGGGGGGGTATCTTACATGCATGAGTCATCTCTAGCGCTTTGTTATAGAGAGATTTGAATGCACTCAAAGGTGCGCCAAATAGAACAGAAAACATAGCAGATGACCAATCGACCACACACCAATACGATAGATAGGGGGAAGGCCAGACTTATGCATGCATGTGTAGGCCTTGTGAAATCCAATTGCCCCCGCCGCGCTTTAAACACCAAAGCGCGGAGCGGCTGGAGATTAGGTCCCGACGCTTTATAGGCTACTCACAGGCGATAATGAGCGCGCATCTTATTTAGACGTATCTTCATAAGCTTTTGAGGCACTTTTGGCTGAGACATAGTGTGCAATGCTCAGAACAACATAGATGTTAACCGGAAAATACATGAGTGAATGAGACCGCGTATAGCTCCTTGCAACGACTGCTCGCCTATGCTGGTGTCCAAGGCATGGTGCGGGCAATTAGGTTTCACAAGTTCTATATGTATAAAGCAATTCTTTTCAAACATGAAGCATACGCAAATCATAAAAATCGACTTTTCCAAGACGAATTTCTCGAGTCAGTGTCGGGACAACGAAGCTAGCAAGTGTGTGTTCGGCCAGAATTTCAGGGTTGGTAACGTATCCCAAAATCTCCCGACAAATGACATCAAAGGAGCTTTCGGTGCTTTTTCTAAAGACTGTCTGAGTGTACAAAAACTATCCAACTTGCATAAAAAAGGAACTTCAATCAAAAAAGCGCGATGTCTGGCGCAGATCTTTATGTTGAAAATCATAATTTGGCCCACAATCTTCCGAAAATGAGAAAAGTCCAGTCAAATTGCATTGTATGGAAAGGGCGTAAGAAGCTCTAATCAGATAACAGCTGTCGTGAGTGAGCCCATTTGATTAGCCTGATGAGACAATAATTAATATATCTCTTACTACCTCGAGCTATATCTCCTCTTTCAGACGTTGGGATCGCCAGGCGAATTTGGTGACAGTCTTCATCCATTGCTGCACACATATTAGGTAATTGCATAAGTTCTGTCCGATTTGAAATTTTTGACTTCAAAATGTCATAACTTCTTTCAAAGTCAGCTTTTTCCCAAGATCTTAGTTTCTATTCGTTGAGCAATTCCTTGGCTATCAGACACATATTGAAGCCTGTGGAAATCCTGTTGAGGAAGAAGCAAGAACTCAAAAAATTTACAGCGTTTTTCTTCAAACCTTTCTTATTTGACATGGCAGTGCTTCCTTATGAGAATTGAGAGGCATCTTGTCCAACAAGGGATAAATAGCGAATTTTTCGTAGATTATTTTGCACCAAAAAAGAGCCTATAGGGTCTGCGTTGCCGAGAGATTTTTTGACCGAACAAAAAATTGGCCACTTTTTGACCTCACTTCAGCGCATGTGTGCATGCCTATTTACAAATTACGAAAATTATTACAGTTGCCGTGAGCCCCCCAAAAAATGGTGGATGGTTTCTGCTAGCCCTTGCTTTACGCTAGCACCTCCAACTCAAAAGTCGTCGTTTACTTCTTTTCACAGAAAGTTATAGCCTGTAAAACATCTATACAGAAAATTAATGTTTGACAATAAATTTTATTAGCAAGACGTATTTTTCATAAAACTGAACTTATGCGTATGCTAGCCTATTACACCCTTATTCCGCTACCAATTGAAAAACTTGACCTGAAGGGCGCATTGTGGAGATTTCCTCGCAAGAACATATTTCTAGGGTGAGAACGTACCTCGGCCACTTGGAGATTTTAGGCCTGAAATCTCCTTACACTAAGAAATTTATTGAAATTTGATATGCCTTAACAAGCGCAAGAAAAGCACTTTCTAATGATACTAACAATACCGCATTAGAATTGAAATTCGTTTAGAACAGCTGCCTCAAACATAAGGCAAAAAAATCGGAAAGAACTTATGCAACAACCTAATATTTTTGGTAAGCTTACTTGTCTTACTGCGACGGTGCTGCTTAATTGAAGGTACTCAAGGTGATGAGCTTTGATTTTAAGCGCTTATAAAGATAACACCATGTGACAGTGCCCATCTACAAACTTCCGTCGGAAGGTTTTGTTATGTACTAACGTCTGCCCGCGCTTGGACTTTCAATTAGGTTTTCTGTTTGACAAAACTCATTTGTTTTGTTTGTTTGTTCATTTGTTCTCTAGGCGTCCCATTACTTTTGAGTCACCCAATAGATAGGGACATAATTGCTCATGCTCACACTTAGTTTGCCTTATAGAAGCACTTGCATTTCAAGAATGCAATGTTATGCTAAGGGTTTTGTAGATTTCAAAAGTAAATCGATTGTATCCAAAAGACACGCATCACAGCTGATCCTCAATGAACATAATCATTGTTCTAAGTCGTGGCGTCATTGAGTTGTCATTTAGCTTCGAATAGGCTCGAAGTTATGACCATACGATGTCAAACAACGCGCTCGACAAACAGATCAATGGCTTATATTTTACTAGCTGGCTTACCCGGCTCCGCCGTATGTTCCGAATAGAAAATTCCATTTCTTAACCGATCCGGACCAAACTTGGCACACATACACTTCGGGCTCCGGCGGGTGTCACAGTCCACTTTTCGTTATCGATCGATGTTGATTTTATCGGTTTTTTTTTTGCAAAATTTGAGATAGGGGGCTAAAATTTGGCAGAGGGGTGTAACCGAGCATGCTGATCACCCCCACGGGGGTGATCAGCATGCTCGATTACCCCCCTGTGCCAACTCCCAGCCCCGTAGCTCAAATTCTGCAAAAAATCGATAAAATCGATATCGATCGATGACGAAAAGTAGCCTATGACACCCGCCGGGGCCCGAAGTATATGTGTGCCAAGTTTGGTCCCGATCGGTTCAGAAATGGGATTTTTTATTCGGAACATACGTACACACATACAGACAGACAGACAGACAGACATACAGACAGACAGACAAACAGACATTCAGCTTTATATATAAGATTATCATGAAATGGCAATGGAAGAGATTGAGTGGAACAAAAATGTCGTGCGCCTCAAATAGCTGCCGCATAAACAATTTGTAAATTTGTGTTTTGTAGCAGAGACACTTAGAGTCTTGGCTTTCAATATTCTTCTCACATTGTCTTTGGCATTGATGGTGCACGGCCCATGTTACCACAAGAACTTTTGGAAAAAAATTGCATTTTGGTGTGTATGGACTTGAAACCAGAGCATTTTTTTGCAAGTATAATGGCATTGCGAAATCTTGCTTGTACAAAAAATGCATATTATTGCCATCTGAAGCATTTATCACATACCGGCTTTTTTCTTGTTCATTATGCGTATTCGCTTCTCACAGTTTATTTCAATGCGGCAAAAGAGATATGAAGTTCTCAGGCTGTGAGAAAACTTACATGAGCATATTAACATATTACTCTCTTCGTTCGCCGTCGGCATGTTGTTCTTATCAGTGACAGCTCTTCTGATCTAAAATCATTTCAGAGACTGAGCAATTGATTAAATCGAGATCTTTTGCGCTATTGTTATTAGGTTGTCAAGAAAATAATGTCGGTTTTTATTTGCTTGCTTTAACAGCAACCAGACTCAACCTAACAAAGGGTGAGGGGTACTGTTCAATAGAGCAAAGCAAGCTCTACAAGATGGCACTCATATCTTTGCGATATGCTCGATCCACGGAGAGTTCGAACTCAAAATCTAAAGATTTCCAAATGCCCAAAAAATCGAAAAAAAATCAGATCTTCGTCCAAATAATTTCTACGGACCTCCCACTCGCTCACATCAATACTATCGATATCTGATATCCATATGTGCGATTGCCGTATTTTTTCCTTGACTAGAAACTGAGAAAACGAAAATTTTCTTGATTTTCTCAAAGCAATGCTGAGCCGTTTTTGCATATATAGTTCTATACTACAAACCTAGGTAAGCATAACTGTAGGTTTTCAGCCTATTTCGAGCAGTACTTTTCGAGAAATGTCGATCTTAGCACTGAAACTGAAACGAAAAAATCCGAATTCGTTATTTTTCGAAAACTACCGCTTGGAATGGGCTGAAAATCTACAGTTATACTTACCTAGTCTTGTAGTATAGAACTACATATGCAAAAACGGCTCAGCATTGCTTTGAGAAAATCGGGGAAATTCTCGTTTTCTCAGTTTCTAGTCAAGGAAAAAATACGGCAATCGCACATATGGATATCAGATATCGATAGTATTGATGTGAGCGAGTGGGAGGTCCGTAGAAATTATTTGGACGAAGATCTGATTTTTTTTCGATTTTTTGGGCATTTGGAAATCCTTAGATTTTGAGTTCGAACTCTCCGTGGATCGAGCATGGCGCAAAGATATGAGTGCCATCTTGTAGAGCTTGCTTTGCTCTATCGAACAGTACCCCTTACCCTTTGTTGGGTTGAGTCTGGTTGCTTTGTTAGAGCAAGCAAATAAAAACCGACATTATTTTCTTGACAACCTAATAGCTGCTGTCTAAATCCAGAAGTGTTTAAGTTGTACGCAAAAAATTGCAGATAATCCTTATGGCTTTTGGAATCACCGATAAAGCTTCAGCATAACTTTATTGGTTTGAAGACAAGAGAAAAACGGCAAAATGGAAATGTGCTCATTCCACCCGCACCTCATGTTAGATATTAGATATGGCTTAAGATGAATGTGTGGAAAAGAGGTTTCGCAATAATCTGTTCATTCAATTTGAGTGCGAGAAGCTTGTAGAGTAGTGCAGTACAACGTTTGTTATATTATTCAGATCCTACCGAATTTCTGCCAGTAGCAGTCGTGTAGCGTTATGCAAGTTGAAGCATTTTCAACTGCTCAATAGCATATAACCAAGCTTCTTACTCTGAAGCAAATTGAAACAATTCTTCACTTCTAGCATATCACAGCTAGAATTCCACTTTCATGCACAAACTCCAAGCATTTACTAAGGTTTCTTAAAGTTCCGAAGCAACACTGTCAAGCAAAAGACCAACTTTTCTTATTTATTGTAAAATCCACCAATTAAGAAAGGAATTCCGATTGCATTGGTAACCTGAGCAGATATAATCATTTAAGGATCTGCACCGCTCCCTATCCTCTAGACGTTTCCTTCAAAAGGTATAAGCTTTGCTATACCTGGAATAGGTTTGAGGGCGCTGACTACAACGAAGGAGCACTCTAGTAAAAACCGAAAGTGATTACAACCCATAATTGTTTCAAACAGCTTACTTACAAGTGTACTTGTAAGTGTTCACCAAATGATTAGATTCAGACATTTGAACGCGCATACTGACAATGAGTAAGCTATGCTTACACAGCATTTCAAAGATCTTCTTCCTTTGCTTGTTAAAATTCCACTTCAGCGTGCGCGTATTACCCTTCTCCATCACTTCTGAGCAATAATAAAATGAATTTTGTTTTTTTTTAACTAATCGAGACGTTTTGCGACTCTATGAAGTCAGATATAAGTAGGAACTGCAGTAAAGATATCCATGAGGCTTCAAATTAAAGGCTATCACCTTCTTGCTCTTTACGTTGCAATTTCATGTGTAGGCCGGAGAAACGTAGTTACTTTCCTTAGCAAGTGCAGCAGCGCCACAACAGATTTATATAACAATCTTATTTCAGCTGTTACTCAAAGCATATAATCAAATACCGGCTGGCTACTTTATGTATTATGCATACTTAGATCTCCAGCTTGCTGGAGATCTAAACACATGGGAAAAGGCTTTAGAAAATTGTAGCACATTGCGAAAAGAAGGACTTTATGAAAATGTGGGGACATCGCCCTTTTATTCAGCCGACGCATGAGTTCGATGTCGTGTTTGATCTGATATTTGTTTTCTAAGGCGTCCAAGTTGAAAGCATGAAATCCTCTCTTAAAAATACAGTGAGTCCCCTCAACCTGATTGCTTTAGACCTCATTGCATTTTAGATGATTCTCATTTTTTTGTGATCGCTGGTAATTTTTTCAGCTTTGCTTATCAGAAGCACGTTTGAGTAACACTGCTCTGTTTGAGGGACGAGTGGCGTACATAGTGGTAGGAAGCGCCGCTATGACCAGGTCGTACGCCGGTTCGATCCCGCCCCCCTCCCCCAGCCAACCAATCCCCTACTCTCCGGAGTGGTAAATGGGTACCAGAGTAATCTGGGAGGATAAAAGCACTGGCTTGGTAAACGGCTGGCCCCCGCAGTCACTGTGAAGGCTCGCACGCATATGATTGCCTCTTTGACTCTATGAAGTAGTGTTTGTTCGGCGATGCCCGTAGAGGCTACTTAAGACGCTGAATTCTCTATCCTTTTATGCTCTGTTTTAGTTGTAACTGATTTGAAAATAGCAGAGAAAAAATATTCGAATGCCTTGCAAAGAGTTTCTTTACGCGCCAGCTTAATATATTTAATTCTAGATTTGCTTGAAATAAATCTGCGATGCCTGAGCTGTTGAAATCTTTACAGTACGAAAAAACACATCTATAGATTTTTGCAGCAGAAATTTTGTCCCGTCTGAGTTGCGCCGTTAGCTGCTATACAATAATAATTTTGCAAGGTAGATATTACTGTTATCTATCTAAACAAGACCATGTGTGCGTATGTAACATATATACCAGCAAGAGCAGTAATACCAAGTTTCACTAGCAAAACCTTAACCCTGGATTCAATTCTGCTTTCTTTACAATCGGAACGAACAATAGTAGCATTGGAGATCGATTTGTCTTTTGTAGCTTATCTATGAGGTTTTATGTCAGCAAACTAGCAAATCGCACATCCGAATGACATAACTTTATAGAGCGGTCTGTTAGGAGAACTGAAAAGAGAATTTAGACACGCTGGCTCTTATGATATTTTGTCCCAATGGATGATTGGTCCTACATTCTTACAGTTTAAGCAATTCTACTTCTGTTCACTCTCAAAGCCTCCATAATATCTAATGAAAATCCTTGTTCAACTTTATACTACATGGTGTCCCAAAAGTAAGTACATATTTTTTGATCTTTGATAACTTTTCTTCCACAAAGCCTTTTGCTTAGGCTTAGGCAGCTTTCTGTACAGCAGGCCTCGTTAGACTCATAGCATGAAGCCAGTCATCCACCTCTCTTCAATGTAGGACTACGTTACGAATAAGAAAGGCTATGAGCCATTAAGGGACCCCACGCCCCAAAAAGCAAGTTAAACAACCTGAAAATTTCTAACTAGGCTATTCAAAGCCGCTAGCACCAAACATGGGTTTTGCACTTTTCTGCAATAATCCGTTCACAAGTTAAAGGCACCGTCCACCCAAAGTGAGGGTTGATGAGATTTCGGTGCATACTAGTGTGGGCCCCCACACTAGTATGCCACCGAAATCTCATCAACCCTCATTTGGGTGGACGGTGCCTTTAAGCAAAGTACCGCAATGGTTGCTTTCACCATGCTACATAAGTTTGTGATTACGACTTTTGAAAAGCCCTACAAACTCATGAAAAGTTGAGTAAATCAGCGCTCGTGAAAAACCCTCGCACACAACTTTTTAGGTTATTTGAGCTAAAAGTTCTAATGTAATCTTACAGTAACCAGCGATGGGTGATTCGCTTCATATTGTAGATCTAATTTGAGCTGAAGCCAGCTCTACTAAATAGTATTTAGAGCTAAGTAAAAGACTTGTTGGGAGGAGAGATATTAACGAGATCAAGAAGTGTGTACTTCCTTTTGGAAGCCCTGTAATTTCGCATCACGCATAAAAGCTACCAAATCTGCGCTCGTCCTAAATGTAGTCGGAAGAAAACTATACTGCAGACGAAATTACATTGGTAACTTTTGATTCAACTGCCTTGGCGGCTGGAAGGCGGGCTTTGTCCTAATTAAGGCCGCTCGCGCCCGCGACGCTGTCTACGTCTCTCCCGCGCGCGTGCTCTCTGATCAGTACCAAGCCTTAACTAGGTCACGAAACCCTGCCTTCCAGCCACCAAGCCAGTTGAATCAAAGGGTACATTTATTTATAATGAGGTTTATAAGTTTTAGAATATCGAATGTAGATCGTGTTGAAATGATCTTTTGTGAGATCCTGTGGAATCAATGTGTTGGGTTGCTCAATAGTTTCTACAAATTCCATTGAATAATGCGAACAAATTACGCTGGTTTGACATTTCTCGAAAAAAAGCGTGATAATTTCACTAGAAACAATTTTTGATGTAATGTGTTAAATTTTCTGGAGATACTGGCGAAGTATGTATATGTCTATACCGTGAATAAGCATTTTTGTTTTATCAGTAGTATGGTGAATAATAAGATTTAAGTTCATTACTTGTCATTCCATTTCTAAAGCACTGAGGTCGTGAACTCAATAAAATTTATTCAAGACAACGATACAGAATCAATCACTGGTAAGCGCAAATGAGCTTATGCTTGTTTTTCACCACTGCGTAGTAACATCCTGCTTTATCAAACTAAAGCATAAATTAGTGAAACAAAATCTAATAGTTTTGAGGGTAAAAAACTCACAAGTCCTAAGCCTAGTTGTTTGACCCCATCTCTCAAAAATCTATCTACTGATCTGACATCTTCACTGAAATGAGTAGCATAAAAGCAATGATAATAGGAAAGCTGTCAAATTACCTTTCGTATTCGGAGGTAGAAGCATTGCTGGGTTCTGTGTTGTTTAAGGCATTACGTGCATACAGTTCAAATTTGCAGTCATACTTCTGCAATTACAGCCAGTTAAAAGAGTTGGTTTTTTTACAAATGCATGACTACCGTAACCTTACCATCCAATAATTTTCATTTTTGAGAGCACGAATCAGAGCATTGCGGTGTTTCTCTTCAAGCTGGTTTTGCCCCAACTCTTTGAAACAATCAACATTTTTTCTGGGTTCCGGAGAAACTAAGCCGAAAAGCTGGAATAGATACTATACTATACTTTTGTATATCTCAAAGTAAACAACTTACAGCTAGGAAGCAAAGGTAGGTAGTCATCTGTGTTTATAGCCGTCGTCCCACATCCTGGTCTCCTTTATATTGCCTTTTTTCTTCCTCGCAGTCTTTGTGTGACTATACACCTGACAAGCTTACTTTGCAAGTGAAAAAAACAAATGTCCTAGTCCTGTTGATAGTTTTCTCCCGTTGATGCTATATGTACATCATCATTATGTAGCTTTGTTGCGTGACTGGGTTCGAAGAAAAGCAATGCGGTTTTTTGTTTTTGAGCGCTGAATTATAATCATACGTCGTTCATTCAAATGATTTGAATGGTCATTTTACGAAGAATGGGCATAGGCTGTTTTCTTCTTTCTCGCTTCGAAAATGAGTCGTAAAGATTAGTGAGAAAAGTATCGGAGTAAAGTAGTTATCGTAGTGAATCAAACAAAATTAATATTAGGGTACACCACAATTATTTACCGTTTTTACCCTAAACATCAGCATTTCTCGAGAACTGGGACACATTCAAAGTTTACAAATACATTGTCGTACTTCTGTATGTATAAGCTATATGATGACACGAGTGGGAGGAGCTCAGGATGTTTAGGGGTGGAGTTTGCCATTCTATCCCGTTCCTTTTTTTTCTTTATTTTTAACAATGGAAAAAATGCGGAAATAGTACAGTTGAATGTGCGATGTCAAGCATAAGCTAGGATAAATAGAGAATTTTTAAGACATTTTGGGGGCAGAGATACGATTTTTGAAGGAAAAATACGTTCTCGACTGCTATCCGATTTCAGCCCAAAATTTCCAGTGAAATACGATTTGAGGATTCTTCACAGCCATCTTGTAGAGCTTGCTTTCTGTCGAATGATTATTCAAGCCACATTAATTGAAGGAAATTTACAAGGCGAAGGCGTAATAAAAATGGTAAAAAATTGTGGGACATCCTAATAGTTATCTTAACAAATTAAACAAAAAAAATGGTAAATGGTAATCATAAAAATGGTCTTTTATAACTGTACATATCTCTGTTCAACTTATTATGTGAAAGGGGGAGCTTTTACACTAGGCTCAAAGGCTGTTTCAAAAATTATAAGATAGATTTTACATGAATCCTCTCGTCTCTATTGGGAGATACGGAGCACTGAAGCTGAGAATATTTATGTTGCTGGACATCTTTTACTCTCTTATACGTGCCTGACTTGTATATTTACTAGTTTCTTTTTGTCTGAGGGGCAAATCAACCATAGAATAAGGTAGTCATGAATCGAGAAACGTAGGAAATGATGAAAACAGAAGCAAACAAACCAAACCTTATTTACTACTATGACACCGCTTTCAGCCAGAATTCAACTAGAGGTAGTGTTATTACATGCAGGAAATGGTCAAATTAGCGCGGCTGTGCGAGCTGCACATTTTAGAACAAATGCCACATTATATTTTCCAAAGCTTCTCCACACCCATCTAATCTTATGGCAAGCTCAAGCTCATTCAGTTCTACGCAGCGTGTGAGTATTTCGCTATCGAATGATATGGCAACTTCAATCATTATACAAATAGAGGCTATATAGGGTGTCCTAAAAATGATGTTCCTTCTTTTTGATCATTAATAACTCTCTTGTGATGAAATTTTTCGAGAAGCCTTAGGTACCACTTTGTAGAGCAAACTTCAACTTAGATTTACAGTATGGAGCAGATTACCGACTGCTCTTCGCTAATTACGGTAGGGACTTTGGAAAAGGTTTTGAGCCTTGGAAGGCCATATTCTGCCTCGGAAAGGAAACAAAACAACCCAAAACTCTCACTCTGGGCAAATTAGAGTTGCTCACTCTAAATGTGAGGTTTGCAACTTGTTATGATGCTTCATTAAAAAGTTATGCGAGGTAAGCAATAATGGCCGCTTTCTAAAGCTCCTCAAAAGTGCAGCTACAACGTTTAAAAAGCTTCTAATTTTTGTACATAGTCGAGTAGTGAACTCAGCGTCCATGAAAACCCTATTAACAAGTTTTCACAAATTTTTGGACATTTCTGAAACGGCAGCTTTTTTCATAAGGACACCACATGCTTGAAGTTTCTACCGTAATCCTAAAGTAATGAAGAGGGATCGGTGATTCGCTCTGGAATGTTGATCTAAGTTGAAACCAACTTTACAAAAAGGTACCTCTATTACAAGAGGGTCATTAGAAATCAAACAGTAGGCACATGTTTTTGGGAAACTTTGTATTTTTAGTACACTCAAGTTCCAGAAACCGTTTTCCGTTTTTTCAAGACCTTATGCGCAAAGCGGCAGAATAAGGATGAAAAGCTAGCGTCATACAGTCTCTCAAAAGATAAAGTTCAAAGTTCAAAATTATCCATTTACGCAGACCTTCAGCAGCAATATTGCAGAATATTTTATAGTTCAGTCATGTCATACTGATTTTCCTTACCGTAAAAAGTGCAAGTGAAAAAACTTTGGTGTAGAGACAATAAAAAGTTTACTTATTTTTCATCCTAGCGAGTGGAGATCCATAGTGCTGAAAACTCTATCACAAATTTTTGTTCAAATTATCTGAATTGAAAATGAACTTTTGCAATTCATTAGGCGCTCAAAAGCTGACATTTATCTCAAAGATTATAATATTTATTCATGTTCGTTGTTCATTTATTATACTGATATTCCAATTCTCAATCATAGGCGCAGACGACCTTATGCTTTTCAGCGTTATGCTTGTTCTTTTTGTAGGTGTAATAGCATCCAATGTCAGTCCACTAAATGGCACATTTAAAAAAATATACCGAAAATTTCAAAGTGAGCAGAACGTCACCTTCTTTCCTAGCTTGAAGTTCTTTACTGCCTCCTTCAAGAAAGTTTTCACCGATACAACTTTGTCGCTAAACGAGAAATAAAAAAAGCCACGGATACGGCAGCGTAGCCTACCTCATAATTCTATTGGTGAAAGTTATATTTTCTGGCACCTTTTTATTTAGGAGTTCTCTACGAGCGTACCTCTCGAGTTTGCAGTCATAGCTCTGTATTTACAAATTCAAAAAAAGTACTTCAGTGTGTGTTCAGTATCTCTTCATAGACCTAAACTTACCATCCAAGCGTTTTGAGCTCTAAGAGCACCAATCAAAATGTCGCGATATTCTTCTCCAAGCTGTCTATGTTTTAGCTCTTTAAAGCAATCAATGAAATTTCCGACTCCTAGAGAAATTAAGCCGATGAGCTGAAACAAACTACTGTTATTTCTGTTTATCAGTTGGTATTACCTGATGACTTACAACTAAAAATAAAACGGAGAGAGCCATTTGCACATAAAATGCTCTCAACTCCCCCATTTTTATATCCGTACTAATCTTGTACTCTGGAGCCATTTGTGTGATCATATGCACATCCGCCAACGGTACTTGCAGGCAAAAAATACATTGCTTTGCAAACGGACATGTATGGTCAATGTTTCAGCTAAAGCAGTGGCTTCGCACTGAAATTAAGAAGATGGAGGGCAACCTAACTTTTTATAAGGTTGTTACATGAGTTTTATTACACTTTCTTCGTCTTCATCTGGAAAACTCTAGAAAATTTGGCAGAATCTCATATCTTGCATATATGGGGAAGGGATAAAGGGCTATCCGCTGGTGCCATTTATGCCCTCACCACAAGGCTTGCAGTAAATATAAAGGCAACTCTATAGAGGCACTCCGAACTCCCTTTCTTCCTTTATTTTCTAAAAAATCTCTTATTCTTCTTTCCCAACATTTTGGATTTTTATGGACTTCTAGGACCATTGGCAGTAACTACTGGGTAGTTTGGAAGTTTAACTCTTCAGTAACCAAAATTGGAAATTTAAGAAAAAAAAATCCGAAAAATTTCCGAAAAATCGAAAATTTGATTTTTTTCAATGTGTCCATGTATAGTATTAGGCTGGTGCAAAAATAATAAGCGTTTTTATTTGCTTGCTTTAACAAAGCAACCAGACTCAACCCAACAAAGAGTAAGGGGTACTGTTCGATAGAGCAAAGCAAGCTCTACAAGATGGCACTCATGCCTTTGCGCCATGCTCGATCCACGGAGAGTTTGAACTCAAAATCTAAAGATTTCTAAATTCCCAAAAAATCGAAAAAAATCAGATCTTCGTCCAAATAATTTCTACGGACCTCCCACTCGCTCACATCAATACTATCGATATCTGATATCCATATGTGCGATTGCCGTATTTTTTCCTTGACTAGAAACTGAAAAAACGAAAATTTCCTTGATTTTCTCAAAGCAATGCTGAGCCGTTTTTGCATATGTAGTTCTATACTACAAGCCTAGGTAAGTATAACTGTAGATTTTCAGCCCATTCCAAGCGGTAGTTTTCGAAAAATAACGAATTCGGATTTTTTCGTTTCAGTTTCAGTGCTAAAATCCACATTTCTCGAAAAGTACCGCTCGAAATAGGCTGAAAACCTACAGTTATGCTTACCTAGGCTTGTAGTATAAAACTACATATGCAAAAACGGCTCAGCATTCCTTTGAGAAAATCAGGGAAATTTTCGTTTTCTCAGTTTCTTCAAGGAAAAAATACGGCAATCGCACATATGGATATCAGATATCGATAGTATTGATGTGAGCGAGTGGGAGGTCCGTAGAAATTATTTGGACGAAGATCTGATTTTTTTCGATTTTTTGGGAATTTAGAAATCTTTAGATTTTGAGTTCAAACTCTCCGTGGATCGAGCATGGCGCAAAGGCATGAGTGCCATCTTATAGAGCTTGCTTTGCTCTATCGAACAGTACCCCTTACTCTTTGTTGGGTTGAGTCTGGTTGCTTTGTTAAAGCAAGCAAATAAAAACGCTCATTATTTTTGCACCAACCTAATATATAGAAAATCTGCAACATTACACACAGCTGAAGATAAAAAAAATCATGCGACAAAATTATGAGGATCTTTTCAGTTGAGCGTAATAAAACTTATGTAACAGCCTAATATAAAGTTGAATGTCTGTTTGTCTGTATCTGCCTATTTGTATGTCTGTCTGTATTTCTGTGTGTACGTACTTTTCGAGTAGAAAGTTCCATTTTTAACCGATCCGGACCAAACTTGGTATACATGCACTTCGAGGCGGGGCGGGTGTCGTAGGCCACTTTTCGTTATCGATCGGTATTAACCTTATTGATTTTATCGATTTTTGCAAAGGTTGAGCACGGGGCTGGGAGCTGGAACAGGGGGGAGGGGGACGAACATGCTGATTAGTAACACAGGGGAATAGAAAATTGGCATATAGAAGTGTGCGAAGGGTTGTAGAGAGATAGGGATGGGAGCCTTATCATAGTGTTTTGACAGGGCTGGGCGGAGCTGGGTAAGCCAGCTAGCAACTTATAAATGAAGCATCACGGTGAAATGCAAACATTTAGATAACCATGTATTCTAATGATCATGCGGATTCAAACAGTTTTTAGAGAGGGATATTATTGAATTGCTTCGGAGCGTATCAAACACATAGCATCTCATAAGTAATCGCATTGCAATTCGCTGAAATATCGTTTTGAGATTATGAGAAACCTGCAGTGAATGATTTGCGCTGCATGTGAACGATTTTCTTTTCGAAGACTAGGTTTGAAGAATCAAGGAATCACCTTCCTTGTAATTGTCAACTCTTAACGTAGTATCGATAATGAGGCACCAAATTCAGACTTTTTTGACGGATTGAGCAAGATCTCTTCTTCGAGGAAACTGACAACTAGTTTGAGTAACAAGCGAAACTAGTGAAAAGCGTGGTAAGCTCAAGAAGAATAGGAGTTTGATAAGGTTTTGCTTCACTTTTTCACTGAGCTCCTGAAGCAGCTAATTGGTCTTATCTGGAAATTAATGATTGGAGTTGTATTATCTTTTCCAGATAAACTTCTGCGGAAAGCTTGATTAATGCTAATGTTCCTCGAATTTCGGGAAATTAAGAAATCAGACCACCCAAAAATCTTCACAGACGGTTAGTAGAAGATTTTTGAGCACTTGTCATCCTCCATGGCAATATTTCACAAATGTCTACTGCGTTGCGCTTGTTAATGTGAATTACGTTATTGCTGGTGAGAGCAAATTGTTCTGAAATGTCTTGTGCAGTTGCTTCGGTTTAGGAACAACTGTGTTGAAACGATCGAGAACTCCTTCTTACGCCCCTCCCTTCTCAAACTTCCTATCTGTACACCCCCCCCCCCCCCACACCACGCTTCTGCGGTAGACTGCATCAACTAATGTCAAGTAGCCTCGAAGGATGCCAATATTACCTTGTCTAAAAGTCGTACATTAGAGGCAAAAAATTTGCTTCCAGATCAAGTGATACTTACTTGATGCTTTCTTTCCAATGAGTTTCTTTAAATTGAAAAAGAAGAAAGTTCTAAGATTTTGACTGTACTATGTATGTTCGCAAAAAGATGGATAGCCCTCACAAAGGGGAACATCAATTTTAGTTCATTACTGACATTCAGACTACCACCTTTTAGAATGAGTTATAAATAAGAAGAAAAAGTAGCGAGTAAGAAGAAATCAAAAAGACAGACAATTTTATGTCAACTGTTGTATTAAATTGGTGGATGATGCCTGTCCCACTATTTCGTAAAATTTCAAAAAATTCTCAAAGCACTCTAGATCTTCAAATTTGGTCCATACGTATGGCACGTATGACTGATGCCGCAAATGGCTCTCAGAATCTCTGCTAGATCACTACCGTGACTGGGTCCAGTAAGCGCTCCTAGTAAGTGGTGATTTCCCATTTTATCACCGCTTATGCTCAAAAAACTGTTTTAAAAATTAGATCTTTCATTTTACGCTAACGGTTGTGAAAACTTCTCCAGATCGCAAACTTAAATTTCTATCTGTTCAACGTGCCTCCCAACGATTTTGACGTTGTCAAACCTTGACGGAAGTTGCGAGTAGCTTGCAAACTTTCCACATCTTTCCCACCGTATCAGTGTCGGTTTTAAAACTATCACTCGCAATGAAACGAATAGTGTTGAATGAGTCAAGCGTATTTCTTGTATTATTCACAATTCAAGGCAAGGACATTTCCAAGGGCAGATGATGCATTCTGACTTCTAGACGCAAAATGAATTTCCGTGTACAACTATGGAGCTTTGCAAGCCAAATTTACTATTTTCAAGTCCGTTCAAGGATGAGCTTTTCCATTCTCAATCCATTATCCATGTACTGATTGATTGTTTTTGTAATGAGTCAGTGGACTCCCACGAGCGCGGCGGTGCAGTTATGGGAAACGAACGCATAACAAGACGCAATATGTTATATGTACTATTGTATTGAAACCTGGGCATATTATAATAACTGATTTCAGTACTTTTCAATCACTTCGATTCACGACTTTGGCCGCCAAACATCTCCTCCCACTCCACGTTAGTAGTCAAAATGAGAGCTAATAAATATCGGATTTTCATGCCTACAAGTGATAGATTAGGAGGATTCAATCTCCACTATAAACCTATCAAAAGTCATCAATCTGGTCTTTTCAGTTATATATTCTATCGCTGTGCTAGATGATTTCAACGATTGCCTACTGAATCTATTTCCGTAAGCAATAGTGAAACCTACAAGGAAAAATCAATGATAGCAAACTTACCTCAACTACTGAATTTTGATCATACCTAAATCTTGTTGAATACTCGTTATGTTTTTTTTTTTGTTTTCAGGTGCCTAAAATGAAATGAAAGTACGGAGAAATGACTCTATTTTGGGAGAAGTCATCCACAAAAACTGATAATTTCTCTTTGTATCCGCTATCTCTAATCGCTCTACAAATCTATTTCAAGAAGCTCATTTTCCACATCAGCTGTTGGAGTGATTATGCTGTACACATGACTGCCAAGTTACCGCCAAGCGCAGTATAGATCTTCCTTCTTCAATTAAAACATCACCCCTTAGTTCTTCATGATCAGAGATGCAAATTTCCAAGAAAAGACTCCCTTTTTTCAATAAGCCTATTACTTAGGCTCACCCACATTATTAAGTAACTGGTTTAGGTCTAGTATTTTTTTTCAAAAACATATTTGCGCAAGAACAGCTTAAAAGACTCGCCCGAATTTTTTTTCTTTCTCAGGGTTCCTTCAAACTACGCCGCGCACGCCGCGTACGCCACGTACGCCGCGCATGAAGCGTACGCCGCTGCAGCGCAATGGAAATATGCTCACGGCAGCAAAGCTCACCTTTTTTGATGTGTCTCCATAATTACCTATTATTACGAGCGTCATTTCATCATACTGTACAGTTTTGGCCCCAGATGCGTTAACATTGTGAATGTGGAGTAAATGCAGGATGTAGAATTTTCTCTCCCTTACTCTCCTTTTTTACGTACTCTCACGAGTAAAATGACGATACTGGCAATATACCGGCTGTACTGGCGATACTGGTTACACACGATACTTATTCGAGAATCAATGATACAACATACAACCATACAACCAAATATATACTACCAATATACAACCAAATGACGCAATGTGCAGTCAGACGACACAAAATGTGAAACTCAAAAGCAGAGGGAACAACAGCCTAAGTCAATCATCAATCATTGATATAGACAAACGATAGAAAGGATAAACAAAGCAAAAGAGAGGAAGAAATGCATAATGTGAAGGAACACTATTGAGGGACACGAATGTGCAACTATGGAGATACATCAAAAAAGTGGAGCTCTGCTGCCGTAAGCATATTTCCACTGCGCTACAGCGGCGTACGCGGCGTACGCTGCGTGCGCGGCGTACGCGACGTGCGCGGCGCAGTATGAAGGAACCCTCATTTTGCTACGTCCTAGAGTTTGTCACTCTACTTCAGCAGGTCGGATGATCGAGGCAGCCAGTATACTCGCTTTCCGAACTTTCGACTTGCTCCTATTGAATTCTTAAGGTCGTTTTTGCTGGCAAGTGAGGGGGGGGGGGCATGGGTACAAACTCCACTAAGTTATATATTCCTGGCAGAGTCTGCTTGAGCAAAAGCTTAGTGCTTGGAATTTTTAGTAGTATCAAGCTGGACCTGGATTGCCAATGATTCCACTGCATGTTTGCTTTCTTTTCTTTTTCGTAACCGTAAGGTTTCATTTGTACATCTTCTTTGTATTTGTAGCACGCCTCAGTGCGTAAAGAATGAATAAATAAATAAAATGTCTATTTGTTGATTATCGAGTCGAACGCCGAGGTAGCGTGCCAGAAAATCAATCCAGATCTTCTTGCGCCAAGATGTCTACAGGCATTTCATGTTTGGACTTTCGTGTTCACTAAATTTGACCTGCACTACGCTGACCCGCTGTGTTACTCTCTCACCACTAAGCTCGGCTCCACGCAGTGCGTTTTATGCAGCATAGAAAGTTTCGCGTACAGCGAATAGTTCCGGGCGGCCTATAAAGTGGGTTGAAATCTCCACGCGACGATTCTGTGTTGATGGGGCTCACAGTCACACGTCCTTTGGACGATATATGCGGTCCAAAGAGCTCTTAGATTCACACAGGTTAGTCCCACCATATGGGCTAGCCTGTGTGATATCTCACTGAAATTCTGGTACACA
This sequence comes from Cylicocyclus nassatus, assembly GCA_958299035.1. Classification (NCBI taxonomy): domain Eukaryota; kingdom Metazoa; phylum Nematoda; class Chromadorea; order Rhabditida; family Strongylidae; genus Cylicocyclus; species Cylicocyclus nassatus. The sequence goes on from CATQJL010000001.1 coordinate 75,961,865, forward strand.
ATTTCTTACAGCTTGTTGTGTGCTAGAGTGCCTCACGCAATCGTCGCGCCACCCCTTCTTCAGCTTCGTTATGTACACACTGCATGATGGTTCCGTTGTGATGCCCCTGGAAATGTGAGTTTCATGTTCCGATGCACGGTATACTGCCTGTGTCCATCTGTTTGCCTGCTACATGGTATATACAGGTTTTGAAGTAATGTTTTATCATGTCGCCACTGCTGGCTTGAGCACCCTTTCTCATAGCTTTGTACAAATGGGCTTTAATGCGTTCCTTCCAATCGCGTAGGACCGCGCAATGCCTTCGCTTTGCCGCTTTGATGATTCGATGTAAGGGACGAAACCAGAGTATTTTGAATCTCACCTCACGCAAATTTTGAATAGATATTTCTAAAGGTGCCAAGAATCAATGTACCATTTGATCCGAGCCCCATACTCCTTATTATACACCTCTAATTCCGATTTAAAGGTGTAGCTGCGGTCTGTCGTTACTGATTGTATAGGCATCTGATTTGAACTAAAAGACTGCAGTATTTGTTGGAATCCTGCTTTCTCCATCACTAATGTTTCCTGCAGAAAGTGCTTTCAATGTTCAGAGGGATTTGATCGTTTTATCGCACCATTCCGCGAACGACGCACGTTTTTTGTAAACGCAGAGCCCGGTGTTCAAATCGACATCAAGAACTTTGCAAAGCTCTGCGCTGTGCCCTCTTGGAGATAAGCTCCGTCCATGGCAATGTTCCACCAATGGACTGACCTTCGTTCAAATAAAATGTACTTTTCTTCGTATGCGTTGTTTACCTCATAGGCGTTTTTATCTGTTGAATGGTCCTAGCCTGATGCCTATTATAAACCGTTTTCATGGATGGTATCAACCTCGCAAACTGATTGTAGTAAACGGTTGGCAAGGCAGCAGCAGGTTCGCTTCTGTTGCCCAGTAGTTGAGCCTCTAAAGAGTTTTTCTGCAGAGTTGCCCCTCTAAAATTGTATAATCGCTTAAGGTCCAGCGCAATGGTTATGGCTGCTGAACTTGCCAAAGTCTTTCCGGCATGCAAATTGTCGTTTCCGTCTGCCCTAAGTTTCTCGCTTTTCCCACTTCTAATTTCTGGATGCTGTCCTTTCGTTACGTACTTGACGATTTGGATGGCCCCAAAAGAATGTTGGGTTAGACGCACGACACCACTTTCATCATCGTTTCTTCATCCGCATCTACTTAAATTGAAAAGTGCTAAGAGCTTTCTGCCTTGAACGACATAGAATCTTTCCAGCACTGATCAGTTTCTTGCAGTTCATATGCTGTTTCACTGTCAGATTCCAGGGCATATTACTAGTATTGACACAAGAGCCGGTCGCAATATAAGTATTCTTTCTTTTGGAAAAAAGCTTAAAATGGTTGATCTCGGCTTTGTGCTTTTTTTTTACACAACTGACTAAGAATGTTTTTATTCTATTGTTCAAAAACGCAGGAGGGTCTCTGAGGATGTCACTTTCGTTGAGATATGATGTCTTTGAGTCATAGGCAGTAATGGCATGTAGTATAAAGTGATTGTTTCTAAATGCATCATGAAGCAGTTAGCGCATTGAATCTCTTCAACGAGGACAAATTCTTATATTTTTGTTTTAGGAGACTAATTCGCAATTCATCATGAGGAGTGATAATTGGTGTGACGCTGCACTTACGCTGTCGGTTCATACTAAAATCTTGGACAAGTTAACATGTTCACCGTACCATCAAACTTTGACATGCGTTTATGTTATTTTTGTTCTTAGTCATATTCATCGTCTACTGGGTCTCTAGATAAACCAGTGCTATCCATTCAAATCAGTTTTTAGTGCTTACAAATAATGGAGTGTAAGATTCGTTACTCTTAAATTCAGACATGACAAAAACATCATCAATATTACACGATGTTATATGCATTAGATGTGAATGATGCGATTAATCTGATTATTGGCGCTCCATTATGACTGTCCTTTTTTTGCCAGCATTGATATGACTTGCGTTTCGAAAGGAAAATTCACCACGTGCCCGACCAGCTGTTAGCACCGTTCTAGCGTCGTACCGGGGCTGTGCTGGTAGATATCGATCGGTTTTACACGTTCTAGCGTCTACCTGGGCTCCTAGCACGACGCTAAGATGGCCTTGAAGCGGCACTGGCAGCTTGAAAGGATAAACGATAATGAATTTGAAGAAGCGAGCTTCTTAACTTTGGCTGCATGCAGAACTACCTTGCATTACTCTTCCCTGAAACGCCTATTCGTAGAAGATAAAAACGTACATAGTCGGAGTAGGTCGTATTTTAATCATGCTTTAGGGCCTAATAGGATAGTCTTACGATCATAATAAGAAAAGCGGTGTTGTTACTGAGCAACTCACTTTATTATACTGCTCCACAGCAGCACAGCAGCAGCACGAGTTTTCGTGCTGCCAGAGTAAAGATGACATTTGATCTTGATAGAAACCCCAAGGTTGAAAGATGAGACTAACTGGAATGCACTATCATGAACTATCTGGATAAAAGTCAAAGAGACGCATTGTACTGATATAACATACAGAAGAAAGAAACAAAATCTCGAACCCAAACATTGTCTTCCTTTTCCCATACTTTCGAACGCCGAAGAGAAAAAAGTTAGTCGGTTACATAGCTTTTCACCTGCCTACAGAGTTCACTCAATGACACCTTCCAATCCAAGTTCATTAACACATTTGACATAGCGGGTGATAGTTTCCTGAAATAAACACCTTGTACTTAAAAACAACACTATTAACAAGAAACGATGAACAAGTGCACACATTTACCCGCATAAGCCACGATAAAAGACTACAAACAAAAACTAGAAGCAAAACTAGATGTCGTACATCAGAAAACATTGCGCAGCGAACATCATCGAAGAGGCAGTAGATCAGCAACAAACGTGAGTATCAATATGTCACAAACCACCGTACGTACTGACTTAAAGAACATTACTGTCGAGATCATAGAATACACAGTTAGTCCCATGAACAGATAAAAGAAAATGGAGATAACATAACGCTTGTTTTTTATTGTCTACGAGAGGTCAGTGAGCGCGTCCTGCATATAGCATGCCTAACCGTGTGATTGCTAAGTCTCGTCGACTCCTTCGAGCTTTTCGATGAAGGGGGAACGAACGTTACGCCCATCCAAAAGCGAGAAGCCAATGTGGCGAAATGTTACATGGAGCGATTTCCGAAGCAACTTTCTCGCTTCGGAAGCATTTTTAGGCAGCGCAAGTTGAACAAACATACAGTGAAGGGCCCCGCAGCTGTTGGTATCTCACCAGCTCCACTTGAGTAGACTGTACCTTTAATGGATGTGATGTAATGGAGTAACTTTCGTAACTTGACGCGATTTTTCTTTCTGCATTTTGACCCCTTTGCTGTACATTTGGTTTTATACAGTTTACTTATTGGTAAATGATAAGTCGATGTGGGAGTGTGCCTCAGATAATTTCCGAAATAACGTAAAGCTACCCAAAAGCGACATCTAATACATATTACGGATGCGAGTTTGCTCACAAAGATTGACCAAAAAGATGTGCATCTAAAATTAGTTGATGTATTTCACATAAAGAATGGTAAAGTTGCAATCTTTTCATTTTTATGCCATGTGAAGTTTTCGCAGTAAGACAAAAACTTAATCCGTTTTTTCTTAACACAGCTATTTTTCATTAAATTTAGTCATATTTGGCTTCAAAACAATCGCCGTTTATTGAAGGTGATTAGCGCAGCTTCGCTCGCTTAGCCCTAGCCGCAGGTATTTTTCGCTGCAGCTTCCCTGTAAGCGGACAAATATGTATAGTAGAACGAAATGGATGCATTAGCTAGAGCGCACAATTTCCATTCTAACCATATAAAACATTGAGAAATACTTATCAAAGAAAACACGAAAAAAACATAATTGCTCGTGTTTTTCGTTTTCTGTCGAAGATTTAGCGCACCTACTTTACAACATATTTTTCTCGCTGGAAACTCATTGTTGAATGAAAGTTTTTAAGAATCAGAATACTGTAGACTGTCTTATTTACACTGCTATTGATCGCGACCTTACAATGTTTTGAACCACCCTATTTGTAAATTGCAGAGCTTGGATGTTTTCTTCTAATTTCTTGTTTTTTTGGTTCTTGACTGCGTTATGCTCGCCTCATTACTTTTGGGGATCAACGTTGAGCAAATGAGCTTTTGTAACACTAAGAAATTTGACTATTTTGCCTCAAATCGTGGACCTGCGTGCTTCTCAAAAAATGAACAAAAAAGAAGGTTCCTCCGAGTAGGTATGGTCATCCTTCGACAGTCTAGAGACAGGGCCTCAAAAGTGAAGGTTGGATTATCTGGCACTCACAAGAAGTGAAAGTTGTTATAAAACAAGAAGGAAAAAGAACGATGCGTGCGCCAAAGTAAAACGCCAAAAGTAGGCCAAAAAACGCCAAAAGTAGAAAAAATCTCTAGAAATCGGATGAAAACGCTGCAACGATTCTGAAATCCTTCTTTTGAGGGCATTTTAGATTGCAGATTTTCGCTTCAAGACCAGCTAGTCCACAGCAAGAGTGAAAACGAAGGAATGTCAAATCTACAAGCTAATTACTCTCGTAACTTGATTCCTTTGCCCTTGCTTTCCTGCTTCTTTCTTAACAAAAGAATCCTTGACTAGAATTATTCATCTTTCTATTATATGCATAAAAATAGGGACATAGAATGGCAGGGACCGAGCACCCGTTGAGTGCCAGCTGATCAAGGAGTCACGCCCACGCAACAGTCTGCGTCTCGACAGGAAAGAGTTTTTTCTTTGTGATCAATAGATGGACATATTTTGGTAGTGGTGATTATCAAGAAAAAACAAAGGAGAAAGGAATCAGCTATGAAAATGTAAAAAGTTTTTTCTGAGTCGAAACGGAAGTTAAAGACGACCTTTTTTTTTTCGATGGGTCTTGAATTTTTACCCTCCCCCCTCTCGTAGCTTCTACCTCTGCGGCGTTGCCAGAATTGTTAAGCTTATCAGCAGGGTCAAGCGTGGGGTGTGGCATGCCACACTTGGCGGGTCGTATGAGGGGTAGGGGAGAGGGATGGGAGTCGTTCTCGAAATGAGCTGACGTTAGCGATAACATGATATTCGTTAAAAATGTCAGACAGACACAGTGCAAAGTCATTGATGTTTTGGCCTACCATCGTATACGTACAGTAAGCGTAATAAAAGAGCACTATAATAAAAGCATCATTTTCGTGACTAAAATTTCAATTAATCCCTCTGGGCTATGTTTCAGCGAATTCGGAGGTTTCTGAAGATTGGGCCATCCAACTGAGAAAGTTATTTTCAAACATGTTACCTTCGTTTCAAAGGAGAGTTAACTACTTCTTTTTGCACTTGATACCAAGAACTGCTACGTGTTTGCCCATAGTAGGAATCCCACTTCAAATAACGTCTAAAATGTGGAATTACGAGCAAGCAAAATCTCATTTGTTCCATTTTCCGCTTTTAATACCTCAGATTAGAGAGGACCAGTCTGGCTTCAATCACTGTAATGTAAATTATGAGGCATAGTCTATCAAATACATGTATCCTTGTTGCCTTTTTTTACATAGTAGCGCAGACTGGGCATGTTACCGTGACTCAATATTTTTGCAGCATTTTCCATTTGCGTAGGTAAGAAAGGACGACTATATCTTTTCCTTAGAAGAAACAATTTCAAATGATTTTCCTGTGCAAGAAAATGCTTGGGCAATAGCAACGATTTGAAAGACGTAGGTATTTGAACGGTTCGAAGGTAAGAGTTAATGGGGTGTGGCACAACCTCTGTAAAGCTGTGGCCGCCAAAGCTTTTTAGGGGTTGTGCCACACCCCTATTAACTTACCTCCAAAGAGAATTTTAGGAAACAAATAAGGTAAAGTTCAGTAGCAGGAATCTTGTAGTTTTTGTAGAAATGCTTACAGCTGAATTCGTTTTATTTCGTTTGAGTAATAGTTGCTGAAAGCACAACTATTGCAAGTGCAAAAATGGGACAGACGAGCTTTTCGCTGTCCCTTAATTCCACAGTTTGATGATTTCTTGGAGCAGAATTCATGATATAGGCAAATAAAGAGTAGTGCTTCGCATCGAGTGTAGGAAGAGGTAGCTAATTCGCTTTCGAATAGTTAGTTATGTTTAAAATGGCCACTTCATTTGGGTGGCCCAATATTGGGAAACCTCCGAATTCGCTAAAACTTGGCCCACAAGCATCTGACATGATAATCACAACTATGTTATTAACTGAGCTAGTTAATAACAGGTATAGCCTTTATGTCCTGTCTACGGCAGGAAGAGGAAAATGAGAGGGGGATATGAGGCAGAGCTTAGGGGTGGGGAGGGAGGGAGGGGTTCGTATCAGGCCATTGTGTGCCACACCTCTTGCTCGACCCTGCTCATAATCCTGAACAAAATGCACCCAAGCTTGTAAGAAATGATGGCTTTTCGCTAGATGTTTCACCATAGAAGGAATTAGCTCCGCGACGTTATCTCTATCATGAACAGAAACAAGGTCTCTCAAATGCACGAAAAAACTGCTCGAAAAGAAATAAACTGAAGAAAAACCAAGAGATTTTCGAAAACACGGTGCTAGATTTCTCGTTCAAATCAAAAAGAGAGTTCTACGAGTTATCAGCGTGAAAGTGGAGGTCAACAGCTCCAAAATAAACGAATAACTTGCTAGACTTGGTTTAGAACAGCGAAAAAAACGTTACCAGAGCCAAATGCCCCGTCCCCCACGTTTGGGGTGGCGGGGTGACCAACGGCGGAGACGCATACAAGCAGAAGAGCAAGACTAGAGGCGACGGGCAAAGAGCTCTGGTCTTGATCCTCTTCGGGGTCAAGAAAACTCTGCAACATTATACATCAATCTGATCGTCATGACACGGCCAAAGAACTGGCAACGCAAGGTTCGGAAATCACTTTTTAACGGAATTAACTAGCATTTCGTGCGCGACTCTTTGCGCGAGTTAAGCGCAGTTTCTTGTTTTTATTAATGCCGTTTTTGAAATTCAGTTGTAGTCTAAAAAGAAGTCAGGTAAGAGATGCTATCCTGTTTTCTGGAAATTCACATAGAAACCTCGTTTTTAGCTCAAGGAAGGCTATATAAACGCAGATTCTTGGTTTTGCGGGATAATTTTGAAATACTACTCACTACACTTACTTTATTTACACTCGTCCTTGTATAGTCATAATCTTAACATCCGGGGCTTCGCCCTGGATGATTCAGCTTTTTGGTAAAGGTTGTGTTGTCTTATAACGCTCAGAGTGAAAGTCGGCGGAGTAGATGGCTCTTTGTATCAAGGGTGCTGTTCATGTCGTTGTTGTTGTTCTGAGAGTCTAGTTGTTAAAGCAAAAAATCTTGGCTCTATGTCTTAAAATGCGTTTGCATGCTAACAACTCGTTTGCTTCGCTTTGATTTCGTTAATCTTCGGGCATAGTTTGCGCGATTTCGTCACTTCGCCAATGTCCCGAAATGCGATGGTTACGAGTTCATCGTACTTCGATGACGTTGCGGTTGCGATAGTTTGTCATAATTGGCCATTCCGAAAACTATCACGACCGAAATGCAGGAGGATGACACTATGGACTCGTAATAATTGTCGTGTTGAGTTACCCGCGAGGCGAAAATTGCTAAAACTATGCCCGAGGCTTTAGAAAGAAAAAACATTATATGTTTTGTCTGCTTTCAGTCCGGGGTTCTAGATCTAACATCCTTTAGGGCACAAACAAGAAATTCGCCCTTTTTTGATAATGACTCTTCTAAAGCTACTTATTACATTCCGCCGAGCAAATGAAATGGATGAAAGATTACCAGGTTTGATTATATTGAGGTTTGCTATCTGAATTGCACTAAGACCCAATATCAACAGCAAGGTGCTGATTATTGAAATTCAAATATAAGGAAAATTGTTAACACGTTGAAGTAAACGCGCATTTTTAGTTGTTTGCTTTGTGGGACAATGTCTTCCACGAATAAGTCGTAAATTTTTAGCAAGCAGATCATCATCTAAATCATACCTACACAAATTCTTGAAAGCAGCCAAAAGACGTCAAGATATTACGATTAGTGCGTAAAAGGTCTCATGAAACGGATGTACCCAGTAATTGTTATCATTTCAACAAAATTTATGCCAATTCACCGTGTGGGTCATTGTCCCCACGTGGCAGTCATTGCATGACTTACCATGTGGGTCACGTTGTCGTCAGTGTGTTAAACAGTGTATGTATAGTAACAATGTAACAGTAAACCGCTGAGGGAGGCGTATAGTCTTCCACCCTAGATTAAATCTGAATTCAATCTAGTGTAGGAACTATGACTCCTCCCTGATATTCAATGGTAAAGTTTTGACCTTGCCAATGCTGCTGTGGCGCTGTGATCTACGTAGTGGTTGGTCAAACGCACATGTGATACACTGCGCATTCAAAAAGAAAGTGCACAAAAAGCGATTGCAATAGAAGTTCAACGCATGTGATCTAGAGTAAGTGCAGTGATGTCAAGTGTGTCTGGGCATGTGCATATAAATGATTATGTAGAGGTGAACTTCCACAGAAAATGCGATGCCCCTTTATCCTTAGTGTGAGCTTACAACATTGCTTATTAATCTCAAATCAATCGACAAAATCCTTCTATACTTTCAGATTTTGTTTGCAGTAGCCCAGTGCAAACTGGAAGCGAAAGACCTCAAGGTCTTCTCCAGAAAGTGCACTCCTGGTGTGGAACAATTCAACCAAGGAGTCTTGAAGATCAGAAAAAATATTACTTTGCTAGAACCACCGAGACTTGAAGGGGAAGAACCAGACGAAGTCAATGTGGTTGGTAATTACAACTTTATTCTTTCTTTTCTATGTGAAGGGTCTGAAAATACGAGCAAGTGTTATGTCGCCCTAAGGTACGTTCGCAACATTAACTTGCCGCCAAATCGTACGAAACAGCGGCGAACGGATTCGATTTAGCTTGGTTGCGTGTTTTCATTAATTAGTCTGCTTTGAGATCATGCAGCTTTTGCATCTAATTGGCATAGCTTCTTGACAGGCACAAAAAATCAGATTTTCTTTTTCTTTCTCGGAAAGAAAAAGAAATTTTGTCTTTTCCTTATCTCCTAATTTCTAACGAAGCGCGAAGAACGTAGGCGCGGAGAACACATTTCGGCTATGTAAGCTTGAAACATTTGTAATTGCAAACAAGCGTTAAATATTTTGAAGAGAATGGAATTCATAAAGCAAATCAAAAGTGGCTTTGTTTTCTTTGTTGCGTAATGATGATACTCAAGCTGCAAATCACTGAAATGACTGTTGTTGATCACAGGTTGTTTTCGCCGTTTTGCAAAAAATGGAGACTTGGGAAATGACTGCTTGTATACTCAAAACAAAGTCAAGAGGCTAAAAATGATTTGTTCTACTTTCTGTAGCGCGGTATTTCAAAAAGCAATTACATATCTGGAAGCTCCCAGAAGACTTCGCATACAAGCTCGATTATCAAACACAATACACACACAAACACATACAACGCATGAAGGGCTACTCAGCCGTCGTCGCACAAAATAATTTGGTTATGAGGATGTAAGAGCTTAAGCTTTTTTGAGAATGCAGTGATAGCAGCGACATTCGTCACTGCAGCCGCTCCCTGGCTGCAGTCGTCGCATTGGAGCGCGCAATCATTTGCTGTAGTCAGTTTTAACATTACAGCCACTTTCTTATTTGTTAGCCTAATATATGCTTGTAAGTAAGAGAATTAGGATGAATGTGATATCCATAGGGTCACATATAGACGAGGGATAACAAAGTTTATAATATTGCGATATTTCTCTCATCTACTTGTTTTGAGAATTCTCCATGTGATTTCATTATCCAAATGTGGTAAAACATGAAGTAAGCCAAGCATCCTGAAACACGAACAACTAAAAGACGAGTTAGAGAGAGATGTATTCGACTTTGATATCACCCAAGCGAATCAAACATATTTCTTTCAACGCCCTAGAAGACGGATAAGGACAAATTATGTAAGCTCAAAACGCACTTCAACAAGCAGAAAGTGGACCACTTTTATGTGAAATAGATAGTGACTAAGAGCAAGGCATTTACAACAATCAAATATGAAAAGGACTGCGAAAAATATGATTTCTGCACATCCCTCTTCCTCATGCAAAGACATTGATTCATTTTGATTCGCTTCTTGACAAGAATGTTGAGGCTAATGAAAAAGAAAAAACGTTTGTAGGCGTCGAATGACTGTAGTCGAGCAACAGATGCTGGCTGCAACCTGGAATGGAGTCTTAGTTTTTGGGTGCCCGCTAGTAATGAGTAGAGCTCTTCTTCTACGAAATTCTTGAGAATAAGCGATATAATGAGTTGCTTTTCAGTCTATGGTATATTACTGTGCCCTCGCAGTGCTGGCAAAACCCGCAATGGATTTCAACGTGACCGGCATGGTGCAATTCAGCAGCAATACAATGAAGTTCGTAAGGGATTGCAACACTGTAAATCAAATCAATTGTTTTTTGTGAATTTGCAGGGATTTAGCAGCTGTGGCTGCTCAAGTATCGAACAAGTTCAATAGTACACTCACAAAGGTATGAACCTTGATTATGAGGTTTGCTGCTGTAAGGTGATAGTAGCGCAAAATAGTATTATTCGCTATTTTTAAGTCTTTTTTTTCATCTTATCAGACTTTGCTCTCTTGATACTCACGTTACAAATTGCAAATGCTGCATTTAGTATTCGCAAATCGGTACGGGTGATCTGAGTCACTTTCCAATGGGATGCCACCTAGATGTGGGATTTGTCAGGGAAGGGCGGAGAGTACCGATTAAGAGAAAGAAGAAGAAGAATAAGAAGAAGAAGAAAGGGCCAAAATTCAGAGTGGTGTTTGTGAATGTTCCAACGTACACGGCTTACTGTTTAGCATTGACAGGGAACTTCGTCAACTATTTGCGTGACCTTTTAGGCTTGCTCACAGGAGACCTAACAGAGATAATGAAGCTGTACAAACAAACATTGCCTGAGTGAGCCTCACAAAAAGTCCACTTTGGTTTTTGGGCACTTTATCAAATTTCCGTTGTCCTCAAATCCATCTCAAATTGTTGACAGTTTGCCATATTGCATCATAGTGTGTGATGTTCATTCAAGAACACCTTTTCGTTTCGCAAACAAAATCCGCATTTGCCTAAGTTTATACAGTCAGTGCATTTGAGTACAAATAAGCTAAAAGATTGGCATTCTGTTTTTGGAAAAAGTTTAGCCCATAAAAAAAGCACAAAATTGATGAAACAACTAATTTGTAAGGACTGTTCCTTTTTCCCTCTTTTCTAACGAAAGCTGTTTAGAAAAAAAAAGCCCGGCAAACCAACCTCCGCAGGCGTCGGTCATACCTCGAGCAATCCCATAAAATGTAGTGTCCCCGCAATCTAATGTAATGCAAGATTTCTACACATCCGTAACGCGCGAACTTCAGATAATAGGCACATACCATCCATTCTATGACTAGGAGACGCGAGACCGCATTGCACACATTGTCTAAACAAGCCTAATCGTGTACTTAGCAGGTTTATACTTGTTATTTATCTCGTCCAGGTTCATCCACTTTTTGGAAACAGGGAAGAACCAACTCAAACTTGTTAAGACAATGTCCGCAATGCAGTCCCGCGTCTCCTAGTCATAGAATAGATGATAGCTTCTGTATAAAGCGAATTCAAAACTTTCTTGTACAAGATGCGTTTACGAAAATGAGCGATCGCAACAACTCAAAATGCGCGAGGTACGATGCCTGACCGCTTTTTTGCTTTTAGTTGCGCGATACTTTCTACTGCAGTTCCTACATGAAAAAATGCGCGAATTAATGGAAACACATTCCTCGATTGAAAAACAAATATTAGTATGAAGTATTATGAAGTACTTGTGCAAACATCTTCAACTGAGTGCAAGACAGTCCCCAACGCATACTTTTTGTGAGGATCAAGCTGTGCATGTTTACATATATCTGTACTAAATTTCATGACTGTAAGCAGACTTCCACAACCTGAGAGATTGAAACACTTCTGAGTGAGTGATTTTGATGTTTACGCACAATTTTTTTAAATTCACTGTGATTACTGTTTTGTCCTAAATGTTCTGTTCATTTGTTTTTTTTTTTCAAGTAGATACGATCTTCTCATGTATTTCAATCATCTTTATTTTCTCAAAAAAAATTTTTTTTTTACTTTTTTTCGCTTGACTTTCTTTGTAACATTTTGTTTGTTTTTGTTTTTGAAGTAAAGATACCTCTCACAATCTTGTTCTACTCCGCTTGTTACAGAAGAAGAATGCATCTCTCTTTGATGCTGAAATCACGTCATGTATGAGATTTCGTTTCAAACTTGTGCTGTCGTCAAAAACAACAAAGGAATGATAATGGATCGAAGCTGTTTGTAAATTTCTCGAAGGGGGGTCTAGTTTCAATACGATATTAATTTTTATACATTTCCTGCCCACAACTACATCTTTTTGTTGACCGCTGGTAATTCAAGTACAGGGATGTCCAATAGCAATAGAAATAGAAAGAGAAATCTAAGTAAAGTACACGCTTAATCGTTAACAACTCCCTTTGCGCAAGCTCTTCTGCTTACAAGAGAATAGTCAGAAATTGAAGCGGTCAATCCAGACAAGCTAAATACCATTAGACGTAGCATAAAACGCTGACTCTAAAGCTGTCTTCTTTATCAGCTGAACAATTTCGTGGATAAAGTTATAAGCCATAAAAGAATTTTATTTTGCCAAAAAATTGTCCGTGTAAAGTGCAAGTTTGGCCGGACGCAGCCATGTTCTGCTTAAGGCTGAACCAAAAAATACAGCTAGATCGGTTTATGTAGCTCATACCCACAATTGAGCTAAAAGCTTAATGGGCTTAAATTAGCAATTTTTATGTACGATTTGTTCGTAGTTAAACCGCTCTTAACTTCGTCTGCAAAGGCGTTCTGCAGATGCTGAAGACAGATTTGAAGTCAGGGTTCTATGCTGCATCGAATGGTATGCAGCTTGTTTGGAATGGCCACTTCGACTTCTGACAATCCCTGTTAGCTTGAAGTGCCAATCAGTGAAGCAGACTTTAACCTGGATTTACAATAGAAAATTAAATTCGTGGCTTGTTACTGTTGGATCACGGTAGGTATTTTGAAGACTCAAACTATCAGTGTTTACATTTCGTCTCAAACATGGGTACACAACTGCTGAAAACTTGAGGTTAGGCTAAACTAAGTAGTTTATTTCGATTATGGAATTTGTTACCACAAGGCTGTTCGTAAGTTATACCATGTACACCGCAACAGCGTTGTTTTTTTTTCAAGAATGTAGCGAAATCACTTCCCTCCCCAAGCTCCCCTTGAACGGTCGGCTGTTTCGTGGCTCTGGTATATACCGCAGAAGAAGGATAGGAGAGAAGAATCCGGTGGAAGAAGCCGTGGCTGGCCCACCGTATGGCATCCATTGAAGTCAAGAAGCGCAGGATCCAGAGACGCCGAGAGCAGATTCAAGTATGTTTTCTGAATATCCGTTCGTTGTCATCGGAGGAAAGACTGACAGTGCTTGAGGAAGAGTTAAAATTGATAAAATTTGATTTCGTTGGCCTTTGCGAAACACGCCGCAGCGGCAACTTTCATGCAAAGCGCACGTCTTCTGGATTACACTTTTACAACAGCGGGCGAACGGAAGGAGAAGTTACTCGCAGGGGAGTTGGGATACTTGTGAATGAACGATTACATCGGCATTGCGCAGGCGTAAAGTTCCTCTCCGACCGTTTATTACAAATTCATTTTGTTCTGCGCGGGAAGTCGTTACGAGTAACTGTAGCATACGCCCCCTGGCAGGAGGAAGAGTACGAAAAATTTCTCGATGAGCTCCGCAGCGCGATATCCCAAGGGCGTTATGCACACGACATTTTAATTGGCGATTTCAACGCACGTGTAGGAGGAGGAAAAATGCGATCTGAGTTCGTAGGTCAGAAATGCTACGGATCACGAAACAACAAAGGACAGGCGTTGGTAGAATTTACGGAGTCGGAAAGGTTCTATATAATGAATACTTTTTTCCAAAAGCCTAAAAAGAGACGATGGACCTGGCGCTCTCCTAATGGAAGCGTTGTTGAAGAAATCGACTACGTTCTGACGCGCCAACCACGAATCATAACTGATGTTGCTGTTCTCAACAGGTTCAGCGCCGGAAGCGACCACCGCCTGATTCGAGCCGATGTGAATCTTCGCACGACACAAATCAATTTCCGTACTCGTCAACTGCTTCCAGACTATAGCGAGATAAAAATGAAAACAGCCTTGCTGAATGATAAACGAATTGCCAAGATTTCATCCTCGACATCTATGACGGCTGACCCGGTGGACTCTTGGCAACAATTGTGTAAATCTATTCAAGATGCTGCTACTTTCGCCGAAGTCTCTTGGGAGCCGCTTGTACGAATCTCTAAGAGAACTCGTTCTCTTCTTCTTCGTAGGCGTGAATTGAAGTATGGGCTAAAACAGACGAAGACGTTGAACACTCATGTTGATTACGTAACCGTTTGCAAGACTGCGCGATGGTCAATGAAGGACGATCTTTACCGGCATCACTGTTCCGTCCTAAAACGAGCCATTGAACGCAATCGTATAAAACGCGGGCGTCTCGAGCTTATCCGTCAACAAGAAGTCGTATGCCAATTGCGAAGGCCAGATGGGACAATGACCACTACTTCCACAGAGGCTCAATTACTCGCTAATACCTTTTTCGCTGAGCTTTACACGGCCCGCGAGATTATCGTTCCATTCCACAGTCACCGACCTATCACTCATCCTATCAGCGCCGATGAACTGAGAAAAGCGGCTTCAAAGATTAAAGGAAACACTGCTCCAGGAGTTGATGGTATTCGCTCTATTGCTGCAAAGTATGGTGTAGAAGTTGTTGCACCCCAACTTGCAAACATCATCAACCGAATGTTCGAAGACAACCACATCCCTGCCGACTTCGCCCATGCCACCCTGATTCTCCTCCACAAAAGCGGTGACCGCTACGATATCAAGAACTACCGACCGATCTCCCTTTTACCCACAATCTACAAAGTTCTGACGAGAGCACTGGCATGTCGAGTCGAAGAAAAAGTGTGCAAGTACCTATCTGTTGAGCAAGCTGGGTTTCGTCAACGTTTCTCAACTACTGACCATTTACAAGCTATCAATCAACTTATTGAAAAAACGCATGAATATCACCTACCCATCGCATTCCTTTTTCTTGACTTTCAGAAGGCATTTGATACCATTGAGTTCAACTCACTTTGGAGAGCTCATGCTCACTTCGGAGTTGATACCGATACAATAACGATGATACAACTCCTGTATCAAGCAGCTACGGCCTCGCTTCAATCTGATAAAGCCAATGCTCCGTTCAAAGTACAGAGGGGAGTTCGCCAAGGGGATGCTTTATCGCCAGTTATCTTCATCACGTGTCTTCAGTTCGCAATAGATTCTGTCTACTGGGAAGATGGAGACGGCTATGATATCTTTGGAAAGCAACTGCGCTATCTTGCATTTGCGGATGACGTTGTGCTTATAGCTCGCTGCCCGAGTCGATTACAGTCAATGGCCGTGAAAATTCTCAAAGCTTGTCAGCAAGTTGGACTTCAAATGAATGAAAAGAAAACCAAATGGATGGGTAAGGACAGAGATCGCATTTGGAGGAGTTCAACAATCACACTGAACAGCAACACCATCGAACGCGTAGACTCCTTTATCTATCTCGGTCAGCTACTGCAGTGCCCACGTGATCACGATTAAGAAATATCCAGGCGCATTGGGATGGCATGGAACGCTTTTGGCAAGATGCGGAGATTTCTTACCAACAGAAGCGTAGCTGTTCATCTAAAACGACACTACTTCAACAAAATCATCCTTCCTACACTTCTGTATGGCTGTGAGACGTGGTCAACCACTAGAAAGTCGATGCTAAAACTACTGCGATGCCAGAGAGCAATGGAAAGGCTGATGCTAGGATTTCGACTGAAAGATCACAAATCTTCAACATGGATTCGTTCTATAACAAAGCTGAAGGATGTGGTAGCAGCGGCACGGCAAAGGAAGTGGCGATTTGCTGGGAAAATTTATAGAATGCAAGGCGAAGAAAGATGGACAGGGATTCTCACGCGCTGGATACCATCTGTTGGACGACGCTTTGGAGATGGCAGACCAAGAACTAGATGGGAAGACGACATAAGCACTGTAATGTTTCCTCTGCTTGTAAATGGCAAGAAAAAGTCATGGATTCTAGCCAATGGAGGCGACTAGAACGCGCATATGTGACAACATACTGATTAACAGAAGCCTCAGACAAAATCATCACGGTTTTTATCACTAACATGTATAATTGAGTATGATTAAAAAATGAATAAAATAAATAGCGAAATCATTTGAATCGCTTAAAAAATTTGTAAAAATTGTCCAATGAAACCAGCATGTCTAAAAACACTGCTACACAAATTTCCAGGTTTTCACTTTTTTTCAAGCGGCCTAATTTGCAATGGTGCCGTATGCGAGTTCCCACCGTTAATCCTATAGTAATGAAGAAAGATGAGTGATTTGCTTCTTACCGCAAATATAATTTGGCATCTGCTTTACTAAATGGTACTTGGAGCTGAGCAAAAGACACTGTCAAGGGAGATTAACGTTCAAAGGTGTGAATAATCAGCGTTCAAAAATTGTGTACCAACAGGGACTTTCAATCTGAGTGTCACGGTCGGCACGGCTAAAGCGAGTCGTCTTGGGTCTCTCGCCCCTTCGTTCAAGTAACCCAAGCCAGTCGCCTCGCTTGGGTTACCTGAACGAAGCGGCGAGAGATCCAAGGCCGACCGTGACACTCAGATTGAAAGCCTTTGTACCTTGATAGACCCTGCAAGTAAATTTCAAAGTTTGCGCATCCAGTCTGTTGCGGCTTGCGGCTTACAGACTCCTTTGTATTTGAAAGTATTCGATCTGAAACTTTGCACACATACATTTTTTGACTTTGGAGAAATACTCCAATTACTTTTTGAGCCAGTTTGCTGGGTCTTTTTTATCGTATTGCTATGCTTACTGGATTTGTAGGCGTTTTCACAAAGCAATTTTTATATTCATGTAAGCAGAGGGTGGTGAAGTTCATTTCGTTCCCGAGGTCGACAGAATGCGGAGTTTCCCTAGGACGTATACAGGATCGGCAACGTTTGCTGTTTCGGAGCATGGATGCTGGTCAGGATGCGGGGGTGGAGAGGGAGGGGGACCACTAATTTTTCAGCATCCAAGTTAGTACGGAAGTTGATGCATGGTGAAGGTGAGCGCGTTACGGTATACCAAATAGGAGGTCTCAAAATAGGTATACGCAGCTGAAGACGAGCGCAATACCGTTGGGCGCCAACGCGGCTTTATTAGCCGCAGAGCGCATGAGGTGAAGGATTTACAACGGTGAGGATACGCGCGCGCCGCGTTTGCGCCCGCTCAACTGATACTGCTTCTGCGCTTTCATGCAGTAACCTTTACACATTTCTTTATTGTTAACCAGTGCGTCACCTCTGCTTTGCAGAGGCTCGCACTGGCTGTACTATCCACATGCAACCTCGTAGCGCAAAATGATGGCTTTGATACTTACCTTGCGATGCCGATCATCTCGAATGTAATGTAAACAACTACTCATTCCAAAAGCTTTTTCATGTAAGATCGATGACTTTAAGGGAAAGAAAGTATTCTCCAAAAGATTAAACGCGATTTTGAATCAGTTACTGGGGTTATAATGACTTGATACTCGCCATAAAGATGATGGCAACCATGAGTTACATCTCTGAGCAAAAATTGTCCCGCATTCCCAGGTAAAATCTTGACAAATCGATCATCTACGCAACTATTCCTTTTTGGCGCCGATCTTACGCGAAAGTAAACTTTTTGCTCACTTTTCGGGCTAAGGTCCATGGTTTGCGGATTTACTTTCTAAACGAAACCATGACTTCAAAAGAAGTCCAATTACAGGCCCATTTTGGCGCGCGAAATATCGCGTGGATCTATTTGGCGCACAATTTCACAGGTTCCAATTATCGGATCGGCTTGTGCTTTTGCACATTTTACCTACATGCTGATAGGGTGCTATTACCAAAATTCTAGCTCAAGATTTTTGCTGGAACTCGCTCTACGAATTTCGTGACAGACAGAGATTCACACACACACACACACACACACACACACACACACACACACACACACACACACACACACACACACACACACACACACACACACACACACACACACACACACACACACACACACACACACACACACACACACACACACACACACACAACACACACACACACACACACACACACACACACACACACACACGTAAACAACCCTTAGCCCGTTATTATAAGTTATGATATCTCTCTTCCGCAAAATCTTTTGCTAATTTTTGGGTGCCATTCTGTAAAGCTTGCCTCAGCTTAGATTTATAGCATGTAATATGAATTGCACTCTACCGTCAAGGTTTTTAAAGTTGTGCCAGGTTTACTGTAATATCGTTCTCTGAGTGTATCTTGAAAATGTGACTAGGCCATCTGAAAAACTTTTCGAGCTCGCAATAAGTCTAGTAGGGAAATCAGCGCGTGCAAAAATCTGCTACACAATTTTTCTGGGTCGGTAGTAATCTGGTCGAAACTCCGAGTTTGAAGCTCTGCTTAACTCAGAGATAACTCTTAGTTCCGTTTTTGAAACTCTGAGTTACGCTTATTGAAACTCTGAGTTCCGCTTTCGTAATTTCGAATTCCAACTCTCAAGCTCGGAGTTTTGCTTTGAGGAGCTGTTAAGCACTTTACTGCAAAAGCGACGTTAAAGTAAGGACTCGAACCTGTATGGTCTAGCGTAAAGATCCTATCACTAAACCGCTAGATCATGACACACCCATGAACATTAAAATTGCTTTGCCATAATGTACTCACTCGTTCCATTAACACTTAGCAGGTCAAAACAAGTTATACCAAAGCCTCACTCATTTCCATTTCTATCGGGCAGTGATATTTCATCACGAGGATTGGTCTTTTGCGCAGCTGAAATCTTCAAACAATAGAGAAAGCGGATGGCATACGCAATGATAAGAATTGGCTATTAGGATTTGCGCACAGAATAAATCCTCCGGGCAAAGTTTGCCCTTCCATGATTTCGTCTTACTTACCGTATACCTACCGTAACCGTTCCATATGTCACCAGTGTATGTAGCAGATAGATTGTCCGTAATCTGCATCCCGAATAACTCTAGTGTACCAAGTTTCGATCAGTTTCGTGATTTCCTCCTATCTACCGTAAACCTACCTTAACCTCGTCAGATGACACCACAGTATAATCTGCATGTCATATTCGTTATCGGCGCCCGAATAACCCCAGTGTACCAAGTTTCGATCAGTTTCGTGATTTTCTCCCATCTACCGTAAACCTACCGTAACATTTCTACATGACCCCATAGTCAAAAATGGGTACCATATGCGTAATTAGCGCACCGAATGACCCCCTGGGCCAAGTTTTTACAAAATTTCTTAACTTTGTAAATCACTGCGCACCACGATACCCCATCATGCCTGCTTAAACTACGAGCAAAATGTACCCCGGAGGACTTTTTAGCTGCCCCTCTTCTTTTGCGCACTATTTCTCTTTCTCTGACCAAACTCACAAGGAGAGGATACTTAGTCGAAAGCACCAATCCAGATGAGGCATATACCATCTTAGAGCGCTTGAAACGCTGATTCTAAATCTGCAGTTTCTAGCTGCGGAGCGGTTTTGTAGAGGGAGTTATGAGGGGTGTTTCCTCTGAGGTTGAGGCGCCCTCCACCAGGTCTCCCCCTACCTATGAGCACTGTAGAGGAGTACCAATTGTGGCAACTGACCTAGTGGTAAGTGACGTGCTTGATAAAGAGAGTGTCAAGGTTTTAATCATCTTCGCATGCTAAATTGAACTTCTAAATGGCTTTAGAGCCCTAAAGCATGAAACTTCTGATGATATGGATACTAATCGAAGTTAGAAGTGTTAAAAAACTAGAGTAATATGAGTATTACAATCTTTACTGTAATCTTCATTCAAGTTACTTACCATTGGTCAGTTGCCATCAGCTGATACTCCTCTACAGTGCTTACAGATAAGGGGAGACCGCTGGAGGACGCCTAAATCCCAGAGCGGAGCACCCTTCATAACTCCTTCTACAAAACCGCTCCGCAGCTAGAAACTGCAGATTTGAAATCAGCGTTTCAAGCGCTTTAAGATGATATATGTTTCATCTGGATTGGTGCTTTCGACTAAGTATCCTTTCCTTGTCAGAGTTATCTCTGAGTTCCACGACAGATTGGAACTCGCACCAAACTCAGAGTTATCGCAGACACTAGTTGCGTGTTTGGTGGCGCTGTTCCTTGTGCAGGACGATTTGGACAATGTTGCGCTACTAGGAATAAACTACGTGTTAAGAAGAATCCTGCCATATCCAGAAGAAGCTCCAACGATCAAGGACCAGAAGCCTCCATCGATCAAGGACAAGAAGAAGTGCTGCAGCTCAAATCGAGGAGGAAGCACCACTGGTCGAGGAGCAAAGAAGTAAGCTTTACTACGAAGTTATCAATTTAGCAGAAGACTTCGTCGACACCAGAGAAGTCTACCATGCCGAAAGCCAGTGAAGAGCGGCATGGCGACTCTCTGGGGAAGGTCCTGTCGGTCGGTCGACCAGATGCGGCTCCAACAGGAGGAGATGAAGCTGTATATGCAGCTTCAACAAGAACAGATGCAGGCCCGACTACAAGTTCAACAGGAGCATATGCAAGCCCAATGGCAAGCCCAGCAAGAGCAGTGCAAATGCAATCGCAAGCTCTACAGGAGCAAATGCAGGTGCAATTGCAAGCACAACAGGAGCAGATGAAGACGTTGGTCACTGCTTTGACCAGTAACCAAAGGGTAGCAGTCCAGGATGCCAGCAAGGAGCAATATGACCAGCTGGGGAAGGACGTGCAGAGATCTACCTTAGACGAAGAAACAGGTAACACCTTTGCTTACTGGTATGGCAGGTACGAACAGGTCATTCGCGATTCCCAGCTTTCGGATCAGAAGAAGCGCGACTTGGTCCTGATGAAGCTGGATGAAGAAGCATACCGGAAGTATGCCGATGAGGTCCTGCCTGCGCAACCGAACGACTTGGACTTCGACACCACCGTCGCGAATCTCCAGAAGCTGTTCGCCTCCAAGAAGACGCTCATCAGAAGACGGTATGAGTGCCTTAGGATAACCTGCCCTCCGCTTACGCCAGCATACGTAGTTTCGCGAGTACGCCAAGACTATCAAGCGGATGACGAGGATGCCCGGCTCAAGGAGGTCGACTACACGGCGATGAACACGCTGCAGTTCGTAGCAGGTCTTCAAGATCCCTCGCTTAGGGAACTTCGCCTTTGGATGATTCGGCGACTGGACACTCACACGGAAGAAACACCGTTAACAATAGAGGATCTCGTCACGGACTATGAGAATTTCACTGCCCTGAAAATGGATAATACAGACATGGAAGGCACGCGCGACATCCACGCTGTATGGAAGAAAAAGGTAAACTGCTTCATATGCGGAGGACCACATTTCAGAAGAGAGTGCCCTCAATCTGGCAGCACTGGTCGGATGAAGCGACGGAGGATAGGCGCAAAACACTTTGGTCGCAAAGGACAGTGCAAGAATGTGGTCGCTTTCGACGCCGAGAGCGCGCGGACTTACCCCGACGTCGCAGTGAGAGGATGTTCTCGCAAGCTCCAGCTGGATACGGGTGCAGACATAACCCTGATATCGCATAGAGCTTGGAAGAGGATGGGATCGCCTGCTCTGGAACCCTGTGTGATGCCTGTGAAAACCGCAGACGGAACGCCGATGCAGATTCATGGTAAATTCTCAACCGACTTTTCCGTTAGAGATCGAGTTACAGGGAAGATGGTTCATGGAAATGGCACATGCGTCATCGAAGGCTCTAATCTACTAGGACTGGAATGGTGCATCCAGCTGCCGGCATACAAAATGTTGAAGGACAACTACCATTGCAAAAAGGTGACTAGCGAAGAGAGATTCCGAGCCGAAGTGGTCGCCGATTTGAAGAAGAATTATGCGGAAGTCTTCAGCTGCGACCTAGGAAAATGCACGAAGAGTAAGGCAAAGTTAGTCTTGAAGAGCGATGCTGTTCCAGTTTTCGAGAAGAAGCGACCGGTGCCCTACGCTTCAGCACCGGAACTGGAAGCCGAAATCGATCGCTTGGTAGCCGAAAGAGTCATTTCTCCGGTCGAACACTCAGAATGGGCAGCACCGGTAGTTGCTGTCAAGAAGAAGAACGGGAAAATCCGTCTATGTGCCGACTTCTCGACAAGATTGAACGATGCATTGCAGTTGCATCAGCACCCATTGCCCACAGCGGAAAATGTGTTCGCAAATTAAACGGAGGCCAGCTCTTCACACAACTCGACTTAGCCGAAGCTTATTTGCAAGTGGAAGTCGAAGAAGCATCGAAGGAGATGTTAACCATCAATACGCACAAGGGATTGTATCGTTACAATCGCCTACCATTCGAAGTGAAATCCGCTCCCGGTATCCTCCAGCAGATAATGGATGCGATGATAAGCGGACTGGAAGGCGTAGCCGCTTATCTTGATGATATCATCATCACAGGAAAGATTTATGAAGAACATCGCAAAAACTTAGAATCGTTGTTCAGGCGTACTAAGGACTACGGATTCCACGTCAGACTGGAAAAGTGTAGCTTCCTGATGCCAGAAATCTGTTACCTCAATTGCATTATCGACAGAAATGGACGCCGTCCGGACCCAAAGAAGATTGAGGTCATCAACAAAATGCCAGCACGGAAGAACATAGCGGATGTTCGCTCATTCCTTGGTATGATCAATTACTATGGATCGTTCGTATCGGAAATGCGCCAGCTGCGTGCGCCCCTGGACGAACTTTTGAAGAAGAACGCACACTTCAAATGGACTGAAGAATGCGACAAGGCATTCAAGCACGCCAAGGAAATTTTAGCTTCGGATCTCCTACTTGCACACTTTAATCCGAGTTTGCAGATAGTCGTTGCCGCCGACGCGTCAGATTATGGAATTGGAGCAGTAATCTCGCATAAGATGCCGGACGGAACTGAAAAAGCTATCTGTCACGCAAGCCGAAGTCTCACTGCCGCAGAGAAGAATTACGGGCAGATTGAGAAGGAAGGACTTGCATTGGTCTTTGCAGTCCGTAAGTTCCATCGCTACATTTATGGACGTCGATTCAGATTGCTGACCGACCACAAGCCACTGCTGCATATCTTTGGACCGAAGAAGATGGTGCCGGTGTATACAGCAAACAGGTTACAGCGATGGAAACTGATTCTCCTTGCATACGACTTCGACCTGGAGTACCGGAAAACGACGGAGTTTGGACAAGCCGATGCCCTATCTCGACTGATCCCTCCAAGACCATTGCAAACCAAGGACGTCATGATTGCAAAGATTGAAGAAGATGTGCGAGCTGTTCAAGCTGAAGCGATACGAGCGTTACCAGTTACCAGGAGTAAGATTGAAGAGGAAACCGGTAAGGACGAAATCATTATGCAGATCATACGAATGCTGAAATCGGGAGCATGGCCGTCCAAACCGAAAGAAGAGTTCAGCAGTTGGAAAGCACTGAGTGAGAACTTGTCAGTGCAGAATGGTTGCTTGTACTTTGGCCACAGGATAGTCATTCCATCCTCACTGCGATCAGCAGTCATGAAGCATTTACACGAGGGACACCCAGGAATGACACGAATGAAGATGCTTGCAAGAGGTTTTGCATACTGGATGGGCATCAACAGAAAGATCGAGGATTCAGTCCGTCGATGCAGGGAGTGCCAGGAAGCTGCCAAGATGCCAGTCAAGACAGTGCTCAATTCGTGGAAGATGGAAGAAAAGCCATGCAACCGAATCCACATTGACTATGCAGGACCATTAAATGGAAAGATGTATCTTGTCGTAGTCGATGCGTACTCGAAATGGCTGGAAGTGCTGGAAATGTCGTCATCGTCAACTACAACTACCTTGAAAGAACTTAGGTTGCTATTCGCTCTATTTGGAAAACCGCGAGTAATCGTGTCGGATAACGGAACTCAGTTCACAGCAAAGGAGTTTCAAAACTTTTGTGAAGAGCGAGGAATCCAGCACTTGCGTTCGCCCCCATTCCATCCACAATCAAACGGACAAGCGGAAAGGTTTGAGGATATCTTTAAGAGAACCTTCCAGAAAATTAAGGAGGGAGGAACGACAGAGAAGCTTGCCGAGTTCCTGCAGTCGTATCGACGAACGCATTGTACAACTGCTCCAGAACAACGTTCACCTGCCGAACTGCTGCTGGGACGTCAGATGAGGACACCGCTGTCGCTGTTGAATGAAGATTTTGAAGAAGAAGGAAAGATAGGCAAAAACCATGGAGAAGCAGTTTAACCGCCACCATGGAACACGAAGGAAAGCGTACCAGCCAGAAGAAGCCGTGTGGGTACTGTGATTTTCGCTCTGAATGTGAAAAATGGATTCCAGCACGAGTAAAGGAACGCTATGGAGAAGCGCTCTATGACGTGCTTACGGAAGATGGAGAGTTATGGAGACGTCATGCGAACCAGATGCGCCGCGCCGCAAGTATGGATCGACATCGTGACTCAACACCGTCCATCCCCGACGAAGACCGACGTAACAATGGTATGGATGCTGCTGAACACCAAGCCACCTCGTCTACGCCACCGACATCAACCAGATCAAGTCGCCGTCGTCGCCCACCAGAACGTCTACAAGTAGATCTTTATTATAAGATGTACCGTTATTCATCTTAGGAGGGAGGTGTTGTAGAGCCGTCCCTTATACTGGAACTTGCTCACTCACTATAGGCTAGGTCGATATGGTCTCTGTGGTCGCGGCGTACCCGCCGCACCTTGATATATTTGTGTGTGTTGTTCTCTAGTTATTCCTAGTGAACCCGCGGCACATACGCCGACGTGTATAGGGGGAATCTTTGTGTTTTTCTAATAAATCGTCAACGACTCAACGCGTTCTACTACAGATTCCCTCATCGCAGCAGATCTGAAAAGAAGTAAGTGTCAGTGGAAGCGTCTTGTCGAGGTCAATCCAAATCTGGCCTCCGTATCTGCTCGGAGTTCTCTAGAAGAAGTTTGTGCGTTGTGTCCAATGGCAAAGTTCATGGCACCTTCCCAAGAACTAATGGTTTGATGGTTTATCAGCACTTATTTATGTTTCTGGTTAATATGTGCATTGCTTGCAGTCAGCACACTAACAGCTTGCCACCTATGCACCCCTAAGCGGAGTTAAACGCACATCATGCATCAAACCGCTCATAGCCTCCTCCAGAGAATTCCGCAACATATACGGAAGGTAGATTCGTAGTCAGCTCATCCGGATGCATCTAACTATGTGCGGACCAATTCTTCTCTGCGATTGGGGATGTTGTAAGGGAGATTGATAATTCGTTTTATACTGTAGATCAGATTTGGAGCCAGCTCTACAGGATAGAAACTAAAGGTCGGCAAAAGCTTTGTAGAACGACAGAACGACCAAAAGGTGTGTACTTACATTAGAGATACCCTGTATTTATCCCATCAGTGGCGTACCCAGGACTTCCGCTCGCAGGGAAGGGGGTACAAAAAAATTTTGAGTTTTTCCTGTGCAGTGCTGTGCTAATCTGTGCTTAATTATTTCAATGATATCTCAAAAGCTTGGATGTAGGGATCTGGAAATGGTTACACCTAGTAAGTGAACATGCCGGTGTTTGATCAGCACTTCTGGCAGTGGTGTTAAAGGGGAAGGGGTCATTAAAGTATTAGGTCGTTCCGAAAGTAATGTCGCTTTTTTCAAATGAATGTCACATTTCAAGGAATCAAGATTTTCAAGAGATCTTAAGAGTTTTCGATACAGCATTTCATTCTCTATCTAATGTTTGTAATTTCAATGCATAATGTTCAATGATCCCTCGAGAAATTACCAAAACATGCGACTCATACTTTTCGCCATGGTCAAGTTAAACTATTTTTCTAAACCTTTGCACCTATTCTCCGAACAAGTACAAGCAGGTAGATAGGGCAAATCCTATAGGACGCAGTTGATTATTTTCTTTCCCTTAGCTTGCTTCTTATACTTTCCGGCACCAATTTTTCAATGCCATCAAATTCCATATTTGGTCAACTCAAACCTCACTGAACAACAATCGGCAAGCAGCTCGGGGTGTCATTTGACGCCGCTTTAGCCTTTTTTTGTTTCCGATTCATCAAGTTTTCAGGGATAAGACCATCATAATTCAGGTTTTCCAGGGCACCCTAGGCTGTACCCGAAATTTTCGAAAGTTGCTAATCTAAAGAGGTAAACGCTCATTTGCTCTGTAAAATTAGTGTCAAACCATAATCCATCTTTGTAAGTTTCAAAATCCAAAGATTTACTGGTGTTTGATGCATTTGTCTAAGACGAGCCTGCTAAAATTCGGTGGTTCTATCAAAAAATCTATACAAAAATTATGACGAGCTGTGGAAAGTAGAAAAAAGTTGTGCTGTTTCCTGTAGGTTTGCTCTATCCATCCATTACCTGGACTCCTTTCGAGGGTTGTAATAAAGACTTAGAAAAATTTTGAAACTTGGCCTTCTCAAAAGCATGGGTCACAAATTTTGACAATCCTTCGAGAAGCTATTGGATTTTGTGCAGTGATTATACAACCATTAGAAAGAGAATGAAATACTGCATCTTAGGCTACCAAAATCTCTTTCATATCTTTGTTCCACGAGGTGTGATGTACGTTTGAAAAAAGCGACATTACTTTCGGAACGACCTAATACATCAAGAGGACCGAGCGCCTGGTCAAGGCATGGCACAGATCGAATGGAAGCAGGATGGACTTTGTTTATAAGAGCAAAAGCAAAGGAACATCGTTTCGGGTGGGGGGGGGGGGGTTTCGCGAAGCCCCGAAAATAATTATGTACATACATTAATAACGAAGTATGTGAAGAAAACTGGAAATACGGTGTGCAAGACAGTTCAAACCACTTCGCAACCATTCAGTCAAGCAAAGGTAGGTCATTACACGATTAACGTGCTACATCGTGTCTTGCACAAAAAGCGCGCGCGAGTCAAAATCAACAAATGCTCATTTACAGCGTGAAGTGGTCAAATTCCAACATAGTTAACTTTGTTTCAGAGGTGAATTAGCTATCCGTTTTTGCACTTAAGACAAAGCACTACTCCTTCTTTGTCTACCTCAGGAATCCCGCTTCAGAAGACCTGCAAACTATGGAAGAAGCCAACCAAAATCTCGTCTTTCCCATTTTTCGCTTTTGATCGCTGTGCTTTCACTAAATATTCTTAGAGCTAAGAAGACAAATCAGGCTCCAAACAGTCCTATGGAATCTACAAGGTTTAGGCTATCGACTCATATAAATACTGTCTGCTAAAAATGTTTTTTGATATAGTTAATGGGGTGCGGCACTCCCCTTTAAAAGCTGCGGCTGCCGCAGCTTTTAAGGGGGTGTGCCGCACCCCCTTAACTTGCCTTCAAAATCCAGAAAACGCTCTATTGCTAGTATGAGTATTGAGCACATAGCTTCTTCTTGCTACACTGGAAATTTGGAGCCGAACGCCCCACCCATAAGAAAACTATGGCCCTTTCAATATGCACATTCAGATCAAAATCAGCCGTCAAATTACGTGTGATTGTAAAGTGCAGTCACAGAAAATCGGGCATACAGCTCTCAGAAATCTAAAGACTCTCTAGAAAAGGATGGTGTCCTCCAGAATGTCACACTTTGAGGTCCAGAGGTTAAGAGGAGGAAGAAGGGGTCGTTTGAGGGCTTTCATGGGAGGGGGGGGGTCGAAAGATTTGTGCCTGACCTCTTTCTCAACTCTGGTAATGCTATCTTAGGTACATAGTTCAGGGGGGGGGGGTCTTATTAAGACAGCAATAAGGGGGGGGGGGGTCGTAACCAGCGATCGTGTGCCACACCCCTTGCTTGACCCTGATTATGTGTGAAGGTTTGAAACTTTTGTGAAGTAGTACTTTTTCAAACCGCACGATCTGAGATTGTATGGAGCATATATTTTGTAAGTTCACATAAGTTTGGATTTTTCTCTCAAGGACGGATTTTTTCAAGAATCTGCCTTTGGGCTTCAAGCATTTCATGTCGTTGCCTTTCAATTGTTTTTTGCCTTGATTCCCTCATAAATCGCTCTATTAGATATCGCGGTCCAATGTTGCGGTCATTTTATGACCCATAATTTTCTTTTGAGGAAGTCAGTCGCCGAAGCTTTGCTCACTTCTGTAAGCGTAGGGCTAGGACATTTATTAGCAGTTTTTGAAAAACATCCAGCTGTTCAGTACGTAGAAAATCAGAAAATTCTACATTGCGGACTTTGAGACACACTGAAAAAATGTTGAAAAAACTGAGAGATTTTGAATTGAATTTTCTTCTTTCTCGCAAACTTCTTTGTCCGATCTTTTTAATGTATTTTGTACTACTGCTTGCGACTACAAGATAGGCCACTTATCATTCATGCTAAGAACTTTGAAAGAAGTTATGAATTGTCAAAAACAAGGTTTTAGCAGAAGAACCTTTTTTGTCTTTTGGTCCGTATTTCTCTTTCCGTTTATGGTTTGGGTACAAATGACTGTGCGCTGTATTGCGAAAGGTTTGCTGTTTCTGGGGGTTTTTACCGAATTTTGAAATGTGGATCTTTTAAAAAGTTATAGTACGTCAAAGTGAGAGTTCGCAAATCGGCCATTAGTTTTGCATCAACCTAATGCAGTATGACTCCCGCAGAGAGGGAACTTGACGCCGACCTACGTAAACAGACTAGGGAGAGGAATCGAGGAAAACCATCAAAAGAGTGGGTCGTCTACAGGGGAGAACTTAAACATATCACACAGCTTTCAAGGCGTCCCTTGCAGGGAAACGCATAAACATGCATGGTCTACTTGATCATATCTCTTTTTATCTATTTAATGCCCGTAGCCTGACTAACAAGATGCAACTACTTTATGCTTTTTTGCGTTTACACTTTCCTGATGTTCTTTGTGTGACTGAAACTTGGTTGAGCCCAAAATTTTTAGATTCAGAACTAGTAATTGATCTTCCCTACTCGATTTACCGGAAAGACCGCTTGGGAAGTAGAGGCGGTGGTGTATGCTGTTTGGTAAAAGATGACTTTCCAGTGCAACACATATCATATAAGCATACTATCAAATGCGGTCTTCTTTGCCTTGATATATTCTCAGTTCATACGCTATCGCCTCTAAGAATTATAGTGGTGTACAGACCCCCGTCTGCTACTACCACAGACGATGATGCTCTTATAAATGGAATCACTGATTTATGCTCCCTTCCAGTTGAATATATTGTAGTAGGCGATTCAATGTAGATGCAATCTTTCCATGTAGGCACCCACAAAACGAGCGTTTCCTCAACCTCTTCCTAAGCTTGAACCTAATTCAAAACGTGATGATTCCAACAAGAGGTAATTCAGCATTGGATCTAGTTTTCTCTAGTAGTGATATTGTGAAAAACTTGCACACTCGTGCTCCCTTTGGCTCATCCGATCACATGGTCGTAACAATTCAAACAAGTTTTTTATTCTCAAAAAACATTTTTTGCCTTTTCCTGTTTTCTTTAGAGCTGATTATAACAAGATCAATAGCGCCCTTTCGTGCTTGAACTGGATGAGCATTTTCAAAGACTTTCACTCAGTCGACGAATTATTTTACCGATTCTGCAGGGAATTATACCAAGTTTTTGCCAAATATGATCCATTTACGTTTGAGAAAGCTTCATACCACACTTAACCTCCACATATTCTCAATCTTCTTGAACAAAAATCACGACTATTCTCTACTCTCCAAGAACCTCTGAAACACCCTTTCTATAAATAAGTTTGCTGTGATTTGAACTACCACCTTAAGAAATTTCTTTGTAACTTCGAACTCCGTCTTGCCAGAAAAGGCAGCAAAACGTTTTTCCGATATTTCAAAAAGAGAACTAAAAGTGTTACGAAATTACCAGCCTTGTCTGATTGTTCCGGAATTCCTCTGGAAAATGACCAGGAGAGGGCGCAAGCTTTGGGTCTATTCTTTGCCACTGTATATGAAAACAATACCCAAAATGCTTCAGATTTTTTACCAGCTGTTCCATCCGTCGTTCGTGTCACCGAATCCTTTCAAGAATTACATATCAACGCTGATATCGTTTATGTAGTTATGAAAAAACTCAAATCCATGGTTTCAGCTACATATGATGGCATTCTACAAATTGTATACAGAAATTGTGCTGATTCTCTTTGTGTTCCTCTTTCATACATCTATAATGTATCTCTAACTCTGGGCTTAGTTCCCCAAATCTGGAAAGAAGCCCTTGTAACACCTACTCTTGAGAAGGAACGCAGTGATTCAGTGGCAGATTATCGACCCATTAGCATAATGCCCTCGGCTGGTAAGATTCGAGAGAGGATACTGTAGCGTAAACTTTACGAATGGTTCGAAGAAAATCATATACTATTACCAAACGAACAGCATGGTTTTCTTCCTGGATGTTCAACTACGACCTTACTTTTTGACTCTGTCTTTGACTGGACAACTGCACTCAATCATGGCAAATCAATTGATATTATCTATTTTGATCTTTCTAGAGCATTTGATAAAGTGAATCATGAAAAACTTGTAGCGAAACTTAAAAACTACGGTATTCGAGGACCTGTTCTCTCTTGGTTATCATCATACCTCCATGAAAGAGGAATCACCGTTCGTGTTGGATTTAACTATTCCAATCGATACCATTGCAGTAGCGGTGTACCACAAGGTGGTATTCTTTCGCCTCTCTTATTTTTGATCTATGTTGCCGAGTTACCTGCTTATTTGGAGACTCATCCAGAACTCAAAACCCAAATGTTTGCCGATGATATTGAGATTTATTTTTGTTATGAACAAACTCAACAAGCCGTGGCTTTCAAAGCACTTTCGTCTTCAATTCACAAAATGGCTTTATGGTCTGAAGAATGGAACCTTCCGGTAAATCCGGCAAAGACTACAGTAATGCACCTCGGTGACTCTCCTCGTTGCACGTACTACTACAATGGTACTGAGCTCAAAACGTCTAACCTTGCAAGAGATCTTGATGTAATGATTGATAAATCGCTTACGTTTTCCTCGCACCTTGATTTAGTCTTAAAAGAATCGTATTCTGTTCTCTTCACTATCCTGAGAAGCATACATAGCAAAGATCCTAATGTTTTTCTAACTTTATATAAAAGTTACGTTTTACCACTCGTTGAATACGGGTGTATGTCAAGAGGCGCGATTTTTATTGCCAGCTGGACATCAAATTGCACATTTTAAATGTTTAACAATGTTCTAGGGGCCTTTCAAATTTCTGAGAAATTATTGAAGGTCGTTGCATGAGCTGTCTGATTTTGTCATCTAAAAAAATATCCACAACAGAAACATTGGAGGTCAAAAACTCACGAAAATGCAAATAATGGCAATTTCGTGAATATTTCGCTCATTTTTGCAGCAAAAGCCGCGAAACTTAGTGAGTGGTAACTTCGAAGAGCTAGTAAGCTAAACGACTTTCTCTGGAATTTTTTGAAAATTTGTGTAGTGCAGAAATGGGCTTTTAAGTTGGTGACAGCCAGAGAAATCGCGCGCCTCACTCTTGCTTATCTAAATCTGGTTAAAAAAAAGTGAGATAAAGCGAAAGTGATCAAGCCTGATTTATACACGGTACCCAAAGTCAGAAAAGTAAAAACTATTCAAAGTAGTCAATTTTACATGCTATGATTCCGATGTCATGTCATATTGGTGGGTAGTGTCAGACTGACTTCCAAAACTGAGTGCGGCTGTTATCTGAGGACATTTTTCTTTCTTCCAAAAATAATTATTTCAGGTTTCTGTCTTATGTTTACTTCTTTGTTGCTCTTTGAATGAGTATTAATTGTATTCCATGATTTGTAAAGGCGCACTTCCTCTGCAATAAATATAATATAATAATATAAATACTTATAGGGCTTATCAAATTGAGTGTCGTTTGCACCGGCATCTCCATCTTCGCGCTGGAGTCTGCGTCTCTTCCGCAGGGCTGCTCTCTAAGCACTTTCCCAGGGCGAGCGTGGGAAAGGAGGAGCATCAATCGATTGGAAGTGATTAGGGAGCATGTACCGCAGAAGAGACGCAGAGCCCAGCGCGAAGATAGAGATGCTGTGCAAACGACACCCAATTTGATTAGCCCTATACATAGGCTGTAAAAATGTGCAAGTGACTTGTTTATTCCTGAATAATTGAAAATAATTTCTGGAAATTTATAAAAATTCAAATTAGCTTTGTAATAAAACTTTCGGGGGCATAGACAGCCACGCCCCTTTTTTTAGACTTCAGGGGTTATGCGCCAGCTAAAAATTTTAAGAGCGCCCCAAAAAAATTTTCAAAGCGTGGCCAAGAGCACGCACCTTCATTTAAAAAAAATTTTGCCGCCTCTTCCTCCGGACGGAAATCCTTGGGACTGCAACTGGTATCAAGGTAGGTCTGCTGTATATTGAAGCATGTGAATGTCGTAACCAGGGCTCGGCACGAGGTGGCTAGATGAAAATGGAAAAAACGAAGTCCTCCTTGACTTTTGGGAATTTTTACGAAGTTCCCTTTGACCCTCAACTAAATTTCCTCTAAAAACCTGAAAAATTCCCCAAAATCCCCCAAAAAACGAAACGTCGACTAAAAAAAACGTTGCCAATTTTGCGTCTCTCTTCGGTCACAAAAACGAAACCCCCTTTGCTTTTTGTCCCAAAAACGATATCCAGCTTGCTTGTAAGCCACCTGCGCCGAGCCCTGGTCATAGCTCGTAGAGGGAGGGAACTTAAATTCGAACGAAATCTTATTTCACATTTTGGCTTCCATTCTTGTAAAAGTCACTGATAATATTCAAGCTTGGTACAATGTTGTAGAGTTTGCTTTGGCATATTTCACGAATTGCTGCATGCTTCATTTAGTACTTCAAGGAAACTTCCTCTAGCAATGCCGACTTTCTCACCAACCTAATAGCTGCGTATAGCACCTGTAAAAATTTGAAACAATTATGAAGCAATTTTCACAATCATTTTTGTAAAAGCACGTTCAACGGTGTAGATAGTATCTTAAACTGCAGCAGAATGGAGAGCATGAAAAATTATATCAATGAACTTTGTAAGTTGATAAAAATTGGGGTCATATGAATATGTTGTTGAGTCCTTGCATTAGCAGAACATAAGATTAATCAAGTCATTTGTGTTGGTTCACATTTGTCCACATGCTTGTATCTCTATGGTTTCCTTTGGTATACCACTAGGGGAGCCGAATTTCCAAATTATGTACTTGAGAGAGTCAAAACCTACAAAATATGGTACTATGCTAGAAAAACAGATTCGTAGTGAAAAAAGCACCTTTATTGATGTTTCCTATAACTTTTCCTTCAACAAAGGGTGTATCATTGGTGAGTATACAAAAAATTGAATTATACGCTGTAGGATCATTTTCCAGAGGCAGCATTACAATAGAACCGGAACTGAAATAGGTAAAGTACAATAATCATGTAAATTTCTTTAAATTTAGAAAGTAGGTTACAATACCTGCCAGGTCCTGTCCTTACATCTGTTTCCTTTACTATTCCAGATAGTGTAGCAGCACGGCCGCCGCATCCATTTTTGAACTATAATTTATGCAGCGGTACGAGATATTTGGGGAGGTAAGGGGGGGGGAGGGGTAGAAACTTTTCCGGCTAACCGAGTATGCTTCAAAAAATGTCTACAAGCCTAATAAGAACGTTTTTAATTGAAAATAAATGATAGGAGTGGCGAAAAGATTTTGAAAAATTTTTTGAGAGGTGTTTTTCCTTTTTTAGTTGTACTATCTGTGTCGAAAAGAAAGAAAATTCTTCTGCAAATTTGCACCGTACACTAAGTGTAGGTTTTACGAAGCAGTTGCTGCATTTTTGCTTTTCTGCGAATCGTGAACCGTTGTACCTAATTTTTGAAAAGGATGTAAAAAGAATGACTTACCCTATAATCACCAGAAGAAATTATTCCTCTTTCCGAATCTATGGCGTATAAAGGTGCACCTTCAAAACTTGTGCGAAATTCTCAATAAAGTCATTGATAGCAAGATTTAGTCAACTCCCAAATAAGTTGACCAACTTGTTTCATATCTTGGACCATCGCCTCTACACAAATTTACAAAATTTTGAACCAGTTGATAACTGGCTTTCCGGTCGAGTCGGGCTTCTAATCTGAGAAGGCCATTTCAAACGCTGTCAGTTCAGCAAAAAATGCTACAACCTATCGATGATTGGCCCGCCTTTGTATCCAATTTCCATGAAGATCCATGGATCCATAGCACAATATGGAATCGGGATACGAGTTCTCTGCGTAACATTTTTGGGCTTCATCCTCACACTCAAATAGGGCTTACCATGTCAGTAACTGGCGCAGTGGCCTCTGAAATCAGTCCAAGTAGTGAGGTCATCATAGCTGAAGGTTTAGCTACTCGCGAGAGGGTTAGTAAGACATTGGTCTTAACTACAGAAAATGCTAGCTATTTACTAATCAACATGAAATGATAGCGCTTTTGATCAAACTTCCATCTATCAAAACTTCCACTAATCTATCTTCAAAAGTCGGTCGAAAAAAAGCGCCTTCCAAAGTATTAGTGCAGACTACAGCATTTCTTTCCGTTTTTATGCATAATTTTCCTATTCAAAGATTGCAAAGATTGCCCCTCTTTTGGCATAACGGTCTTTTTATAACGTGCCATACCAAAGCTGTGCAAGAAGAGCTTCTATCGGAAGATTAGTGTGAGTGAGGACTATGCACCCTCGATTTATAATGGTTATTACACTGTCCGAAACCTTTTATCGTTTTTGATCGGTCACTAATACTTACAGAACACGAACTGCTCGGATTCCTGTTCCTGGATTATTCAGCTATTTATCCATTTCTGATAGCAATATTATCATTCTGTCTAGGGGCTGTCCCTGTAATGTTATAACCAGGGCTTTTCGAGCAGGTTAGCGGGGACGCCAATCAAAGCTAAAACTTGATTATTTTTCACCAACGATGTTGAATAACAATCAAACTTCAATTCGCGAAAACTTCGATTTCGGTTTTCGCTTCAGTATCTTTTATAGCTTACCAAAAATTGGGATCTCCAAAACTTAATTTTTTGAGGCTCCAATTAGCAATTCAAAAGAACCTGAAGGCACTATCGCGTAGTCTGCATTTGCTCTACTTGAATCTAAGTTAGTTTTTTCCAGAACTTCAAAGTGAAATTTTGAAAATGAGCCGAACTTAGCATGTAGAAATAGTGAATAAAGAATTTTGGCAGTTATCAAAAAGTGTTCAGAAGATGGCTCGAAAACGTGACTATTAAAATTAAAAAACGCTGCACCGAAATGCATATCTGAACGTCTTTCTATCTTCATTATGCGGGTTTTACAAACGTTCAGAAAATAACAAAAGTCTCTGAGGCAACCCAATATTTTCCCCTCCAGTTTTTAAGGGTACCTCCTGTCTTGCACTGTGCCTTAGGCGCCAATTCGACCTGTCACATCCACAATTTTTTGTTAAAAAAACGGTCAGGTAATTCAATTAACTCGTTTGCACTACATCACAAAGAGGGTTTTCCAGGATATAACTGTTACACATTATTTTTTCTGGGGAATATTTTTTACATGTTTTTTTATAAGGCCAAAAAAATGTTTTCTGTAAGGTGTTGGGATTTGTTATTTTGCCTCATTAAGAACAGAAAACAAGAAGGAATGAACCCAAGTCAAAAACTCTGATGCAACCTTCAGTTTATTCTTTGCCTTACTGCCGTACTATAACGCTCCACCCATACTATTAGTGGCGATCCTAGAATTTCAGTTCGGGAATTTTTTTACAGAGTTCAGCTAAATTTTCAAAAATTTTGAAAATTATTTTGACTTTGGTAACAAGTCATTTGTTTTTATCACTTATGTGAATAACTTTCGAATATTTTGCTATTCGTTCTCGGCTCCCACACTCTCAGTCCGCCACTGGTGATGGATTTATCTACCCTTGTATTATTGCAACTGTTCAATGTGCTCGTTTATATTCTCCTTGGTAGGGCAAAGGAAGTCAGTGCGTTGTTAGAAGAAACTTCGTTTACTTTTATTTCTCCAACGCAGGTACACATGAGTTGGAATTAAATTGCTGTACATACATATATAAAACATAAAACATGCCTCGGTGAGATCAACATATCCTGGTCAATTGCTGGCTTTTCAAAATAAGGAAGAGATTATCAAAAGTGAGTTACTTTACGAACAGCAGAACCAGGAAGGCACATTCTGTGCAATATCTATGCTTAAAACAATAATGTGCATGTCTCAAAGGATAAACAATGTAGGAGGAAAGTGGAATGGTGTGACAATGACGGGTGAGAACAATGACAGAGTGACAGTAATAAAGAAATGCGCTATTCACTTTAAAAGTGAGATGAGAACCCGTGAAAAAAAAGACAATTTTTCGTTGATTGACATGCATTATTACAAACTTACTGTCAGCATGCTAATATATTGATAGAACTGTAAAATACAAATATATTTCTAAACATTAACGTCCAGCATAGGCCTGACTAGTTCTTGAGACAACCGGGACATTTTAAACCGGGAGAAGTACGATAATTTTGTATTTTTCGCGCAATCGACCTACTCGAAAGATTTTCGCTGATGTCCCAGCTGTCTTTAACATTACTAGGCTGGCCATATGCCCTTTATTAGACCAAAGTAGCGATCCGTAGGTCCACAACTGGGGGGACGAGAAACGAGTCGATTTCATGGTACATATTCGACTCGACCACGCTCACGTCGTGTGTCGACGTATCCCTGGTGGCGCCTGACGTTGGCTGGGACGAATAACGAGGACCGAGCTTTTCGGATGAATCGAAGGTTTCTATTTTCTTGCTGTTCTTGTTTATGTCAATAGCGAAGACCTGGAAATAGAGTTGCGCATGTGAATTCAAATTTACGCACTCTAATGCTGAGTAGTGAAATTACATGTCGGTAGTATAAATTTGAAAATAGATCTTGTCACGGCCATCGCCTAGAAAAAGGTTAGACAAATTCTCGAGTTTTAGATTTTCAGAAAGGCTTATCCAGATTTGTTTCAATCTTTTCAATAATGAATCGTGAATTCAGTATAAATTTGAGAGATTTGGCTACTAATGGTAAGAGAAATTTAGCTACTGCTACTTGTCGAAAAGCTAGACTCCAACAACTTGGGATATTTGTATTCATCCACCTTGCAATTCTGTAGCTACTAATTTTCTCATATTCTTGTTGCTAAGGATATTGTTCTCAAGAAACGAAAACTGTAGATAATTTATGAATGATTAATGTACTCGCATAATGAGTTGCGCAGTAAATTAGTCACTTGTTCTTTATGAAATGGTTGAGTTGATTCGTATTTTCCCTAGCTTATGATTAAGAAGAAAATTATACAAAGTTTTTGAATACAATGGATTGTTTCGAATTTTTTTTTCCGGTGTGATAAAAGATTCAGTGTGGCCACTAAAAATTCAGCCGCTTTGAATAAATAGGTTTTGCGAACGACTATAATTCTATTCTTTTTTCATCGATAGTACGTAGAATAACGAACCTTTGGCAAGGTCTCCTCCTCCACCTCCTCATCACTTCTTGTCGAACAACTTGATGCAAAAATTTTCGCCTTTTGTGAGTTAATCCAATTCTGCACTGAAGAATGACGAGCAAGTACAATGAGCAGATAGCCGAGTAGAATCAGTGCGATGACGGGTAAAATAATCAGCAAAACTGAAAGCGATTAATGTGATGAAAAGCGCAAAAATTTGATGAGTATCTTACCAATTTCTTCAGTGGAACTCGTAGTTGAATCTCTGACAGTGGATGGGTTCCGCATTGCGTAGGTTTTAAGTGAAGATTCTTTCCTGCTTGTAGGACCTGGAACATCTCAATCACAGCTCACCTCTAGTCATTCATAGCAAATTTGTGCTTCAATCTTCGCATACTCTATTCTTTGGGCCCAAAGAAATCTTTTGAGTTACCTTGTCGGGTGGGCGGCACCGTGGTTTTTGAATTAGTAATTACTGTTTGCGATGTAGAAACTGTAGTAGATGTCATAGCGGTGTTAGTCGCTAAAATGACGACTTGTCATCTTTACAGTTGTACGACTTCAGTATTATCTTTAGATATGATAGATTACTGACTGTGAAGCTTATGTCACTCATTCCACTATTTCAAAACGAAAAAGTACACTCACTAGTTGTTGTTTTCTTTTCTTTGATTGCACCGGACAGTGAGCTAATAACTGTGGTAGTCGCTTTGATTGCAGATCCTAAAAACGATATTACGATTATTTTATTATACAAGGCTTTTAATTCATCCGCATCTAGGATTCATAAGTTGAAGCTAGCGTGGAGCTTTTCTGCCACAGGAAAATAAACAAAGACAGAGTAGTTTCTGAAGCATTTCTCATCAACTCCAAAGATCCCGCTCAAACCCCGCGCCGTCAAAACTTTTCCACCAATGTGACAAAACCAATGATTAATGAAATATGGAGTGATTAAGCAACTTACCAGAAACTTCCGTTGTTAACCTACCAGTACTTGTACTTGGTATAGGATTTTCAGGTGGTGGAGCTGGAGGTGGTGAAGCGTCAGTCGTCTCAAATGGCATGGGAAAGATAGCTTCTTTTGCTGAAACTTGCAAAGCCCCTTCATCTTTCAAGACTAAAATACTTTTCTCAAAAACTATACCAATATCGCAGTCCGTTCCAGTCCATCCTACTAGGCACACTTTTTCACCACGGGGATCGCAAACATAATGAGCATTTTCATGTTCGATACAGTATCTTGCGCACATGAGGCCGTACCAAGGTCTAGAATGGCGACTATATTTTACAAATCTTTTTATAACAAGATATGAGTAAGACAATTTTGTGATTTTTGCACTTCACCAAAACATGAAGCCATGATCATTAAACTATCTGCAAATGCGGTTTATATACGTTTCTTGTAGGCTTATGAAAGCATCAAAGAGCAGCTCAATTAGGGTTTGGGGCTGTAAGGTAAAGAGGGTGGGGAGGAGAAGCAGAATTTTTCAAAATACAGCAAAATGTGCCTTGAGCAGAACTACGGGAAATTCTTTAGCAGACTTGCTAGCTGCTGGTGCTGATACAGTAACCCAGCACGGCAAAAACGCGCCGAAAAAAGTTAGCGCACATTTGCAGATTCTGCATGCCATTCCAGTTTCTGCCAAGTGTTGGAACGCAAGAAAACTGCATAAAGTGCTCAATCTGTTTTTTATAGAGACCAACATGTTTATACTTTTAAATGACCACATCTTACTTAGGATCAGAGGAATAATCACTGTCATAAATTTCAGTTATGTTTTACAGCCATTATCTTTTGTCGTTGTTTTGGAAAGCCCTGGGATACTTAAGTGTGCAAAAAAATAAAAAGACTTCTTGTTATTTTTTGCGCTGTTGTAAGTTTGTAGTAGTAACAAAACCACTCATCAATGGAAGAAATTGTCATTATCATCAAGTTCTTTGTGAGTGTAAAGTAAAAATTCAAAAGAGTAACCTGTCACAAATCGTAACGAAGTTTATAAACAGTCCACCGACAGCTATGCGTTTGGCTGGCAAAGCTCCATCGACAATAACCCGCTCTGCAACTTTCTTGGGTGGGCCTGTAATAGAAAATCATGTGCATTGCCTCTACTGGATAAATAACAATTCATACCAAATCCTTTAGCTGGTACGGTGAATTCTAAGGTAAGGTAGGCCTAAAATCACAGCTTCATAATTTGTGGTTAAAAGAAATTTTCTAAACATACCGTAGACACATTCATAAGCCGTAAGTCGATAACTTTTTCAGTTTGCCTGGCCACATCAACTTGGCCAGACTTGAGACATCGCCCCTTCTGGTGCATTTCTAGGGTATACGGTAGTTCTGTGAAGCAGTAATGAATGCGATGTCGTCGTTCTGATGAAATGCGCACCAGAAACATTCCAGAACTGTACTGAAACCAAAAAAAGGGTTTTCCATAGTGTGGGAGATTCATATAAAAAGATATCAGTGCTAAAATTAGGAAATTGTTACGTCGCAACCAAATAAATGAGTTGAGATCGCTGTTTCATATGTGCTACGAATTTTTATCAAAAAAATAGGCAAATGTCACCAAGTTGGAAACGTATTTCGAACATGGTATCAAAGCTCTATTGATTCATATCAACTGATTAGATTTTTTATGGTATCAAAGCTCTATTGACTCATATCAACTGCTGTAGATTCTCTATCTGTAGGGAAGCAAGTCAGAACTCTATGAAGTATTACTGTTTCGAAATGGGTCCAAAGAATTTTCTTCACGTCTAATCGTTATATGTCTTCGGAATTTGAAAAGACCAACTCTCTGTCAACACGAAATATAATGCAGTATCCTTTTTACCGGTAGCAAATTTTAACTTTTTTGCAGCCTATTATAAAGGGCATCAAATACGACCAAATTTAATTCAGTAAAAGCCACAAAATCTTGCTTTAGTGGTATTTTTCTATAACAAAAAAGATATACTGATTTCCTTCAAAGTTTTACTTTTAAAGGACTTATACTTGTCACCTCAAAAGCAGCAAACTGCTCAACATCTTTTTTCTTCAGCAGTTGCGAAAGTAAAACATTTAAAATGAGCAATAACAAGATCTTCAACGAAATGCTTCTATAATTGCATAACAGAGTCTGTGATCAAATTCAATGTATGATGAAGAGAAGGAAAACGCTGTACTCACCAAATTGGCGGTTAGAGTCGGAATCAGAAAAGCAGCTGTGAATAAAGCAGTGAAATGCATCATGAGGACACTTCGGCCCTCGTATTAGTAGAGATTTTTCTGGAAAAAAGAGATTGAATGACACCTTTTGTGTGAGCACAAAAATCCAAGAGATGCAAAGAACAAATCTCAGAAGGAAAATGTAGTTAAAGATCTTGCATGTTCTGAAAAAAACTCAGCAATCTAATCAAGGTCACAGATAGGAGGTGGTGCCATTGGCGGCACCACCTTACAAGGTGGTGACCGCTGGCCATTGCCAGGTGTCAGGATTTGGCTGGCGGTGGGTTGTAAATGCAATCCACTTCAGAGTCAATGATAGTCAGAGGCCTATGGAAAGTCATTGTAGTTAGGATGCGCCCCCCTAAAAGCGGTTTCATATGTTTAGTTGATTTAGAAAAAGTTATGGTCCATCTATTCAAGACAAGAAAATCAGTAATGTAATTGCTCGAAGTATAGTACCAAACCAGTGTAAAATCTACTTCTATTTTGAAGTTATTTCGCTTTTTCTTTGAAATAGTTAATTTTCAGAGTTTCAACCTTTACAAATCTATATTATTATAGTTACTTACGCAAAGTGATTGATGGGGCAACCATTGCTAAAATGCCTGTCCCTGAATTTAGTCTTCGCCATCCCATGGCTTTTTGAATCAACCGTGCCAGTAGCGAATGACTAACATGTTTCGCAAAGCAAAGAAGCAGTTAGTTATTTCAAAGACAGAAATTTCACAGTTTTTCCTTCTTGCCAGCCGAAATCATTTAGTGAATCAAGAATGAAGCTGTTTTTTGGTTGTTCAAAATAAATCATCACTTTTCGTTTGGGTGTGAGGTACGAAAATTAAATGATATCATGGAATTCTTAGTAGTAGAAAATTACTTGCCACCTATAGATTACACATTTCAGATCAAAAACCTTATGACTTAAACTCCCCTTGGTTACGCCAAGTTAACAATTACTTGATGAAACAAATAGGAAAAGAAAAGACAAAGCAGAAGGAACTGAAGGGATGAGTTGATGCTGTGAAAGTTATACGATTCCAATGAGGCTTGCACGAATTTTACGTGAGAGCAAAAAATTAAGAAGAAAATATTTTGAGGCAGATAAATACCATGATATGGAAGAAATTATCCTGGAACTATGCTAGCAATTGTGGAAAATGGCGGAAAGCAAGATTCCAAATTACGGAGCTTAATCATCATTTCTTTTCGAGATCATAATTCTTTTTAAATTTGCATTAATGTTAACATAAAAGCCTAACAAGTGAGTGAAACATTGCTCTAAGAAAATTAACACATTTTACTGCTTTAGGCATGTATGTCAGGAAGAAGAATTAGGCAAAAGTGACAGAGAGCGATCGATCCTAAGTCCGAAAGAATCCATAGATCAAGAGTCACCATTTGAACTTTCTAGAAATGACAAAAAAGGAGTTGAAAGGAACAAACTTCAGACCAGCATCGTTGAAAGACATGTTTACAGAAGGATGAGGATCATTCAAGTGCGCCCAATCACAAGTCGGAAACTAATGGGAAGTCAGTAAGAGGGCGGAGCTGCTTTGAACGCAGTGGTTGTGATAAGATTTCCTTGTGGGAATACCGCCTCTATAGCCCCGGGTCGTAACCAGGTGGGTGCTTGGAACGATAAGGACCATGGATGGCTGATCTGAGGACACAGAAAAAGGATCAAGAAGAATAAGGGCGTTGGACCTCTGACACAATCCTTCAAAAATCGCATGACCTAAGGTTCCCCTAACCATGAAAAATTCCAGTAAATCGTGGGAATTTTGAAGGCGGTAGTCACTGCAAGGCACGACGAGCGTTCAGCACCACAGATGCTACCAAAAACCTTTTTCAGCACAGCTGTAATCGTGCAGGATCTTTTGCAGATGTCGCAAATTCTGTAAAATGAATGGATGGAAGGAAACGAAGAAGTGAAGAAGCTGTTGCGAAATACTTTTCAAGCAGGAGGAGGGAGAACTACGACACTTCTCAAACAATTTCACAAATGTTTCTTTTTACCATTTTGTTTATCATTGCCTAATGTAAATTTTATAGGTAATTTAGATTGTGGTTTGAAAAACTCGAAAACCTAACTAATCGTAGATACTTCCGATAAGTCTTTACCACAATTGATCAAATCAAAGTTTGTTGGGGGCTTTTTAGCATTTTTAGCGGTCAAATTTTAAAGAATCACGGTTAGAGTCTCTTATCTACCAGCTTCGCCATCAAATGCCATCATGGAACTGACAGTTTTGAAAAACATAATTTTCTTGATCTAAGATCTGGTGAACTAGAACTTGCTAAAGGAAAATGACACTTTCCACAAATTCATTCAAACGCGGAGTTCATTAGAATTACTGACGTCTCAACGTCAAGATTTCTTATTATTATGTGGGCCCTATGTAAGTCCTGCACTTGATTGTAAAATCGTAGTTTTTTAAATCCAAGTAAAAGTATTTTACCTTTCAACAGTTCGTTCCTAAATCTGCGTGTGCAAAAGAGCGGCTTCGCCAAAATCCTATTTTAACTGAGCAGATTGGATTACGTTAACTACAATATAACGCGGATTTTTGCTTTGATTAACGGTTTAAGAGAAAAACTTGTGGTCTTTGAGCTGAAGAGGCCTTTTTGCGAAATTACGATTGAATTGCACGAATAGGAGTCATGGTTCACTTGACATTGTAAACTCTGCCGTGTTGCTTAATCAAAACTATTTAGTAGAGAAGCTTCGTCTTGCACAGTTCATTCGTAGTAACACTAATCTTAGCGAAGTACACTGCTCGAAGCTGATTGGTCCGTTAGTAAGGAGTACGATCCAAGTAAGAATTTGAAAATAAATTTCTTAGCTAATGAGTCACCAAGTTCTTTAGAGGTCTCCCGCATTGATTTCACGGAATCACTAGGCATCAGTCATGAGTTTTTCTGGACAATGTGGCTGAAGACAGTGTTTAAGTCATTGCAAAATATCAAAAGATGTTCTTACTTCAGCTCCTGCCACTATAAGAATGCTTGAAAGATAAACTCAATCCGCTTTCATGCCTTAACAGACAATTCAACTTTGGATTCTGCAACTTCTTTACAAATATATGTTTCTCCTCGCTCTTTACCACAATTTTCACTTTATTCAAGGGACTGAACTACAAAAGTTGTGATGTGTTGTGTTCTCAACTTGTGCTAATGTGACATTAGTCTTAAGGTTTATTTTTCACTTTAAGGAAGTAATGTGTTCAGTTGAAACTTCTACGTCATTGTTTTCTACGAAACACCTCTACAGAGAAGGCAATATCATGAATTTGATCAAGAATAAGCGGCGGTTTTATATGAAAAAACAGCAAGAAAATTTTTAGCACGGTTATTTTTGGAAGGAAAATTTATGGGAATATTCACCTTACTCGTTTGAAATGTATATCCCATGAGCTTTTTCTCTCAATTCCCTAAAGAAACATATCACTTAAATGTTGGAGCTGATACCCAGCATGCAGTTGTGAATATTATTTTGATCAAGCAAGCTTGAAGAGCAAAATTACAGTAAACTTGTAGCGTGGAATTCGGCCAAAATTGCGGGATTTGCGAGATTTAGTTATATCTTCTTTTA
Organism: Cylicocyclus nassatus; assembly: GCA_958299035.1. Taxonomy (NCBI): domain Eukaryota; kingdom Metazoa; phylum Nematoda; class Chromadorea; order Rhabditida; family Strongylidae; genus Cylicocyclus; species Cylicocyclus nassatus. The sequence continues at coordinate 76,006,395 of CATQJL010000001.1, forward strand.
AAACAATATTATTTAGAATCTGCAAGAAAATCTGATTTCAGCTTGATGAGACAAATCTTTCGCGATCCATGGTGATACGGTAGACATATGATGCTACTTTGTTTCAAATTTTGTTCATATGAGCAACAATACATGCTGATAATCTCATAACACATGCCGATACAATACAATGCAGCACGGTAAACGGGCATAATGTATACTGAAAGATTCGTCTCATCAAGCTGAAGCCAAATCTTTTTGCAAATTCCAAATAAAGTTGTTCTAGAAGAAGTTACAACAAAATCCCGCGAATCCCGCAATTTTGGCCGGATTCCACCGCTACAACTGTAGCCCAGGCAGATGTTCTGCGAAATTACGGAATTTTTCAGACATTCTCGTAAATAAGAAGAAAGGTACTTCCTCTCTCTCCCTCAATAAGGGAGAAAAGTTTTCTTTGAGTACTAAAAATTTATCAGAGCCTAAATCATGCTCACCAGTCGCTTATTGTAATAAAATTTGATCAAAATAATTAATCTATAAAGTTTAACTCCTTCTTTATTATTCTTTGAACAATTGCAAAATAAACATGAAAATATTGAGAATATCCAAAAATATCTGCATCGCTGCGAAAATGTACTCTTCGGGGGATATTTCATAACGTTTTCCGCCCATGACCATCTGAAATAAGTAGGTAGATCATCTTGGAAATTTGTAGAAAAGAGTGGGAAAATCAGTAAGTTTTAGAATTTTACCTGTATATCAATAGCTAAATAAAGCATTGCAAGTAATGCGCCAAGAGCAGCGTAAACAGTGTAGAGAAATTTCACATGAAAGAATATACTTGCGATTGCAGCGACCAATCCAAAGAAGAATAACGTCACGCCGAGAATGCACGCGATACCCAAACATCTGAAAAACTGTCAATGAAGAGCCAGTAAGCTAAAATCGTAATTCACTTTATTAGGGCTATCAGCTGTCCAAAAGGGTAAACTCCTTTTTTAAATAATTCAAGCTTTTTTAAATCCTAGTAAACTTAGGGCATCATTTATAGAGCAGATCGAGCCCTACAAAATAACCACCAAGGTCTGCCTAAGTCGCATTCCATATAAAGTTTGCAGCCAAAATCGAAAAAAAATTTCGTCATTTAAAAATGGATTTTCGCGAGGAAAAATCTTATGGACCTCCAACTTGGTCATTATACAGATAGTACTCAAATATGCCTTTACCACATTTTTTTTCGCGCATAGCAAGCGAGAAAAAAAGGTAGTCCAAAAATGGCAAACTACGCCACACCTTACTCAGCATAATTCTAAAACTTAACCCCTGTGTGTGCTCTTGTAGAGAAAATGGCATTTTAGCATTTTGGAACCATCTTTGTTTCTCAATTTTAAGCCCTGGAATAATCACACCAAATACATTTTTGGACACTACCATATGTATGTCTTTTACATAATGACCAAGTTGGAAGTCCGCAGGAATTTTCTGGGAGGAGATCTGGTTTTCAGGGTGGCTGAAAATTTTGATTTTTGGCTCCAAATTTTGCCCGAATTATGTTAAGTGGTTCTTTGGTGATCTTTTGTAGCTTTCGCTCTATCGAATGACATCCTAAGTTTGTTAGGAAGCAAAACAGCTCAATTTATTTGAAAATAGAGTTTCTTTTGGGACTCCAATAATTCGGAACTAGACCTCGCGTAAGAACACTATGTCGCCTTCGCATTCTATTGCTTTCTCCTTCTACCTGGGTCAAAGGCAGCATTTACTCAGACGCCTTCCAGTTTCAGTCATTTATAGGGCCTTTCCCCGGCCCTGACTATAATCATAAAAAAGCAGAGGGATGAAAAACCCCCAAAAATTCGTTTTCTGGGACTCTCTCTTCTAGCGGCGCAAACAGCTTTGAGTTCCTGGGTGGGCGGAGCTTGACAAGATGGGCGTGGCTTGGTAGCACTTTCGCGGGCTCCAGTTCCATTTTGCTAATTCAGAGAACGCATTGGAGCATCGGACCAACACAGATGTCTTACTCCTAGGACCTTCTTGAAAACTAGTTACTAATCGGGAGAGCGCAGAATTTGCCTGAGCGCTGCTTTCGAAAGACACCCGCAGAAAGGAAAGACGGTTATGACGATATTTAAGCTCATTTAGAACCAGTCTCAGGGGAAGACTCTTTGTCAGATAAGAATAATCAATTGAAAATCAGCAAAAAAGAGTGCATTAGCCGAAATTCAGCCCGGACACCATTTCAAAGGTTTTTTAAAATGAATGCGGTGTAGCGAAGTGTGAAGGTAGCGTCCACCCAAAATTTTTTCCCCATGTTTATGCCATCCTGGGGCCTTTCTGTGGCCCTGATTAGTTATGAACTTCAAACTGTCCAAAACCCCAAAAAACCTGATTACTAGACCCTGCTTTGAGGGCGTGGACGGCTTCATTAAATGGGTGGGCGGAGCTTGAAGGGTCTGAGCGGGGTTTGATAGCACTTCGGCTGTTCCAGGCCCAATATCTCCATTCAGAGACAGCTTTAGAAGACCGGACCAACGCATATGCTCCTCTTCTGGGGCCTACATTCAGGACAGGCACTAATCGAAAGGGGTTAGATATAGCCCGGACACCATGTTTGAAATGCGACGGAGTCGCATTCTTCCGCAGTGCGAGATGCTGATATATAGCGAAACCCCAAAAAATTCTAGAAGAGCTTACGAGGTTATATCCCTTTTTGTAGTTATTGCAAATATTGCTATAGCAGCTGATACACCCGTTGTGATACAAAATGCTAATAATACAGACTGTACATTATAGGTCGCAGTTACGGCCATTGTCATGCAACCACTTGCCAAAGTCTGCAATCGCACAAAATTTTGATTTTGTATGAACGAAGCGTTGAAGACAAACTTACAAATATACCCAAAACGATTATGTTTAGAGGAAACGATCTTCGAACGGAAGTGCAGCATGCTAAGACTATTGCCATTACGGCATAAACACAACTAAAATAAGATAATTGGAGACGATATGTTTCATGTACACATATCGTCGAGTCATTTGTGATGTGCGCATTGCACACCGTGCGCGCTACTTGACGAGCTTTAAGATATAACCTGCTCATTTCCGGCGTTTCTTGTTTCCTTGTGCATTCAATTTTGGATGTGTATTAGTACACTTTTCTACAGATATTTACGCTGAAAAAGGTTTTGCTGAAGAGTTATAGCAAGGTAGACGTCGATTACCGCGCATAGTCTGCACGCTCACACATCAAATACGATTGACTCGAGGATAGTGGCTAAATTTGTGTGAAAAGTAAAATTGGCGAGGGTAGAAGAGCAGCCCAAATTTTCCAAAGAGAAAACTGGACCCATGACAATTTACTTATTTGTTTGCTTTTCGCTCAACTTTTTGATGGTTGTCATCAAACCAATGTAAACTTGAAGAATCGCATTTTTGATAGGAAAATTGAAATTACTAAACTTACCAAGCAACAATCATGAAAATTTTATTTTGCTGAGTCCAATCCATAAATGTTGGAAAAATGAATGGCATGGCACACGTGACTGCTACGATAATAAACTGAAAATTACGATAATTAATGTAAAAAAAAAGAAAATTTGTCTATCTTACCATTATAGTTACTAGGCCGAAAACCTTCGAGACGAATCGCGAACGTATGGATTCATCGCTAAAATAAATAAATTACAATAGCTGGCTTACCCGGTTCCGCCCAGCCCTGTCAAAACATTATGATAAAAGTCCCCATTCAGGGTCAAGCATGTTGATGCGATCGGGACTCTCATTTCGACCCCCCCCTTGAAGGTGCCCATCCATTCACACACATCTACCCCACCCCCATTGCTTTTGAATAAACGAATGTCAATCTCAAAAGAAGCTTGCCAATGATCCTCAGCTTAAATTATAGGTTCAGAGAAAAATAACTACTTATGATTCGGGTCGCAATTGCAGTCAACAAGCATAGATATCTCCCGAAATTCATATGCGACCCAGATACGACCCCCTTTCAGTTTTGTCGCCATAAATAAAATTATAAAAATCCACGCTTACGAAATAAGGCCAGAGTATTGCACAAATGTATCAGAGCGCTCCAAAGTACAAAAAATTTGCATGGGCGCGTGAGATACACTACAAAATGGTTTAAAAAATTATTAGTGGTCATCGTCGGTAAAGAACTTCGAGAAGGCTTCGGAAGCAAGATTTCTAGGCCAGTTGGCATATTTAGAATTTTTGTTCGTACATCCTCCAAAAGTGTTTTAAGTTCTTGGAAATGTTTTTTTTTTGAATTTCTTCGAAAATTTTATCTTTATTATTCTGATTTCTACTTTTTTATAAATTTATTGTAAAGAACATGCAAATTATCTGATTTTTATCTTCTCCTGAACTTACGGTCTTCAGACAAAATAGTTACTCTTACGACCCCCTCCCCCTTAGGTGTCCACTTTTTGACCCCTCGTTGCGATAGTCGCATCACACGCTTTACCCTGGTCCCATTCCTATTTCTGTACAACCTTTCCTTGTGCCCACTTGCCAATTTTCTCTATTCCCGCTGTGTAAGTAATCAGCAATACCCACTCATCCCCCCCTCCCCGCTGTGCCAATTCACAGCCCCGTAGCTCAAACTTTGCAAAAAATCGAAAAATCGATAAAAGCAACGATAATTCTAAAAACTGATATTGTGTTTGATCAGCATGCTCGAGTCCCCCCTGTACCAATTCCCAGCCTCGCAGGTCAAACCTTACAAAAAATCAATAAAAAACAATAAATTCTATATCAATCGATAACGAAAAGTAGCATATGACACTCGCCCCTCGCCGAAGTGTATGTGTGCAAAGTTTGGTTTGGATCGGTTCAGAAATAAAAACTTCTTCTCGGGACACGTACATACGTACAACATACGTACATACATGCATACATACGTACATACAGATATTCAGCTGTATATATAAGAATATATGTATATGGTACATGCTTAAAGAAGTTCAGCAGATAAACGGAAAAGTATCGAGTTACAAAAAACACCATTCATTCAACACCATTCATTCGAGAAAAAAACCTGCGCAAAATTTTTTTAGTCCACTTTTTTCTTGCGGAAGTAGAATAAGAGCATTTAACTTTTATTGATGTTTTTTTTATTGTGTTTTTTTTTGTTTGGACTTCAAGAAGGCGTAAAACTCATCATTATCAATTTTTCGTTAAAGAAGAATTTGGAAGTTAAAGACATCGAGAGATTAAACAGAATTTTTATTGTTGCTAATGTTAATTCGATTTTTATTGGTATTAACTGATGCTGTATGTGTTTTTGAGATTGCATTTTCACTCTAGAAACTACTTCACCTAGTTTATGTCGCAAATCTTTTGGTGAAAATTGCGCGTTAAAATGTTGAAAATACGTTTGGTCCCTCAATATGCTTTACTTCTGATTTATCTACTTTCGACTTGTGATAAAACTTTGTCTTTTTGAGCCTTCCTTTCCAAACAAAAGAAGCAGTCCATATTTTAGCATAACGTTCAAAAAATTGCTTAAGCATTTAAGAAAAGCTATAATTAGTTGTTAAAAAGTTTATTGTAAACTCAAATTTTTTACAAAAAAAGTAACAGTAAAGTAGTTGAATTCTTCTCACCTAAACTCTATGCCGTATCCCATATTTGTCTGGAAGTAGCCTTTAGCAGACCTGGAAACGCAATATTTAGCTTATTAAAACTTCATAACATCCAAAAAACAATTTTGTTTTCGAAAATAAGACAAATTAGAAGCCAGTGACTATTGGAAATAATTTAGTGTCCGCTGACCAGAAGTTAAGCTGACACAATGAATTTTCTAAGCTACTAGTGTGTACTTATAACGTCAAAAGACCGTGCCAGTGCTATTGATAAAGAGGCTCAGTTGCCTAGTTATGACTCATAGTTTACGTCCATATTGGTTGAATCATAAGATTTTTTTGTTAGTAAATTTCATGCTTTTTCGATGAGTAAACACATGTCCAAGTTTGGGCATATTGAATTGACTATTCCGATGTCTAGACATAGCTCTCTCCACTCAGCTATCTTCAAAACCAAAACTTTTTGCGAACTAAAGCTTGTTGAGAGCAAGGAAATTTACCGTTGGATTAGGTTGTGAAGAAGATAATGTCGTTTTTTATAGCAAAGCCATAAGATAAATCCAAAAAAGTGTGCGAGGGATACCACTCGATAGAGTAGAGGAAGCTCTACAAGAGGACCTCCGAACATTGGCAGAACTTGTTGTTTGCGCAAAGTTCACAGCCAAAACGTAGGGGCAACTCGTAATGCCAAAAATTGGATTTTCGCTTTGAAAATCCTGCAAATCCCTCACTTGCTCTTGCATATGAAAAACACATGCAGTTATCGTTAAATACACTTGCTAGATTTTTTCCATGCTCAGAAACCAAGAAGAAACTGAAAAATAGAAAATGGCAGACTCCGCTCCAGTACTGGGCCCCTCCCACATATGCTTTTGTATACTACAGAGCTTCGTAACTTCAACCATCGAAACCTGGCCTCAAATGTGTTTTAGTTCTGGAGTAGTATCAATTTTACCAAAAAAACCGAAAAAAACGACATTATATCCTTGACTACCCAATATTACGGCCCCAGAAGTAAACTCCTTTCCTACATTAAACTGTTTCAGTTTCTGAAGCAGAGTTAAAGGCAGTGTCCAAGCAAAAAGTCGAGGCTGAGATTTTGTGCTTACCATAGTCGATTCGCCATGCTGAATCCGATAAACCACATTGGAGGGCGCGGAAACGCCAAAAAAGGAGGGAAACGCAGGAGGAAAATCGGAGGTGGGCGGGACCGTTCACACCGTGACGTCAGTCTCCCAGGCTTTAGGAGCGATCTTCTTGTTTCCGTTTTTATGACATGCGTTTCGCACTTGGCTGGTGGTGATGTTATGACGATTAGCGGAACCGAGAAGATCGCTCCTGAAGCTGGGAGAGTGATGCCACTATGTGAACAGCCCCGCCCACCTACAATTTCCCTCCTCCGTTAGAGCAGTGTTGATTTTCGGATTCAGCATAGCGAATAGGCCCAGGTAAGCACAAAATCTCGAAATCGACTTTTTGCATGGACACTGCCTTTGAGGTACATTGACAAAGCGAAGCAAACTCTAGAAAATGACCAGACGATCTGCCTATAGGAATTCAAGTAAAATTCGGAGCCAAAAGTCAAATTTTTTCACCTATAAAGGTGATCTCCTTCAAGATTCCTAGAGATTTCCAGATGCTGTTTATGGTAGACACTATACTTGGGTAAATTCGAAATTTTCCATCGAATGAATGAATATCGAATAAATTCGAAAATGAAAATTTCGAATAAACGAATATCGCATAAATTCGAAAATAAAAAATCTCGAATGAAGGAATATCGAATAAATTCGAGATTTGAAAATTCTCGAATGAATATCCCGAATAAAATCGGAAAATCAGAAATATCGAATGAATGAATAACGATTATATTCGAACATTAGGAGTCGAATTTCGAATGAATATTTGAATGACTGAACGAATAAATAGAACAACCAGATCTAAAACTTGCTGAGCTACTCGGCTAAAGCCGGTCCTTTCATAATCAGCACACTCATATTCATATTCATTCCGATCCATTCATAATCAGTACTTTCAGATTTTCCAAAAATCGGTGAAATCGGCAAAAATAAAACTTATTCATAATCAGCACCCTCCCTTCCCCCTGTACCAACTTCCACCCGTAGCTAGCATCTTGTAACTGACAAATTGCGTACGACTGTGGCGTGAAGTATGTGCGGGGCCTGTCATAATCAAAGCTCGCATTTTTCAGGACCTTTTTCGTCCGGCTTTACCATAGTTGACGGCTGATAGCTCCCGGTGTTAACACTTTGACGACCACGCAAATTTTTGATGTCTGCCTCTTGGGACCGAGACCTTCCACGGACCAGTGAGCATTTTTCAAATAAAATCGCGCATACTGCCATCTACACTATACTTACAGTAGCTGCGAAGGGCTGATAAAGAAGATAGAAGTCATTTCCAGATTAAGAGCAAAAGAAAACTTTTAGAATGAGTTTGTACTAGCCTAGTCGTTATTTTAACGAAGCTCGAGCCTTGACACACATGTGTGTCAAGCGGTTCCACGTGGTAGTCATAACTTGACACACATGGTGTGTCAAGAGGTCATGTGTTAAAGTGCCTGCAAGCCTCTGTGAAAATCTTGAATGCACTGTGAAAACAGAACTATCATATACTATTTACTGAACAAAACTTCATTGCAAAGTGATATGATTAGAAAATTTAACAATCGTCTAATCCTTCACTACAGCTGCGAAGTCGTTTACTCAGAATACACCAATTCGCAAAAATTTTCGTAAAGAATAGAGGCACTGGTGCAGCATGAGTTTTACAAGCAAGAGTGCTCACTAGTGTGGACCTTTGCGTACCTAAAGCATGAGCAATGCAAAGAAAAAGAAACAGGCATGCCAACACATTTCCAGTGTATGAACTCTGAACATGAGCTTGAATTTGAGCTGTTTTTTTGCTGGTTTGGTGTCAATAGCTGCGAACCATCTCATTGACCGAAAAAAAGTTTAAAGGTCATCATGATTGCAAAAAGATGCATTGGAGCGCTAATTTAAATTTTCAAAAAATTCGAAATATTATTTTGATTATATCAGTATAAACAAGTCACTTGCACATTTTTTAAAACTAAGTAGCTTTCAAAAATTTTGCAATCCATTCTCGAGGGGGGGGGGCTCTCGGACCGCTACTAAAAGCGAGCTTAATATTGCAGTTGGCTCTGCAACAAACTCGAATCTGAGTACGGAGTTCATTCGCATACGAATTCGAATGAACATTCGAATAAAATTTATTCGAAACCTCGTTTTTTGATTATTCGAGTTTTTGAATTTCATTCAAAATCCCGTTTTTTGATTATTCAAGTTTCGAATTTTATTCGAAAATGGAAAAACTCCGAATTTTGATTTTCGAATGCGAATATATTCGAATGTCTTATTCGAATGATAGAATTTCTATTCGATTCGGACCCAAGTATAGTAGACACATAGTGGTACGCAAAAACGTATTAACCTATTTTCAGGTGTACAAGCCGCACTTTTTAAAATTTTCAAACAAGCTGCTCAGATGCTTCATTGTGTTTCGAGAAGCGATCCTTATGGCGCACGATTCTTTCAGGCAATAGCAGCACGCGGTAGGGTCCTTTGGTTGCGAGGTCCTTTAAATCGGGCTGATCGATGTAAGCTAGGACCACACCGCGGCCTACACACTTGAACATAGGGTAAATGGATTTCTTCAGGAACTCAGAAATGAGTAATTAAAACAGCCCAAAAACGCAAAAAATCACTTTTCTCTGGCTTTCGTATGTTAGATTTGGTGTTTCTCGATCAAAGGGCGCATACAAAAATGAAGTTTCAAGGTTATGCTTACTTTTTTTCTGTTGTAAAAAATGACATGTATACGAGGAGTTGGGGGGCGGAGTTTCCCGCTTTTAGACTATTTTTTCCTCTCTTGCTATGCAAAAAACAGTAAAGGCATATTTTTGAGCACTATTTCGTGTATAATGTGTGATAACAAATTCGGAGGGTCGTAGGATTTTTTCCGCAAAATTACAATTTTTTAGGTGGTAAGATTTTTCTCGCCCTTGGCTGATCTTCATCTGGATTACAACTTAGGTGGATCTTTGATGATACTTGTAGAGCTTCCTTCGCTGTATCGAATGATACCTGAGCTTGTTAGAAAAACAAAAACCGCTTGTTTTATTTGGAAAAAGAATTTACACTTGGGGCAACTTATAGTTTTAATCAAATAGTTATTTACGAGCTCTTCTAGTTGCTTCTCGGTAACTGACATCCGTCAACCTGCTCAAAGCTCCGCTATTGTTTGAATTTCGTTGCAAAGTTCAGAGAAAAAGTAGGTATGGTACCAATAGAGCAAATCTAGGATAGCTGCTTGAATGTTTGTGATTTGCGTTTAAAAGCAGCGTCCAGTCAGATCTGGACCTATGGGGATTTTACATGGAAAGTACTTTTGGGGCACTAACTAGCAAGGGAGGTGTTTTCGGTCGAAGTGGCCTTTTCACATGAATTTGAAATGGCTATAAAGAGCATCAAACGCTGATTCCAAATCTGTCTTCGCTATCTGCCGAGCGCCTCTAGACGTCGAGTTATGAATATTTTCTTGGTGAGAAAAATGAACGCATAATCTAAGTGAAATAAAATTTTGCGGTCTTCTCAGCGCACAAATAGAGCAGTGTTGAGTATGAGTGCTTTAGATAGAAGGTGTTGTTTGAATATAGTGCTTTGATAATCAACATTGGACCATTGAGCAAATCTGACGAATAATTCCTAATTATGCATTTAACTTCTCAACTCAAAAAACGCTTATAACTCGACGTCTAGAAGCGCTCGGCAGATAATGAAGACAGATTTGGAATCAGCGTTTGATGCTTTTTACAGTCGTATCAATTCCATATGAAAAGGCCACTTCGACCGAAAACACCTCCCTTGTAAGGCATTGTCCAAGCGGCAGCGCAGGTAGTGCTCTAATGGCTGAGATATTCCGCTCGAAACTGGATCCCGCGATCGTATTCGCATGGATTCATGGCAGTTTCGCGCCGGGATCCACGCTTTGCACCATGAATCCATGCGAAATACGATCGCGGGGTCCAGTTTCGAGCGGGATATCTCAGCCGTTAGAGCACTACCAGAGCTGCCGGTTGGGCAAAGGCTTAGTTAGGGCCCCAAAATTACCATCCACGTGAGATCCCCATGTGTGCAGGCTTGCCTGGACACTGCCTTCAAAGCTTTGAAAAAATATTTTGGAGATTTCGATTTTTGATAAAGTCACGAAATCGCAGCCGCAGCAAAAATACGAAAGCTTTTGAAGTTTCTGCTAATTGAGACTTGATTGTTACTAAACACATTTGTGCAGAATAATAACCTTGATTTGCTTTGTAAAATTACCTTTCTAGAATTTTTGTCCCCCTACACTTGCTCGAAATGCCGGAAAATTTCCGAAATAGATAGTTATCATATAACGTAGCCAAAGATTCACCATTAGAATGTTACCAGGCCTTTTTGAAAATGCTAGGATAAAACATTCTGAAATTTAGGAAAAATTTATCATGCTGTTGTGTTCTGTTTGAGCTTTAGAGATACGTTCAAGCTCCCACGGTTAAAAAAGAGAAGTTAATAGTATCTGACATGAATCATTGCCTCTCAAAAAACTCCCTTGTGTCCGCCGCCAGTTGAAAAGCATAACCGTCTTCCGAGTTAGTTTCAAACTATGTTTACAAATCGGTCTTGATTACTCTTCTCTATACTCTTATGAACTATAATTCATCCACGGTGCATAAGGGAAACCCTTCCAGTTACCTTCTGTTTCATCGTTGATGGCGGGTGGAAGGCGGGCTTCGATGGCTAAATAAGCCCGCTATCAATGGTAGTGTACAGGCAAATTTGGACCTATGGGGATTTCACGTGGAAAGTAATTTCAGGGCTTTGATTAAGCCACTGTCCAACCGGCAGCTCAGGTAGTGTTCTAAGGGTAGAGTGAGCGTAGCGCCGCGGAAGCGGCTATCCAACTAGTAGCAAACACGGAATCAGATCTCAAGTTTATCTGCATGGCATATATTAGGTTGTAAAGAAAGTTCCCGGGCATTTGCGAAAAATTTTTTCAAATCGCTGTAACTTCAAGCAGATTGATTCTTTTGTCAAGCTACAAACTTCATTGCAAAGACAATTTTGTCCACAACATATATTTGTCTTGCTGGCTTCTCAGCACCTCACTGCGATCCACCGACATGCGCAGAAGGGAAAAAGGTCGTTGCGAAAAGTGCCCTGTTTGTGCAGGATTATCTCAGGCAGAATGAGAGCTGGAAAGCCCAGATGCTGTAGTTATATAGAGGTCCGCTGGCGCTGTTATGGGGATCATTCATGTTTTTAAAGGACCAGCTGTAAAAAAATTTTTCCAAAAAAATTTGAAAAATCGAGCATTTTTTGCCCCCAAAAATGCACCATTTTTCGAGTAAATGACTTTGAAGTGTTCTAGTTCTGCACAGAAATGACCAAATCTTTGATTACTGGCAACATTGGCGGGGTAATGCCTTACACATCTTTTGGACCTATCATCCGGGCGTGGCGATCTCCGCAGAAGCGACGCCAGCTGCGAAAAGAGTTGCAGTAGAGGCAAGTTCGACAGCTTGTAATTTCTAGGCGCAAATCGCAAAACTCGAGTGCAGTTGCGGGTAAGAAGTTGACAGACTTTCCAATCAGATCACCCATGATTTGGACGAAATTCTTTGAAATGCACAAAAAAATGGCCGTAAAAAGAAAAACTATGAAATTTTTGTGGTTGAAAAGATTTCCCTTTTTGATGTGCAGATCAAACACGTCTTGGCATCGATAAAAGTCAGAAGGCGTATTGAAAACTTCAGGATTCCCTCTACTAAATAGTACAAAAAACTTGGCGTCAAAGTCCGACCGAGCGCCATAAAAATGCGTTTGAAAATGAAATTTTCAAAAGTGCCCGGGAACTTTCTTTACAACCTAATAGAAGGCACATCAAGCATAACAACGAGATCTAGCACGACGGTAATCCATGGCGGTCGGTGGGGGATACAGATGGATGTCCGCATCAGCGGGAGACGGTGAGCACGTTCGGGTCCGGCCGCCCAATAGCCTGTCGGTGGGGAAGACTCTTCGAGGCAGCGAACAGTCTGGCCACTCCCTGAATAGATGAGTCATAGTTATGAACATCACGCGAGAGGACCTCTTACACCTCCCCCACTTTCCTACAAGTCCGTCCTCGGACTCAAAAACCAAAAGCTCGTGCAGGGGGTGCAATAGAAAAAAGGAAAAGACCTACCGTCATTGGCTGGCAGAAACCTGCCGAGGTCAGCTGCAGGGACAACGGCTTGGCGTTGTTTGGCCCAGCGGATGATTCGTGCCCATGATGGAACCGATCGTAGCGAAGCGACGTGCCCCAGGAGGAAGAGCTCATGCCGCGCTCTGGTCACAGCGACGTTGAGGCGCTTACGATCATCAAGGAACTCTGCGGACACGTTGGGGTCGATGTCATTAGGTGGTCAGTAAGACGACTATGTCTTTTTCGCGTCCTTGGATAGAGTCTACCATGGAGAGCTCTATCTGGGCTTCGCGGGCGTAGGTGTCCATCCGACGCAACTGTTCCTTATAGGAACAGAGTTTGCATAGTGGCTGAGGCCGGATGCGGCGGGCATGTAGTCGGTCGGTGATGTTACGGCACACTTCTGCCTCTGCGTCGTTAAAATACGACCTGTGGTCGCCGCTCAGCGTTTCCTGCGAAATCGATAAAGGGAGTTTGACAATCGGGCACCATCATGGCGTCCAGGAGCATCGATCTGTCTTCGGCGGCGCCCTACTTTGTAACGTGCCTCCATAAATGAGATCATTGGGTAGTCCATTGAGCAAGGGATGTGATCTGAATGTGGTAACTAATGAGGCTACCGGCACAGCGGGAGAGGACATGAACACATCCATCGTGCTCTTGGCGCCAAACTTCGCTGGGTTGGAATTTCGGGTTCAAGTCTACGCGAAGGGGTACTGGGTCGTCCGAGGCAGCTGCCTCTGAGACGTAACGTAGGAGGTTAAGGTGTTTTGCTGTTTCCAAGCCCATGAGCGTCTGAGCAAACTGCGAGACCGCGGCGTTCGCGTTCGTGGAGACCGTAACCACAATCTTGCAGTTGGAGGATGAGACGAGGCGTGTAGCTATTAGCGCTCCGACTAGCGTTTTGCCTGTCCCGAACGCGGCTTGGATTGCCGCGATGGAATAATCGGAGCAATCCAGCTCGACTGCACGGCGTTGATGCGGGGACAGGGTAACGCGAGCATCGCGGAAGTATGATAGCCTTCGCGTCGGGCAAGGAATGGACACGAGCTCTGTGGTTAGATTCCGTGACCGGGGGTTCGTGCGCATATATCCGTGTAACTGCTGTATTCGCTGGGGTGCCGTCGCGGATGTTTTCGTAGATATTCTTATTTGCGACAGCTTCGTAAGCGGGCTCGGTAGTAGTTGGGATCGCGCCGAGGCGGACCGCCCAATCGAGGAGGAGATCAGTGCCGAGGGGTGTTCCCCATCGTTCGGCGGCTTCCGCAAGGCTTTTTGAGACCACCGATAAGCGATGAGAGTGATGCGGAGTTGCCGTGCCTCGGTATGACGTTGAATGTGTGGTGGGTTTCCTCGAGCCACAATTCTACAGGGCGACCTCTTTCCCATCCGCGTTCGGAAATCATGTTGGATATAGTAGACTTGCAGCGGATAAAGTTTGAAGGAAGGGACAACAGGTTCGACCCTGTGCACTTGTTGATCGTCGGTGTCCGTTTTCACGACAGCGAGGGCAGAGGCTGCGGCTTTGAACAGCTGAGCAATGCGTGTCCTTGCTTCGTGGGGATCGAGGCGGTTTACGGAAAAAACCTTCGCGGTCTTGGAGCCTTGAGCGGTCGAAGGTGTTCAACTTGTGGACGTCAGCTTAAAAATTCCTTCCCTGAGATGACAAGGTACGGTGTATCGGATCAAGTTACATAGGACTTTACGTGCTTCCACGGAAGCCGGGGGTTCAGAGAAACGAATGGCGAACAATGAGTTGTACCGCGTTTGTGCGATGAGCATCTCGTCCTCGACACTGTGCGAGATAGGGAAGTCTGTTAGTGCTGGTGTTACATACACAGCATCAGGCGCGTCGGCAAATGCCGTAGAGAACTTGAACGGTCTTCTACCTTTAATGAGGACTCGCAGGACAGTACCGAGAAAGACCAGATCTCTGGTGTCACAAACGCAAAAGTGGCTGCGCGGAAAAAGAAAGCCGCGTCGTTGTCAAGAGTATACGAGCATGGGGAGCGAGCACGCTCCAGTTCTTTGAGGATCTGTGAGGGCTTGTGGGATTGGCTCTAGACCAAATCCAGACTAAATCCTTGACGGAAACTAAGGTTTTGTAGAAGCCACGGGTGTTTGACTGGATATTTCATTTCATTTCATTTCATTTCATTTCATTTGTACCCTCAAGGCGTTCCATCAAAAAAGACACATCAAGAAGTTAGTAATACAGCGTAAACGAACAAGACATGTAAACAAATGCAGACATCATCATGTCAGTCCGAGTCTGATCCTAATCAGACTAATGTGAGAAGATGAAACAGCTTGCACTGAATGTGTTGATAGGATGTAGGCATGAGATTTATAACTCCAAAACTTTGAATCCATGGAGGTGGGACGCATGCCCCCTCGTTGCCAGCGGAACGATCTTTAGTTACTCTTAAAAGCAATATAATATAGGTTGCGAACTGGTCAAGCCTGATACAATGCAACTCAGGTAGATCCGGGCCTGGGACAAGGAAGTCCTTTGTTTCCAAGATGACTCCTTGAACCCTATTGCCACCACCTGGTAGAGGACTGGACGACGTCCTTGAAGCGCAATAGGAGGGCGTTTGAGGGTGGGGTTCTTGCCGGCGGGTGTTGGAGGAAGTTGATTCTCCGTGGGGATGTAGGAGTTATCAAGAGGTTGGTCCCTGATGTAGATGGCGTCCCAGAGGAAGCGTACAGCAGTCTCCGGAGTTTGGAGCTCGATAGCGAGGATTTATTCGTTGCTGTGCTCGGGGTCTACAAATGGGAACAACCATTTGGTGAACTTGTACCCAGAGTAATTGGACTGAGGAATATGGCGGTAATTTTTGACAGGCATGGTGTTGGTAACGTCTTTGTCCGTGAGGGACGCGAAGTGCAGGCGGGGACGAACGAGATGGGCCCACGGATGGCTATGAATGAGCGGGTGGGTGGAGCCGGGGGATGGTACGGCCAAAGGCTGCGGGATCTGGCGATAGGGGCGGCGTACCGAAATGGGCTGCCAAGTGGGGTTGTGGAGAGGGGCTGCGGCAAGCGAAGGATCTCTCCTGGTGCCTGAGAAGACTTGCCCGGCTGAAGCAGAAAGCTAACAAAAGGAAACAAAGGAAGGTGCATGTGAAGCTAACTAAATGAATAAACCAATGAAAATAAGGTAAAGGAAAAGAAAATACAGAAAATGGAGGGGAAAAGGGAAGGTGTCTTGCGTCGGTCATATGCTTCGGCCTCTCGTAGTGTACACGAAGGTGATTGACAATGGCGTCGTGATCGATCTTTGCTTCTGAAGTGAGCGTCTCAGTTCGTTCTCTTGCAACAGACTCTAAATTGGCGATAAGGTAGTTAGCCTTATCTTGAGAAATAACTATCTTAAGCAATCGCATTTCGTCTTCAAGACGACGCAGCCAAAATGCAAATGATTGTGACGGCGACACGCCGCTGAATGGGAGTATACGAAGGGAGCACATCAGGGCAAAACGTTGCGACCAACGGATGTTGCTCAATACGTGAGCCTACGGCTGCGAAAGACTCATTAACTCCTTGAAGTAAGTTAGAGTTACCTTGATTTACCTGCTCGGCTAGCAAGGAGGTTGAGCGTTTCGCATCACGCCAGGCGTTTAGCAGAGCTTCCGTTGTTGCGTCCTTCAGCTCCTTGGCGTCTCGGCCATGCATCGTCGCGGAATCGTCCAAACTGGACAGCGCTGTGGACAATGGCGCCGCAAGAGTTTCCGAAGAGATGGGCAAGTTGTTGTCTGCCAAACTAGATTGTACCAGGTGCGCTTGAGATCGAGTCACAGGGCTCATCAGTCACTGGAAGAAGTATGTGCTTGAGAAGGCATGGTGACCAAGGCGAAGAATCAGAGACCAACAGCTGGATTATGTGCATTAGTTGGGAAATGGTGGAAAATACGAGAAGGGTTATGTACGCCTGGACTAGTATCTTATATAGGGTAAAGGTAGATAGCACATATTTGGAACAGTTCTCAAAACAAAATATTCGACCCCATTTACAGCAAAGAATGTATGCAAGGAAGTTTGCTGATTGCATGCGCTCCCCGCATATCAGCAATGCGTTTCAAATGTTTTCCCTGCGGCGAAAAGATCGAGATTCGCGATTACGCGGGCCTGCGAAAATTCCAAGGTGCATGACTTGATGTTGCGAGGCGAGTAAAGAGCGTGCCTCGCGAAAACAAAGGATGAGTCATAATCAGTGGGCTTAGTATGGGAAGTAGGAAATTTAGGATCGAGCAAATGGGTGCCTTACGTGCGGTGAGCACCCTAGCAGACCGATGCACAAGAATTCGAGAAGGAGTTAGGCGTTACGCGAGCAAGATGTGGTCCCGATCGATTGCAACAATCCTGCAGCTGTGACATGTACAGTCCGTAAAAAGCTTATGCCCAAAAGAAGTCAGCAGCTGGACAGCTGCGACAGTTGCGAGGCGAGATACAAAAAAGGAAAAATTCGAAATGGGCGAAGTAAATGCAAGTTACAGAGTGAGCACTTCCACTAACGTATACGTATGTATGTACACATACATACGTACACATAGAGAGAATACGGAGGGGGACGCGAACACGCGTATTAAGTAATCTCATCATATGAAATTAACTGAAAAGGACTGGAAGCACTTTTTACTTTTCTAAAGCTCATACATGATTAGATAATAAAACGTACCTGGCTCATGGAGCGGACGGATAAACAGAAAACTATATGCAGGATAAACAAATTTACGAAAAGCACAAAATCGACAGTCAAAACTGGTCGATTGCAAGCAGTTCCGCATGGTGCCCTCCAGCGTTGACTTCTGGTGGCCTGACGGCCAATGTACCCATACGAAGCCGAAAGCAATCGATCGATAGTGCGTTGCGCAACTATACAGAAAAACTTGATTAAACTATACACGCGCGTAAAATGGGGTTACCCAGCATAACACTCTCGTGGGCGAACGCCGGAGCCCTGTTCACTTAAAAATCACTTCACTAAATTATAAAAAGGTCCGCACTTCAATCGTCCCTGCAGGGGAATCCACTTTCACTACTTCGCTTCACTGCCGGCTCTGCTGGGCTCAACATCATTTAAAAATTTAATTTGAACTGCTGATGGCGTTCTATCACCAACTGCGCGCTAACAAAATGCATGGGAAAAGGAAAAACGTTTTCGAAACTTGCTTAGACAAGAAATCCGCGAGACCCGGCCATGGCCCCGCGGAAAAACGAAATGACATCGAAAACGAGTGTCCTTTTTCGAATATCCTGTTTTTTGTTTTTTCCCCAATGGTCTTCTGATCTTAAGCGAGTTCGCCCGCTTTGAATTCCGGGCCGATAGTGTCGGATTAAGGAGTCTCCCCTGGTGAACGAAAAAAAAACAATTGGAAACGAATTTCCGGAACCACGAGATTACTGGCAGGGGGACCATCAGGTCCAAGCAAAAAAAAAACCGTTTTCCTCGTAGCGGAGACACTCGCTGCTACCAGTGAGCAAAGCGCCGTGGAAGCGGCTATCCAACCAGTAGCAAACACGGAATCAGATTTCAGGTTTATGTGCATGGCATATAGAAGGCACATCAAGCATGACAACGGGATATAGCACGAGGGTAACCCATGGCGTAGGTCGGTGGAGGATAAGATGGATGTCCGCATCAGCGGGAGACGGTGAGCACGATCGTGTCCGGCCGTCCAGTAGCCTGTCGGTGGGGAGACTCCTCGGCAGCGAACAGTCTGGCCATGCCTTGAATAGATGAGCCATAGCTATGTATATCACGCGAGAGGATCTCTTACAGTAGATATACCTTTCGAAACTGGACCCCAGGATCATATTGAGCATGAATTTATGAGCAATCAGTGGGTCCTCGTGCGAAACTGTGCGTCATGTATTCATGCGAAATACGATCCTGGGGTCTAATTTGGAGGCGTTATTGGTCCTGCAACGACATGCAACAATATTGCAAAAAGACCAGTTGCCAGCTAAGAGGGGGGGGGGCTCAAACTGGCGGAGTTCATTCCCCTACCCGGCGTATATCTCAGTCTTTAAAGCACTACCTGAGCTGCCGTTTGGGTAAAATATTTGGATAGTTTGATAGCCTGAAGTTCATAGTTTCCATAGCAGTAGAGCTTAGCTTTGAGCTTTTCTTGCATTCGATACAAATAACGGCTCCTTGTTGGTCCATATCAGCAATTCTACTTCAGATTGCGCCAAGATATGGAACCAGAAGCTAAGATCTTGTTCACCTCATTTTTTCGTTTTCATTGCTTGCTAAAAGGCAATTACTGAAAACGAAAAGTAGGGATGAACGGCATTTTATTGAGCTTCTACTTTAGCTTGACGTTATTTGAAGTAGATTGCTGATGTGGACCAACGAGGAGCAGTGCCTTGTACCGAGTGCAAAAAGATGTAGTCCTCATCTTGCAACAAAGTATATGTTTAAAAAGTGGTCGTTTCAGCTGGGTAGACCAGTTCCTGGACACCTGAGAAATCGCTGAAACATGGCCCACTAGGGCTACTTAGCATGCTAATTACGAAAATGATACTCATCATGCTTGATAGACCACCTCCTTCCTGTTGCGGTAGGTATAGTGATGGGTCAATATTTCATTGTGTTTGTATTTTGCATAATGAGGTTAGCTGACAAACCGTTAACTACTATCATGGTTTGTCCAGCATCAATGTTACTTCAGTTACGATCTTCTTTCTTTTTGTCCCCTTCAGATAGCGTGCGTGCCACACTCCTTGCTTGACCCTGCTTATGGACATCATCCTCGTCCATCAAAACACACATTTTAAAAAGTCGATCTTTTTACTTTTCGAACGAAAAAAATGAGAATCTCAAGGTAATACGATGAAAAGTTATAGCCAATAAGCATACGAACCACTTGAAGGCTGATCCCTGATTCTGGTTTATTGCGAAAAGGCTGCAAACGGCGCCTTTTATTATCCTTCCGTTAGAGCTCGTACGTCCTCACACGCCTCGCATAATGAGTTATGCAATTTTGGATACCTTTAACAGGTCATCGCAATGACGCTTATAGTCAAAAATTAGATTTCGTCATTACCCTTGTAAGTCCGCAATATATTTTTGTTGCGAAATGCGTTTTCAATTTTGTGATACTTCCGTGAAGGCGATATGTACACGAACTCTTCCAGAATTTGATTTTGCTGTTGGGTGTAACCATAGAATAGCTGAATGGCCACCCGCGCGCAAAATTTCCTGTGCCTCATGTGCCCATGTGCCTCACGAAAACTCCTCGCTGCTAGATAGGCGCTGCGGCATAAACAGTGCGGTGATGTGGTGAAGATATAGGCTGTTCAAACCGCGATCGCGAAGTCATTGTGTAGAAGCCCAGGCGCATCGCACGAAAGGAATGGGGACTTGAACAGCAATAGGTGTGAAATCGGAGTGAAAGAGACGCCATGTTCAAGAAATAGCAAACCACTACCTTATTTTCAGGTGTATAAGCCGCGTGGTCCTAGCTTACATCGACCAGCCCGAACACATCAAAGAACCTCGCAACGAAAACACCCTACACCGTGCTGCGTAGACTGAGAAAATCGTGCGGCATAAGGAGCGCTTCTCGAAACACAATGAAGCGGCTGAGAAGCTCGTTTGAAAATTTTAAAAAGTGCGGCTTATACATTTGAAAATAGGGTACACCAACTATTGGGTGATGGGTAAAAAATGGGGCACCTAGGGAATAAATGTAGATTTCTCAAAAAAGAAAAGTGATTAAACTTCCCAATTTGATAATTGTTAGAATAAATTATTCTCTTTCAGAAAATACCTATATGAGATCATTTACATACCTAATAATTTTTATAGTGGCTGAAATGCAAAGTTAGTCACTTTGACAAATTATAAACTTTGCGCAGTATCTGCGCAGTGAAACATGCGAAACCATCCAAAGTACTACTGCTGCAATGCGTGAAGATACAGTCACCAGACTCACAATGGATTGCTGGCCTCAACTTTCGAATTCAGGAGATAATGCCATTAGCAGCTCTGAGAACAAAGATAAGTGCTTTCAATTCTTTGCAGGTGAACGCAAGTTTTATAGGTACCATTTGAAAGAGCTTTTTGCGCTCTATCCATCCGTACGCAGCTTACCTCATATTTTATCTATCTTTGGAAAATACAGATTGAAACTTGATTTATTGGTTTTTGTTGCGCCAAAAAATCGCGACTTTTCAGGTATTTCACTTTTTTTACCCAGAAGTAGAAAATAATCCTGTATGTTTAATATACTATTTGAAAGAGCATGAAGAGCTATTTCGAATGATGTATCAACTGCTCTATAACTTTACGGTATGGCAGCGCAAGAATGAGCGATGTTCAAAAAACCCTGTTTGCGTTCTTTAGGGCGCCACGCGTAGGGTTTTGGGAAAGGAGCGTTGAAGCTTTGCCAGAATAATAGGCGAAGGTCGCTTATATAAACGACGTTAACGTTGCAGCCTGCTTGTTGTTGATCAAAACAAAAAATCTCAAAATTTAATAAAAATCAAGCTGCCCCACTTTTTACCGATCACCCTAAAAAATCTTAAAATCAATCTTTCTTGATTTTTTTGCTAACGCCTAGTGGAATCTAAAAATGTTGCTGCGCAGGTGTGCAATTGCAAAATTGCAAAAACTCAAAGTTTGCTACAACGGAGCTACGAAGGAGAGGGTTTCGAAATTGTTTCAATAGATCTCACAGACGTAAATAAAAACACATACTAAGTAAAGCGCTCAGTAGAAGCCCCATAATGAATTGCGAATACAAAATATGTAAACTGATGAAATCCGCATAAGTTGCATGATTGACATTCCACATTACCCTGAAAAACGAAAATTACACGAAAGAACGTCAGAAATGTAATTGTAAAGTGAATGGTTTGCAGAAGGACACGTCAGCTATTCTAAGGCACAAATAAGATGTGATATAATCACAGCTTATGTAAATACATTGTAGACCGTACAAACGCACACAATCAGCGAAGATCGGTCAGATGGAACCTTCGCTGAAGGCATTATGACCAATGTTTGGATAACGCGCTTCAAAAGATTTTGCTGTGCAGACCACGCATAACTTCACTGCGGAAATCCTCGCTACCCCTCGTTGTTGAAGCAGCCTGTACATAACAAAAGTAAAGGCGTTCATTCCATTAGGTCATACAGTCAGCTTGGTAATCAAAGTACCAAAACTGTGGCTAAATACTCAGTTGAAGTGCGGTTCAAGAGAACTCCGCAGTACAAATGGTCTCAGTGCATCACTTTCACTGCGTCTTCACCCGATTTGAGCATTTTTTGTTTTGTTAAAGTCGACATTTTTCTCTCTATTTGCATCGTTTTCGCGCACCAAGCAAGCATATTATCTTGACTAATGACTCTGGGCTCTCCAACCGTTGCAACGCCCTCCAACTATATTCACAGGCTTTCGGTGTCAAATCAGTTGAAGGTCATTGGATTCTCCTTGCTTCAAGAAATAAGTCTTCAACTGAGTGCAGTAAGCAGGGAAGAACAAAGAGTCATTAGACAAAGACTTTGAAGTTTTGTTTTAGATACGCAAAAGGTTCTTGATGGCATACCTGCGCAGCGCAAAAATGCCGCCGAGCTTGGTCACAAACATCTACAGTCTGCCCCAATCCTAACCAGGCCAAAATCGGCATGGCGGGAGTCCGCGCCGCGAGGGTTTCGCGCCACATCTGCGGCTAGCTATTCTGCTCTCTCCTCGATCTCTTCACTCTCTGCGACAGCGCGCGTATGCAGCGCAATCCCCTAGCGCTGCGAGCGCGCAAATTCAGCTGACGGTTCGGCCTGATCCCGATTGGGGCAGACTGTACAGCTAAATTAGAACGGTCAGAGGAGGATGTATCGCAAAACGGATCATATTATGTCCCATGTGTTTTTATTTTGAACACTTCTCTGTCACTTCTATACCTCTTAGGAGATAGTTAGGTACTTTTCGTTTTTTCATAGATCTTGTAAAGACCGTCTCTTTAACACGTGTCAATATAAAAATTAACACGCTTGAAACCAGTTTGATATGTTTCCCCAAAATCATTTCCAGTGAGGTATGAGAGCATTTGAAATTCCTCTAATGCGGTTCAGGGAACATTTACAAAAGCAAAACAGTTTCAAACGCTCATCAAAACGTCTTTGTAGATTCCAGCAATGATTCAAAGAAATCTGTTCTTCTTCTGCCATTAACCGATAGAGAATGTAAACGATGGCTTAAAGTACTTGGCTGCCGACTGTGTCGCAGTTTGATGGTAAAGGAATAGCCCTTTTCTCTGTTTTTGGAAAACCTAATGTGTATTGAACGTCAAAGATTTTGATAATGTTGAAGATCATTCATGAAACTTTTGACTTGGCTCATTGTCGAATAAAGAACAGACTGACTTATAATGATATTTATATTTTACTTGGTAAAATTCGTTGAACCGTGAATGACATATCAGATTTTTTTGATACTTCCGAGAAGGCGATATAGCTTTGGGCGCGAACGCGGCTTTATTACCGCAAAGCACATGAAGCGCAGGGTTTACAAGGGTAAAGACACGCGCGCGCCGGGTTCGCGCCCTCTCAACTAATACTGCTTGCGCCTTCGTCATGCAGCAGCCTTTACAAGAAAAAAGGCGGTATCCTTGTCGAAACAGCATCCGGATAAGGAAAAGCACGGATAGTTTTAAATCACTGCTTTGAAAAATAGCGATAAGGGAGAGGAGTTCATTTTACCACAAAATCTGGAACGCGAAATTGCGCAACTTCAGCTAAGCGACGTTACTTTTTACGGCTACGACAGAAAGGGAATAGTTGGCGCAGTACAAATGACTCAACCAAGTTTGGTTGCCTACCGGGAAGTTAGGTTGCCTCAACAAAAAATTTTCTGAGCATAAAATTGGCACACTAGGTTTTCAACTTATAGTCTTACAAAACACAAGCTTTCTCTTGATGATAATATGCGATTGATGAGAGCCAAGCAGTCTAAAAACACATTGTCGAAGGAAAGAATCAAATAAGAGTAGGAAGTCTGGTGTGGACAATGATTCATAACAATATCCCCACACTTTTTCATTGAAGACGACAGTAAAAATGACAGTCAAGTTATTTGCTTCAAAGTTTTCGGGTTATCTAAAGTTTTAAGGTTTTTTCGGTTTCAAAAATGAAGCATAAGATTGTCACACAAATTTAGCTATAATTTATCAGGTTGTTCCATAAATTCCGTCCGTTTTGAATCTTGACAGCAGTAAGTCATACACTTCTCGTTTCTGAATAATTTGCATGATAATGTTCGATAGAGCAAAGCAAGCTCTACAAGATGCTTTTCTTGCTTTTGTACAGCTTTGATACACGTCGAGTTTCAAATTGAAAACTAAAAAGATTTATTAGGTTGTCCGGAAATTAATGCCCGTTTTGAATTTCAACCGCAATAAGTCATACACTTCTCATTTCTACATAGGTTGCAGAGTACCATTCGATAGAGCAAAGCAAGCTCTACAAGATGGCCTTCTTGCTTTTGCAACAGCTCTCACCTACCTCGAGTTTCGAGCCAAGAGCTAGAAAGACTCAGCAACCCGAAAAATCGAAAAAAAATCGTAATTCAGTTCATATAAATCCTACAAAAATTTTTACTTGCTCACGTAAACGCTATCTACAAAAAACACTATATACGCCTTTGCCGCATTTTTTTCTCTGTTAGAAACCAAAAAAACGGAAATTTTCGTGCATTTGCCAAAGTGATGCTGAGCCATTCTCATATAGGTAGTTGTACACCACAAGCCCATAGGGGTACAGACTCAAATTTTCAGCTCTCTACAAGCTTTAGTTTTCGAGAAATACCGAACATAGCTTTCCCTAGTTAGGTGGTTCAAGCTAAAATTCAAATTTCTCGAGAACTAAAGCTTGTAGAGAGCTGAGAATTTACGATTGTACTTCTACAGGTCTGTAGTGTAGAACTACTTATGTGGGAACGGCACAGCATCACTTTGGCAAATGCATGAGAATTTCCGTTTCCTTGATTTCTAACAGAGAAAAAAATGCGGCAGAGGCGTATATAGATGTTTTATGTGGATAGTGTTTACGTGAGCAAGTAAGAATTTTTGTAGGATTTTTATGAACTGAATTACGATTTTTTTCGATTTTTCGGACACTTGAATGTTTTTAGTTTTTGGCGCGAAACTCGTTGTGGATCAAAGCTATTGCTAAAGCAAGATAGCCATCTGGTAGAGCTTACTTTGCTCTATCGAATGTTATTTTGCAACCTACTTAGAAATGAGAAGTGTATGACTAATTGCGGTTGAAATTCAAAACGGGCATTAATTTCCGGACAACCTAATAATTGCCCGAAAAATCGAGAAAAACTCATAACTCCCCTTAAAAACCCTACAAAAACTCTAATTTACTCGCCTAAACACTATCCATCTAAGAAATTTACATATGCTGTTCGTTTTTATTTCCCGGTTTAAATGGATAGTGTTTACGCCAGCAAGCTAGAATTTATGTAGGAATTTTTTGAGAGTTATGATTTTTTCTCAATCTTTTGGGCAGTTGAATCTTTTGAGTTTTAAGCTTCAAATTCGTGTTGGATCAGAGCTGGTGCAAAAGCGAGATAATCGTCTTGTAGTGCTTCTTTGCTCTATTTTGAAACCTATCTAGAAACATGAAGTTCTTGATTTATTGCGATTGAAAATCAAAACAGACGGACTTACGAGATAATCTGACAGTTGAAAAAATTGCTCATAATTCGCTTCTTAAAAAAGCTAACAGAAACGAAGCAATCTAGGTTGATTTCTTATGTTTCTAACTGTCCAATGGTTTATCAACTGTTGATGCACAAGATTTTCCTTTTCAAGTTTTGCTCTGACGACCCTGAAAGCCAAGCCATTGGGCTGGAGTGAGCAAGCTAGCAATAAACATCTTCACCCCAATTTTAAAGAGTCACAAGTTTTTCATATAATTTCCTGTATACCATCAGGAAGCTTACAAAAGGGGCAATTGAAATACCAGATCGTTACATAAGTCTTATTACACTTTAAATTCTTAGACGATAAGTCGTAAACTTCATAACTTTAATGAAGCTCTAGGGTACCATTTGATGAGCAAAACAGGCTTTACAACATGATGTATTAAAGTTCACTCCAACTTTGGCCCATCCGGAATGTGAGTTAAAGGCCCAAAAATTTAGGAAAAACTCATATCTTTGTTTTTAAAAAACGCTACGGATTTCCAACTTGCACATATGATTGCACACTACATAGGACACTCATAAGTACAGTTGCTGTATTTCTTCCCCACCTAGAAATCGAGAGAACGAAAATTTTCATGCCTGTACAAAAACGAAGCTATGCTGTTTCTATTCATGTAGTTGCATACTATAGGCCCTTAGAAGTATAGCCATAGATTTTCAGCTTTTCACAAGCGCTAGTTTTCGAAAAATACCGAATTCAGCTTTTCTCACTTGTTCTACGCACATACACACACTCATACATACACCATACTATTGGGTGTGCTCTCTGTTACATTGCATTTAGACAGAGTTTTTGTTTGGATGTACGCATTAATTGGGGCATACATTGCATTTAGACAGAGTTTTTGTTTGGATGTACGCATTAATTGGGGCATGTTGCACACCATTAAATAGAGGAAAGCAATCTCTACAGAACTATGGTAAGCAAAAGCAACATCAATGTTTTCTGTGGAAATTCGGGCGAAAATTCCAAAACATAGGATTTTGACCTAACCCAGATCTCCAACTTCTATAAACGTTCTGAAATCCCCGCATGCTCCAATTTATAGTACAAACATACTTATATACTTACAATCACAGTTTGTGCAGAATTTAAGCTTAAACAACAAGAAAATCGAGGTGATTAAAAAGTGGCAAACTCCGCCCCCTTTGGTCCTAGGCTCCTCCCAATTGCTTAAATACCAGCTACAGGCGAGGGAGAGCATAACCGCAAATTTTCGAGGATGTCCATGCATTGGGTCTCGAGAAGTAGCAAATCTAGTCCGAAAATGTCCCAGAACTTTCGAGCCAACCTAATATATACATACACTTCATTTTGTTGTTTACGCTCGAATTCTGGATAGAAATCTTTGCTGCTTCCATAGTGATTTCGTGCTGTAATCGTACCTAATATGTTGAATATAACATTAAAAATCTTGTCATCACCTGCTTACTTTTTTATGATTTCCAAATGGTGGTAACACATTTGTTTGATTTCGTCAAACGCTCCCTATCTCGCTCGTAACATTGTATTAACGCTACGGATGAGAATTCTGAATTACGATTAAGAATTAAGAGGCATTTAGCGAAGAGAAATGGCAAGCGAATGTGCTATTACCGTTGGGAAAGCATATGATGAGGGTGATTTTCATCAAAATTCAAGCGTGAATAACAAAAAATGAGGTTTATCGAAATCGAGCTCTTGCCATCGCTATCGATTTGAGAGATACTGCCTGCGCATATATAAAGATGGTCCCGCTGAGCGTTATTCACTGTTGTCGTCTACTTTGTGCGGTTGCCGATCGACCCATCAATACAGCGGTGCATAGGTTAGTTTGTACTCAGTTTGTATCTCTGTACTTGCGCACACCTACACACAAACAAATAAACAAACACGCTGCTTAGTGCATTAGTCTCTAGATAAATGAATGGTATTTTTTCATTCATTCATTGATAGCCTGCTGGGTTCTCTTTCTGCTAGACAAAAGTCAAACTTTCATGTCACTACCAAAACGATGTGCTGTCCTCAAATAAGATGCTTTAATACAAAATATCAGAATGATTTGTGAGAAAACCCTATCATGAAAGCAGAGCAGACGAGTTTCCGTGCCTGGGTGGGCGAACTTGATAGGGTATGCTTAGCTTGGAAGCTCTTCCGTGGGTTTCAGATCTATTCTCTCCATTCGGAGACCACATTGGAGACCGGACCAAAGCAGGAAGCAGGCGCTTCTTGCCTGTGGCCTACCAGGCTAGATACTGATCGGAGGGGTTTAGATATCCTAAACGCTGCCTTTAACTTCTATATCCATGCGATATTTTTCATTGATAAATTATCACTATGCATGCGCTTGAACAGGCAATTTAGAAAAAGTTCATAAGTGTACCATGTTTCTAACAAGATGAGTGAGATTTCTGTCAATAAAATCTACTTGATAGGCGCATGCTTTGGCTTTTCTCAAAACTTTGCATTATATATATATCACTGTATCTGATTAATAATAAGGTGTTGAGGTTTTATGTCGAACTCAGCAGCAGCCAGTGGCGTACCCAGGATTTCGGCTCGGGGGGGGGGGGGGGCGACAAAAATTTTTTTCTAAAGAAGGTGCGTGGCGTTAGCCACGCACTCCGAAAAATTTTTGGGGTGGTTCTCAAAAATTTTGCGGGTCCCCGACCCCTAAAATCTGGAAAAAGGGGGCGTGGCGTCAGCCACGCCCCGAAAATTTTTTTTTACAAGGCTAATTTGAATTTTTAAAAATTTTTAAAAATTATTTTAATTATTTACAAAAATAAACAAGTCACTTGCACATTTTTATAACCCATATAAGTAACTTTCAAAAATTTCGCGACCCATTCTCGGGGGGGGGGGCCCCCCCCCGAGAATGGGTCGCGAAATCGGTACGCCACTGGCAGCAGCATATATGATTGTCTGATGCACATGCGTGAGCGGTTAAGATATCTGCAGGACTTTTTCGAATGAAAAAAGGAATTTTTCGATTTTTTTCCAAACTTCTTGAAGTTCTTCAAACTTGCGGTGACCGAAGCTGGTGCGAGTATTTATGACCATGGTTTGTAGTAAGCCCTCAATTAGGGTAACTCGGCTAGGGGGCTTCAGTTGAACTTACAACGCTTCAGTCCGGCATCTGGTGAGCTATCGATCTGGATGCGTATCACTTCCTGACATGATAATCGTGTAATTTTGGTCAAATGGCAGTGGGTGTGGGTGTGGGTGTGGGTGCGGGTGTGGGTGTGGGCGCGTGTGTGTTCCAACTGAATATGCCCTGCGGATGGGGCGGGTGTCATAGGCTATTTTGGTTATTAATAAATCATGCAGAATACGGATAAGACAGCCGTTTGTAGAAATATCAGTTCACTGGTTTCAACGTAATTTCTCAAATTTGAAATTATTGTTCTGGGATTGGCACGGGGGCGAGGCACAAATGTCGATCTGCTTTTCACCACGCTGCAAAGCATGCAGCAGTCTCCATGGCGTATCGCCGGGTAGACGTGTCGACCCTGAGTACCCTAATATCGCTTTGCTACCACCCGGCGCCGTAAGCGGCATCAGATGTGCAGGGCTTATTTCTCTTCTTTTTGCTAATCGAAGTAGGAATTTTCCCTACAAGAGCAGACTTATCAGGCTAACTCTCGATTTCCACGGGCGATCGCTGACTTCGGATATGAAGCGGTGACCCCTGGCGATCAGATAAACCCGAAGATCGGCCTCCTCTCTTAGCTAGGCATCTGGTAAAAATCGGAAATGTCGAACTCCTTCATAGCTTGAGAGCCCTACCAGAATATACACTCGGCTATAAATTGCAAAAACGCCCAAAGCCACCCCACGCCATGCTAAGGCGGCGGACTTTAGTGGGGATGCGTGCTTTAGTCTAGCAAACTTTCTCCTTATTCTACGTAACTTCCTCTCTGCCATTGGCAGGGACAAACAAACGTTCAATTCTCATCACATGTTTCTTTTTTAAATCATTTTTGGTCATCCGAATGAAGAGCTGCTCAGCTTTCTATGGTAGCGAAACAATCCAAAACAATCATCATGACAACTTTATCGCTTTCAGCAATGTTTTCGCCGGATGTAAAAAAATCAAAATGCTGGCTTGAAGTGTAGTTGATTCGTTGACCTCACGGACTGAACATCAATGCGGAGTACGCGCTGCGAGGTAAATCGCTCGTCCCAGTACGAATTCGCCATTGTACAAGTCGTGCTCTCGCGATAATTCAGCCGCGCCGCGCTTGGCCGTAGTGTATGAGCAGTCCGTGCGGTCAACGAATCGACGATACGTTGCTGCCTATTCGCCTTCTATATAAGAAAACCTTAGCGCACTTCTCGTTCTGGTAAAGTTTATTATGTTCGAAAACAGGTTAACATTTTTGCAATTCAATGCTCATTCTCAAAGTTGTTGAATTAAGAGTAATTGCTTCTTGATTAGAAAATTGAACACGTTGGTAGGTAGGCACACAAACTCTTGTTTTTACCCGTTAAAATGTAGAGACACGTAGATTTTTTGGCAAGAAATGGGAAATTGACATCTCTTCTTTTGACATTGGGTACAATAGGAAGAAAGAAGTAGTATACTTTTTAAGAAGTGGGACCTAACGGAAGAAAACCAAAATCCATTACAGAATAATGTGGATACATTAATTTCAAACGACACTGAGTTTCTTTGAGTACAGCGCGCGTAAGGCCTCGGGCGAGAGTTCACGCGATTTCATCGTCACGATTCATTGCGACAAGACAAGTGTTACTAGTTCATTGCATGCCGTTCTTCTCGCATTTCGGTTCTGATAGTTTTCCAACACGACTAATCGTGAATAACTATCACAACCGAAATAAAAGAAGACCGGCGCGCAATGGACTCGTAACACTTGTTTTGTCGCGATGAATCGCGACGATGAAATCGCGTGAAATCTGACTGAGGCCTAAAGCTACCTTATGGCAAACACATTAACGATAGGGAAATAAACCAACCGTATACAGATGAACAAGTGCTATGCATCAACATACTCACTCTTACAGATACAATTAGTCTCAGAATTAAGTTTACGTTCCAACTAATGCGATCAAATCGACATTACACCTAACATATACCAGTTGGATCAGCGTAGACATTAAAGGGTAGTTCATCTGATCAAAAATCCGAAGAAAACTTTAAAAACATATACTCATCGTGTACCCGCTTTACGACCCAAAGACCATCACATCCATACCAAAAGAGTTTCTTACTGAGCTGGGATGCATGGTGCCCATGAACTTAGAATTAATCCACTCTGAACCGAAGTATGGCATGTAAGTGTTTCGGTCGGCTCCAACGACCCCCATCTCAGTATGGCTACCACAGTTTTTTACATGCTTAACGAGCAATTGTAATATTGCAGTAAAGCTCAAAGTTTTCAGCCATTTCTGATTTACTGAAAGTAAAACAAAACAGGGCCTCAGTTCCTTTGAGTATTTCTGCCATTGGTGTGTTGGAAAAACGGCTACACATGACCACATGTCTTTTCCAATAGTTCATGCTTCTGGGCTTTTGCCTTGCGGAAATAGCATCGCATATAAGCCTAAGATATGCGTGACTGATCGCAATCGTATTGTGTCGCCATTTTCTCATCCATTTCAATTACTTTTTTCTTTATGAGCTGTTGGTACGATTGTGCGGCATGACTTTTGCATATCAGAGCACTTTATCAGGGCACAGTGTCGCAGCTGCATAATCTGGCAGCACGGATAAAACTTGATTCTGATGCTCCAACAGAACTTTAGAGATTGAAAGAATAAGACACAAAACATCTGTGTACTTTCAATTCAAAAGCTTTAATTTAGATGAATGGCTTGAAATTTTCATTGATCTCTCTTCTATTTTTGGAATGCCTTCACTTGGTATCGTCAAGAAGAGTAAGAAATTTTTTTGATTTCTTTCTGAACAACCAGTCCAGTTGACATTTTCAGAGCGGACTTGCAGTACTCTCTCATCAAAAGGGAGGCGATGTAAGAGGGAGACGTACTTTTCGACCAAAACAGTTGCCGAGTACTACCGCAAATTCAGGTGTTTAGTTTGAAACACAAGCTGTCACCCTATATACCGAGTGCGGAGTGCTGATCCTCCTGATAAAGCTCAAAAAATTGACATGTTCTTAAGTTTTTTTCCTGACAAGTTCGACATGAATTTTAATATAAGAATACATTCCAGCATTTTACAAGAAATTGGCAATATTTTGCAACTATAATGGGCAGCGTTTAAAAAGCTCCTTAAATCAACTATTGCAAGTTTTCTTAACAAGTTTAAAGATGGTTTAATAAATTTTACGTTTCCAAAGAATATCTAATCCTTACTGTTGAACGAAGGTAAGAGTGATTCCGAAATATCTTCAAGATAACCAGTTTCAATTGCACAGGAAAGCGTGCGAATTTTTTCGAACGAAAAGTTGCTGCGGCGCAATAGGGTGGGATCATAAGACGTGGTAGATGAACTCGTGCAATCGTTTATTGACCTGGAATTCAGCGTAGACGTAGCGTTGTTCTATCCAATATTTCTGTTATTCCTTTTTAGTACTTTCTGCGAATCACATATGGAATAGTTCTCCTTGACCTCATGTCACTGACCTGTGATAGTATAGAATTTTGGAGAAAAGATTGTGCTTCATACAATACCCTATTCAAAATTGTATCACTCTTGATGATCATAAGAGGAATAAATCGCGATCAAACGTCCTGCATTTTCAATGATACTATTTACTGTTATCATTCGTTTGAGTGGAAGGAAGCATTTAAAATCAAACTTATCTCAGCCTGATATTCAAGCTTCGCCTACCGTCTTCTTTATTTATTTGAGAGATGTTTTGAGTGGAAGACAGCGGAAGACTGTACGCTTTCTTTATTTTCATATCAAATCTGAGGTCCACGTGGCGCATGAATAGCGGCACAAACCTTGAGTGCTATTTGTAATCTTTATACTAATTCCCAAAAACGCAAATGACGCGTTGATAGCACAAAGCTCGTGGATCCAAAAAGACCATATTTGCCTAATAGAATTTTTATCAAAAGCTCCACATTTTAGCGGGCCTTCCTCAGAAACAAGCGACGCCAACCAATAAATCCTCGGAACCAAATCAAATTAATACCCTTAAAAAGAATTTTTCGTACAGTAGTACTGAGTACTTTATCGCGGACCACTCACAATTTGGCCCCCAATAGTGTAACAGTTGCTGAAATAATGTACCTATGTCTGTAGTAGCACACGGAAATCGTTCTGAAGTATACTGTGATTGCTCAAAGTGAATCTGCATTAGTATGAAAAATTATGACTGAAGTGGCTTCGGATGTCAGCAGCAGGAATTATCAAAGTACCAAAACCTTTTCGGCCTATCTCCCCATCATTATACACTGATATAGAACCATAATTAAATTTTGAGGGCAGATACGCAGGAAATTTTAGGCGGACGTACCCTTTGTATGGGAGCGGCGGGAGATGGATGGGCTCTGCGTTTGCATCTTTCCCGTTAGCATGCTCTACAGTCATTTCTTCAACTTGATTAGCGATCGAAGCTTCGCCCTCCCCGCAGCCATAAACAGAGAATAACTACGAATAGTTTGTACTTCTATTACTACTTTCCAAGCCATGCTAAGAGTCACATTGGTCGTCACCATCCTACGTCACACTTTCTCCCGTTAACAACCTCGATAGTGTTCTGCTCACGGCTATAAAGTCGCTGGGTACACTGTTTCTTACAAGGAAAGGATACTAACTTAGATTCTCCTTCTGAGATGGAACACATATTTTTGGAATCAGTCTGGAAGGCTGATTTTAAGTATGCTATTTCTAGCTGCTTAGCATTATTCTCAAGCGAGTTGTGGCCTCTTTTCTATGCAAAGTTTGCGTGCTTCTTGACTTACTGATGCTACGATGTCGACGTCTAGGTGGTTTTATAATTGTATAATGCTACCTTTCAAGGTCGAAAGAATTAATCTGATGCTAATTTAACATCCTAGTACTTTTTTCGAGCAGATTCTTATCTACACGCCTCCTTACGACATTCGGAAGTTTGCTAACTACTCACAACATCAAGCCCATAACTCGCTCCGGAATCATGTTAAGCAGCTAGAGGCTGCATATTTGGAATCAGCGTTCAAAGCTGATTTCAAATATATGTGCCTCATCCTAAAAGGCAAATCTAAGTTAGTATCCTTCTCCTTCCCTTGTTAGACCGAAAAAGTGAGAAAAATGACAAAAGCCAGATTTAGTAATGTTTACTTTGACGGGATTGGCGGCTGGAAGACGGAGTTTCGAAACCTAATCAAGGCTGTTGAATGATCAGAGAGCACGGTCGCTATGACCAGATCGGACACGGGTTCGATCCCCGTCCCTGGGCCAACCAAGTTCTCTACCCAGACCGGTAAATTGATACCAGAGTAATCTGGGAGGATAAAAGACACTGACTTGGTGAGCGGC
This sequence comes from Cylicocyclus nassatus, assembly GCA_958299035.1. Classification (NCBI taxonomy): domain Eukaryota; kingdom Metazoa; phylum Nematoda; class Chromadorea; order Rhabditida; family Strongylidae; genus Cylicocyclus; species Cylicocyclus nassatus. The sequence goes on from CATQJL010000001.1 coordinate 76,040,397, forward strand.
TGGCCCCTGCAAGTCACTGTATTGGGCTCGCACGCATACTGTTGCCTCTTCGATTATGAAGTAGTGCGCGTTCGGCGCATGCCCGCAGAGGCTACTGAAGACGCCGAATTCTTTATTTTTTGTCCTTTGATATGTAATAAAAGTTCTCGCGAAAGTAAATAAACAATTACTCATGTAGTACTCCCCATGCGCAACAGGTTCGCAAAATTTCCTATTTCCTTTGACTTCCCTTCGCGTAATTACACCTCTCGGCACTTTTCCGGCAGCACCATCATTGGATATGACAGATCTTTTAATCTTGATCTTTGGTCATTGCATTTTGAGAATTCTTCGCACATTCCATGTTCACTTCCTCAATACTTATTCTATATCTTGCCATCACATCGTCACGTGCGACTAAACAGATCAATACTGGTAACATTGAGTTACTGCAACGGATAAGTCCATAGCTTCTTATCGCTCTTAAGCGTAAATCTCGTGCACCAAAGCAAATGAATCAGATAGTGCTGTCCATATTCCTTTTCTTCCCCATATTTTACAAAAAAAACATTTTGCTGCGCAACATTTGTCGTAATCTCGCGTTCATGAGTGTCCAAATGCAGCCAACCGCCACCCAATAATCAGACACTTTTCTAATGTACGACTAGCGGCTGTACGGCTGCCGGCTGGTCGTCGCCGACATTTCGCCAGCATATCGCCAGGCGGCCACCAGCCGGCACCCACACGACGGACCAGCCGGTATCCGCACGGCCGGTACAGTCTTTTTCAACCCAAAGTAAGCGAACATTCCAAGTGGAGCAGCGCGTCTGAACTGCCACTGCCTCAGCGAGATAGATTAAACTGAAGAGATGCAGACTGCAAAGTGGTGCGAATCGTTGCAAAGCGGACTTCCGCCGGTCCAATTTCCGCCTAGACTGAGTTGAAACTTACTGTACATAGGGAAAGCATGCAACAAGTTGGCAATAGAGAGCCATTCGAATCGTGCGGTTCAGAACCTATGAAAGGATTGGGTATGAAATAGTTACACTTATTGGTCTTCAACAGTCATCAGCTATTCTGTTGATTGCTTTTCCTTCAATACTTTCAACAAGTTGGACTTGCAGGTTCATCAAGGATGTTTTTCTTTTGATACACATCAAAAGAAAAAACACGAATGAATGCACAAAGATAAAGAACGAGTAAACAGCAGAAAAAATTGGCTTAGCTTTGAGATTGCACAGTAAAGTAATACAAAAAGAGCAAAGTATTCAGTGTGTAATGCATGTAATGGCAACGTCAGGAAAGCAGGAAAAATATGCATATATAGGAGAAAAATATGACCTGAGTGAAGTGAGGATTGATAATAGAATATTGATGGAACCGTGGCCCTTTTAAGTGAGATGTATACCATATCAAAGGGCATAGAACGCTGATTCCAAAGCTGTCTTCCTTATCTGCAGAAAATTCATGGACAGGAGTTATGAGCGTTTTTCGAAGTCAAAAATTGAGTGCGCATTTTGGATAAAATGGGTTGCAAAAATTTTGGTAGCCTTCAAATAATGCAACCAGCTCTGGCATATTTTTTATTTTAAAGCGTTTTCTAAATAAGGTGCTCTGTTGATCAATACTGTTTCATTGAAGAGCCAGAAAAAAGCATTACAGCTATATTTGTCCTTGTTGCACATTCAATTTTTTGCTCCGATAAGCGCTCATAACTCTTCCTTTATAAACGCTCTGCAGATGGGGAAGGCAGATTTGGCAGCATTTCATCCTACAATATAGTATAAATCCCATCCAAAAAGACCATTTCGACTAAACAAGTATACCTCGTCAGTTGAATTATTATTAGCTTCTGTAGGTGTTCTGTAGTCACAGGATTCAGCACATCTGTTTCAGCGCACAAAAATACAGTGGTCATCAAATTGACATAGCTGTGGTAAATGGATTTATAGGTCGAACATGAGTATCAACTATGCTATTTTATTTAGACAACTTTCCTCAACAAAAAACATCAGAGCAAAGAATTTGACGAAAGCAATGTAGAAAAGATGATACAGGTTAAGAAAGGCTCCATAGATTCATTTGTGGCTTTATGTGCGAACTCCTGCTCTCTTTCTCGCTGAGAAAATAATGAATGAGTTAACTTCACATTGCTAAGAATGAGTCGGTCTGCGTTATGGTCTTTGTATTTTGTCGCTTCTGAGATGAAGTACATAATAGTTGATATTGGTACGAACATTTCACAATGCGATTGGTAGGCTCTCGAAAGTCTCTGCTCTAAAACAGCCTCTCTCCTGAATCGCCCTGACGCTCTTCAAAAGTCCCGTAACAACTGGGTCTTCGACAAACTCTGGAATTAACGGATATGCCAGACTTGAAGGAGACTTTGAGAGCTGACTTTCTGCTGACCCTCTCAATTCCTCTTAATTTCTTTTACCTCACTAAGTGCTCAAACTAGCATTTGATATTTCTTAGTGAGCCTATGGTAGGCTGTAACTCAACTCTCCATTAAACAAGGAAGTTGTACAGCCGCGGAAGACCCAATGAAGACTATAATTGTATTGAGACACCTGTAAGAATAGCCGAAAAACGCGCTACTTTTGAAACGTGCGTTTAGGATCCATCCAGTCAGAAGAGTTTACTGCACAGAACTGGCGCAGAAGCTTCTTGCTGGATTGGCTTGCAGCGATTACATGGAAACAAAAAATATTCAAGAGGCGCAATTTCTCCAGAGGTTACCAAATCACAATCCAATCTGGAGCTATGTCTTTCAAGAGTACCAGACAAAGGTTTCTAGCCTGTTAGCTTTCTTAAGTTACCACTTGTTGAGTTTGATGGCCTTTAAGAAGATATTGGGCGAGACACTCACATTGTATTGGTTAATTTTTTACGGGTTTTCGACCTCCAGGATTTACATTTTGCATCTATTTCAAGATATAAAGTTAAACAGCCCTACCGAATTTCTCGCATAGCTCTCCTAAAAGTTATTCAATACTCTGGTAATAAATTGCGTTTTTTGACGTACACCGCATAAAAACGGTAAGTTTGGCACTGCTAAACTCATACAGATCAGAGCTGTTTTATGAGTAGTTGATATCCCATTCCAGATTTAACTTTTTGCTCCAAAGGAATTGGCAGCGTAAAGGCGACTGCTCCCGCAAAGCAATCTGCGTCTTTCTCGCAAACGTGCTCCCTGATCTCTCTCTAATCATGATTAGGCGTCAAAACCCCGTCTTCCATTCCAGCCACCATTCCCGTCAAATCATAGGGTAGACATAATCTTCCTTACTCCGAATAAGTATCCAGGTCATTGACGATTATCTTATATCCTTATCCATATTCCACATCACCCCAAAGGTGAGTTTAGTAGGGCACTGTAGGATGGAAACCAATATTAAACTGGTGTCTCGATCTTGAGAGTGTTTACCGAACATTCGGTCAAATATTCATCTGCGTAGATTTGAGATTATGGTACCTAAGGGCTTTTAGCTCTGCTACTGCCCTCTCAACCGGGAGCTCGACGGCAGTGTCCAGGCAAACCTGCACATATGGGTTTTTTGCCTAGAGACTGATGAGGAGGTGGGCAATATTTACGAATGAGAAATCCATCCCCAAACACCGCGGTTGCGCCGTGACCGTAACATAGGATGGGTCTTAGCGCGAGCGTAATGTTAAAGTGAGCGAAGTCATTCTCATTTACGGTCACGGCACGGGCGCGGGGTTTTCCGAGACGTTCTCTCAGCCGTGAATGAACAATTTGCGCTGCTCCTTGGGCAGTGCCTTAGTTAGGATCCCATCAGATTACAAGGAAAAAACCTATGCGCCCAGATTTGCTTGGACACTGCCACTAACGCGTTGACAACGAGCCACTTTTTTTGAGGTCTATTCCTGTGGACAAGACGTTTCCCTACGCCCGGATGTATGTATGCATGCATCCATGCATCAAATGTGAAATGGGCAAGCCCCACCCCGTGTGGCAAGCTCCGCCCACTCGTCCAAAAATATAGGAAATTGCTCAAATTTTAAGAGTCCATGCGAATTCCGCCACTTTGAGAAATGGGCGGAGCTTGTCGCTCAAAGGGTGGAGTTTGCCTGACGGTGGGCGGAGCCCGGCTAAAAGTTGCTTGAGCCTTTGCGTTCATCTACGGCCTCACATCCATGCCTTTTATGAACAAAAAGGGTCCTTGTAAGGGGCATAGGAGTGGGCGGAGTTTGCCAAGGGGGGGATATGAGTTACATCTAGCGTATGTCGATTATATGAACAAATACTGAGAGGATTGGACAGATACTACCGAAATCAATTGAGGCCGCCCGCACCGTGCACATTGCGCGGCGTCGTCCACAGGGGCAGACTGCCTGCCGCGCACCATTGCGCGGCACTGTCATCAACGTGTTAAGGGAAGGAAGATTTGTGGAGGTATGCGCTATGTTCTGATCTTTGTACATCTAGACGTTTTCTTTGTTTGAATGCTTTTCTTTTTTTTTGTTTTGTACTGTCATGCGTAGTACGTGCTTGCCACGTCTTGCGATGCCGATCGTGCGACGTAAACTTTTTACCTCCTGCTCTTTTTTGCTCTGTACAGCGCATTGTTATGTAATGTGACAGCTGCACAGTTGGGTGTGCGACCCTCAACACGAAAAACGCCCGCGTATCTACATGTGAGGTAGCGCTTCTAGTTTAATAAATCACAATATCTTTCGGAAGCATAGACGATAAGGAAAAGTCTCTCACACAGTGCGGGATTATTTGGAATAGCCGTTGCATCATAATCTCCTCCCTACACCATCATATTTGAATCATTCTGCCTTTTGTATTTCCTGCTTTTGTAGCACGCCTTAGAGCGTACCGAATAAATCAATAAATAAATATTGTAAATGGTATTTAGGACAACAATGATTGGCTTTTGCCGTGCCTCATTCGGCTGTAAAGCGCATGATCGCACTTTGATTTGTCGCCGGTAGCAAGACTGCACCTCGTTATTATACTTGGGTAATTCGAGAATTTTTCATCGAATGAATGAATTTCGAATAAATTCGGAAAATCAAAAATATCGAATGAATGAATTTCGAATAAATTCGGAAAATCAAAAATATCGAATGAATGAATATCGAATATATTCGAACACTGGAAGTCGAATTTCGAATAATTATTCGAATGATTTATCGAATAACTAAAGCAATCACATCTTAAACTTGCCGACATATCTGGCTAGAGCCGATCCAATCATAATCAGCCCCTCCTGGTATCCCCTATACCAACTCCTAGCTCAAAATTTTCCAAAAATTGCTGAATTCGATAAAATAGATTTTGGTTTTAATCAGCATCCTCATTTACCCCTTGTACCAACTCCCAAGCTCGTAGCTCGAGATTTCCCAAAAATCGATAGAATTTATAAAGCAAATTTTTATCGATAAACAGCACCCTCCCACCCCCTCGTACCAACTCTCAGCCCAGCAGCTCAAACTTCCCCAAAAATCGATAAAGTCGGTTGGTCGGCATCTAGTCTATACATCAGCAAAAAGTCATATTTTACCCATTATGGACGATCTAACAAGCAGTTGATATAAATTTTTATGCTGTGCCCAAAAGATTCTTCTTCAGATAGTCTGAAAGAGACTGATGCACACCAGAATTAACTTTATTTCTTATCAGCGTCAACAATATATAAGAAAGGGCTTGCTCTACTTTCTACATCAATTAAAATCCACATATGATTTTTTTTACTGTCGCAAGCAGTCGGAAGAATGCGACTCTCCATACAGTTCACAGGTATAGCGGTTGCAAAAGATGCATTTACCGAGTTTTGCGAAAAAAAAGACGCGGACGAAGTGAGCTTGATACTCAGCAGTTGGCTTTGCAACAAAGTCGAATAATCTGAATACGGAGTCATTCGAATACGAATTTGAATAAACATTTGAATAAAACATTCGAATAAAATCTATTCGAAACCCCGTTTTTTGATTATTCGAGTTTTCGAATAATATTCGAAACCTCGTTTTTTGATTATTCGAGTTTTCAAATTTTATTCGAAACCCTGTTTTTTGATTATTCGAGTTTCGAATATTATTCGAAAATGGAAGAACTCCGAATATCGAATTTCGAATACGAATATATTCGAATGTTTTATTCGAATGATCGAATTTCTATTCGATTCGGACCCAAGTATACTCGTTATGTCACCTTGCATTATCCTACAACCATTATTTCGAAAGTGTCGAAAAATTGACTGGCGTTACCTTTGCTTACTCATGAATTCCGGCAATTCCGGCAACACAGTGAAGGCACGCGCCAAAGCATGCTTTACGCCAGGGCACCCTGTCCCATAGCAATGTACCCTTTGCAGCGGGATCAGGGCCCGGCATAAATTCTTTTGTAGGCTTCTTCTGAAGTTAATTTTCGCAAAACTTTACAAAGTTATTTTTGACTTTAAGCCGTAAACGTAACCATAAAACGTCAATTGAAAAAACGTCGCAATTTTTGATTACAAAAACGATATCCCCTTTGCTTTTCGCCCGAAAAACGAAGTCCAGCTCTTGCCTCCATACGATCTGCACGGGCCGTGAAGGGATTGACGGTGGAAAGGAGGGGCTTCGAGGCCTAACCAAGGCTAGAGAATGATCAGCATCCGTCGCGGTTTGAGCGTTTGCCTTTTAGCCGCCAATCCCGTTGAATCAAGTAACACGAATTGCTCACATATCTTGATTTACCGTTGGGTGTAGCTATGAATACTTTACAGGAGTGCCCGAGAGTGTACGACTTCACTAAAGTACAAAGTTTTGCTTTCTGATCCACTGCGAGAAGGCAGCAGGATTTTGCACTGCAACACCTGGGCCTGGCTGCGCAGCATACGCAGCGTACGCACATTTTCATAGAGATAGGGGCGTACGCTGCGTATGCGTACGCCTCGTATAGTCTGTCCCAATCGGGATCAGGCCGAATCGTCGGCTGAACTCGCGCGCTCGCAGCGCTAATAATTTGCGCTGCACACACGCGCTCTCGCAGAAAGCGAAGAAAATAAGGAGAATTAGACTAGCTAGCCGTAGACGCGACTTAATATTCTCGCGACAGGGGCTCTCGCCATGCCATTTTTGGCCTAGTTGGGATTGGTGCAGACTGTACACCGGGCAGCCTGGCCCAACCCTTAAAGGCAGTGTCCGGGTAAAAAGTCGATTTTGAGATTTTGTGCTTACCCGGGCCTATTCGCTATGCTGAATCCGAAAATCCACATTGGAGAGCGCGAAAACGACGAAAAAGGGCTCTAACACTGGAGGGAAATCAGCAAGTGGGCGGGGTCTTCCCCACTGTAAATTCATGCTTCCAGCTTCCAGAGCAATTTTCTCGAATCCGTTAACCGCCCTAATATCACTACCAATCAAGTGCAAACGAATGACTTGAAACCGGAATCGAAAAGATCGCCCCCGAAGCTGGGAGCGCGAAGTCACCATGGGGAAGACCCCGCCCACTTGCTGATTTCCCTCCAGTATAAAGCCCTTTTTCGTCGTTTTCGCGCTCTCCAATGTGGATTTTCGGACTCAGCATAGCGAGTAGGCCCGGGTAGGCACAAAATCTCAAAATCGAGTTTTTGCCCGGACACTGCCTTTAACGAGCCTCCAGACCGCGCCGATTGCGACCGCTATCGCAGCCAGTAGCTACTTTCGCGAAAAGTTTATAAAAATTTAAAATAGAAGTGTTTAGTAAATGCTTTTGCAGCCGGAGCGCACAGAGTCAGATTCCATTCGCAGGCGCGTGGGGTGATAGATTGTTGAAGGCTTATTTTTGTTCAATCCGTGCTGCTCTCCTAGCTAGTATTTAGCCTTCACTTTGACGATATTGGTATGCTAGAGCGATGTGATTGCAACACTTTCCGTCTCAAGCCTGGTCTACTGTGTTGGGTAGACTTTATCAATTCGAAACGTTTTTTGTACTTTCTTTGTTTGAAGCTGTTTTACTGTGCTGCTGGCAGAGGTGCGATGGAGGGAGCCAGGCCCACCAAAAGTGAAGGTGGTCCCAGCTACCACGGCCGGCCAAAAGTGAAGGTGGTAGTGTCGGACACTCACCTTCCAAAAACTTCGACGGGGGGGGGGGGGAAGGGGGAAGAGGTGCGGGGGGAGGGGTAGAACGGACGAACAGAGCTGTCTTTCTAGGTCGAACTGTGACCCAACGGCCCTCTTCAGGGCCACAGATACGATGAATATCAAAAATATTTATAAAATTTATTTATAAAAATTTAAAATAGAAGTGTTTAGTAAATGGTGTGTTTGGAAGTAAAAGTTTGTTGGACTGTACGGATTTTATTAAGTAAATTTTGTCATAACATACTGCGAACGAAGTAGGTCGATCTAGGCAGTAACGGCCGAGAACCAGAATTTTGAATAATTAAATAGTGAAAAATCATGCGAAATTTCTATGGTTATAAATCTGTTGTTTGAAGATGTCGGCAGTTGCGATTTCATGGGTTTTGAAAAGTAAATGGTGCTCTATTAGATAGTGAAAGAACCGAGTCGATTTGAGAGACAGTCGTTGAAAACCACAATTCTAAAAATTTACGCCATTTTTGCGTGTTTTTTGACAGTTGACAGTTGAACTCATCTAAATCTTGAAAGTGAAAGTGTGTGATGTTGCGACTTCAAAGGTTTTGTAGAGTAAGGTTTGCCTTATCAGGATATGTCTTAGATGTTTCGATCCATTGAAATACCTCCGATATCCAGAGTCTTGAAGAAGCAGGTAAAAAAGCGCTTTTTGAAATTCAACAGCTCATAACTTCTCAGAACTGCATGAGTCATGCTGCGACTTCATAGGTTAGATTCTTCTCATTAAGAGCTTTCAGACGATATATAATATGTGGGGGTTTAGAGCCTCCTACAAATTATGCCCGTGAGGAAGCCTTTTCATACCAAAGTCCCCCTGCAATACATTAAAGTGGGCTAGGGGGAGACTTTGGTATGAAAAGGCTCCCCCCACGGGCATAATTCGTAGGAGGCTCTAAACCCCCACAAATTATATATCATCTGAAAGCTCTTCATGAGAAGAATCTAACCTATGAAGTCTCAGCATGACTCATGCAGTTCTGAAGAAGTTATGAGCTGTTGAATTTCAAAAAGCGCTTTTTTACCTGCTTTTTCAAGACTCTGGATATCGAAGGTATTTCAATGGATCGAAACATCTAAGACATATCCTGATAAGGCAAACCTTACTCTACAAAACCTATGAAGTCGTAACGTCACACACTTTCACATTCAAGATTCAGATAAGTTTAACTGTCAACTCAAAAAACACGCAAAAATGGCGTAAATACTTAGAAGTTTGGTTTTCAACGACTATCTCTCAAATCGACTCGCTTCTTTCACTATCTGATAGAGCACCATTTAATCTTCAAAACCTATGGAGTAGCAACTGCCGACATCTTCAAACAACAGATTTATAACCGTAGAAATTTCGCATGATTTTTCACTATTTTTATTCAAAATTCTGGTTCTCGGCCGTTACTGCCTAGATCGACATACTTCCTTCGCAGTGTGTTATGATAAAATTTAATTAATAAAATCCGTACAGTCCAACAAACTTTTACTTCCAAACACACCATTTACTAAACACTTCTATTTTAAATTTTTATAAATAAATTTTATAAATATTTTTAATATTCATCAGGGCAACGGAGCAGTTTGGAGGCTTCATTTAGCCTCGGGCATACCTTTGGCGATTTGATCGTAACGACTCTGAAAGCTGGGGCACTAATCGCATGTCGCTCATTTTGGGCATACCTTTCACAGGCTCGTGGCTCACACGCCACGCCCGAATAAACGCAAACATTATCGAGTTTCTGAATTCGTCTAGCATCTTTCACTCCCTTTTCACACACTAATCTCCGACGCTAATTAGGCATATAGACGCGTCCACCTCGCTTATTCCACTTTGCTAGCCCTTGGTTTGCATCTCTGACTTCGGCACGTAGGGTTATGCAGCAACATGAACATCATGTTGCTCAAGGATGGCAGATATGATATTGCCGCCAACATGATATTTCATGCTGGCTGCAAGTTTTTACAGCCGACACATTAGCCACACGTACCGCAGCCAGAGAAGCAAACCAAGGGGAGCAGCAATCGTAAAGTAAAGTAGTAACAGTAAAGCAACAGACAAGTTCACAGTAGAAAACATTCAGTTACTCAGAAGATTCTGAAGAAAGCGAAAAATACAAAGAAATTGAAGAAGAAACACTTACGTTATTGCCAAGACAATTTGTTGCTTCCGTAAATCTAGAGTTAAAGTGGTGTATAAGTGGAATAAGAGAAAGAAGTGAGCAGAGGAAGCGCAGGTCATGCAATGCTATTCGCATGATGCATCAGTTGTGATAAAAAAAACTTGCGAAATCTCTCCAGAGAAAGGAAAGCAACGCGACAAATCGCCGGTCGCTGGTGCAGACTCTGCGATGCGATTGCTTTCACTTTCGGCGATGTCGTGGCGATATCGCCACTAGAGGTATTGCCCGTCAAAAAAGTGCTCGCGATGGCAAACTGGTACGAATGCGGCGGGACCCACACTCTTAAATATTTGAGCGCGAAGGGTCAGGAACATATGTCCGGTGGAGTAATCGCGCAGCGATCGAAATCGCGTAAGGTATGTCTGATGCCTCAGAGTGGAGCGCGTTCATCGCGATAACTCATGAGGTAAAGTCTTTGCTCAGTCTTTGCTTTACAAGCACAACATACACACGCATTGTTGAATGAATTTTAGAAATATGCATGGCTCGCATATCGACATTCTTGGCGTTCGAGCTAGTGATGAACCTTATTTTGCTATCATGCTCGAATGCCTGGGCAAATCCATGCCGCTTTCACATGAATTCGTGCTGTGATCTCTGCCTAACATGCTAAAATTGCCACATAAAAATTCGGCAATAATGTGCTTCTCTTGCAGATTTCCTAATGGTGTT